>JARYHS010013630.1:289436564-290086004 GCA_031002005.1 Vandiemenella viatica | reverse complement strand
AAAAAAAAAAAAAACACCTTATAGAAATATTACATACTAGATTCTTATACATCATTTCTACAAGGCGATTTTTCGTGACAGACCTTTTTCTCCCTTCATATGTAATAAAAATCAGTAAATGGTACCGAGCGTGGTGGGTGAACGGTTAACGTTCTGGCCTCGCTTTCGGGAGGACGCGGGTTCGAATCCCCTTCCGGGCATCTAGATTAGGGTTTTCCATGGTTTCCCCAAATCACTCCAGGCGAATGCCGGGATGCTTCCTTCAAAAAGGCCATGGCCAAATTCCTTCCCGTTCCTTGTCCCCAGTCCCGTCCCGCCTCTAATGACCTTAGCCATCGACGAGGCGTAAAGCAATAAGAACAGTAAATGATGTGTTAGTATAAAAATGGAATTCTCCGTTTCTGATGAATTTTTAATTTGGAATTGCACATTGTGTTGCCTAATTAGAATTAACTAAAACCACCAGTGCTTCTGTTAAACCATCAGTCACTCTGTAAATTTACCAGTCCCTCTGTTAAACTACAAGTCCCTCTGTTAAACCACCAGTCCCTCTGTCAAACCACCAGTCCCTCTGTTAAACCACCAGTACCTCTGTTAAACTACCAGTCCCGCTGTTAATCCACCAGTACCTTTGTTAAACCACCAGTCCCTCTGTCAAACCACCAGTCCCTCTGTTAAACCACCAGTCCCTCTGTTAAACTACCAGTCCCTCTGTTAATCCACCAGTACCTCTGTTAAACCACCAGTCCCGCTGTTAATCCACCAGTACCTCTGTTAAACCACCAGTCCCTCTGTCAAACCACCAGTACCTCTGTTAAACCACCAGTCCCTCTGTTAATCCACCAGTACCTCTGTCAAACCACCAGTCCCTCTGTTAAACCACCAGTCCCTCTGTTAAACTACCAGTCCCTCTGTTAATCCACCAGTACCTCTGTTAAACCACCAGTCCCGCTGTTAATCCACCAGTACCTCTGTTAAACCACCAGTCCCTCTGTCAAACCACCAGTCCCTCTGTTAAACCACCAGTATCTCTGTTAAACCACCAGTCCCGCTGTTAATCCACCAGTACCTCTGTTAAACCACCAGTCCCTCTGTCAAACCACCAGTCCCTCTGTTAAACCACCAGTACCTCTGTTAAACCACCAGTCCCGCTGTTAATCCACCAGTACCTCTGTTAAACCACCAGTCCCTCTGTCAAACCACCAGTCCCTCTGTTAAACCACCAGTCCCTCTGTTAAACTACCAGTCCCTCTGTAAAACTACCAGGCGCTCTGTTAAACCACCAGTCCCTCTGTTAAATTTTAACGCTTCATCATATTTAACTCGCAAGAATAACACTGATTAAAAAACGTTTCATGTCATTTTCCTTCACGCACATCCTTTCTCCGAAGCGCAGAAATTCCGCACAGGCTTACTTGATGAATTTAATTTTATTAAAAATTTCAGGAAAATACTCACCTCAAATTAAAATATAAGTACGAACAGCATTTGTAAATAAATTATAAAATATAAAGTTATTATCATACCTAAATACTCTAATAAATTTTCCTAAAATTTGAAACGGTCTTGAATTTACATGGAGATGCACTGTTAATGGTGGTAGTTGTGAAATGTATGTTGTAACTCAATGCCTCATTACACCTTTGATGTTGTGCATAAAGATACTTGCATATTGATCAACGGCGAACAACCATTCGTCCTCCGCATTTCATTTTTTTTTATAAATGCAAATAGTTAGTAAATATAAAACATTAAACTATACCTTCAAAAATAAAATTCACTTTAACAAAAGAAATAAAAGGAAAAATTGAAGTAGAATGTATGAAGAACTCTTGTTAAATAATGGATCTGACATGTACTGTACAAGAGGTTTCGGAAGCTGTAATAAATTGCACATAGAAGAGAACTGAGTTACCGAGTGAAGGCACTGAATACCGTGCGTGGTGGATGAATTTTGCAAAGAGTTATTTATCGCTGTTGCAAAAACACCAAAAATAGTCCAGATTTAAAGTAAAGCACACTGGTGCGAATCACAGCTTATCTTCTATTTCCTTGTGCTTTTGAGGATAAAAAGCAATTGATTCTCACTAAAATAAATATACTCACTAAATGTTGGGATTATTGTATTATAGACCAGGATTTAAAAAGTGGGATAGGTAGAACACAACGTAAAAATGCCGCTTTAGCTAAATTCTGTTCCAACATTTAGACACTGGGCCAGACGAGAACAGGGAAAAAGGAGTAAGAAAGAAAGAAAACAAACAACTGATCATGCATGAAAGAATCTACGTCATTCGTGTTTCCATGTCATCACTCTCACTGACATTTCACAAAATCATGAAAGTGTTTTAGATTCCAAAAAATAAAACTGACAAATTTAATATAAAATCACCAAAACAAAGTAATCAACAATACGGTATGTAACAAAAGTCTCAGATACCTGTCACTTGATAATTACTGATACGTGGTAGCAAATAGAAATTACATACGCACACCTCCATTGATATGACTTTCCTGCAGAAAGATTTCCATGGATTGTCTCTCGTGCATAATCACAAAGTTCCTGTGTAAAATTTTTAGTTCAACAACAGATAAATACGAAATTTCACATAAATCCAGTGAATGTTACAACAGGTGATTTACTTCAAACACTATACCAAATAATATATTCCATCTGATAAAATGTTCATTAAATTTAAATTTATTTCATACACATATATTTTTACCAAACGTTTAATTTTATTTTCACATTGTGCTAGAGTTATTGAAGGGAAGGTCTCTGGCAGAAACAGTTATGTTTAGCATAAAATCTAATTTTCTGGAAAAAAATCACTTGAATGCACACTTTATTGCAGTTACTAGTTCTCGATGTATTATATTGACAAATCCTAGAATAAACTATCGCTTGTATATAAATTAAGCTAGTCACAGAGTACACGAATGTAAGAACACTTGAAGTCCGGAAATCTGCAATGTAACATGGAGATTAAAAAAGCATTTCAAAAGTTTGTAACCATACCTAAATCAACACTTTAACATGTGATTTTGTAGCAAAACACTTCAGGTTTTATATCCAGAGGCTTCGACGTGACAGCCATTTATGCACAGAAAACATGCCACCGAAACCTGATATCTTGTTCAACTCAGACCTGGTTCCATTTCTGAGATCAGCGAATTTTGGTGCTTAGTGGATGAACGTTAACGCACTGGTCTTGCATTCGGGAAGACACTTGTTGGAAGTTATATCAAATTGTCAGGACCTTTCGATGTGCTCTGTATTTTCTGTACACTGTGGCATGTTAAGTACGTTTCATCTGCGTGCGTGACCCTCTCGGTATGATATTACCAACAGTAATATTCCAGAATGTTCTACTGCCCTACACTGTCAAGTTCGGAAGCGCTAAAAGAAAAACAGCAACGAAATGAAAGTCATCCTGCATACTTTAGCATTGTATCCGGCAGCAGAATGTATACTGCCAGATTATCAGTAACAACCTGATTAACTACCGTTAAACACAGTTTTCAGTTGTTTTCCGGTCTCGGATGTTATTAATGTACAAGCGACTTTATTAAAAAAGAGGACTAGTTAGCAGTGAAATAGCACCCGAAACAATACTAAAAATACTAACTTACTCCACACCCTGAAGGTTGCCATTGTGTCAAAGGTAGAACGGCCAGTTCCTTTCCTCTAGGACCTACAGTTTAACATAGAATCCGAACCACGGAACGTCCTGGCGTAGATCATATGATCTACATCTACATCTACATCTACATCCATACTCTGCAAATCACAAACATTGTGGGTGGCAGAGGGTGCTAAGCACCAATCTTAAACCCTCGCATTCCAATCCCGAATGGTACGAGGAAAGAAGGAATACATAAAAGCATCAGTGTGGCATCTTATTTCTCTAATCTTATCCCTCCGGTAATTGCGACCTAAATAGATTGGCGGAAGAAGTATTTTATTGCACTCGAAATTTAAATTTTTTCGCATATTCTTCAATAAATTCGAACGCAAGCTCCATCGTCTGTCTTCCAAACTATCCCAGCCCAATCTATGTATCAATTCTGCGACGCTTTCATAAGGGCTGTAACAACAAGTCACGAATCGAGTGGCTCTCCTCTGCACCCTCTTCACTGAGTCAATCAGAACCTTGCGATACGGATCCCAGACTCCACAACAGTAATCCAGATGCGAACGCACTAGTGTGATCAAACATAATTCTTAAAAATTCCACTTCCACGCCCCAACGGGATTTCAACCGGGGACTGGACGAACTTTGAAAGCAAGTACCTTATCAACTGAGCTACCAAAACGCTCTCAAAGAATAATATAAACATTCATTGTAGGACTTAGGACTAAAAAAAAAAAATCAAATCAACACTAAAAGTAATAACACCACATATTTGGCTTAAAGTTTACAGAAATCAATATGTAACAAAGGAGAAATCGTATTCAGAAAAATTAATATAAAACAAACGCACGAAGAGAAGACATCATGCATAAATCAACATTATAACATTAGGATAATGAAATATCAAAACGATTTCCGGGTACTCCGATATGTGATCCCCAAATCGGCAGTAATTAATTTACCTCGTTCAGAACAAGTAAAAAGAAAATTTTTCCAGTGGTCTGAATATACCGCAAAGAATGTCAATTGACCTAAGCAAGTGGCTGTAAGTCAGAATCTGAGGTAGAGCTTACTAGTGCAATACTAGTGTTGTTGGAGCTAAGGAGCGCGTCGACAGTGCGGTCATTAGCGCCCTAAGTTCAATAAATGATTGACTTACTGCAAGGTGGTATCTCGTGGGAGAGCTGATCAATAGCCATTGTTAGGGGCTCCCAGGAGTATTTCCGGCTGTCGGATTGCTGTTTGACTTCTGGGAGCTGAACGTCACTCCAACACTCGTAAAGCGTCTCTTGGCGTTGATCGATGCCCAAGATTTCTATCAACCCTGCAGCCGCTGGCTGACAACTCTATTACGGGAAGAACCAGAATTCAACACCCAGAGTGGATTCAGAATATTCCTTAACCGCATGCTCTGACCTAAAACTACTTATCTCTTTATAGCATAATAAGTGTTTTTTTGGACGTTTATCGTTCTTGTAAGATCAGTTTACAGTTGGTCTCCTGTTTCCCGTCTCATGCCTAAGCCGAACATAAATCACAAACAATACGCGAAATTGTTTTTCTAAGGTTTTTTCTTCCTATTTAGCATAGGATGAGTACAGTAAACTGGGCGTAAGTTCCATCACGCCGTGGAACATAATTTCTTACAACCGAGGAACCAATTGAGACTTTTTTCTTGCGCCAAAACCTTGTGACTGTGGTTGTGTCCTGGTACAGTTGGCAACTAACTTCAGCGAATATTATTTCATAATTTAATTTACTGTTAGCTATACTGTAGACAGAATGTTCTGTACATTGATTAAGTCAACTTTCAATTCTCCAAACAAGAGACCCGAATTACTCTTTACCTCATTTAGAGTTTCCTCTATCTGACACACTGAAAACAAACAATTCTAAATACGATATGATGCTTTTGCTAACAACATACGAGATCTGTATTTCAGGCGTTAGATATGAAGGTCAACGAAGCAAAAGGTATCCCAAACTAACAAATAAAGTAGTCAAAGCAATAATCTGGTGTCATTCAAAGAGCTTGCTTACGTTTACCCAGAGTTGTTATGCTTAGAACTTCCTCATATTCTGCAAGTGATCCGTTAATTAACGATATGTTAATTCACCTTGTGGCGTGTCCAAGTATTTGAATAACTTCCATGATTAAATTCACC
This sequence comes from Vandiemenella viatica, assembly GCA_031002005.1. Taxonomy (NCBI): domain Eukaryota; kingdom Metazoa; phylum Arthropoda; class Insecta; order Orthoptera; family Morabidae; genus Vandiemenella; species Vandiemenella viatica. The sequence continues at coordinate 290,080,204 of JARYHS010013630.1, read as the reverse complement.
TAATTTCATCTTGAGCCTCTTTATGACAAGACTATTGAAGTTTTGGGATCTACAATCACTTCGGAAGCTGGAAGGGTAAGATTAACAGCAACATATTAATCCCAGTTTTATTCTCGAGGCAAACAGAAAATTCAAGTACAGGGAAATATTCATGACAAATGCAAGAGTAACATTAAGCAATTGGCGTGCCAAGGTATTAGCTTTCACAAAGTGGTCAGCATGAGACGTTAGATTGCATTACTCGATCGTGTAACAAGATATTCTTGTGGCGACATGGACGCCAGTATCTGTATGGTACCTGACTGGCACTGTCACGGCTTGGACGCAGGGCCTAATGGCCGCTCCAGGCACCTAACAGCAGTTTGCGAACAAACACTATTCAATATTACACTACTGTTTGTGAAAATTACAACACCCAGAAGGAATCGTCTGAATCGCTCCAAACTAGGAGTGTGTGTGGAACCAAAATAAGCGATTAAGACTGCAGAGAGATAGCGTGCACGTAAGCCCCCCAGCGCCCTGTTTTGTGTGACTGGACAAATCGCTGCACAGCCGTCAAGCTTGGAACAAATTAATGATATGTCTTGTTGACGTCTAAGGATGCAATATCAGCAGGCGAGTAAGTACGTACGTGGCAGAATGATTGGTCTCCGGGAAACGGGTTCGTACCGTGACAATGTGGTTCGAAGAAGGCATGCTACGATAGATGATGTGTGTCTGGAACCAGTGGATAGAAGACGGTCGTCCACAGTGACGAGCGTGTTCTGGGCCCAACAACATGAACAACGCGGGATGGCCCCCATCATTATGGCCGAAACCGACAGAATAGCTCGGTCTGCAGAATTGGCTCGACATTAGAGGACTGCAACAGGCATGGAAATGTCTGCGCTTACGGTTCGACGCCGTCAGCTGATGCTGGACGGTAACACGAATGCCATTGCGTAGTATTCTATTGACCAGAAATCACTAACGCATGAGATTTCAATGGTCATGTGAACGCTGTGACTAGCGTGCTGAATGGTAAAATGTAGTATTTTCTGACGAGTCCTGCTTTATCTTGTCCTACAGTGATGGCCTCGTACGTGTTGGACAAAGCCGTGGTGAACATAGCCGGGCAGACTGCATTTTTTACCAGTTAGCGGGCATAAGCTAAATGCGATAGTTTTCAGCGCCATTGGCTACAACATACGATCTCGTCTGCTACGAACTGAGGACAATCTGAAAAGCAGCCGCTATATTAGGGAGGTTTTGAGCCCGAGACACTGCATCTTCTGCAGACAGCTGCGCAGGTCATATTTCAGCAGGACAATGCCCAGCCACATGTGGCGAGGAAAGGACAAGCCTTGTTCGAAGAACGGTGGGTACCAGTGATTCCCTGATATGTCGCCCATCGAACATGTCTGGGATATGTTCGGTCCGCAACTTGTTCGTTCTGGTGCTGCAACGACTGTCGAGGCATAGTGGATGCTCCACGAACCGCATAGCAGTATGTTCCCCAGCATCAAATACAGGATCTCTTTGGTTCCATGCCACGGCGTCTAGAGGATCTGATTGTAGCCGGTGGTGGGCTCACACCGTACTGAATTCTCACGGCGGCGGTCAAAGTGCATGTGTTGTTTTGTTTTCTAATTATTAGTGTTTTGTCATGCCCATAATCTATGGAATATGACACGCTATAGTCACATGTACCCTTCCTGGTGTTGCAAATTTTCACAAACAGCGTATAATAAGGGTACATTACATGCTTAGCAATGTTCAAATTAAATGGATAGTTATTTTCTATTTACCATGACGGATGCAGTGTTAAAAATTTCAGTAACCTTTTTAGAAATGAATTATCAGTTTTAATCTGTATGTCTTCATTTGAAGAAAACAATCAGAAATTGTAAAAAAAGGTTTTAAGGATTTTGATGTAATGAAATGAACATATATGGCGCTAAGCAGTTCACCAGGTGTTGGAATGTCACGAATTAATGGCTTAATAGTTGGAAAATAATTTTCGTATGATTATAAATATCAGCCAGTTCAATAATTTTCTGATGTAACCTCTTAATGTCATAATTTTTCCAGACATAACTTGAGCAGTCTTCTCCAAGTCGCACGATCTTGGGCGATCCTCTGCCAGTTAACTTCGACAACCCTGCGTATGTCTTTGTCCCATCGATCTGGTGGTCTTCCTCTCGGTCTGTGGTGATATCTTGGGCTCCATTCCAACACTGTTTTTGTCCACCTACGGTCTTTTCTCCGTGCAATATGGCCACCCATTGCCACTTCAGGGATGCTGTCTTCTCTAAGATGTCTGTGACCTTTGTAACTGACCTAATGTCATTTGCTCTTTCCTTGTCTTTTCTAGTTATGCCTAGCATTGACCTCTCCATAGCTCTTTGGGCAGTCCTTAGTTTACTTTTGTATATTCACTTAGAGTCCAGGTCTCACAGCCGTATATCAGCACGGGAAGAATGCACTGGTCATAGACTATTTGCTTTAGATTTGTGGACATTTTAGATTTCAGGATAATTGAATGCCTCCAAAATGCTTGCCATCCCAGCTTGATGCGACGGAAAATTTTGGATCTTATATCACCTCTCATATTTACAAGCTGCCCAAGATAAATGTACTCGTTAACATTTTCTAATGATTCATTATCCAGTTGTACACTACCCTCTGTGGCCCATTTGTTACACATATTCACTCTTTGGCCAACTGCTTTACACTCAGAGGTGAGGTCGATAACCAAGGTTTGGAGTTCAACTAGGTCATTAGCAACAAGTGCAATGTCATCAACAAATCACGAGTTGTTAAGTCTTCTGCCATTTATTCTAATTCCCTTTTCCGTCCTTTCTAGCGTTGACATTGCCATCTTCAAGACAGCTGAAAATAATTTTGCAGAGATGGGATCACCTTGCTTAACACCACTTTCGATGCGGAACTCAGTGGTTGTTCTCTAACATTGACAGAGGCTGAGGAGGTGACGTAGATATTATGGAGCACTCTAATATAAGCTGTATCCGCGCCATGTTCAGTTAAGGCTTGCAGGACAGCCTTGTGACTTATTGAATCAAATGCCTTTTCCAAATCTACAAAGGCTACACAAAAAGGCATCTGATATTCGTTTGCACGACTAATTAGTTCTCGCAGGGCAAAAATGTGGTCGATTGTGCTGAAGCTGCTGCGGAATCCTGCTTGCTCAATTGGTGGGGCAAAATCTAGGGTGGAACTGATTCGGTTCAACAAGATCTTTGTAAAAACTTTGAACAGAACAGCCAACAACATATAGGTCTGTGGTTTTTGAAGTTATGAATCCACTTTTGTGTAGCAGAATGATTTTAGCTTTATACCATGAAGAAGGGATGGAAGCAGTATGTAGGCAGTAAGAGAAGACTTTAGCCAAGTGATTGATAGTTTGTTCGCCAACTAGCTTCAAAATATCAACGGAGAGACCGTCGTCACCAGCGGCCGTTCCTTTTTTCATGTTATCTATAGCTTAACTGACTTCAGATGGAAGTACATCTGGCACTGTGGATACATTGGAGAGGGCAGAGAAGATCGGAGTTTCCTCTAAACTGCTATATATGTTGCTATAAAAAATCTGATTAATTCCAAAATTTCATCTTTGACAGTAATTCAGCCATCGTTTCCATCTGTTGCTATTATATGCTTCTTACCGAGTATAAGCTTTCGCTTCACTCTCTTCAAGCCTGTTTTCTTTCCTAGACTATCCCTTACATCGTTTTCGTGGTAAAACTTTATATCAGACTTCATATTTTTCCTCAAAGTTTTACACAGTTCAGAATATCGTTTCATGATCAGACCGAATCTTCATTTCTCTCATCTTGTTCAGATCTTTTGTTTTGTAGCTGAATTTACTCTTTTGGATATTGTTACGACACAAGCCGCCCACTTCTTGCGCAGTCGTGACTAATACTGCTGCTAAGTCTTCATCGTTGGTTTCTTGAAATTTTCCTTGGAGCATCTGTTGGAATTCTTCTTTGCTTCGTATAGAAGCTAAAAAATACTTCCATCCCGCATAAGGTCCTGATGTCCGCCCTGTCGACTCAGAAGGTTGAGGCACCGTGATGGTGTCCGGCGCTGACGCGGGGTTGGCGTTCTTGCTAATCGGGACTAGGCGAGGAAGGTAGGAGAGGTGGTCGTGCACAATTCCTAATCACCATATTGTCTACCAAACTCCTGGATTAACCCTAAACCTGCCCGCCGTGCGTATGTAATGAGGGCAAAGCACACTGTTGTTCGGGCTTCAAGCTTGGCGGCGACTTACACTTTCTTCCGAAAAGTAGACCTGAATAGACCATGTATTACCCTCTCACACACATCAGAAACAAGACGCTACACTGGACACACACGGCACCGTAGTCATGCACTTAGTAACATGACCAACACTTTTCAAAATGGGGAAGGCAACGGAAAAAACACATTATTACATTTCCCCATTTGTTATGGATAGGTAAACCCGTCAATCATGACCTTTTATACTGAAATACCTGATGTTGTAAACATTTTTGATGCATACATGGGTATCGACTGATATACAATGATAAAGAGACCATAAATTATGAACAACTGTAAGGAGAACAAAACCATGCAGACAGAAAGAACAACAATACAGGCAATTTACAATATTAAATTAGGAATTTTATTAACTTAAAATTAATTTTGCATTTGAAGATAAGGTTTAAAAAACACCTGAAATTAACAGAAGTGATCAAAAGATTTGCTGAAAGTGCATACTGATATTCATTTAGTAACATTTCGGAGTTTATGACAAATTATGATTACCCACCATCATCATTTATTCTGATGAAGTCACCATACATTAGTGATTAAAAATCTGAAAATTAATTCTCAGGTGTGTATCTGTACGTGAGGATAAATAACGAAAATTAAATTCCGTGTAAATTTAAATAATCGCTGGACCAGTGTGCATATGGTTTGATTTGAGTTCTGGACAACGTGGTTTCAAGTTCCATTCAGTCTTACAGTTATGGTTTGGCTTTGATTGTAGAAAGCGATCCAGGTGACTATAGTGATGGCGTTTCAATAATCCAATCTCTCTCCATGTCAACGAGCTAGGAATGTTAGAAACCAAATGTCAACTAGGACCTCCAGAAACTAAAGCCAGATGAACAGAGAACGTTTTTTTTTTTTTTGCTTATAACTTTACGCCTCGTCGACGTCGATGTCATTAGAGGCGGGTTGGGACTAGGGGTGAGGAACTGTAAGGAATTCGGCCATGGCCTTTTTGAAGGAAGCATTCCGGCATTCGCCTGGAGTGATTTGGGGAAACTAAGGGGAAACAAAAATCCAGATGCCAGGACGGGAATTCGAAACGGCGTCTTACCGAATGCGATGCCAGAGCGTTAACGAATAGACAGTGAATTCAATCCTATAATCCCGGATACAAGCCCGTTGTTTTGACCAAAAATACTCCTGCAATGTTAATATTTTTTGATTTTTGAAAAAAAAAAAAAAGGAAATACAAAAAATTTACATGTAACGCCAACACTGTTGCTTTTGGCAACATAACCTTATTGCATGAAATTACTTCGTTTCTGGATCTGAACGTGGAATGTTAAAAACAAAAGCAAATTGGTAATAAATATCAGTAACAAACAAATACGGTTTGGACCAATATCTTTAGTGATAATGGGTGATATCTCGCAAACTGCAATGACTATGATTTTGTTAACATTCGTCACTTTTTTAACGCAAAATGGAAAAGCAATATGAAGAGAGAATAAAGCTAACTTAACAGTGTCGCACAAGACTTTGATTTCAGTTACTAAGTTCGGAAAATGGAGCCATGCATTTGACGAGCTGCATTGTTGGAGATAGTCATATATATACAGTATATGACAAAAATTCAGTCTTTAAAGAAACCTAATCTGCGTCTATTATCTTTCAAATTCCTGATTATATTGGAGTTTGAAGCGGTAATTTTAGTATTAGTTTGATGTCCCATTTCAACATGATGAAATTCCTACAGTTCAGAATGATATACATAAGCAGGTATAAAATTGTGTGAGTCTATACTGTATCATAATAAGGGAAGATTATAAATGCTTTTCTTTTCCAAATATTATTCATTTAAGGAAGGATAGAATTCGTACAAAATACATGGGAGATTTATGACTCGTTTTTGGAAACTCGGCTAACGCCAATTGGTTCCCGTAATGGAACTACATTCCGTCTGGAAGTGGGACTGACAGCTTGTAGCCTAGCGGCACGAGGCATGGGAGCGAGTGAGCGGAATATTCAACTAGAGACTTGTTTCCCCTTTATCTACACATTCATCCATTGGCCAAACAACAGCGATGCGAAATTTACAGTGGAACTTATGCCTATGGTAGTCAGTAAATTTTATAGCTAACTTTTTACTGCTTTCGATTGCTTTTCTCCCATATATTTCACAAGAATGATTATCTAAAACTGTGTAAAAGGGTTGTTGAGTTGTAATTGTAGCTGCTGTTTGGAAGAGAACATACTAGTCTCTTCCTACAAAAATCAGCAACTGCTTCAAGTGATGCAGCCTGTTTGCACGAACAGGGCACTAAGACTGGATGATTAGGATTCATGCAATACTTACCAATGGACTCACAAGGGATTGTTCCAAAGCACCATCAGAGACTTCTGATGGTAGATAAGTGGTCTTAAAGGCAGATGAAACAGAAACAATCAACGATATGGAAAGACATAAAATACCTGAAAGCCACTGGATTTTAACAACTGATTGAAAATATAAGAAACATTTCCCTTATTTAGGAAGTAAAACTTGAACTGGTAACTAAATGAAGAACATTCTTCAAAGGAGAACTACAGTGGAGAAAAGATCCTTTTTCATAAAGGTAAATGTTTTGGTTTCAAACATTAACGTGGGAATCAGAAAGACCTTTCAAAAACTGTACGTATAGAATACAGCACTTAATGGAAGTGATGCTTGAACCTAAGCGATACCAGAAAGACGAAAAATCGAAGCATTTGAAATATGGAGCTTTTAAAAAATGCTGAGAATTAAGTGAACATAAACTGTAGGAAATAAAAATCTTATTAAAGTGATTGTCAAGGAAAGAAGTTTGTTTAAAAATTGCGCAGAATAAGTAGATAAGAAGGTAGGTAAAATTTTGTGATATGCTGGCTTGATTAACTCGTTAGTAGAGGGAAGAGTAGATGTTAAGAACCAAATGGTGAGACAAAGATTAGACTACAAGAAGCAAATAACTGAGAATGTAGTTTACAATGGGTAGATGGGTATGCTTGGATTAATAGATCAGCTCAGGATAGGAAGAGATAAGAGGATTGCATCAAATCAATAGAAAGACTGATCACAGTAAAAAATAACAAAATTTCGCATTGTATTCATTATGTTTACGGTTGAACAAAAAAGAGAGGAAGACATTACATTTACGAAGCAAGTGGTAGAAGCAATTGAGATTGAGGATCCACTGACAACTTAATAACAAGTTCGAAATACAACAACATAATTACGGTGGCATATTGTTTGAAGAAGAGAAGGCCAAACAGACAAAATTCTGGATATAATTTTAGTAAATATTTGGAAAGAATTTTATTTGAGCAAGAACTGATTACCTTCCAGTTAGGTTATAGAGTCGCAATGGGATTACATGGTATATTTATAAACAGGGGCGTAGCTACTATGGGGCTAGGCGGTGCAGTGCACCGGGGCCCTCACGCTCAGGGGGCCCCCAAGCATACCTCAAGGGGCCCCTAAGCGCACCTCTAGGGGCCCTCAAGTGCAGTTTAGAGGGCCCACAAGCAACTTTTTTTTTAAAAAAAAGCTCTACCGTAGTCTAAGGGGCCCCTGAGAACACAGGATCCCCTCACTAAGGGCCCTCGCTGTGCTCAGGGGGGTCCCCCACCAGCACACAAAGCAAAAAAAAGGTCGCCCGTCTGGCCTGAGGGCCCAAAATAAATTTTTTGCACCGGGGCCCTTGTTGACCTAGCTACGCCACTGTTTATAAGTGCTTATTTCAACTTAATTCTGTCTTATTAACACAAACTACTCTTAGTTGTGCTGTTAATGTGTATGTAGCTCTGGAGAAACAGTTAACCTTTGCTGTTTGTTTGCTTCAACGTTGCGTCAACTGACCTAGCAACTTATAATCTACATATTTCATAACGAACAGAAAAGACTGATGTTGATGATATATTTAATGTAATGACAAGGCAATAATTGCATAAATTATTAATATAGGATTGAATTTGAGCAAAGGTACAATGAGAACAGAGAGAACGATTGCTAGGAAGATGAATAAATGCAAATGTGAAGAACGGTTTTCGCTATTAGAATGAACAAGAAGAGACAAAAGAATGAAGACTTTCCCGGCGTATCAACTGTGTTAATAGTTATCAGATAATGGATTAGTCTGATGAATAAACTGGGATAACTGAGAAGAATGTCTTAAGACATTAATTAATACTTTGGATTAATAAAATCACATGGAGAAACTTTGTCTAAATTAGAAGCAGACACAGAGTCAATTTTTACACGTTCCAATTTTAGTAACCCAGTCCTAAATTGGCTTTCTATAAATTCTCCAACTGATCTTACTGTTCTGTTTCCCAAGTGATGAAAGTCATCCACAGATCTGTGACCGTCCCGTAACTACTATTTTTCTTACAATTTAAGTAATGTCTTCATGTGTTAAGACAGTTAAATCCTCGTCACAATTTAACCCAAGATATGAATCAAGTCTCAAGCTACTAATATTAAACAAGTCGTAATACTCACGGTTGAAGAACATTTTAAAAAAACTCTTCTACTACGTATCTCCAAAAAGGGAACTTCACCAGGAAGCAAGAATCTATATATTTCATACAGCACATCCTGACAAGATATGTTTTCATCTAGAAAAATGTGTTTAATACATAGGGCCCAACATATAGATTATCGATGTTTAAGATTAAATGATATGGTATGTTAATAACTTATAATAACGCATAGTGAGGTATATAGTAGGATTGTGTGCCACATTCTTAATTTTTCCATTCCAATGCATTATTAAGGACAATTATTTATTTCTCATTGAACAGTATTTACGTGTATGAATTAAATGAACATATAAGCTAGCAAGTGGTGTATTAGAAAAAAGCAGAATTGTTCTGAACCATAACCTGCCCAACCAACAATGAGATGTAAAGAAATTAATCAGCAAGAACCATATAGGTAATAGGTTTGTTTAGCAAGTAAAGCTAGCGAGGGTGTAAGCACAGCGTGGTCTTAATCCCGTAAATACCATCTGCGTAACTGTCCAGGACCAATGGTCTTTCAGAGGAATGCCAGTACAAATAATTTGCAGTGATAAACTACCATCTTTGTGGGAAGAATTTTCGAAACTGTTTTGAGAGGCAACGCTATAACACTTTACGGGGTGGGGAAGTAAATGTTATAAACACTTTACGGACACATAGTCAAGGGACACGCATAGGGGGATTGGTAAAAAGGAAGCTGGGCGAGTTAAATGCTTGTCTAATAAGAGCGAGCTGGGTATCAAAAGCACTGGTGAATATGTTCTCGCCAGTTGCGAGAGGATGCAAGAGGGAATCGTCACTAATGTTGTTATTTTTCCTTGCTTGTGCTCAAGGCGAGAGATAATATTTAAAAGTCTTTCCCACCAAGACGGAGTGGATGATTGCGCCTTTAAAGGAGGGAGAAAAACAGAAAAGAAATGTGCTTAGTCTTGAAGCGTCGAGAAGAAAGTTTGTGGTTTGGCCAGTAACTGTAAGCTCCAGTCTATTTGGAGATGAGGTGTTGCAGTGATATCAGAGATGTATACATACATATCACATAGTATTTTAATGTGATCTCACCAAAGTGAATCATGGCAGTGCTAAGTTTTATGTAGTGGTTTTACTATCCACGCAATCTACGTTGCAGTATCCATACGCCGAACACACGGTAAATTTACTGTGTAGACTTCCGCGATCGTTGTCTATATTATCTTGGTTCTCCGGGTGGAGCCGCGTCGATTTATTAAAACCTTGTGCAAAGGACTCTGATGAGAGCCACAGCACGATGGCAGAAACGTTAAGTTTTAATAAATTGACGCAGCTCCACCCGTTGAACCAACAAGGTAAATTATTCATAAGCCACTTCTCTGCAGAGATATTTGTAAATTAAAGAATGAGCTCATGTTTTTTGTTGAAACTTTCATTGTTTTGAGCTAGGCCGAGTGGAATGGACAAGGTATTTAACTATCTCAGAACATAAATATCACTGAGGTGAACCATTACATGCTCAGTCATGTCTCAAGCCACTAGTTTTTCTCTTGATAAGGTATCAGTTATGTTTGATGCATGGCAATACGTAAGTACACATCTACGTTTCATGTAATTGTTATACTGATTTCCATATAATTTCGTGTAACAGTGAGTAGTTGCATACGATGTTTCTTTTTAATCTAATAAATGTTTGATATTTGTGAACCTTGAACGAATGTTAAAATACCAGTTTATCTAATCTCCGTCTCCAAAATTAATAATCAATGAGCTTCAAAATTTCAAAGACGATAATAATTGAGGATAAAATAAATAATCCATCATACGCCACTTAATAACCCTGCAGTTGCAAACTACATGTGGTTTATTCAACAATACCAGACGTCATCTCAACTAGGTGAATTTCCTTGTAGTATTTCCTTACTCTGAGGATGATTGGTCTGACGTCAAGGTAACAAAATTATAATTTGTACTAGTACCTAATCTCATAATCATTCACTGATTTGTCCGTCATTATCACACTACAAAGACAGCTAGGGCGTAATAGGAGAGTAGTGTACTCTATAACAGGGTTTTTCAAACTCATAGCTCCACGTTGGCGAACCTTCTTAAGAAAACTGTAGCCTCGTATTCGTGGGGACACGGGTTCGAATCCCCGTCCGGGCATCCAGATTTGGATTTTCCATGGTGTGCTCAAATCACTCTAGGCGAATGCCAGAATGTTTCCTTAAAAAAACCACGGCCGGATTCCTTCCCGTTTATTGTCCCCAATCCCATCCCGCCTCTAATGACCTCAACGTCGACAAGGCGTAAAACCATAAGTAAAAAAACTGGATTTTTATTTAAGAAACAAGGATTTTTGTCTTAAAAAGTAATGCAGTCACAAAGAGCAATATGTTATTAATTAATTTGATGGATGACACCTCTTGATCCAAGTTGAGTCGATTTTAGGAGCAATTTTGCTCATTTTCAATCTCAATTCACCATGTTGCATGTTTCACTCTCGAGATACCCAGTCAGCAGCCATAAGGTAAATATCGTCGCGAACCTCCTGCCATGAACTGGTGAACCCCCAGGGGTTCGCGTACCCTACTTTGAGAAACCCTGCTATAGAGGGTTCTAGAAAGAAGTATTCCCATTGAATCGGTCATAGCACGCCGTATTCAAGGCTAGCGTTGACTAAAATAAAGATTTCATAATATTAATTAACTCTGGGTAGTTTGAGAAAAAGGAGTGAAGTAAATCATTAGCCTGGTTTTTCTGGCGGTGCTGCGACCTGAACAGACTTCAAGGCCTCAGATTGTGCTGACAAACCAAGCGATAGGGAACGAGTACCAGAATGGGCTCGTAAAGTTTCCACTACGTATATCTGTCAGCAGAAACCTAATTGATAAAGTAACCAGTTCGTAGAGGCAAAAATGAAATAAGTGGCCACAGCGCTCAAACAGTATACAATACGAAAACGTCACATTTTGTATCATGTCCAGCTAATGATAATTTTTATCTTTTTCCCTACAGCACACTTCACGTTAAACTGACTTCTAAATAACGTGTTAGGCAATAAATATTTAAAGATAACCAAGGTATCCATCTTTACTCAACAGAGAATCCAAAATAGTATCTCTACTGTTCTTTGCTGTTGCGTGGAGAAAAGAAGTGGTTCCCCAGGAAACGATCATCATAAAGCGAAGGTTACTGTTCCATATAAAATAGCAGTTATAGCAGACAGGGAAAAAGTCCGTCGCATTGGTTAGTGGGTATGTTATACCAATAGCGGCTGCCGGCTTCGACGTTTTACACGCTTTATATTAGCTTGACTTGTATGTATGTATGTATGTATGTATGAATGTAACGGAATTTTACAACTCCATTTTGACCCACTTCCCGATGTCCGAGCTGTTTGAAATTTGGCACACATATTAAGAACCGGTGACAATACAATAATTTCATAGCTATATCCTGCTATGCTCATTACTTTGACAGTAACAACAGAAAAATGGTTGAATGTCGTGAAATTTTGCAATATAATTTTAACCCAATTCCAGATGTCCGAATTGTTTGAAATTTTGCTCATGTATTGATAACTGATTACAATACAATAATTTCAAAGCTATGTCTTGATATTCTGATTACGTTGACAGCAAAAACATAAAAATTTTGCACACGTTTTAAGAACCGTTGACAATACAGTAGTCTCTTAGCAACGTCCTGCTATTCTCGTTACTCTGAGGGTAACAATAGAAAAATGGTTGCCATGTAATGGAATCTTTCATTTCAGTGTTTACCCGCTTCCTGACGTCCGAATCGTTTTAAATTTTGCATACTTATTAAGAACCAATAAAATTTCAATAATTTCAGTCTCACCACGTTGTCAGTGTATCCTATACTTGATGGGATTACTGAGTTTGGCAAATGCAGCCGCGACATTAGTGCACAGGTGCGATTCGAGAAATCTTCGTCATTTGGCAGCCACACCCTTCGGAGATTTCCCACCCAATATAGCCATCATCATCATCATCGTTCTCCAGTTTCCCGGGTGTGATTTACGAGCCTTGGTTGCTGTAGACGACAGTCTTCTGCTGTCTCCTATCCAGAAAGGTTTCTCTGTCTGAAGTCGCTTAACGTGATGTTGAATAGTAAGTATTCGAAATATTACTTCGTACTATTATAGAAAAGTAGCCGTCCTCATTTACCGTGCTATTGGACCTCTTGTTGAGTTGACCATTTAATTGTATTTTACTCTTGGGAATAATAATTAATATTGAAACTACAACTCAAAGAAAAAGAGAGATTGGCGAAGAAAAACCAACAGTAAGAAACATACTTTTTAAACTATCTGAACTAAAAAGTTAAAAATAAAATTGTAGTTTAAAAAACTAAAATCACGCTTTCGTAGTAATGTGAACTAAAAGGTTAAAAATAATATTTAAATATAAACATTTTGTTTAACAGTGATAGGACGTCCCACAATTCAGGATAAATTAATTTTTTTGAATAAGCTTAAAGTATAAAGTCACTGATTACAAAATTAACTTTAATGTTAAAAAAGCGTGGGGTGCGCTCTACATAACTTTTGACAATGACTCTGTCTTTACAAACAGCCAACAACAAAAAATATAAGACAACTGAAATAGCACCCCATGCATTTTTACATTAAAGTTAATTTTGTAATCAGTGACTTTATACTTTAAGCTTATTCAAAAAAATTAATTTATCCTGAATTGTGGGACGTCCTATCACTGTTAAACAAAATGTTTATATTTAAATATTATTTTTAACCTTTTAGTTCACATTACTACGAAAGCGTGATTTTAGTTTTTTAAACTACAATTTTATTTCCATCAATCTCCGTGTGCGCTTTGACTCGTATAAATACTGTTCATTACCCCAGTTCTTTTAACTCCGCGACAGTCTCGAGGCTCTTTATGCCAGATGACACCTCCATGTATTTCGATGAGCTGACGGAAATGTCTCAAAAGTGCTTCCAGACCCTACCAATACAACCAGCGTATTGGCGTTAGGGTAGGAAATCCAATATCAAAAGAGGTGGGAGAGAATATGCCAGTGCCACAGTGTAGTGTATTCATGATTTTGATGAATGGTTGTGTTGATGATTTACAGTCAGAATCTAGGTTGTTTACAGATGACAACGTTATATAATAAGATCAAATCGGGAGAAGACTGAACAGTTGTAGGATGACGTGGATGAAATGTTTAACTGGAAAGTTAACATGGAGCGAAAATAAATGAAAGAAGAGTCACCTTACTAGGGACACAGAGAGAAAACTAAAGGTTGTTTATGATTATATGATTTGGACTGAATTGCTCGTTTAACGGTTGAGGTGTAAATATCGTAACATTATAAACCTGACTAGGCAGGTCACATTTTGGCAGGTGGTAGGGAACGGTTTAATAATTCTTCACTTACTGGAGAGGTTGATGAGAGGATGTACCAGAGAAGTTTGTAATTGGGTTACAAGATTTTTGTCAGACCAATGTTTTAATATGTTAGTGTAGTTTTGGGACCCATATTTTGGTTTAGGAGTTGGAGGGGGTACAAAGGAGAGCAGCTAGATTTGTTTATGGGAATTATTGCAGGACCCAGTAAGTAACTGGTATGATAAAGGAGATTAATTGGGAGTCGATGGAAGGTAGGAGAGTGTTGAAAAGAGTGCTGAGAGTGTACAAGGCGTATGTTGGTGATGAATCTTGGAAGGATATTGGTCGAAGAATTAGGAGTAATGCATGAGCACAAGTTGGCACTCTATTTCATGCACAATGGAGTGGGAAATTTTTTTTCCACGGATAAGGGACTAAGGGTGTCAGAGATTCGAAAAAATTACAAATGTAAGTAATAATAATAAAATAATAGAAGCTGGAGGAATTTAAAATTAGAAAATGGCAAAAGTAGTCGCATGGGAGAAGTCACATTCAGAGTATATATGATAATAAAAATAATAATAGAGGGGTAAACAGATGACTGCAAAAACTGCAACCGGACCAAGCGCTCCAACGCTCAAAATGTAATATTCATTATCACAATTCTTTTGTGGATATGTTTTTATTGCATACTTTTTTAAAGCCTTCCTTTAGCTACGTAATAACGGCGTAGCGCTGAGTTATAAATACAGTATACAGTTTATCAAAGCTGTGATGTAAGCTAAGCGACCGAAGGACTCAGGATCAAGACTTAGTTTATTTGTTTGAACAGCAGCAGTATTAGAAATTTAGATCAGGTTTTGACTGTTTACGCTGCCCGTAATTGGATCGAGGAAGATTTTGGTCAGTCGACTATTACAGAAACTGTAACAATTACCAATGCACTTAGTTAACCCATAACAGCCATAGCGGCAGTTGTGACCTTTTACGACGTGCACTGTATTTAGTATTTCGAACTTCTAGCGATTTCTGTTCTAAAATTGATCAATAGCCATTCAGATGACGGGAAACTACAATTAACTTAGGGAGGAAGTCTCAAAATAAAATTGTGTGAGTAGCACATTCAATAAATAATATATAAACTTTGTATCACCATAATCGTTTATTATTCTGTTTAGTGCTTGTGAGTTTGATTAAAATAAGTATTACTGTAAAATTTATTAAGTAATGCAAGAAATTTACGAGTCTATGATTTAAGACTTGAAAACGCCTTACTGCTTTTTAAATGATGGAAGATTATGTAAACTGTTCCGCTGTAAATACGACAGATGCGACAAGAGAAAACAAACTAACAGGAATAATTAAGAGACAATCACGCTTCGCTTTGATAGCGAAGGTTGTCGGAACAATAGCGACTGGGTCAGCTGTTGCTGCTTCCTTTGTGTCACATGCTAGTCGGGTTTCCACGTATAATTAGATGTTGCTTAATCTGGTTTCCAGTGTGCACTGCGCTACGACTATTTTGCCAATAACAGATCGGATATCACTGTCTACTAATGAAGGGACGCAAAGTGCCTACATGGTCGCCGCATCTTACAAGTGATTTTCGTGCTTACTCTAAGTCCACATTTTTGCTTTACTCTCTTATTAGTTACAATTGACAAACCACTGCTACTTTAACGTTGTTTGTTATCATAAACAATTGGTTGCGCAATTTAAAACGCCGATTTCCCATTTCCGAATTTAATTGTTAAAACAATTTCCAAAATAACAGAAAATCTGGATTGCTGTTACAGAAGATATCTACAGTTCTAGGCAATTTTACAACGTTTGTCTTAATTATGAAGCATAGATGAAGTTACAAATAGTTTTAATGGGCGTAACGGTTCGTTGAAAGTGTCGTTCCATAAATTATTATTATAACTTTCTTCAGTATTAGACTATATACGAAAATTAAATTTATATTTCACTTAGGATCGTAGAAGATTTAATAGAATTATTTTTTGTATATTTTTTCAAATGTTCTGTGTATAACCTGACAACAGACTACTGTCCAGTATCGCATAAAGCAGTTAGCAACGTGTTGTTAAAATTTTTGTTGCTCTTCCTCAGTTAATTGAATGAAGTATTGCTCCGTGAGGGTAACAGACTTTATTTACTTTCTTCTTTGTTTAAACGAACATTCCGGCTTGGCGTTGCCACTATTTGTATCATTTGTCCATAGAGCTTTATTTCTGACAAGAAATAAGATAAAGCATTGAGTAATTGTAGTAAATGTCTTACGAATGAATTTAAGAGCCGAGAAACTGTGCAGGATTACCGCTGAAATCGCGTAGCTTGCGTGGTTTCATACTATGCGTTACTTGTAAACACTACCATTGTTAGCTGTTTATAAAAATCGTCAACACCATGGATGATAGTGCCCCAACATTTCAGTATATCTCGCTGACACATTACTTAAAGCAACAGAGTATAATACGTATGTATTGTTGTTGTTTGTGGTGGTGGTGGTGGTGGTGGTGGGGCTTAAGGGCGCGTCGACGACGGAGTCATTAGCGCCCAAATACGTATGTAGTTATCGTACTTGCTAATGGCATGCGAATAGCTTATTCATATGAACCTTTGTTCCTGGTGCGAACTGACGCAGCGAAATAGCAACACACAATGGAGTCCAAAATACTGTGTTTTTCATTACTGTCCATATTACGTAATCGCTAAGACTCTTAATTTTAAAAACACATTTCACTAGCTTATTTGTAGTAGTAAAGTGTATCAAAGATAGTACAACATTGTGATTACATGGAAGCACTATTAGCTGTCTTAATGGTTGCAAATACTCGCCCCGAAATAACTTAAGAACTATTGAACGTTATTCGCTTGTCGAAAACAAGCCTAAAACCAGCTGTGTTCTGAAGAAGCAGACGACATGATTTCTCTTGATCTTCGTACGTTACATCCGCATCAAGCCCTCATCACTGTCTTGCTCAAACATGCAGGAGTAACAGGAACGCAAAGTAGATAAGCGATTTTTCTGTTAGAATAACACATCCAGTCTCTTTATGGTATAGCTGTGTATAAATCGATATATTTTTCAACTAATAAGCAATCCTTCTAAGTAAACAAAAAAATGTAAAGTTTACCTGGTTGAAACGGCTTGTCTGGTTAGTTTGTAAGTCAGTGTTTTCTACGGTGCGTAAATATTGGAAAACAGTCATATAAATCTGTTTGCAAATATTTTCAGTGAATTTTACTTTCTGCATTCCCTCGTCGAGTAGAGCCAAACAGACTCACGTTGTGGTATTCTGGAGGACGCAGGTTCGATCTCCTCCCTGGTCATCCACATTTCAACAACTATCCATAGCATTCCGAAACACTCCAGATGATTTCCGAAACAGTCCCTCAAGAACAGATTTCTTCCAATTTCTTGTCCTCAACCCACTCGTGGCTTCAATGACTTCGCCGGGTGTTTTATCAACTCATTATTTCTACTCGTCAGGCAACAACAACGTGATTTAATACGTCCTCGTTTCCGTTAAATCTTATGTACAAGTACGTATTTCCGTTCCTAACCAAATGCCAACAGAGTCAATTTCGTAATGATTTTCTGTCATTTGACATTTTTATCTTAAAAAGCTCTTCGTTTCCAAAAAAATATCCTTCTGTTGGCTCAACGTTACAATTTATATACACTCCACTTTTATTAACACTTTTTATCACACTAAGCTAATAATGGAACTGACGATATTCAACGACCGGTCTCAACTCAAAACATTATAATTTCTTTGTTCCGATTTTACTAAAGGCCAAAAATTTTTAGGATGTCTGTAGTATTGTTACCTCCAGCATGACTCTAAACAACCGAGTGTTTTAGTGACTGGTGCAATTTTAAACAGTGTGATCTGAGGGAAACACTGTTTATGCAGAATTTAAAATAACGGGGCAGGTGCGAGTCGAATCTAGCGCATCTAGCGTTCAGGACTCTAATTGGCTAAACGTAGTTTCTTCTACGCTCTTATACTATCGTTTCGTTAAAATAAAATTTGTTATATGTTATTTAGAATACAAGGCACTTTGAATTATTTGCAGACTTTTAAATAAGATTATATTAGAATACAATATCTTATTGATAGTGTGTCCTAAAGCAGCCATAATACGGACTTGATATTAGCATAAATAAGACAAAAGTAATGATTATTGGCAAAGATAATAAACTTCAATGTCATATTTTGATCAACCAGAAGACCGTTGAATGTATACTACAGTAAATAGACGATGAGATCCATTCGATGAAGTAAAGTTACGTATTGGTAAAGCCAAGGCTACTTTCAATAAAATGAACAAATTCTTAAAAGTTGTAGTTTAACAATAACCATAAAGGTAAGAATTTTGCATTGCTATGTGTTCTTTGTCTTTCTGTACGTTGTTGAAACGTGGACGTTAACTGAAACAACCATTAAAAAGTTAGAGGCTTTTGAAATGTGGCTCTATCGAGGAATGTTGAGGATACCATGGTCAGACCACACCACAAATGCTGAAGTGCTTCGGAAAATGAAAAATAAAAAAGAAATGAAACAGAAATATTGAACAATGCTGTAAAAACAAGTAAGGTACAGTACAATACCTTGGGCACCACATTATGAGGAACAACCTTTACCAACTCCTACAGTCTGTTCTACAGCGTATAATACCAGGAAAGAGAAGTGCTGGTAGGAGAAGAACTTCCGGGATTAAAAAATCTGAAAACCCGGACCTCTAAGACAACTACGGAGATAATCCGAGCATCAACTAACAAAGACATCTGGTACGGACTTGAGGAAGTATACGGAAACATAATCTCAAAATAAAAACAGTTGCTTATTTTACTAACAACTTAAATTATATTGGTATTTACCGTTGGAATGTAGGATATTCAGAAAAAAATTAAAGTTCCTGGATAGTTTCGTCTTTGAGACTCCGCAACAAAAAAGGTTCAAATATTACAGTTTTGAGGGACTCTCGTGTCTTTATTTTCCAATGAAAAAATATTGAAAAAGTACTAATCCTCTATTGGATAATCTCTGAACACTGATACCTCACCTATACCTTTATCGATAAAGTTTATATCTGTGAAATCCCAAAACAATATAATTTTACAATATTTTGAAAATGAAATATTATTTTGCGTCAGCAAAAAATATTTTTATGTGCATATTTGAAGTTGGAATCTTCCTTACAGATGACATACGACTATCAATGTTTCACCTGAGGATAAACAACATCGACTTAAATGAAAGAGGTAGCCACGTAAAGCAGACAGTGGAATGCGGGATAAATGCTACAACGAAGAATATGAAGAAAATCTAGAGTCGGAAACATTTTTTTGTGCTAGAAGTTTAATTTAATCTAATTGTGATGGAGCACGCGCTCCAGTGGCAATTCCCCTTGTCATCCAGTTACCCACTTTTTTATTTTATTTTTTATTATCTTATATAATTTAAGTGTTAAATTCCTCCCCCATCTACTTTTGCGATTTACTAATTTTAATTTTAAATTCCTTCAGCGTTTTTGGTAAATCATTCATCACTTTACTTAGTAATTTGTTTCAATCCCTACCACCCTTACCCATAAAAGAAAATTTTTCCACTCCCTTGTGCATGAAATCGAGAACCAGCTTTTTTTAAAAATATATATATAGTGCTTAACGTCTCTTAATAGTGAGGTCTTTAGAGACGCGCCAGCTTGTGGTCGTCATCATCTTTCGCCTTCAAAGCAATAATCCTAATTTTTCGATCAATATCCCTCTAAGCACCGTCATCAACATATGCCTTGTACATTTCCAGTACTCTCTTCACCCTCCTTCGTTCCTCCAATGACTCGCGATTTAGCTCCTTTATCGTATCAGTTGCTGACTGGATCCTGCGAAAATATGCACAAACAAATCTAGCTGCTCTTCTTTGCACACCCTCCAATTCCTGTATTTGATCACCAAAATGTGGGTCTCAAACTACATCACCATATTCAACCACTGGTCTGGCCAAAGTTTTGAAACCCAATTCCATAATTTCTCTGGTACATGCTCTCATTCGCCTCTCCAGTAAATGAAGGATTTTATAACTTTTTCCTACCACCTACCCGATGTGCTCTGCCCAGTTAAGTTTATCATCAAAAGTTATGCTTATATACACTTCAAGCCTTCAGCAAGCAATTCTGATCCCACCCTATTGCATTTAAATATCTTATTATTAAACAAATGTAGGATTTTTAAGTAATATAACATCCATAAATACAATTTGTTAATAAGTAAATAATTACAGTTTATTCATAATTACAACATTATTAATAAATATTTATCTTTATAAATCGTACTGTGTACTGGATTCTACAGTTAACATATCGTGACCGAGCGGGGCGGTGTAACGGTTAGCGTTCTCGCCTCGCATTCGGGAGGACGGCGGTTCGAATCCCCGTCCGGGCATCCAGATTTGGGTTTTCCATGGTTTCCCCAAATCACTCCAGGCAAATGCCGGGATGCTTCCTTAAAAAGGCCATGGCCGAATTCCTTCCCATTCCTTGCCCCCATCCTTGCCCCCCATCCTTTCCCGTCTCTAAAGACCTCGATGTTAAAAAGAGACGTAAAGCAGTTACAAAAAAAAAAAAAAAAAAACATATCGTGCAGTAGCGCTATCTTCCATGAGGCTTAGCACTTCCCACTCTCCACGCTTTATATCAAGAAGGGTTAAATCTATGAAATATTGTATATAACGAAAATGTAGAGAATTTTATGCTCTAAGATTTTTCAAATAACTCAAAATAACATTTCGAGTAAAGGAAACGAGATATTTAAAACAGAAACGGTTGTTTGTTACCTTTGACCTTGAATATCTTGGCTAGCGTACACGGGATTCCATGAGAATTTTGAGCCAACTTATAAAATGTTAAAACATAGATTTACGCAAATTTACGTAATGTTATCTTTCATTCCGAGGCTGAATCCTTGTTTGACTGGACTAGAAATGAATTGTTGAAATCTGTCTGTGAAATATGTAACTATGGTCTGAGTGTGATAAGTGTATTTTGTGTTTGTGTAATATATAGTTTATGAGGAGATCGTACCGGCATTCCTCTTGAAGATCTCAGTCAGGACGGCGGATATGCGAGGACCCGCGAGCAGAGCTTCAGCGCACTCAACCAAAATAAAATAAAAGAACAAGATGAATTTATATTATAGTAATTAATTTTATAACATTCGGATGATTGGAGGTTTTAATTTATTTAGTTACGAAAAGCAGGAATCATTGCTGAGGTTTGATTCAATACCTGCTTGCGGGATACGTGGCAGTTTTCCGCGAAGGTCAGAAACATATTTCCTTGATTTGTTGAAGTATCTAAATGTTATATTTCTACTAAATTTTTTATTTATAGGAGTTGCTACTCTGAGTTGAACAGGAGAGAAGAAAAATATGCGTGGTGTCATAACAAGGATATCAGGCGATTGTTTCACTAGGATAGATAAAAATAAACTGAACCACGAATTTATTACAAATCATTTTTTATGCAAAGAGAAGTAAAAATTATTCAGCTATATACATACGCCACCTAAAAATGTTACAAAAATTCACGTGCACATATGTAATGTCTCAAAACGTGTGGTCTTACTTAGGATGAAGGGGTACGTGTGGTATGTGAAACTTTTGTTGTCAATTATTACAACTACAGTGAAACAATTCATGTGACTAGTATGCGCATACAGTGACAAAAGAGATCATAATAGAAAAACAAGTGATCGAACATACGCCCTTTTCACTAGGAACAGAAATAAATCGGGAGGACGTTTACTGTTAGTCAAAGATTCTATCTGTAGTGCATACTGATGAGTTCTCCTGTAATTGTGAATACTATTGTTAACATTAGCAGGTAAACAAATCGGAATTAGGTATTCCGATGCTGAGAATGGATTTACATTTCGTCTTCATGTTTACCCGCGTTGCATACAATCAGCTAACTGGATCCTGGTGCAGGTACGTGCCACCACGGCCACCACTCGCTCCGATGGGACGCCGCACTCTACAAACAATAACGGTGAATGAAACACTGACAAAGTGGACAGCAATACAAGCCTTCAGATAATCTATCTTTACACTTGACTCTATAACAGAAGCTTTCTGGCTTGACACTTGAATGATTGATCAAGAAAAACAAAAATACTTTTATGGCGTTTGTTGATTCAGAAAGATCTTTATCAAACGTTAAGAGAACAGATGTTCAAAATTTTAAAGAAGTCTAAAATATCGAGATAAAAGAATACAATTTATATAAGAATCAAGTGGTTACAATAAAAGTAGATACTCAAGAGAGAAATGCATCAATTAAAAAGAGTGTCAGACAAGGTTGTAGTCTATCCCCATTAATGTTCAACTTGTAAGTTGATGAAGCAATAAAGGAAGTAAAAGAAAAATTTGAATGTGAAGTGTTCAATGAGAAAAAATCAGTATGCTACGATTTGCTGATGACATTGTCCTGTTAGCAGTACAGGCTGAGGATATTGAGAACTTACTCAATACCTGAACAAAATATTAAAGGAAGAATTTGTACTAAATATAATCCAAACCAAGACAAAAGTGATGAAATGTAGCAGAAATGATACCAGTAATAATAGATTAAATTTTAAAATAGGGTCGCATGCAATAGGAGAAGTAATGTAATTATGTTACTTACGAAGTAAAATTATAATTGATGGTCGATGATGTTAGAAGCAATAGCACTAGCAAAAAGAACCTTCTTAAAAGAGAGGAATTTCTGGTTTTAAATATTACTCTAGGGCTCTGAAACAAATGTTTACAACTCTATGTGTGCAGAATAAAACTTTATGGTAGCGAAATATGGACTTTAATAATGCGAGAAACGAGGAAAATTAAAGCAATTGAAACGTGGTACTATAGACGGATGTTAAAAATAAAGTTCTTTTACGGGATCTGACTTATATTTACTCCAAATTCCCCCCAAGGCATTTAGTTCATAGTATTCAATAATTTCTCAATATTCTCGCGCAGTTCTGTTAACAGGACAAAGTTAACAGAAAATCGTAGCTTTCTGATTGTTTCAACCTAAGCTCATTGGAACATTGAAATCTATCTTTTACTTCCTTTATTACTTCCTCTGCATACAAGTTGAATGTTAATGGGAATAGAGAAATTTAATTTGTGTACTTCAAGCTAGGAGACACAGCTATAACTCAGTCTTCTCTCGGAGTAGAATTATATTTTTGGATCTGGTAAGTACTATAAAGGATTAATAAACATTTTAAGGTCTACAACAATGTAGTTTGCTGCGACAATTAGTATTACATTGATATTATACATGAATGATAAAGAAACATTAAATTTTTCTGCTAAATTTATTTTTATTTATTTTTTATTGAAATTATAGAAATTATATACGTTACGATGCATTACACCCTTTTCTCATCATAGTTATTAAGTACATTGTATCTTCAAAAACGTACCATTTTTATAGTTATACAATTTGTGCCTTTGTAGCATTTCTATAACAGTTCCAGGCAATGGTCTCGAACATCAAAATGCGAAATCGGTAGATCTGACCGCTGAAATCAGTATATTTGTACCCACAATCGGTATATTAAAAAAATACAATCCAAATACCCACAGTTTGCTGCGCAAGATACGCTCTAGAAGAATTTATATCTGTTTGACACCAATTTTACTACCAAATTGGAACTTTAATTCTTGCTTCCAATTTGACGTCAAACTGTGCATCAAACTGATAGCAATCTGCTGCCGAAACTGGACGACAAATTAGCCATCAAAAGTTTGAAAGAAAATTTTGGTTTCAACTTGCATTAAAAAATGGGATCGATTTAAATATTACCTTTTTACTTGACGTGTAAGCAAATAATTATACTGCAATACAGTTACTGTTGATGGTGTTTTATTAAGCTTTGCGTGACGCGTTTCGAGAACTGATCCCAATTTTCAAACACAACTACCCAAGACGAAAGATACATTAAATAGACAACTTCTGAAGCTACATCTGGAACTAGCTCTCAACACACAAGCCACCACCTGGAATCCACCTGAAATCACATCCACGATATTGTTTGTAAGGAGTACCTAAAAATCAATAAGCGTTTAAAAATGGGAATCAGTTCTAGAAACGCGTCACGCAAAGCTTAATAAAACATCATAAAAAGTAACTGTATTGCAGTAAAATTATTTGCTTACATGTCAATTGAAAACCGTTACAGACATTCAGAAGTCCATTTCTTATGGATAAAGTGAAGATTTTAGTGCCAAGCCAGGCAATGAAAGTTATTTATAGGTATAAATACACAAAAATGAAAGTTTTCAAAACAATCGCACATTTAAAATTTAGCAAACAATGCAGGAGTTTAGGCTTGTCTCCCAACTACATCAAAGTTAAAACAGGAGGAAATAGCTACCCAGCTATCATTGCCAAACAAAAAGCTGAAAAACTATGGTTGAATACTGAAACAGGACAACTACACAAGAAGAAAGATATATTAAATAGACAAGTTCTGAAGCTACATATGGATCTAGCTAACAACACACAAGCCACCACTTGGGATCTCATCTGGAACCACATCCACGATATTGTTTGTAAGGTGTATCTGAAAATCATTAACACACACAACAAAAAACTGCACACACTAAAATCCAAGCAACTACAAGATAAAACCAAAAACAAAAATACCAAACCCTCACACACTTTCTTTAATAGAGTTATAAACACCACTGATTTAAATTTCAATGATAGAGAAATTGCAATACTGAACATGGGGTTGAAATACAACACAAAGCAAGACCTCAACACCAAAACACTTAAAGAATTGATAGTCACCACAAAAAACTCTGTTGCTTTAGCTTAAATAGATAACAATACCAAAATTGCAATAGGGTACAAAATCAATAAGTTACTTGAAAGAGAGTTGGAGAAAAACAAAGACAACCCCCAAAACACACACAAAGACAAAAATACAGTGCTCAGCATTAACAAAAAACTTAGGAATAATGAAGCAATAATAACCAAAGCAGATAAAGGTAATACTATTGTAATAATGAAAGTAAATGAATACATAGAAAAAAACACTTAAATTCTTCAATGAAAACAACATAAAACAGATACAGAAGGACCCCACAAAACTTTTCCATAACAAAATTAAAGAGCAGTTGGAAAGAACTTTTTTCCTCCTCTGCATGAATCCCAAAGACTCCCACCTGCGATCACAGCCTAAAATACATAAAGAAGGAAGTCCTATCAGACCAATAGTCTATTCAATGTATAGCCCTGTGCATAGACTAACAAAAAAACTAGGTGTTTTATTGAATTTTTTTTGCATATGAAACTGTGTATTCCATTAAAAATAGCTCTGAACTGGAAAATATTGTAAAAGACATAAATATCCCAGTAGGTTCTCAGTTTGTTTCCTTTGATATAACTAACCTTTATACTAATGTCCCCATACAGGAATCCGTGGAAGTTATTAAAAATAACCTAATAATTCACAAAAAATGCTCACAAGCTGAAATAATTGAGCTCATCGATTTACTCCAGTTGGTTCTAAATTACAATTATTTCACCTTCAATGGCAAAATCTTCTAACAACCTGATGGCCTTTCAATGTGCTCCAGTATCTCTGGCACAATTGCTGACATCTATATAAACCATATTGAACAGAAAATCTTAGTCAACCCTGACCCATGTATTAAAAAGATCCTGTATTATAAACGTTATGTAAATGATACACTAACGCTGAAAAATAAAAGAGCATAAAATTCCCAGACATGTGCATCTCAAACCTCAATAATAAACACAACTTCTCAATTCATAGAAAAAACACAATGACTGATTGCACCATACCGTCAGCATCTTGTTGCAACACCAATACACCAGCAACCTACTAGCCCATGGTGCACAGGGCCAATAATATCGCCTTAAGCAAAGTAAAATATGATTGTGAGCTAGATATAATAAAACAGGTAGCTTTAGCAAATCAATATCCTAGCCAGATGATAGAAAAAATTGAAATGAAAATAAATAAGAATAAGAAATGTACTAAACTCAATGAAGATGAAAAACAACAGCAAAATTCATTACTAGCAGCCCTTATGTGGGCACAGTATCTCACAAAATTGCAATTGTACTCAGATCGCACAAAATTAAACATTGGATGTAGAACCCAAAACAAGATACAACAGAAATTAATTCACAATATTAACGCTGATGCAAACCCATTCCTAAAGTAAGGTATTTATAAAATAACATGTAGACTATGTTCAAAATTCTACTTAGGGCAAACTGGTAGGAATTTCCAAATTTAATACCTAGAACACATTAATGCCTTCAAAAAACGGGCAACACACTAAATCAGCTATTGCACCCCACATTCACAACACTGGCCACCCTTTCAATGACATTGACAAAGATTTGAAGGTACTCCACCGCCTAAATAAAAGCCACTATATGGACTTGATGGAAGAATGTGAAATTCATTTTCATCATAAATTATTTAAAGATTTGATACTAAATGAAAAATTAGAAAGTGGTTCTGGGACCTTTTTAAAATGTTTTGACATTTTATTATAAATTATGTACCATCATCTGATAAATCACAACGTATATGTAATTTTGTTTATTAGATATCAATCACATCTGCAAAATCTTAAATGACCTCTGCTGTATAATAACATATATCCTTAATTATGTCATATATTATCTTTGTTTCTTCAATGAATCATCTTTGCTTTGTTTAGATAACGTTAACATTTAAACAGTGTACATTGCGTTTGAAAATTGGAATCAGTTATCGAAACGCGTCACGCAAAGCATAATAAAACATCATCAAAAGTAACTGTGTTGCAGTAAAATGATTTTCTTACGTGTCAATTGAAAACAGTTACAGACTTTCATAAGTCCATTTATTATGGATAAAGTGAAGATTACCTTTTTAGCTTCGTATAGTATAAACTGAAGTCAGAAGATGGAAGTGAGGGTATTTTTTAAGTTAAAGTATGAAATACAAGTTATTTAAGTGTATTTAAAAGTCGTTACATTACTACATTATTTATTTTTAAAAAACTTCTTTATCTTTGTCAGATAAAAGGAAAATTATGGATATATTATAAATTTAAAACTAATATCATAATTTCTTTAATAAAAAAATCATATCATGAATGAGCACTAGTCAATACTCGTAGAACATAATCAAAATAACAAAAACAACAGACTTAGTAATTTGCAGTTCATTTATTAAGTTATTTAACAAAAAGATATTAAATCTGCGAAGGCTAATTCCGTTAGCTACGGCTGGCCAAAGTTGTCGACTGTGGGAATATTTCCACACACGTTGAATACAAATAGTTCAACAAATACGGCGCATTTCCTCTTCCTGCACTGTCCATCACATTGTCTTTAATAACATGTATCTACATTTTACTAACAAAATGTGTTTATGATAATGGTTGTCAATACAATATAGACAAGCGAACTAACTCGGGAATCCCCTAAATACATCGATAATGTAGTACACAAACGCACAGGGATAGTCCCCAAACGATATACCAAACATTCTAAAAAAAGTTAACTAACTACCTATAATATAATCGATCGAATAATTCCTAGTAAAACATAAACGAAATGGGTTGCCAACATGAAAATGTAAAATCTGGATTAAATTCTGGAACATTTCGTTATATTCTCAGAAATCGTGAAAAAATTGTTACATTTCGGTATGACAGACTCCATATCGGTAGAAATACCAAAAAATAGGTAGGTTCAAGACCACAGGTTGTAGGTAGTCTTCCATTGGTGAGATGCAGACGGAAAATATTCGATGCAACTTAGTTTTTCAGAAAACGTGAAAAACGCAATAAAAGGGAAACGGTAAGTTGGAAAGAAAATGTTGCTATTGGTGATTTGTAGTACTAATTTGAGGTTAATATTTTACAGTTGTTCTATATCATGTTATGATCTCCATGACCTTGTGATTAACATCCAAAGAGCACGGAATATTTTCCTTTTGCATCTCACTGATTACTGAATCAAATATATTCCAAATATTTCAATTAATTTTAAGTTTATTCCAATGTAAAATTAAAAAAAAATTATAGCAGAATTACAATCAGAAATACTTGTGCACATAAAGATAGGTAAATAGCAGAAATCACTATACACAGATAAATAATAAGCAATGAAAAGAGAGTGACTAAGTCTGAATAGTGTCTCCTTCTTAGACTGTCCTCAAGTATTTAGTCAAGTTTTTCTGCATCACTTTCCGCAGACCATTGCAATATTCTGTCGTAGAATTCTTTATGTTCATGTGAAATATACTGCACTATCTTGGCCACATCCATGATCTTTTTCTGGTCAGTTGGAACTTTATGGTTGTAGGCACGGCCAGCTGGTAGCATCAGGTCACCACGATGTTTGTAAAGTTGTAAAATATCACTGTTCAGTCCATTTATGAATTTGAATGCCTCAAGAAACCCTTTCTGATCTCTCCTGTATATGAGGTATCTGTATTAACTAATCTGGAAATCAGCTCGATGCTGGAGTCTCTTTGTATACTTCTTGAATATTGAGGGCCTCCATTCTTTGTAGCTGACTATCTCATCAACTTTGACAGATCTCACTTCAAATGGTGAACTTTTCTTGCATTTTGAATGACGTTGTCATACTGTAAAGGTGTGTATATTCGATCTTGGCGTCGCACAGTTCTCTTCACAATGGCAAAATCTCTTCCACACGGTAGAAAGCTATGTACACGTATTGGGAAGTACTGGTGAATTTTTTCAAACCGGCCAATCGTGGTAAGACTCAGGGTGTGGTTTCGAATTCGTCCGTCACAAGTATCACTGAACACATGTAGAGTTTTAACTTTAGGTGGTATGCGTATGTTTACATAATCACACAGAAAGCTACAAACTTCGTTAGGTCCACTTTTAGAAGTCCCCTCGTGGTAAGTATAAAACACAGATTTACCATTTGCAAGGTTGTGGATACAAAACACAATGTGCGATATTTTCCTAAAGTAAAACATTTCATGAAATGGGAGTAAAGGAAGCGGGAGATTTTGCATGTAATCATCCGTTGTCAATTTTGTCTTTACATAGTGCGAATACTTCATTCAATTTTACATAAAATTTCTTGGCTCTGCGTTTATGAACGAGAAGTTCAGCAGTTGTAACCCTGTTGGCAGCATTACTAAGTGTAGAGGATTTTATTTTATTTCCCAGTTCCTCACAATGTGAGCGCACATCTACTTGAGGACGCCCAAATTAAAGGTCAAAATTTTCTTTGAAGTACCTCAAATAATATCCATATTTCATTTTATCTTTCAGGTCTTGATGCTTATTCAAAAATATTTCAAACATAATCTTACATATCAAACCACACTACAAGTACACTATAGGCGAAGGCGTGTAACGTGAAACCTTTGTGGTAAACGATGATATGTGCTGATGAATCTGTGTTATTACTTCACTGGGAATACGTACAGTACATGCTTATCGCGCTTACATCGTAAGTCGGTAGACAGTTCATTCTTCTCACTCAGGTGAGCCAAACGAAATACGGCCTTGCTAGAAACAATGTGTATACTTACGAAGGCTTTTCTGCAAACTTCAACTTGTGTATTCCCTTTTACTGCAAAATACTTGTAGCTTGATGAGATTTGCTTGAAGTGCTCATATTTAGGTCTATGTCGTGCCACATCATGTCTCCTCATCAAGTATGTATCTCGATCATTTTTCTCCCTATCACTATAAAATTTCACAATAAATCTGTCCTCTTCTTGATCAAAATTCAACATACACTGTTTTTTTACATCTGCAATCTTCACCAGTTTTCTTCTTTTCTAGGAGAAAACTTTTGCCAGTCACAAACTGCTCCCCTTTATTTTGTGCTTCTTTTATATGCTGTTTCAAATTTTCTAAGCATCTTCTTTTCTTCTGAAGGCTGTCAACTTCAGATTATGACAGCGACATAACAATATTTTGTCAAAAATAATCCTCTTTCTCTTACAACACACACTTTTAGTTTATACTCTCATAAGAACGCCGATTCACTGACAACAGTTACAATGTTAGAGCTATAGATTTGAAATAGCACAAAACTGTACCAACGTAAACATATGACAACAATATAAATCCAAAGCTCTCCACAATATTTCCTCTTTCTTTCGACGAGAAGTGCGCTCTGCCACAGAAAGTCGGAACTAATAGACTAGTGAGAGCAAGAAGGAAAACATTCCTGAAATCTTTTCTTTTTACATGACAATCAAATTTTAACACCTTGTTTTACCCAATTAGAAATCGAGGAATTTTTTCTCTGTGTAGGTCAATAGATGGGCGTGGGGTTAGCGAAAAAAATAGCTATCTCAGTTTAACCCTAGGATGCATGGTGCCGAAAACACACATGAATGCATATGCAGGGCCTCCAAGGCCCTGCCTAATTTTAAATTTTCGTCTTTTCATATAATCATTTTTTGGAGTTAAATTTATTTCTGTCAAATTTACTGTCATATTAAAAGATTCCTAAGATACAGTAACAGGATCTGGTGGGCCTGATTAACATTTTATTAATTAATTCACTTATAAGTTGCAGTTTACATTTTATAACATTTATTACAACCAATTTCTTCAATTAAAACATACGCATTATTCACAATATTATGTATATAGGACAATATTTTGACAAAAAGTTATTATTCATTGTTCACATAAAATTGCATTTTTCTTAGTTTTCAACATGTGACAAACAAGAAGCACAAAGAACGCCACTATGTTCCTTACAAATGTTGGTTTTACATTTAATGCATGTCATAGCACTTTTCCTGTGTTTATTATATGGACAATAATTGCATCTTCTTCTTTTTCCTGAAACAGGTAGTTGGTCGGCAATATGACATCTTTCTGAACACCACATCTTTGCATGGCATCAACGATTTTCTTTGGAAGATTAGGGATCTGAATACGAAGTTCCATTAGTGGTCTTATTATTTCCTCTGCTAAATCTCTTAGGAACAAACGCCTTTTATCACTTCTTCCACTATGGTATGTCAGATGTTGGGCGGAAAATAAAATTTCACTGTTCATTGCTGCAACGTCCATCATATTCATCCATAATGCAAATGGCCATCTTCTTGTTTGTCTTTTGCAAGTGTAAAACGAATTTTCTGGTCCATTTGATCTACTCCACCCTTCGTAGAGTTATAGAACTTTATTATATCTGGTTTCTTTTTTACTTGAGTTTCATCAATGTTTCTGTCGTGATGCATTGTACTAATGAGAACTACAGACTTTTTCTTTTTGGGAACATAACTCACCATTGTAATGTCACCTCTAAATGCAAACAAAGAGGAATGAATCGCTCTTGAGGCTGATGGTTTCATCTCATTAGGAATTTCTGGTTTATTTTGTTTGATTGTTCCCACCACTGTAATTTGCTTCTGAAGCATCTCTTCTGCCAGCTGGACACTAGGAAAGAAGTTGTCAACAGTAATATTTTTTGATGATCCTTCAATGCTTTTAGCACGATCTTTCACCACATTCAATCCAAGATTTTTCTGAATAGGTTCATGCGGCTTCCTTCCCGTGTAAACAATTTCGTCTAAAGCATATGCAGATGTAGCATCACATAACCAAAATATTTTTATGCCATACTTGGCTGGTTTAGAGGGCATATACTGGGCGAAGCTGCATCTTCCACGGAATGGGACTAGCTGTTCGTCAACTGTGAGCGAATCATTGGGAATCATTCTATTTCTACACTTGCCAAGAAATAGTTCCCATACATATCGAACAGCTGCAAGTTTGTCATCTGCAGATCGAGCTTCACGGGTACGCCTGTCATTAAATCTAATCATTCTCCTTATATCCTCAAATCTATTTACTGACATGGTGGCCTTATATGTAGGATTTGCCTTTTCATCCAAGAATAATTCTCTAATAGGGACATCCCAACTCTTCTCAACACCAGAAAGCAGTAAAAGACCAAGAAAACCCTCCATTTCAGCAAGCGAAACGTTTTTCCACGTTTTACCACGTAAAGCAGCCACTCTTCTGCCTTCAATATTTGTGCAGTTGATGATTTCCTCTAGTATTTCCTTGGAGATGAAATAGTCCCAGGCATCCTTAGGTTTACAGGTTTTCAAACCACGGGCTGGACCAGGTGCCTTCTTTACGATATTATGGACAGGTGTACGAAAAGTTGCAGGAGGTTCTAATTTCCAAATCGTTCCATTCCGACTAATGTATGTGTGGTCTTCTATACCTTTTTGTGGTGGTTCTTCATTTTCAGACTCTGATGAAGTAATATTATCGGAAGGACTGTCATCTGCCTCAATATTCACATCTGCAGGTTCATTGGCTGATTCTTCACTACTTTCGTCTTCAAAAATATTTCCTTCCTCGCAAGAATCATCTTCTTCAAACCACTGAGCCACAACACTTTCAAAATTAGCTGCATTTGCACGTACTGACTCTCTTGCTTTGCGTGTCGAAGCCATAGCAAAAGACGTGTCCCTCGAACAGCAGCTTGTGCAGCACTAAACGAGTCATACTCGTAACCAATATGGGCCTTGCAGCAACAAACAAACTACAGTAACAATGAGGCTGACAAGAGCAGCACAGGATAACAATACTATGCAATAATAAAACATTTGATAGCAAAAAGATCAATGATACACCAACATCGCCAATATGTGAAAGCAGTGTGTATTATTTTTTAGTTACTACTCCAGCTACTGCTGCTGTTGGCACTCCAGTTGCTGGAAATACTACTACAGTTATTGTTGAATTAATAACTGCTCCCAAACAAATGTTGAAGACAATATAGGCTAAAGAACATTTATAAATATGAGAGGGCTTCTGAAGCCCTGCTTATGCATTCACGGTGTATGGGTAAACGTATAGAATT
Source organism: Vandiemenella viatica (assembly GCA_031002005.1). Lineage (NCBI taxonomy): Eukaryota > Metazoa > Arthropoda > Insecta > Orthoptera > Morabidae > Vandiemenella > Vandiemenella viatica. The sequence goes on along the minus strand of JARYHS010013630.1, from coordinate 290,047,144 downwards.
ATACAGAAAACTTAAAAAGGTATCTCGTTCAGACTTGGTAGGAGGAATGTCACAGTGTTAGTGAAAGAGTACTAGAAAGCAGTTTGAAATCAAACAAAAAATTACAGATTTTTTTTAAAAATGAAGACATACAAGGGCCTCGGAGGCCCTGTATATGCATCCTAGGGTTAAAACAGCCAAAAAGTGGAATGGTTTCCTTCTGCATCTCACCAATTCAAATTTATTGGTAAGGATGTAAAAAAACAAAAAACAAAAAAACGATAAAACCCACAGGTTTCTCTTTCCATATGATCCGCATTTGTAAAATGAATAGCAACGTCCAAATAAGATAAAAAATAAAAGCTCCTGTAACATTCTGCATATACTAAGGTGAAATTTTGGAGAATTCCGGAGCTGAAATTATATTTAAGAGTACTTATCCAGCAAACTGTAAATGGTTACTCTGTGTCCGTTTGAGAATGAGAAATATCAACATGATTTTTAATCTACACATAAAACAGAGGAGGACGTTACATTACAGATTAAAAATCAGTCTTAGAACTAATTCTACTGATGTAACGCTCTACACCCACTGTATAGATCTGGAGTATGTAAACATTATATACAGTGTTGAACTCAAACTTGAGTTATTGAAGGTTACTGGTCTCTAAGTATTTCACATATTATCATTTTTTTTATAGAATTAAAAGTGTCGTGTTTTAACTGCTATGAATGTCAATGACTTCAATAAATATTTTTTTTTATAAACTTTTAGTTCTATATGTATTAATGTTTAGCACGGATAGCATCTGCACCTATATTTATACTGAACCGTTCCCAGAATTATGGGTGGTAGAAGATGCTCTGCACCAAAATTAGTCTCTCTTCTGTGCATTTATATCCCTAACGGCACTAGAGAAAGAAACACATATCAGTCTGAGTGCGGAACCGTCATTCCCCGGTTTTGTCTGTCCTGTTATTGCGACCCAATATGATGTCGGGCTAAGTATTTCTAAACAAACAGAAACGAAAGCCGGTGTCCACACGTTTACCAACAAATTCAGTAGGAAAATATGTCGCCGGTCTGCCAGTCAAACCTCTGCAACAAGCAGGTGACACTTTTGTCAGGTCTATAGGAAACTAGTGTAGCCTGCATTTGTTGGAGAGGGTGATGAGGGGAAGCACGAGAGAAGTAAAGGAATTGGGTCAGTCCATTGCTTGAATATGGTAGTGTAGTATGGGACCCACATTTTGATTATCAAATACAGGAGTTGGAGAAGGTGCAAAGAAGGGCTGCAAATACAGGAGTTTGAGAAGGTGCAAAGAAGGACTAGAAGGGCTGCTGAACGCAATCAGTAACAGATATGATAAAAGAGCTGGAATGGGACTCATTGGAAAACAGAAGGAAGGTGAAGAGGGTCATGGGAGTGTACAAGGTGTATATTGGTGATGAGGCATGGAAAGATATTGGTGTAAGAATTGAAAGTAATGCATAGAAGAGAAAAGATGACCTTGACCACAAACTGGCACTCGATTTCAGGCACAAGGGTGTAGGAAGATTCTCTTTTTTAGGTAAGGGTGTCAGGGATTGGAATAAGTTACCAAGAGAAATGATGAAAAATTTGCCAAAAACGTTGAAAGAATTTAAAATTAAAGTTTGTATAGGGTAAATGTAGGCGGATGCAGAACAGGGGGAAGATGGGTGTTTAGGTAAATTGCCACCATTGCAATTTAATTTAAGTTTAAATATTTAAATGTCAAAGCGCGCTGCTATTGACGTAAGCCAAGCGCTACCGTTGGAAGGTCGGCAACCCGCAGGGCATGTTGCTTGCTAAGTGAAGGTGGTCGGCAGACACTCTTTAATCTCCGCGACTGTTGCCAATGTTATTATATATGCGTCGCAACTCATTCGTATAAAGAGTTTATTTTTTCATTATAAATTTGTTAAGCTCTGCGAAAATATCATACAAAAACAGAAACTTCAGTACCTAATACAGCAACTGTAAACAACCATTCTTTTTCTTCTGGTCCCTATCCGTTCCGGATGTCGGCAACCATCTTGGCTGTCTTGTCTCTGCTGGTTGATGCTCGGATTAGCTCCGTAGTGGTCTTGGGGGTCCATGTCCTTAGATTTTTTATCCAGGAAATTCTAACCATTAGTGAAGTGTAATCTGTCGATCTAATAATTATTCTAGAATAGGTGAGTGCTATGTAGAAATATATTTGCCGAAGAGGGAGTTACATGCAAGAAAGCAAATCAAGCTGGGTGGCATTTGGGAGGACGCAGGTCAAATCCCCGTCCGGCCATCTAGATTTCGGTTTTCTATGGTTTCTCCAAATCACTCCAGGCGAATGCCGGGATAGTTCATTCGAAAGGTCATGGCCGAAATCCTCTTCGTTCATTCCCATCCCGCCTCTAATGACCCCGAAGCCGAGGAGGAAGAAAGGAAGAAAATTTTGCTTCTTATTTATAGCCGTTGACTTAGAGCTCGCAGATAGACATGGTGATCCTCAAAAAGCATCAAGTGTTTTCAGAAATCAAGGATTTGTGATAAAGAAACGTCATAATTGTGCTGTAAAGTAAGGAAAGGCTTCTTCGAAACATTATTGACGTCACGTATTCCGAAACATTAGACGTCATCAGACCGACGTAGCTCGAATAAGTTGTTTTCGAATGCTGACCCCGACTCGTTACGTCAGCAGGCTGCATCGTCCGCGTAACAAGCAAATCCTGTTTCTTGTCCGCCTCACAGAATGTGTCGTCTACTATTGACGGATGGCGCAGGGCTCGAAGCTTTACTTTTGGTGGAAAATGTTTCGTAAATGGTGCTGTGTTTACCGCCACTAATTTCAACAGATATTCGTTAGTGATATGCTCTTATAAGCTTCATCGTTAGACCTAACCGGTTCGCAATAGTACAATAGTGCGAATCTTTCTAGAAGATAATTGTAGCCCATACACAACTTAAAATAGCTTCATATGCATTCCACGCAAGTATACAGTGGGAATGAACAATGATATTCCAACGGTAGGATATTGCGGGTAGTATGAAAAATATTAATTGTTTTTTCTGCATCAAGAAACACACATTGATCAAAGAAAAATTCACAATTGAAATTTATTTAAGGTTTTATTTATACATATCACTGAAAAACATAGTTGATTAAAGGATAATTTAGGACTTCAGTTCTTGAAAACAATATGACACCGCTTCATATGAACCCGAAGCACAGTTCTTCCTCTTTCACGTAAGACTTTATGTACACAAAGGAGAAAGTAAATGTTGCCAACACAACCTTAATTTGTAGTGAATCATTTCTTACAGTCATAAAATTTAGTAACAGCCTTCTTGCGATCAGGGACAGTAGTTACTGTACAACTTATCCGTTTGCAGCCGACTTTCCAACGCAATTCATTGGAACTCTGTGGATATTGATCTAAGAGTTGTCACACATCGAAACACACTACAAGTAGTGGTTCCATGGCACATAATGTTCCAATTGAATGCTTATAAAAATGCCGCTCCCAGTAAAAGATAATCATGTGGAAAATTTTCAACTCTCTCCCTTAACTAATAAATTTTTATGTCAGCAGAATGTTACAATTTCTCCTTTAAATCATATGTCATGAAGTGATAGACTTTATTTAGAAGTTTATGACAGCTTTAAGCAGATATTTTAAGTCAACCTACAAGAAGCAAAAAGGATAGATTTACTCTCTAAACGTCTGGTCATTTAGTGCTAACACGAAAATTAGAAAAAAAGAGAAGTGAAAAATTAATAACGAACTGAGACCTTATATAATCTACTAATACAAAGAATATACAAGTTATGCTAACACTTTCAAACAGATGTAGCAGGAATATTTAAATTAGACTACTAAAGTTTTAATATTAACCCTCAGAACTTGATATCTCCATCATAAAATTAAACTGTATAAGGTAAATAATAGAAACTGGCGACAGATGAAGAAATAACAGACCGCACTGTAACCGAATACAAAAGGGTATACCACAGAGAGAGTAATTGTTTACTTTTCCTGGCGTTTTCGAGAGGTTTAACCAAGTGAAAGAATGATATCTTAAAATACTACAACGCCATTTAGTTTTCGAGCTAAGATAAAAAAAAACATCACAGTAAATTCTGTATTGATTTGCCTAATTACTGTGTTATATCATAAAGGGGGAAGGACAGTTTAGAGGAAATTCATTTTTACTTATTCGGATTTGGTATTAGTGAAAAAACATTTAGTAAAAAAAAAAAAAAAAAAATGGATTAATTGTTATTGACTGAAACATTGTAATTTCGAAATGATTTTCTATATATAGCTTCCATTTTATATGTGTGTTTTATCTGAATAATTATTTGATTAGTAATGAAAAATGTGATATATAAATTGGATCTTGTTGCTGATGTTGATCAGTAGTCTCTAATTACCTTCTGCGTTTCGTAAAAAACCTTTGTAATAGACTACCGTCCGTTAATGTAACGGTAGGCTATAGTTTTTGTTCTTTTAATTGCTTCGAGATTTTACAAGTTTTACTATATAACATTATCTCAAATTTGCGAACCAGTTCGCCCGTTATAAATGTTCTGCTGTGTTTGGCAACTGAAGTAATTATTGTGGTAAATTTCCAGCTTATAAATCTTTCAACAATCGGTAACCAGAGAGGATATTGAACTACAATCTAGAGCATCTACCTATCAACTACACGTTACAGAATACGATAGATGACGAATACATCTGTAAACTGCGTTTTGCATCTATCATCATCATATATTTATTATTTCTAAAAGTTTTTGTCATAAACCATTATCTCCCTTCATATCTAACCGAAATCGATAAATGATGTATCATTTTAAAGATTAAAGTCTCCTGTATGGTCAAATCATATTTTAAGAAAGAAATTTTTCGGAATTCAACCCTGAAAGGGTAAAAATATCGTTATTTATAAAATGGTTATTTTTTGCTCACTAGACATTTATCTCCCATCACGCCTACAGGAAATTAATAAAGAATAAATCATTTTAAAGTTATGGTACACTATTTAGTTATAATAAATTAAGAAAGGAATTTTTCGGAATCCGATCCTTAAAGGGCAAAAGTATCTTTATTTCTAAAACTTCTTTTTCGACACAAGCCATTTTTCTCCCTTCACACATAACCAAAATAGATAAATAAGGTATCATTTTAATAATTTAACATCATAAATTAAGAATGAAATTTTTGAAATTTGACCTATAAATGGCAAAGTATTAACTGTCAAGGGCACGCGTATGAGACAGTTAGGCTCGGCTGGCGTCGCTAAGGATTGATTGCGTTAGTGGCACCACATATCACAGAGATATCAATAAAGGATTGGTCGTGTTACCTCTAGACAACAACAGCACATATCAAAAAGTAAGTTACACTTCCAAGTTATGGCCATTTATGAAACCACCTAAGCATAGGCAACACGGCTATGACTACATACAATGTAAATTCACTTTTCCACCTAATCTCCAAGAGACTTTAAAAATTTCTCGGGACGGTAAAAATTCTTTTCGATTCCGGATGCATAGAAGTCACCTTCAGCGCTATGTAACCACCTGGAGACAGATGCTTTCTCCTCAACATCGTACCGGAATCGTCGTTCACCTAGATTCTTTTTCAGCTTACCGAACACATGATAGTCGCACGATAACGCAACGCCTCACACGGACCGCCAAACGTCCGAACTGCTGCAGCGATTCAAGTGGGAGGTATGGCAACATCCTCCATACAGTACAGACTTAAAGCCATCCATAAGGTCAAAAGAAAGAATTCAGAGAGGCTTCAGAGTGGCAGCATATTACTCTGATCTCTTCTACTGGAGCGCCCATAAACTATGTGCCTCGGTCTAGGGGGTGAGGGAGGGGTTGACTGTAAAATTACACTGAGCTAAGGGGGGTAGGGGGAGGGGGTTCTGAACCAGCCCACGTACCTCTCCATTCGCATTATTTGTCACAGTTAAAACGACCTACAGGACAACCAACAGCAAGTGAATAGTTATATCCGTCATTTAATTATCTCCATGTGTAATTTATTTACGATAGTGTGACAATAAAAAACAGTACAAAATATCTTCTGGAATCAAAAAGGAAAAAAAGCTACATGCTACGTGGGGGTAGGGGGTGGGATAGAGACAAAAGCCACGTGGGAGGTGGTTCACAGGAGGCTTAAATGGAGCTACGTAGTTTATGGACGCTCCCTATGCTGTCATTGTAACGCAAGTACGTTGCTGGGAAAAGTATTTTACTGCATTCATAAGTGATTGCAGTTGTGATCGTGTTACTCAGTAATTTTATGCTGTAATTACATATTATCGATCATCTAATACGAGCCAAATTTCTGTATTAGTTTCGTAAGGATTGTGGCAAGCGGTCATAATTGCGCTGCTCCCTAAGAAAATTCTTGGTATTTTTAACGAGTTCATTGTGTTATGGCACCCATACAGCATGACAGAACTCCACACGAGGTCATATAAGAGTCTTATAAGCTGTTTCAGTTAGACACATGTTACATTTCTTGAAAATTTTATAAATAAATAGTAGACTAGAATTGGCTTTTCCAATGATCGAAGTGAAGACCCCATTTCATGTAGCTTTGTAAAATTATACCTAAGTACTTCCCGAGAACTGAACTGTTTTGTCGTGTTAGTTCACAACTGAACCTTTTGTTTGTCATGCACATTACCTCGCACTTATTGCAGATTAATTTAAGCTGCCGTTTAGCCCACACTGCTGAAATAACTTCGTCATCACGCCAAGTCTCTAAACAGTCAGCAGAGCCTGTTGCCTCTCTGTTGAGAACTTATTCTTCAGCAGACAATCCTAAATGGTTCTAAAATTTGTCTCAAAAAACTATACTATATAATAAAATTGTAGGAACGTTGTGCCTGAATGTAAAATTTGTTTAATTAAGAGTAAACGCAATCTACAGTACAGATGATAGAGATACCAAAAGCGAAAAATTGGAATTTTTTTACACCTCATCTTTCCGCGAAACACACGAAAATAACTGCAGAAAAAAAAACTGCACATAGCTATAGTTTATGTCACTGGTTAACATACAGTATAATTTACATTCATAGATCCCAAGAGGCAAATCCGATTTTTGTCTGGCCACAAAACTAATGAGCAGATTTTGACGAAACTGTACATAGTGATAGCTTATCTCAGGATGTAACATATTCGATACTTCTAATCTAGATCAGTAACGTAAATTTCCTATGATGCCGCGACCTGTCCTATAAATTTTGGAAATTTTTTTCTGTCTATGTGCGCACCTCGCAAAAAAAAAAAAAAAAAAAAAATAATATATATATGAACGCATTTCAACCAAACTTCACATATTGTTAGCACATGTCATCACCTAATATACAGGATACTTTTTATCTGAATTAGTACAATATTTCACCCACGATACAGGAGAAAAAAACGGTAAATTTAGGATTTTTTTAGGTGTGCACATGGATCAAACAAAAACGTACCATTTCAACGAAATTATACATAGTGAGAAGGCGTATATATTGAGAAACTGAACGCAGTGACAACTTACTTCACGTTGCCGATGAGTTATGTTTCGATTTGATGCTGATAGACTGAGAATTAAAAATAGGGTTGGGTGATTTATTGTTCCGAAATATAATTTTTCAATTTAACACTGCACCAGTAATTATGAGTACAGTGCTGACATAGGGGCAGGCATGGCTACACCTGGTTATTACAGCTTATGTACCTCTCTTGATTACTGTTATTATACTTATAATTTTTCTAGATTTTTGACCTTGATACTGAATCATTACATGGTTCGTACGCACTGTTAATATATTAACGGAAAAAAAGCACGACGAATACAATTATGTAGATTACTTTTGTTCTATTTCCAAACCCCATTTTATTGATAGCTATCTCTGATGTTGGTTCATCACAATATTAGTGCTAAATTTTAGTAAATTAATGATGGTAGTGTTCAAGTTGAAGGAAAAACGTTTGAGACCGTCTTTGGTCTATTTGGACGAAGTCATGGGCACTGCTAGTCATTTATAAATATTCCTGATTATAATTCTAGAAAAGTATTCACTTCTACATTTGCTACGACATATGGTGCCCTTCCAGTTACGAAATCACGCCTGTGTTGTGATATTCTGAACGCTTGGACCTTGTGAAGGGACTGTTTTGTGGAACAGCGTCGGAAGTTTTCTGCAATTCGTAAAGAATGGCATCCGCTTGCGAACATGCATCAATATCTTTTTTACTTCGTAAGAATGTTGAACTAACTGCGTTACATACGCTGTATTCTTATGAAATCCGGGTCAGAGTAATTAATTTGTTGTCGTCTAAGAATTTCATAACGATCGAGCAGAAAATTTTTCCTCAAAACTCTACAGAAGATAGATTTAGAGTGATAGTTCGGAGGTTGGTATATTCTTTTTTATTCTTGATTAAAAGTGGATTAACCTACCTGATTTTCCAGTTTGAAGGGACCTTTTCTTGGTTTAACGATTAACAGTGTATTTCAATAGGAATTGGCTCGTTTCCAATAACATACTCTGAAATCCTTACCGCGTTAATATATGAATGGCTTCAATCACTCGACATTGGTATTTAACTAGTATATTTATTTTTCTATATGTTTTATGTGAAATGTATCTTTAAATTATCATACGATAATAATAATGATGGGGATCAGTTGCTTTCACCCGTTTCACAATCTTCAGGTGCTTTACAATACGTGATGAGTCTATTTCTAACTAATCCATCTCTAACTCTACAGGGAGGGGAAAAACTTGTGTCGCACCCGCATTTCTTCAGTTAATCTGAAATTTTTTTTTTTCCTACGACCAAAAAATGTTTGGATTTTCTGGGAAGCTTTTAGTAATTGATTTGAGACCTACGTCGTTAATACCTCAGTTATCGGAATTTTCATTCGACCTCTTAATCCAGATGAGGTGTTTAAGTTTCTATCATTCCTTTTTTTTCTCATTCGGACATGTATCCTCCTCTATTTTTTGAGAAATCTATTTGCCTCAAGTTCGTACCGCAGAGAATTTTCCCCTTCTATGTTTATCAGCTTCGATATATGTCTGACGATTCCGTCGCTAATTATGCATTAAAAATACTCCCACTTCTTTGTTATGTAAGAACGGTACTTTTCATTTAGGTACGATAATTTGTATTTTCCTTTTATGCTGTGCTATTGATTTTACAGTTGCAATTATAGCATTATAATCGCTTACTCCTGTAGCCACTGAAATATGTTCGATCAAGTCTGACCTGTTTGTGGCAGTGATATCTAATACGTTTTGTTTGCCGTTAACACAGCGCACTAGATCAGTGGTCAGCTGTTGAAGATGAAAACAGAGAAGATATCGTGATCGAGCTGACGAGCAGTTTTGTGTGCTGCCAGTTTTGTGAACGTAATTAAGCCAATCGACATAGAATTATTGACCTAGCATTATTGACTGATCCAGATATTATTGAACGAAATAAGTTAATTTGTTTCTCAGCCTCTGGGAAACGTTTAAATAGGTTTTTGTTGGGAGATAGATGTTTCCTATTACTATTTTCGTTTTATATACTTTGAGTTTAAATCATACAATATCAATTTTATTTAATTAAACTGGAGGTTTTCATTTTAGGTTTCAAATATCCTACCTCCATGAAGATTACATTATAATCTTTCTGAAAATGTTTATGATATTTATGAACATTTTCACAGTTTATATCCAAATTTAAAACAGCTTTATTTACCGATCTGTATATCCACGTTTTTAGCAGTAATAGTAACATTTTCTAGTTTCTGTTGTTTGGCATAGTTACTTCTGCAATTAATTAGAAAAACTTTTAACTGATTACGTCCCTCGGTATACGTTTAACACGCGGTGTTCCCCTTATTTGGGTGTCCGTGATCGTATTCCTTGTCCCGCGTCTTCCTTCCTAAGCACAAAAAAATCAGTTTAGATGGCTACGACAAATCGTAACCAGAGTGGATGTCGGATTCCTCTAATCAAAAGAATATAGTTCCATCATGCACAATACGATTATTACTGAATAGGTTTGTATTCTGAGTTTATCGATTTAGGTATCACAAAACTGATATAAAAAGTTTCATGGAACAGAGAAACACTATAAAATGTACCTATTTCCCTTTTTTTTAAAAAAAATCTTTTACAGAATAACATAGAGATTGTATTTAAAAAAAAGCAATTTAATGGTAGAAACGATAAATAAAATATGCTACGAAGGGTGGAAAAAGATTATCGAATTTAATTTCTTATCAGCACTTCATATCAATTACTGTCCATTAATAAACTACACTGCTTTTTATATTTTTTAAAGAAATAATAAAATGTTGACGAAGACGCATATAATACCTGGTTACTAAATCTTTCTATAGGAAAAAAATCCTAGGTATGACTTTCTAATTGAGTCACAATTTAGGGTCACTCAATACAGCACTTAACTAGAAGCAATCACAATATGAAGTAGTATATTAATCCAGTCACGGTTTCCCCAAATGACTCCAGGCCACTCCATGACCGAATTGTTTCCCGTTCCTTGCCCCAAGTCCTTCATCCCTCTAATGACCGCGACGTCGACGATGCGTAAAGCCATAAGAAGAAAAAGCACTCTAGAGGCTTGTAGTGAGCAGCGGATACTGCGGCCGCTGGTACCTGTCAGCTGGCGCCGCCCTCCAGGCGCCGGTGTCGGCTGTCGGAGGAACACTGAGGCGGCGCGCGCGGGCAGGTGCCGGCCTCCAGGCGCGCATGCGCCTCTGCACGACCCACGCCGCTCCCATCGCCCTCCACAACCCACGGCTTCGTCCCGAGGAGCCCGGTGATTTTGCGTGGTCTTCTTGATCAGAAGATAAAGTTTCTAACTGCTCCGCAATCCGCCTCTATTGTAGCCAGTTTATCAACGGGAACAACTACCCGGTACGGGGCACATCTTATGAATCGCGGGAACAGTATGCTGTACTACACGCATCCAATGCAAGAGGTGAAGAAAGCACTTAGGGACTCTGAAAATTCCTTCCGAGGCCAGGACATGGAACAGACCTTTGGATCCCGTCAGACACCTGAGCCACTATACGATTCTCTCCGACACAGAACCTTCGCAACGGCTCACTCACCCTTCTGTGATTGTTAGCGGGATTAAAACCAGCCTAGAGCGTGGCACTAAACATGTAGATTCTGACATTTTATTTTCCTTATGTCTTTATACCTTATCGACTTCATTAGAGATGGGAAAGGACTGGAGGCAAGGAACGGGATGGAATTCGGTTATGACAATTTGTAGGAACTATCCTGACATCCGCCTGGGGTGATTTGGGGAAACTATGGATAAACGAAATCTGGATGGCCAGACGGGGATTCGAATCCGCGTCTTCCCGAATGCCAAGCAGAGCGTTGCAGCTCACCCTCGGTTCCTCCTCGGCGCCGCAGGTCAATGATACGGCACGAAACGGATCTTCGGACGCAATCGTCAAATTACCCATTTATTTCCATTACCTTACTCGACTGACGTCAGTGAAATTTAAAATGAGGAGTTGAAGACAATATCGCTACATCCAGTTAGAGAACGTCTGAAGTATTTACATGGTATAACGACGTTGAAATCATGGTTTATGAAACCTGAGGGCTAAAAAAGGTTGTAAACATCGGTTTACCCCTCCCATATTGGATAAGACCCATGTAGCACATATTAACTACTTTACACTTGCCTTTGTTCCATTTTACAGCTCGTCGGATTCGAGCAGTGAGGGAATGGAGGTCAAGGAACGTAATTATTCCGGCAATCACCGGTAACGATTTCGGGAAACCGAAAAAAGGAGACATTGATTAACTTGTTATTTTTATGTATTAGATTTTCTGCGATAGAACATATTAACTAGTTTCTATTTTCTTCATCCTACTTTTGCAGTTTGGAGTAACTTTTCATCACTCTTTTATCCTCAAATTTAATTTTCTCACTCTCATACGAATGCAGAGTTAATTTATAATAGTGTATATACCGAAATATTGCTTTTATTAATACCTTTAGGACGCCTTCACGAAAAGGTATAGACATGTTCTCAATGTCTTTATAAAATACGGTGTACACAAAATGTAGGAATATTTCACATCCATACTTTTTTTATTTCTTCATTAGCTGCTAAATAAATTGTCGGCGTTAAACCTTTTTATATTTAGAACTATGATTTATTTCAGAAAGAAAGAAGTAACCATCATGAAACGTATGTTTTTCTCTTTACCTACTAAATTACAGATGTTAAATTTGACTTCCAGTGCATAAGTAGCCACGATAATTTGATTTAAGCCCAGAAACAATCATACGAGGGACCATTCGCGTAGTTTCTGGCGTAATTTCTGGGAGCAATGATAACAGGAGTCGGGAAGGCAGTACCAGAAGTCGACCTTTGTTTTCCCTAACAACCGGACATTAAGACTCGTTCACCAGATTCGATACTGTTGTTTGGTATAAAACTTAAGTTAATTGCCTTGTTTTTATGCAGTATCCTACTACATTTCTTACTACACACAATGCTGTATGGAGTCATGCAATGACAAAGCGGAGGAAGAGTGATGGTCAAGAGCATTCCTGAAGCGGACCCTGAAGGAGAATGAATGGGGAATGAACCGCGGCTTGGAGGGAGATGAAGAATTCATTCCGTAGTTGTTGAAATAGACATTCGGCATACCGATGAAATGTAATTCTGTACTATTATAGCTTGGACCTGGATAAATTTTCCGAAAATAATCCCCCATTCCTATCTCCGTTTGAGCACTGATCAGAAATAAGTAAAAATTCTACCACTATAGTTAGTTGGAAATTAGAATAAAGAAGCTGGGTAAGAGGATTTTAGCTGGAATGTGAGTCTCCTTTACTAATATGCCCTTGCTTTTTTGTGATTATAGACAGAATATTAAATGGAGTATAACTAATACGCTAACTCTATTACAGTGATAGGAATTGAATTTATTCTGAATAACAAAAAACTAGTTTCCATATTCCATTTTGTGAGGGAGTTGTTCCAAGGAAGACAAACGTTCTGCGTATTTACGAATATGAGTCAAATTCGAATGAACAGATTAGTAAATAATAAAAAAACTACGTGAAACTGAAGACTAGACTCAGTACCTGCTGGCTGAATAAAATTCAACCATCACTGAGAATAGCAATAATATAGTAGCAGAAGCACAAAAAAGAGAACTTTATAAGGAATTTTTGTCTTTGAGAAGGAAAGCAGTGGCAAAGTCAGTAGTTAGAATTTTAAGAAAAATATATCCATTGGCAGCAACCTTGTTTAAAAAAAAAATACATAAGAAGAAGAAGAAAGTGCAAGGTAAACCTTCTTAATATACACGAAAATATCAGTTAGATCGTAACATGGCTATACCAAAACGGAAAAGAAAATTTTGTACTGGAAAGAGCACTATTATGTGAATAATGTCATCACCGTAATTTAATAATTCTTGATACAGATTCAATAGCACAAACAAGTGACATACTTGAAGTAGATTTTAAGTGAATAAATCAAAAGACCTCACATCAAATGGAAGTACTCAGAAACTATAATTGCAGTGAAGTAAATCAACAGAAGGAAAATAGAATAAGTTTAGTTGGAGGCTAATAAAGCAGATAAGCAAACATTGGTCATTAGACAAGAAGCTAGTCGAAAATCTTTGGTTACAGAGAAAATAATACAACGATAAAATATAATGCAAAAACCAGACTTGTCAGAAAATGAGTAAATTTCATAGATATATTCAAATTATTTTGTTCTGCTCACCACTAGTCGGAAATATTAATTTGCGCGAACACTTCAAAATATTTTTTGATTAACCGATATTAGTAGCAGACTTTCAAAAGGACTCGGATTCAAACTCGAAACGGCCATCCAGATTTCAGAGTCGCACAATTTTGCTAAATCATTTCACGTGATTTCCAGTGATTGCCCGCAATACAGTCCGTTGACTTTGTTTACCAGTAACGTCCTCATTGTAACTATGCCACTGCAGACAAGTTATTAAGACCGTACGGGACAAGAAGCTCTCAATCACTGTGATAGCTACAAATCGCTTGTAATATGCCGTCGACAGCAGGAAGTTACCGCGAAAATTAGTGTAATTTATCTTAAACTCATCTGCTGCCGTATCCCTATGACAGAACTGACTAGTCAGTAGAGAGCTGTTATCATTTATTAGCGTACAATTATCGGCTTTGTAATTACTAGTGGTTAAACTTGTTGTACATGTGAGGAACCTGAAAGAAATTTTTACTTTCAGGTAATCAACGCGTGATTTGCACCACAAAATTGCTACTTGCAGTTCATCTTGCACATGGTCGACAAAAATAGAATTCGTAAATACATTTTCAGACTGAACAACTTTAATCTAGTCCTGTACAATTGATCATTGAAACAGCACTAGTAGTTTGGCAATAATATGCTTTTGTTAGTCAGAGATGTTTGTTTAATTTTCATGTTCTGTAACGTGAATTTTTGTATTAGAAGCTTTGAATGTTGATTTAGTGTGCAGGTTGTCACAATAAACTAAAATTCAAATAAAATGTCTATAAAGAATGTAATTCTAGTTTGGGACCCTACAGAACTTACAGAAATTACAGAACTTAATCTTCTAGTATTTTTTTTTTGAAAATATTTATTAAGCTGCATTTGGTCCTTACTTTTAGTTTGAGACCTGCGCCAAAACATTTAGAATTTTAGTATAACCGGCAGTGAAGTGCGGGCACCACACGTGAACTACATTCGAAGTCTCTTTAATAATCGAAAAAAGAAATTCATATTCGGCAATTTAAAATTTATGAAGTAGTAAGACGAAGGAAGCTTGCTACGCAAGGTCAAACATACTTAACTTATAAAATCAAAATAATACCGCAGTAAGACCTTCGCTCTTTTCATCTTGTTATTACTACAACTTGCTAAAGCGTAGTTTTGCGAAGCTCCATATGCAGTTTTAAATTTTCTCTAAAGAAGTTTAACATTTTTTCTTTGAAAGATTGAATTCCAAACGAGTCAATACAACTGGCTTGCTTTCTGTACTATACACACAACTAATCTTTTAAAACGACATACAAGGAATTCGTACTGATATTTTATGTATAAGGGCATGAATTTTGTATGAAATAATATAAATTTTGGTTAGTGAACGTCGTTTCTAGCCCTATTTCATTTTAAATTAAATACGTCTATTAAGATAAAAATATAAGGTAAGAATTTAAAGCTGTAGAATAACATTGCGGTTTAAGATTCAATGAAATCCTTTCCATTTTTAAATCACTATTTCCACCATTTATGAATTTACATTGGACATTAGGCTTGAGGTAAAGGCTATTAAAATTTAAAAAAGTAGGAGATTTTTTTGTTACACCGAATTTAATGGGATAATTTTAGTTCGTATTTTAGCCAGATGAGGTCAAACTGTCTTGATAGACGACCTTGAAACAAGGACCTATTTTAGACCTGTAACTAAACTCAAAACACCTGCTTGGGTTTACGACTAGTTGAACTTTCACTCAAACACACTCATAAACTCTTGGTACTGCACCAGTGTCACATTCGACCGTAACGAATACATGCGAACACTTAAAACTCCACACAGCTAACAGCTGTAGAAAAGGTAAGGAAATATTTGGGCAGAGTAACGAGTCCACATAAGCAAGCCGGCAGAGTCAGTGGTCTGTTTATGTGCCATCAGGGGGCAACATTTTTCAGCATCCCAAGTCGGCTTCAAATCTTTGTAACGGCTACAAATGTCACTAGTTTTTTTACCAAATAAAAGTTAATCTTTTGAAGTGCTCATAGTTTATGAAAAAAGTATTACGTAATATAAACGTTATGATCATGCTGGGCATCAAACTCTAAGATCTGTGTGAATATTTGGAAACGTCGTGTTTCAAATTAGGAGTAGAAAGCACGTGCTTCGATGGAGAGAGCGGGTAACGAAACCTCAAATTTGACACTTACATTGGCCGCTAATAACTGCCACCACCAACACACACACACACACACACACACACATACACACGCTTCAGTCTTGTATCTAACTATCAAACGCTGCATTTAGTGTTGTTCGTAAATCGTAAGAGACCTCACCGAGGTTAGCAATAGGCATGCGGATATAATGACGTAACGATCATTGCCTTTTGAGTGTGTCATGCAAAAACACTTTGAACAGTGGTAAATTGCCTCTACTTTCCAAAACCTGGAAACCAAACCCAGTCAGTGATTGACTCAACCGACATACCATTTATTCAGGTCCTTACTTTATGGAATAGTCAAGCAATCAATGTAACAGTCAACAATTTTTTGATAGCAAAGCATCCACTGAATAATGTTCGCGCAGTTAATATATAACTAGTGTAAGTAAGCCTGTGACTGTTTTTTACGTATCGTCACGGCTCTAGAATAGTTCTAGTTTTTAGGGTCAAAGATTGTGATAGGTAACTTGATCTGGCCAAATACGAACTTGACCTGTGTTTCACCGTTAGAATGAATTAAATGTATTTTGCTTGACGAACTCAGAAGTATAATAATAGACGTATTAAACATGGACAAAGACGATCGCGCTTTCGTATAATTGTTTCAAACGTCGAGGTCTCTTGACTGGACTTGGCTGAAATACGGTTTTATTTGACTCCTAAAGTTAATTTTGCTAAATTTGAAAAATGTCTTTTTAATGTGAATGGTGTTAGATCTACAGATTTGTGCCGACAGATGCGGCCTGACTATATGATGCGTTTCCAGTGTGTTACTACACGATCACATGTTATTTAACCCATTTTACTTAACCCCATTACTACAGCGGTGGTTTAGTTAACTATAATCAAAGTGAATACGTTATGGATTACCAACCTTGCAGAAATTTACTGTCCTGTGGAAATTAAGTGTAATTTATTTGGTACAGAGGTAACTCGATTAGTCACTTATTGATGCTCCAGTACCTCCCTGTAGACAATATTCTTTGTAAAAACTGTTACAGTTTTTTAGAAGTTTAACGTGGCTATCGATATTGATGATTTGTACTTTAACATCACCTGACCGTCGCACTCTGGAAACACCCACATAAAGTTATCCATGACAGGAAACAGGCTCAGAGAGTTAAAGTCCAACCTTGTCGAATGTTTGACCATGTGAATTGTTTAGCCATAGCAAAGGAAAGCATGACAGGAAACTGCCTTCGTTTCAGAATGAATGGGAGGTGAGAATTGCTTGGAGCAAGATTAATACGCGGAATGAATACTGAATTTCCTTTTGCAGATCCAGTACGAACTTTAGCAAAAATCAAATTTGGTTTCAAGTTTCTAACAATCAAGCTAGTGCCATTGCACACTTCACAGGCCTCGTTTGGGTTAAGATTCCGCAATAGCATGACATTTGCCCCAAGTTTTAGTCTCAGTTGATGTAGTGGCATTTCTGAAGGCCTTAGATTATTAAAAAACTCTGAGATAAATTTATGTGTCTTGGTTCTTTGGATTTTTGATAGTCTGAACTGAAGTAGGTAACGCTTTCACCTTCAAGAATGTCCAAAATTCGTACATTAATTTCATAAACATCATCATTCTTTGGACATAAAATGGCCCTTTCAGAAAAATGAAGGACAGCTTCTGGTGTCAATATTTCCCCAAATTAAGGTAAATAAATGAAAAGCTGTTTTTTTATGTTTTAAATTGGTTAAATAAAGTATGTACTGTATTTTCTTCAAATAAGAGAAGGAAGAAAATATTATATTTAGGTGTTGTTAATACTAAATGTTGTAGCTAAGAAGCTAAAAAATTAACTGAATTAAAGAGTTTCACATCGCGTATCAGTAGTCATATCCACAATGATTTAAATGTATATTAAAATCTAAATTGAATGCTTGCTCATTTCATAATAATTCAAGTTTCTTCAAGTCGACATGTTACTGAAATGTAGTCCCACGTTTCCAGTTGCTTAGGTATTAAACACTGCATATTCTACAATTTCTGCTTGCTGTTAATTAATGGCAGGAATATCGTTGTTTAAAAATGTTGTCTTTTCTTCAAATAAGTAGAGGAAGAAAATACTTTATTCACGCGTTTTAAAGGCAAAAATCAAGTGAATTAATGTGTTTCACATCGCGTTTATATATTCAATATCCTTTAAATATATATAAAAAGGTAAGCTTAGCGCTCATTTAATAGCTAGCACGTGTATAAACTTTGGTTATAAAGTTGACATCTTCCTGGAAAGTAGTTCCATGTTTTTTTAACAGTAAAGTTTATCGGTATGTTTTTTTAACTATGAAATGCTATCAAAATCAAACTTAATTTGTTGCTTAGATTTAAATTGTGGAAATAACCTCGAATTTCTTGTAATGGTATCTCTGGTCGCTGTTTTGCGAGCGCAGGCTGGCCCATGACGTCACCATTTTTCAGCCAATAACTATCGAGGTGAGTGGATGACCTTACGAAATTATATAGTAGATCACTCAAAAACGAATTGTTCTTTTTGGAACTGTCATTGTTAATTAGCATACTACCAAAGCCGATAGTCACCAAAGAATCTCCCTCTTCGAACCTTTACTCCTTGCTTCTTACAAATATCGCATACACTGCGTTTCTTCTTGACTCCCAAATTTCACTCACAGCAAGACCACGTTAAATGCATCAACTAATTCAAAACACAGTGATCTTACATTCGAAATTATGGCACGCCAGGCCTTTCCGTAACATTTTCCTGTAACTCAAACTGGCCAGAGATGCGAGAAAGTCATGACATATTTAATCGTGTATTCCATTTAAAATCACGAAAAGGATGCTTTTTTATATACAAAGGTGTCAAAAAAAAATGCTCAATATTTTATGCAAACATTGATATGGCAAAACGTGGTAAATTTCCAATAAACATCCAAAATTTCTGATAGATTGCGGAACTGAAAAAAAGATTTGATTTAAATTTGCTACGATTATAAATTTTTTGATTTTAAAAAAAATCCTGTTTACCACCTGTTGACAGTTGGTACTAAAAGTATCACAAACAGAAATTTGCATCTTAAGGAAGAAGTTGAGAGGTTTTTTTATTAAAAAGTAATTGTGATTATTTTCTGTAGTTGCAAATAAATAATGTACATCAAAATTACACCGATGATGTGATATTCACGGATATTCACAGATCCATTAAAGATTCAGAATTATATGCACATAATTTAAAAAGAAATCTGACAGCATGATGTATAAAGAAATGAAACTACAGTTAAGTTATTTTTTGTATTAATAATATAGTTTTGTTATTCGTTGAAGCATTGAAGGTTTAGTCCTTATCGTAACCGTTTAAAAAATCTGTTTCATTATTAACTGTCCACGCGAACGAAGTTACTTGCAAAAGCTAGTATGAAATAAGTAAATGTTTTTCGAGTAGAAATAAATTTGAAAAAAGACTGAAGGGCTCAAATTTTCTACAGCATAATTTTAAAATAGGAGAATTAATCCCAAAACTTTATGATAACTAGTAATAAACTTAAATTTTTCTAAATAATTTTAATTTCTGTTGAAGACGTTTGCTTATTCTTGCAACTTCTGGAAATGTTGGTTGCAGTAACTGCAACCGAGTCGGAGTTTAAACTACGTTCACAAGATTTTGTAGACAGTTTCTAGGTGATAATAATCTAGCACTTGATTAAAACTTGAATGTATTACTTATTCAAATCACTTCACATGACGAGGCTGCTGATTTAGTGGGCTGCATTCTATATCACCGTCTTTAGTTCATTCATATCATCTGAAAAGTGTTTTCCTGTTCTGAATATCTACTGCGTACAGTAATTTAATGAGAATGACTGTTCGTCTTTTTTTTATTGCCATTAAGTCTAATAACTTGGAACTAATTAGCTTTGAGGCATGAAAATTATCGAGGGACGCAGTAATTACTGGGGTCGATTCCTGGAAGTGTTTAACCTTCATCGTGTGTACTATCGTACCGATGTGCTCAAACAGCTCACAACTCTGGCAATTATTGTGCAAGCTACACTTCACTCAATTTTTTCCAAGAAATTCCATTATCCAAAATAAATTACTGTACACAAGATTCAATTCGTTTTCGGAAAACATTATAAACTATATTATTGAACGGATTTAATTTTCTGTCACCTTAGTGTCTCAACTATTCGGAGGAAGAAATTCAATGGTCGCCGCATAAGTTTTAAGAAACTGTACAGACCTTATAATACAGCTTGTTTATTGACGTCATATTGTTATTAGTGGCGCAGTTTCAACCTAGACTTGAGGAAATTCAATTATTTAACAGAAACACTTCAGTAATACAAACGAGAACAGATATTCTACACTGCTCTACTAATGTTTCTAGAATCAGCTACACAAATATTTCTGATAACATAAGTAATCTTTAAAAACAACAGGAGTTGCAAAAAAATTCTAATGAACAATAAGTGGAGGACGAAGTTAATGTTCCTTACCTGCTTGTTTTTTGTTTCTTCTTGTGGTCTTACGCCCGGTTCGGGGCGTTAGCGGCTCCCATGAAGGGTGTGCCCATCTTTTGAGAAGATGAACTGGGGTGGTTTCCTACTGTCTTCCCCAGGGTGTGTTCGTATGCTTTGTCATAGGTATAGACAACTGTTATAGTGTTAGTGTTTTATGAAGGGAGAGTGAAACCCAGTGCCATCCCATTCAGGCCTAATCTTCCAAAAGTAATCTTAGGACCGCCAGGATCAACCTCCCCATACGAAGGATAAATCACCGTTAACAGTGGCGTATGCCCTCACTCCATACACGCTGCGGATAGGTTGGAGTTTAACCCAGGACTTTGGCGCACAATGTGGTGATTAGGAATTGTGCACCACCACTTCTTCTATCTTATCAGCTAAGTCCCCATGATGAAAATATGTTCCATCTCCTAGACTCGAACTAGCTAACCCCACGTCAGCGCCGGACACTATCACAGTGCCGCAACCAATTGAGCCAGCGGGGCGAATTATTTTTTCTTTATTTATCAATCAAGTTTAATCTAAGAAAAGAACTAGGCTGATGTAAATGTTCATAACGTCGTTATTACTGTTGTGTAACTACGCACTATTAGGCGAGTGATGAGGGACAAGAAGATAATTAATAAAATCATCCGAGTGATAGGTGCGCTTCTGGAGAACGCCTGGAAAGAGACAGCTGTGCAGGACACGAGAGAAGACGGATGTCTAGACGGGACGGCGCGCTGTCAATCAACCGGAACTTATTAGGCGGAGTCGGCACCACCAGAGTAGGATCCTCGCACCTCTGAAAGGCTAACAGGAAGGAGTTATGAATAAGATACCTGAAATATAGGAGACAGTATCATCCATTTATTACAACTTTCTGGGGGCCACGGTAATATCCGAAGACTTGAAAATTTTAAAGTGGTGCTCCGCCGGCGTAGAATGGGACAGGTCAATGATGTTTGAACGCATGTGACGGAAAAGTAGTATGGAATAAGAAAAGTCTGTCATTGAAATATACATTAATACTGAAATATTGTGTGGTCGCGTCAGCAATCACGAGGCAGGATGATTTCCAGGGTCCACCGACTGGAGGACAGGGACACTTGCCTGGTTTCGACCCGAGGTTCCTCGATGAAGAAGGACTCAAGAGGGGCACTTAGACTGCTACGACTACTTTCTCTTGCTCTCCGACAGCGGCTGCAAACTTGCTGCTAGGAATTGCTACTGTGACTGCTACTTCCGCTTCGGGTAAAACCCAAGTATTCTGTCGGCAGCGCGACTGCATAGTCGCTGGATGATCTGCCGCCATTATAACACAAGGCAGCTGAAGGGGCGCTGCTACACGACTTCTCACCGCGTCATCTGGTCTTGGTGGCTGGACTGATACTGGTCGCCTTCTCATCACGTTGAGTGACCTGTAGCAGCTCAGCTGTTCGGAGAGTCATCTCGATGAAATGGTGGAGATCCATTGGTCCACGACATTCAACAGTGCATGGTAATAACTTGCTTCCCGACACAGTTCAGCAAAACCAGTTATAGCCAAGTAACACCCAAACGTCCTTCACCATGATTTGCATGTCTTAATTGGAGCTTAATCGTTTGTAACTTGCTAAGATTTCGGTTATGAAATTACTAACTTTTATTACGTTCTATATGGAAGTCTTGTGACTGGATACATTTTTAACGATATCTGGTAAAGTTTAAATTTGTAAACTGAAAGTATCAACTGTTGGTTCATTCACAACTTTGATCGCCACGAAACTTTTCTCTTCATAATGGAGAAGTGCAAGTCGACAGTTAACCTCATCTACATGCCACCTTAAGTTTTTCTTGAGTGATAAAGAAGGCATGTTTAAACCACTTCACAAACAGGTATCATCTTACACGGTTTGGAAAAATAACATTGTCTGTCACGAGTGCTTTTCGACTTCGTAATTGTGAAGATCGCGAGGAGAGCGATTTCGGAGGATTTTGACGTAACCTTTTCTTGGAGTGCAAAAATTGAGGATCTTGCTTCTGTTGACGATTTGTTGCTGCTGTGCAAATTTTGTGAAGAATCAAAAGGCACGAACGAGAACAATACGAGATGAGCGAAAAAGATAGGGATATATGTGAACGAAACAATGACCGAGTTACTTCTACTGAATCTGAGGCAAGTTTACGTAATGCGAGGATTCTAGGCACATGCGGTTAGGAACCGAGCCTTCAAAGGAGTCAGCGAGTTCCCGTACTGCAGAGCAATCTACACCAAACGTGCATTACGTAAAACACTCATAACGCCTAGTGTACAAGTTAACAGTGGTTCTGTTGAAAATCAAACGTAGGACTTCGTACTTGGAGGTGTGTAACGCTTTAGCGTCTCTTGTCGTTGATTTGATTGTAATTATAAATATGAATAAATCAATTCTTTAGATGCAAAACATATCGATTATTTTATATCCTCGGATCTACTAGGAATTACAATGGAATTAGTTATTCTCAGAAGATGCAGGTTCGTTTTTAGGCAATGTTTTTCTCGAGCATTCAATCTACTAGTCTACTCTGATAACTATCATCTCACAAGTCCTAATCTCCATAGCAACTTACAACTCATTGCTTTTTCTCTCTAAGAGTATATATATTATTAGTTTTTTATCTACTCTCAGAGATCAAAAATTTAATTTTATTATGCAAATATTTCTGATCTGTCACAGGTGGTCGATGAAGCTGATTGATTGTTTCTCTGTAGAAGGAGACCAGTAAGTAGACCGAGAAATAGGCGGAGCCACGGTCCTGAACTGATCTGGATTAGCTGTTGGCACAGAGCAGTGAACCTGATACAGTCGAAAAAAATGTCTAATTTCGACGTGGCCCGCTTGGCCTACTTGGTTAAACAGAAATGCAACGAATTCAGTAACGTGCTTAATTTGTTGGAGGCTGTTCGCTGATATAAACTTATAGCACCTCTGAAGATTTTATAATTAACCATTAAGATAAAATTCACCACTTAAATGTCAAGAGAAGTTGGTTGTTTAATTGTAGTTCTAGAACTTAGAACTTTTTCAACTGACTCATTCCACGCGCATCAGCAGCC
Source organism: Vandiemenella viatica (assembly GCA_031002005.1). NCBI lineage: Eukaryota > Metazoa > Arthropoda > Insecta > Orthoptera > Morabidae > Vandiemenella > Vandiemenella viatica. Next base: position 290,023,600 of record JARYHS010013630.1, on the reverse strand, counting down.
ACTTCAACACACACACACACACACACACACATATATATATAAACAAAAATTTCACTTTTGCGTTTCGTAGCACGCTGACATTTTCTCGCACTGTTTCTATGCTTGAATACTTGTTAATTTATTACTTGTAAGATCAGAATTTAGGACGTGGTAGTGAAGCATCTTTCTAGAACAAAAGTAGTTACCAGTTAACATTTTACTATATCTCAAGTGCCTTGTCTGAACATTGACAACAAAGATATGCTTCTGCCAATTTTGCACTTTTTTGGAAGATCTGGAGGACAAGCGACGGGAAAAAATTCGGTCATGGCCTTTTGAAGGCATTATCTGTGAATTTGCCTGGAGTGATTTTGGAAAACCAAGGAAAACCCAAATCTGGATGTCCGGAAAGTGATTAGATCCCGCGTCCTCCAGAATGCGAAGTCTAAGCGTAACTTCTCAACCACAAAGCGCAGGGCCAAGTGGAAAGATGGTATTGCCAAAACATGAAGAACGAAAAAATTGTGAATGCAACTTCCCAGAAATAGCGGTTTTCACATCCGCCATAATGTTACTGACTACTGTGGAAGATTTACGCTGCCTGTACCGATATCACTTTTTCTCCAGGCGTTTTAACTGAGGCCTACGGTCTTCCTGAGCGGTCATACGACCTACTGAGTTTATTAGAGACTGGTGTTCTATCCAATTGTTCTCGCCTTTCTAGAGAAGAGCTTATCAATTCCCGGTCAGCCATCAATTATCCACAATTGTAATGTTTGTTATGTATCTCTCACGAAAATATTTCTGTCTACCAGTATATAATACAATACTGTCCCAAAATTCTTTATAGCTAAGAACATTGTATTTCACGTAATGTTGACAAAACAAACTTCTTGTTCCAATTTTTTTTTTCATCTTATCTATTTCTTGGATAAAGGGCCTAAGCAGTAGAGATTTGTGTGACGCCATTTAAGTCTGCGAATAAAATAATATTTTTTATTTTTTTATGAAAGCAAGGACTCTGAGAACATAGTTCTCTAAACAACCTGAAGCACAGGAAATTATAGCAATATAGGCTACTTCAGAAATTTCGAGCATATCATTCTAATTTTTTGTAAATGAGAAAAATACATACATTTTTTTTAAATTTCAGTTTTAACTGAAATGCAGCGCACACACTCTGGTGGCAATGTCTCTACACCTTCACCTTCCCATGCCATGTGTCTTCACCACCCACCTACCCCTACCTTTACAAATTTAAACTCCTTCAGTGTTTTTGGTAAACTGTCCATTGTATTCCTTAGTAGGCTAAGTTATTGTTGTCCCTGACTCCCTTAAAAAAAAGAAAATTTTTCCCACTCTTTTTCGCCTGAATTCATGTGCCAGCGTATGATTATGTGCATCTCTTCTCTTTCATGTATAACTTCTGATCCTTATATCAGTATCCATCCAAGCATTATCGCAATTATAAGTCTTGAAAATCCCAAACATTCTCTTCGCTGTCTTCTAGTTTCTGCTAGCCCAACCCCTCATCATATCAGTTACCGATTGTGCTCAGCGGTAATTTTTACAACCAAATCTAACTGCTTTCCTTTGTATCACCTCAATCTCCTGAATTAGATACCCATAATCTGGGTGTCACTCAACCATATTAAAGCTTTGGTATGACCAAGTTTTTCTAACCTAATATCTCCCCTGATAAATCCCTTATCACCCTCTCAAATAAATGAAGGATTTTGAAACAATCTCTCTACCACCTGCCCAGTTTTTCCTACCAAATTGAGTTTAATATCAAAAATTATGCAGTTATGCAGTTAAGATCTTCAACAAGTAATTACCTCCCTACCTATAGTTATACAAAAGTTTTTTTTATCCGTGTACCTAATAAACTGACTTTTCTTGGCATTTATTTTCATACCATGTTAAACCACCCAGCCTAGATTCCTGTAGCTGTTCTCCTGTTTTATTCCCATTATGTAACATACGTCATCTGCAAACAATCTAACTTCCGTTTTCAAGCCATCAACACATTAATTCACTAAAACAATGAACACCAATTATCCAAATTCACTACTATTTAGCACTCGTATATTAGTTTTTTCCTCGTTTATACTGCATTTCGCATCTTAACTCTCTGATTTCTACCTTTTAAGAATTCCTCCACCCAGGAAGTCACTTTTCCGTTCACTCAATTGTTTTCACCTTATCTACCAATGTCTTGCATATAGTCCACTAACTGAGATTCATATGAGTGTCCTTTCCTGAAGCCATGTTGCTGTTTTATAAACCAGTTCTTTTCTTGATGCTTATAATAGTAATTTATTAACACACGAATGATAGAAACAAAACGTTCAGTACCTGGATTTACTGCCAATAAATATGTTTTGCTTAGTTGTTAACCTATTGTATGCCTATCTAATTCACTTCAGCTATTCCAGTGTCTGTGAACGATGAACCAATATTTCCAATTATTCAGAATTTTTCATTATTTTGATAACTTTACTGCAGTGAATCTCTGGAACACTTTAATCCAGAGTGTGAAGTGCGTATCTTTAATATCATTTTCGTGTTGGTACAAGCTTAAAGCATCTGACAACGTTTTACAGAGTTTCTACTTGCGACCTTTGTTTCCCTATATGAGCAATGGGAAGGATTGCGGAGGCCTGTTTCTTAAATCCTGCGCATTTCTTCTCCTCATATGTTAAGCTCAACAAGACAAATATTTTCTTGTTTTTAACCGTCTTGTTGGTTGTAAGCATGAAATGATATAAAACAGGATGTTACCTGTACATACGTGTTACCGTAACAGAAAAAAAACATACAACCTGCGAAGTATATGCATTTTACGTTATGGCAGAGAAAGAAACTCTAATTTTCCAATAGTATGCCTATTCCTCAGACTTCCGCGGTCATCTTTGTTCATGATTAATTGACTTTCGGGTTATGCCGCGTTGTTTATTTCATTACCTGTAGAATTCCATCCCATTTCTTGTCATCATTTCACTCTCAGCTTAACAATTGACCTCGAAGTAGACGAGATGTAAAAAGAGAAAAAGAGGCGCTGAAATGTAAGGAACCGCTGTAAGCAGCTGAGCTTTCGGCTGGTATCCTCCAGCCTTCGTCAGAGATACTGTTTATGTAGACATAGCAACGAGCGCCAAGCATCGCAGAGTAAAAGGCCGCTATCTTCGTTGATGTTGGTATTTTTTAAAATTTCTGCTGCCTCTTTCACCCGTCGGGGCCACCACTGGTCTTCTCTCCACAGTAGCCTCGTTTCTTGAAATTTTGTTTCATGCCCGGTATTAATAGCATGGCGGACTACGGCGGATTTGTCGCTGTTGTTATATTTGTAATGGCGGATATGTTCTTTAAGTCTCTCCGCCACAGTGCGACCTGTCTCGCCGATATAAACACTGCCACAGGGGTTTTCGTAAACACCCATAAGCTGGTGTGGGTGTAATCTGTCTTTTACCTTTGTCAGTGACTGACCAAGTTTGCAGTTAGCCTTATATACTATTCGCACCTCCACCCGCTTTAACAGATTACCAATCCGGTCTGTGATATCCTGTATTTATGGGAGACAGGCGAATTTTGTTGGCACATTAATATCATGGGATAAGGTGACGTCTCCCATAGGTTTTTTGGGTCTTAAAACACTTCTGATGTCGGATTCACTATAGCCGTTGGCTCGAAATATTTTTGTAAGTTTCTCCATTTCTTCATTCAGACTTTCCGAGTCACATACTGTCTTTGCTCTTGAGTTGAATGAGGTTAATACGCCTCTCTTCGTTGCCGGATGATGGTGCGACATTGCGTGCAGATACCTATTAGTGTGGGTCGCCTTGCGATACACAGTATGACCCAAACGTCCATCGCCTCGCTTGTGAACAAGAACATCGAGAAATGGCAGTTGTCCATTTTCTTCCACAACTATAGTGAACTGAATTCTTGGGTGGGCACTATTCACGTGGTTTAAGAACTATTGCAAACTCTCCTTACCGTAAGGCTAGATGATAAAGGTGTCATCAACAGATCCACTTTGTAGGTTTTAGGTGCCCGTTGTTAAGCACCTTCATCTCGAATGATTCAATAAATATGTTGGCGGCTACAGGTGAAAGTGGCGAGCCCATTGCCGCACCTTCAACTTGAGCATAAAGTTGACCACCGTACTGGAACACAGTTGACTTAAGGCAGAACTCTGTCAGGTCAGCCCACTCAGTAGACTTACCTTGTGCAAGAAGTTTAGCACGTATTACAGCAACGGCTTCGTCTACCGGCACATTAGTGAATAATGAGACAACATCGAAACTCACCATGACATCAGTCTTCTCTAGCTCAGGTAATGAAATAAACAACGCGGCATAACCCGAAAGTCAATTAATCAGTATGCCTATTGTTTAAAGCTGATTTAAAGGGGTGTTACTTATACTATTCTTAATGTATAAAGCCTTAGAATTTACTAGCTGCATTCACAACATCATTTACAAATCAGAAAAATCAATTTTAATTTACAAAAGTCATTACCAAAATCTGTAGGTACGGTAAACGCATGGTCAGTCTCTTATCAGGTCAGTCGCGATTTTTATGATTCACATTGTTGCTGTGACAAATTTGATATTACAGGAACGGAATATGGTGGTTTTGAATTTCAGCTGTCTCGAGTATTACGTTTTTATTCGGTTTTTAGGTAGGTCAACCAATGGAATCGGAATTTCATTGAAATTTAGACCCCTCTAATTTTGATTAGATTTTAGAAATAGTAAAGCGTCCGTAATCTTCATTATAAACAAACCTCAATTAACGATAGAGCCTTCTTTTTTTTACAAGAAAGTTCATTTAAAATAGTGTTAACTATATATGAGCTCCAAAACTAGCGTCATAAGTTTATTTTTCACTCGAATTTCCAACTTCATTATATTGTATTATTTCAATTTCAGATATGATAAGGGTGTTGGATTGGGTGTCGTTGGAATATAAGAGGAGGGTGAAGAGAGTGCTGAGAGTATACCAGGCATATGTTGGTGATGGGGCTTGGAAGGATATTGGTAAAAGAATTAGGACTAGTGCATGGAAGGGAAAAGATGACCATGTTCACAAGCTGGCACTCGATTTCATGTGTATGGGAGTGTGAAAAATTTATTTTGTGGGTAAGGGTGTCAGGGATTGTAAGTATTACCAAGTGATGAATAATTTGCCAAAAACGATGAAGAAATTTAAAATTAAAGTTCATAAACTGCACAAGTATATGGGGGAAGAATTTGACACTCGAATTGTATAACATAATAAAAAATACAAAAATAAAAAGGGTAATTAAATGATTAAGGGAGTTGCCACCGGAGCTTGTGCTTCATCGCAATTAATTTAATAATAACTGCCAACGTTCTGCAAATGGGAAGCAGTAGCTTGGACAACATTTCGCATCGCCGATATCAAGGTTTCCCGACCTATGTTCCGTGGACCACAGGGGGTTCAGGGAAAAAATAAAATCAATAATTACATATAATTATTAATATTATCAAGGAGTCAGTGGCTATTCTCTAAGGCAGCGGTTCCCAACCTTTATTGACATACGACCCACTTTTAAGTAAAAAAAATTTTCGCGGCACACCTAAGTCTATCGAATATCAGAATGGGAACTGTTGTGTGGCCTCGATACGCTATTGAATATCCTATCCTATGAAAAGTCAAATTTTCGCACAAAGGATATACTATCAACAAAAACAAGAATTGATAAAACATAAAACAACAAACATATTATAGACCGGGAGGCGGCTGCACAGACCGTCACCTCATCAAGTTGACTGCTGAAATTCCACGATTAGAAGTAACTCGGTCAGCATGCAACTGGTCTTCCAAAACCACTGGAAACCACCTGCAGACCCGATTTTAGTGGTTTATAATTGTGCTTTATTGCACCCAAATGTATTAAAGTATGGAAGACTGGGAACAGGAAAACACAATGGTAAACTAACCAGTCAACCACTAAAATGGGATTTGTAGGTGTTTTCCACCAAGATATGACTTGGCACATCAGTGGCATTTTAATTTGCAAATGGAGTTTTATCTAATCTTGAAATTTCAGCCGTCAACTCGATGAGGTGATGCTTTGTGCAGCCGCCTCTCGCTTTATTACAAAAATAAAGGAAAATACGTTTAATTATTATAAAAACACAACTTTATAATAAGTGAGATTTCTGGCACTGTTGTTTACTGATGAGGGCATCAATATCAGGGTTAACACTGGTTAATTTAACCTTAAGTCACTTTCTACACATAGTTTATTTCTGTATTTGTTCTTCAAAAAGAATAAAGTAGAAAAAGCTCGTTCACACAAGTATGTCATGTTGAACGGAATCAACAACTTCACAACTAATTTAGAGATTTCTGGCTACTCTGCTTGTACATTCATTCAGAAGGAAATTAAGAATTTTTCCGCGGTACTTTTCTTTGAAGAAGAATAGCGAGGTAGCTCTATTAGCAAATTTTCTTCAGCTGTTGATAGTTTTGTGCCTTTCAAATGTTCGTCTTCAAAAGGATTTCTTAATCCTCAATTTTTGGAAAGTAGTTCCTAGAAAAAATATAAGTAAATGAATAGAACACATTTCACTTTTTAGCATATAACAAAATTTAAAATCTTTACGGGTACTTCAAATAAAAAAGAAATACTGTTTGAAAATAAATGAGGCCTACAGCTTACTTACAATTTACTGAATTTTTTTTTTTTAAATTACTTGATGACAGACGCCAAGGCTTCAAGGTGTTCTTTGAAGACATTTGCAGTTTCCTTGTTGACTTTTTTTTCATTTGATTCAAGGTAGTCACGCAAGACAAGAAATGCATCGAAACTATTTTCTTCTACTTTGCAGGTCCATTGTTCAATTTTTTTAAAATTATTCAACTGACTTTGTCCTGCACGTAAAAACTTTGGATATCCTTCCCTTGCCCTGTCTGGTTTATTACATTGAGTGCACTGAAAATATCAGCCAAATAAGCAAGACGTTTTAGCCAGTTCTCATTTAAAAACACATTCAATAAAGTATCTTATGGATTTGTGGTAATTTTCATGGTTCGATAAAAAGATTTTTAATTCTTCACGAAGTTGAAATAATCTCGACACTGCTATACCTCTCGACAGCCATCGAACTTCACAGTGAAGGAGAAGTTGTTTGTGTTCACTGCCCATTTCTTCACACTACACTCCAAGCCATCTTGAATTTTTAAGCCGTGCTTTGATAAAGTTAACAATTTTCACAGCATCGTCCAGAGTTTTCTTTAGGCACTCATCCAAACCTTTTACTTCCATAGCCTATCGATGAAGGCATCAATGACTCCATTGCACCAAAGGGGCCATTGTCTTAACTTTGGCAAATAAACATGAATAAATGCCGGATATAACACGGGCACCATAAGTTGTCAAATCTATATATTTTAACCACACAATTTCATTTTCTTTTAAAAAAGTGTCAACGCATTTAAAAATTTGCTCTCACGTGGTTGCAAAACAACGTATCTTCTTCCATTGAATCGTTGAACTCAAAACGAACGAAAGCTAATAAATCTGCCTCACCAGCAACATCTGTGCTTTCATCAATTTGTGGTGAAAAATAATAACTTTGTTTCAGAATTGAATTCATTGTTTCCTCGACCCAATTAGATATTTAATCGATTCTCCTTTTTACGGTAACGTTTGATAAAGGGATTTCACTTATTCTTTTTGACAATTTTCGGTCAAAGTATTAGATATTATATTTTCTGCAGATAAAATAAGTTATTCACCTACTGTGTGAGAAGCTCCCTGCTATGCTGATAACAAGTACAATTGGTAAGACGTAATGGTAGTTTGTTTTGTTGGGCTGACACTGACTTCCATTTTAGATTTGGTCAAAAGATAATGTCATTTTTTATTTTATTTTTTTTATTTTGAAAGAATTCAAGAGTCTTACCTGTGTAATCAGGATGCTTGGTTGACAAATGCCCTTCAAGTTTTGATGGCTTCATGTTTTCATTGGACAAATTTCCTCAGCAAATCATGCTCTGAGGGATTGGCTCCTCCTCAGAACCCGAAAAAACAAATACTTGGTTGTAGTTCAGTAACATTTTCAAAGTAGCCATGGAGGTTGAAGTTTCCTCACCATTTGGATACTCTCTTTTACCGCACGGTACAGTCCTCAACCAACTTTCCATTATCGCATTAAATCTACTCTCAATCAAAACATAACGCAAACAATAATTAACTCTCACAAGCAGAGAAAGACTGTTTCGATCAAAGACTTTGGTTTCGATTGAAGAATAAACAAGAAAATTACAATGAGAGAAGTAAAATTGCAGGTGGTATGCGCGCACATCTCCGCTCTAGAGCGGGATGGGTGAGGGGGTGTTCAGGGGTTGCGATTACTACCGCTGCTATATCTCACAACGAGGTTATTTCTTAATACCGGCTGACTGTTTAAGAAACCTATTTTATCTCCCAAAAAGTTTTAATTTGAGCTAATAGCTAAAATATCGTGTTATATTTTTAAATAGATGAAATAAAAGATATATTTTTGTGGCAAAAACCTCGATTGTTCCGCGACCCGTCAAAACACACGCCGCGAACCAACAGTGGGTCACGACCCACAGGTTGGGAACCACTGCTCTAAGGGACCCACCGTTGAAAAATATTGGAAAATGCTGGCCTATATAATGAGTCTCGCCTCTACTTGGTACAATTTACCCCGCTAGGGGCATTAACACGTCTCGCGCGCTCCCAGGCTATGGCTAAAGAATGCAGACTAACAGCTACCTTAGTGATTTAACCTTAAATGCTAGTATTACCTCAAGCCTCACAACTTGTAAAAAGTTTGTGGCATATACGGGATACGAGTAAGGTTCCACTCTCTTGACCATCTGTTGTTTTCTTCCGAACCAATGCTAATTGGTTTCAATCCTATGATGTATTTAATTTTCCATTGTCTGTTCTGTCTGCCAAGCGGGAGTGACGAACAGTTGGAGGAAATAGTCAATATCCCTGTCATGGAATAAATACATCAGATATATCCAGTATGCTTTACTAAAGGGTAGTGCAGTTTTGGGTGACGGCAAACAGAAAGCGACATCTTGCTAGATGAAACTTCTATTAAACACGCAGTCAGGACAGCAACTATCAACATGAAAACCATCCGTGGGAAGAGAGATCGTTCCTTCTTCTATAACGGAAAGACAAAACGTGCAGTACATATGGAGCTTGATTCTTGAAAATATTATGAAAGTTCAACGCGTAAATGGAAGAATGATGCTGCCAAAGTTCAAATATTGATTTTGGGGAGTGGGAAAATGTTTGTTTTGCAGGTAACGGAATCACGGATTGGAATAAATTGTCAATAGAAGAGAAAATTTTTCCTGTGGTGGTGAAATTTCTTTCGGAGTATTCAAGCTTTCTTTCTTAAAAAATATAATAATATTTGTGGAATGCAAAGGCGGGAGTGTAGGAAAACCACCTGGAAATATGCTCCATCACAATTAAAATGAAGTTAAATAAAATTTAAAAAATAAATAATATCATATAATAGTTAAACTATACTAAAACACACAAAATTTCGATCAGTCATGGAAATAATACAATTGCTGATCAATTCCTTCATAGTAATTTGCAGGATGAAATATAAGGTGTATATTTATCACCCAAGTCCATAGTTCTCTCGAAGGACTGAAAAATAGAAGTGTACTGAGGGAAAGACATCAATCAAATGAAATCTAAGAACAAAATCCATCAACCAATTTCTTCCAAGTTATTTTCAAAACATTCGGCATACCTCAGACCGAAAGTTTTATGAAATACTTAAGTTATCCTCAAGTGAAAGGACAAAAACACAAATAAACAACGGCGTCAAATTATTTCGATGTCTTCTATCAGTAACTGTTCCACTGAAGTATTTCTGACGAATAACAAACATGCTAGATGTTAGTCAAGGGATCGAAAGTTTCACTCCATGTAGTATATCTATCAGATTATTAAAAAAAATATAAGGAGTAAAATTAAAAACTATGTGATGTTTATCCATTGTGTTGAACTTTTCAGTCAGATTTTCATTGATTTAGAAAGTTTTAGCCAGACATATAGTGCGAATGATATGCTTTGTCATCATAGTAAAGCTACGATTTGACTCGAGACTATAATAAATGAAAACTGGCCCGTAAGGAAACACAGCCTGCTCAAAATTTATTTCTGGACGTGGACTGTATTACACATAAAAAAAACTGACTCAATCGACAATCCAAAAGTTGGTTGGATCCTCCCGAAGGAGGCATACGAAGCCATTGTGTCAGAGACGGACGACGAGCATCTTTCTTCTGGGATCTGCATTCTAACGTGGAACACAACCCACAGAACGACCTGGCGTAGCTCACATGATAGAACACAATTGTTAAAAATTCCTGGCGCCGTCGGGATTTGAACCCGAGACCGGAACAATTAACTTTTGAGAGCAAGTGCTTTAAACACTCCTTTTTTTGCGTTTTTAAATTTTCTTATTATAGAAACACCAGAAAATTACATAATAGCTTCTTGAATAATACAACTCATCTTAATCAAATTATTATACTTTCGAACATTTGAATCTCAGCTAAGATTAACATACTATTCCTATCCTTTTTCCTGTTTGCTCGATTCTTTTTCTTGACTGACAGATGGAGCGCGAATCTGAGGTATGTTGCAACTTGCAAAGCACCATTTGGCCCCGACACAGTTAAAGTCACGTTGCCGGTATGTCATTGTTGTCGTTCCAGTTTCCAACGTTTTGACATCATGGTTTTTTATTACATAAACCTGAAATATGCGCATAGTGATTGGTGATTCTTCTACCAATTTATTTACTGCACTACCAGACCGTACGTGTTACACATATTGCAACAAAATTAATGGTAGAAATCCCAAAAATTTGAAAAATTTCGGATAAAATTATCGTCTTACCACAAAGTCATACAGAAAATCAAGCGACGTTTACTGTGCGAACGTAGTAAGCATGTAGGGCCATTGATTAATTAATTTAAATTCAAGTTCGCGACAAAAAGCTTTGTATAAAAGATTTTAGTGAATGTGAATGCTGTCGCATAATTCAAGGATCAATTGCATTTATGACAGACGCAAAACGGTTAGTGCATTGAGTCAATCACTGAGTTTCGTTAGAGAAATGATTTTATATTTAATGCCAAGGGAGAACTGAACGGACGTTCATGTTCTGCTCGTTTTTACATTCGCAGCTGAGACACCATATTTGGCCAAAAACGGGTGAACAAAAATCTAATTTTTCATAGAAGAATGCAGAAAACAAAATTCGTTACCCATCTCCGAAACACAGCAGTATGACAGTAATGGTACAAGATATATTTAAGTAGATGTTAACTAAGAACTAAAATGAAAGTGAGCCATCCATGTTTCTAGGATGGTAGCAAGAAATCGAAAAAGATATTAAGCGAAAGGTTTCGAAGAGACGGACAACGCAGAAGAGAATCAAGTGATATCAAATCCTGATATGAACTATAGTCCCCGTCTGTATGAGAATAAGACAAGACAGAGGACTACGGAAATCAAATCGGGGAGTTTTGGCACAATCTAACAGGATAAGAAGATTCTAGAATCATTGGATCAGCCTATACTTTATAACCTTCTTTCAGCGTTCAGATACGGGTGTGCATTCGGTTCCTACAGTTTGCGTCCACTTTCCGTTGGCAGTGACTCACTGTAAAGAAGCTTATGGTTGGCCCTTTCCTAATTTCTAATTCTTATTTCCGTTAGTATTTTTTAAAATTTTGCTGCTTATCTTATTTCGTTAATATTTGTCATTTCCTTTAGGTTATAATAAATGTTTAATTTTCAGTTCGAGAATCTTTGTGAAGCTATCAGAATTAAAGCTCCTCTAAATACTTGCCATTTATTTCTGTTACTCATGTCTGTATTGGACATCAATTTCTATGTAAGATAACTTATTTTGCGGTATATTTCATTTTACATGTGTGGCTGTATTTTTCCCCCACTGTTTTCATTTTAAACAACTTCATTTATGATAATCTGTTGTTCTAACTTACAAAGCTAGAGAGAGTTGAGCTTTGCTGAAATTTGACAACTTACGAGGTGTATTTCATGTTGCTAGCGTACAGTTAGTCATGAAATGTAGTTTTACGATTCTATCACTATCTCAAGCGCATATTGCATAGTTAGTTTGTATTATAAAGGACATTCCGTGGTTTGAACTCCAAGTAGTCTATCGGTCCAGCCTCGACTGGGGAGAAAGGCGTGGGAAAATACATATTCTGTCGCCAGGTCATTAGACCACATACATGTACTCTTCATCAAATTCATCAGCTGTTATAAACAACGGAATGATCAAAAAATAATACTGTTTATGTACTCTGTAAGGGAACCAAGATAATAAACTGAATTTAATTTTATTTGAGGATTGTACGTAAATTTTGTCATTGTACGTGCAAGTTACAACTCGCTTGGAAGTCGCTGCTAGTAGCCAGCGGAAGCAGTATCACGCGATATGTCACGTGGTGACGCCCAGAGTCAGCGGTTTTACGCTCGGTACATAGCTAGCCTGCACGCTCGAGTCTTTCTTCATTCTATACGGAACGGCGCGCAGCAAACATGTAGTCGTTTACAGAAGGTAAGACATGCAGCAGCCTCGGTTGGTTCTCCAAGTCGATCCAGTCAATAGGTTTGGTTTCTGAGTTAGTCAGTTTGTCTCCAAAAGTGTTCAGTCTTTGTTATAGTAATTTCTAAAGTATTCGGTTGGTTTGAAGTTGGACAATATTTCGTTAAGTAGCTCAACTGCCCCGGTGTAACTTATTTGGTTGATTAGGCTTCCATTTATACATGTTGGTAGAAGATGTCGCCAGTTATAAGAATTATTCAGTCGTCGTTGCATTTCAGTGAATGTTGTGTACGTGTGTGAGAGAGCGGCCTATTGTGTTAATGGTTGTAAAGTAATAAGTGATTTGTAGGAGGCATTTGTTAAAGTAAAGGCAGTAATTACGTGATAACATTGAGCACTAAATTCAGTTTAATAAAGCAAAGACGTGTCATTTTCTCTTCAGGTCAGTTAGTTGGAATCGGACTAAAATGTATGTTAGGTTTTTTTATATTAAATGGTTTGTAACTTATCCGCATCATGTTTGGTCTCAATAACACTCGTAGACTAAGTACCCATAGCCCCACCACAGATCCTGATATGATATTATATTGTGTTTCAGAATAATATTGTTAACTTGATACTATAAAGAAGAGTGAACGGAGTTTTATTTCCATGAGGTAAGAAGTATAAAACCAATCGCAGTCTGGTAATCTCTGCGTAATCAAAGAGTACCTGGTGTCAGAATCCTGATATAAATTGCTAGAATTAACATCTCCTAGCTAATTTCCTCCTCCCCCCCCCCTTTCGGTTACTAGTGAAATTAAAGTTAGATGAAAATCTTTAGTAATGTTGGATAGTTAAAATAATAAGCAACCACTCGTGCCATAACACACCCAACACACTCTCACAAATTGGTGTCAGAAGTGGGATAGCAAACATGTGCGTGATTAAGTCTGAGAAATATGTGTTTAGTTAGTACCAACTTTCCGCAGTGAAAATTGTTGTTCGAGATATTGTTTGGCATAACTTGGAGACTAACTGAAGGTATGTTGCGTGTCTTTACTAAAAAAAGGTTGTCTGGAAATATTACTACAAAAGACAGTAAAAAAAAAAATCTTTTTATGTTTGAAAATTGAACAAGTTACAGTTGGCAGCAGATGGCGTGCTACAAGTTAATGCCAAGATAGCGTACAGATGCCAGCAGCGGAGAAGATGGCGACAGCGAATGAGCGCGCATCTAGCAACAGCTGTAAACAAGATGGCTCCAGGAGAACGACATAGTAAACACCAGCCGACGCCAGAATAAGTGAAAGTAAGTGCATTTTAATCTCTTGTCAGTATGTAGGGACATCTCTATAGTTAAAAGCATTGTAAAAGATAATGTAATCGAGTTTGTCCACAAGTAATGGTACGCAAGCAATGTGTGTGTAATTTGTGGCTTGTCGGGAGTGCGTATTTGAAATCTGTACTAGTAAGTGGCAATAGGCGAGCTTGACTTTTTCGCGCGTAGTGAGGTAATAAGTTGTATTTGTGTAAGATGCGCGACAGTTTTAGAAATCCCTCCAGGGCACGAAGTGTAACAAGGTGAACATATAAGAGATGAAAAATGATGTAAGAAGCAAATGAGATTATACGACAGTAGACTAAATTTTTCGATATTGTGGTGTTGGTTAACTATTTTGTGAAACTTCCTTTAGAGTGTAAACACGCAGGTGTTTCCTTTTCAGAAAGTTAAATGGCAAAATACAGGTTTAATGTTGTTAGGGAGTCGCGACCCAAAATGCAACTGTAAAACAGACCTATTAGCCTGTCACATCTTAGTTTGCAAGTTGGAAAACGTGCTGGCATATTAACAATCTATTTCCATAGGTTAAGCCAATACTGTATGTTGTTTTTCTTTGTGTATGGTTTTAAAATTATCACCATTGAAGGGTAGAGCTACAAGTAGCTAATGGTGTAATACTAAGTCTATTGGTCAAGTTGAAGTGAAGTGTAAAGCATCAGTAGTGGTTAAGGTTCACCCAGGTGGTTTGTTGAAGTTACACAGAGATTATGAGTTGTATTGTCTAAGGATGAATAACAGAAATGTGTCTACATAATGTTACCTTCAGGCAACTGTGGTATTTAGTGAAGTGTGGTGCCCCACGAAAGCATGCATGTAGTGATGAGTCATACGGCCGTATGTAGAAATGAGGAATATTTGAGAGGAGAGAGGGTTATGAGTTGATGAATGTGTTGTGTTGTCAGTAAGTCTCGCAGGAGCAGGAACAGGAAAAGGAATAGAGTAAGTATAATGGTGTAATAATTGTTGTGTTGGCCACTAGTGAGAATATTTGTTGTATAGGGAGTAATGTGATGAAGGCATTCCTAGACAGAGTTTGACATGATTTAAGTAGCAGCCACCAGTAAGTGAGTAATGAGTAAATTTGATTTTGAAGGCACACATGATTTTGGTTATGTTTTGGGTTTTGCTTGCTTGGTTATATTAGTAATGTGTTATAATGTTGTGTACACTGGTGATGTAAATTGATGTAATTTGGTGAAGTTATAATGGGTTTAGTGATGACGGTTATACTTAGTATACCATATCTGGCTGTGTGCAGATATGTCATCACATGTTGAAGTACAAGTAAGTCTGTGGTGTTGATGGCAGTTAGGATATTTATTGTGTATGATTGAGTTAAGATCTGATCTGTTACAGTGCAAGTAGAGAATTATGTGTTGTGGTAAAAGAGTGGACAGCTGATATGTTAAGTGGACTCTGGTCATAAAAGAAGTCGCAAGTTAAATTACTGAAGTTCCCATGTAAGGTAGGAAAAGTATTTTATTATATAGTGGTCAAGATTGCCCATGTGAAACTGTTGATATGTGGTATAGAAATTTGTACAGTCTATGTGAGTGATAGTACACCACCGATATCCAGGTATTGTAACGACTGAGTTTCTATTTAGTACAATGTGGTGGTGTAACGGATAGCGTTCTGGCCTCGCATTCGGGAGGACGGCGGTTCGAATCCCCGTCCGGGCATCCAGATTTGGGTTTTCCATGGTTTCCCCAAATCACTCCAGGTGAATGCCGGGATGCTTCCTTCAAAAGGCCATGGCCGAATTCCTTCCCATTCCTTGCCCCCATCCTTTCCCGTCTCTAAAGACCACGTTGTTAAAAAGGGACGTTAAACTGTTACAAAAAAAAAAAACAATGCAGTAATTGATGTGGCGAAACGATTTATTGTTTGTGGAAACACGGGAGTGTAGACCCAGCTTTAACGTTATCAGGCAATATACAGAGTTCATACCCAAAGGAGGGAGAGGCCATCCCAAATTTGGCAGTTACACGAACCTAAAAGTCTGTCGTCCATTTAAACACAGCAGATGTATTATATAAACCTACATTGAATTATTCATATGAGGGTAATTAACACTTGACTACACTAAAATTGTAATAAATTTGCAGATAAAGCCATGTAATGAATCATTTAGTTGAGAGAAGTGAGCCAGGACTTTGAATATTGGGAATTGAGTCGTTAATACCATTTTTCTGAAGTTACATAATTTATAAGTAAATTCATTTTCCCCCTGTTACATTTTGTTGTACTATTCACTATGAGAATTTAAATTATTAACTCTTCTTGGCATATGTGTTCACATTTTAATTATTGTTGCAATGAAAATATTAAGTAAATTTCAAAAGACAGTTCTAAAGATGTTAAGTTGCTGTGAGTTCCTCTGAAGATAAGATTAAAATTGAAACAAATTTACTGTGGCTCAATAGTTCATGCATGTGAATAAGTTACTGGTATTAACATCTTATTAAGATTTTTGGAGTATAGTTATTTGGTTAAAAGATTTTCCTGGGAGTAAGGTACTTAAAGAGTTGAGATTTAGCAACCAGAGATATTTGTGTGTCCACAAGTCGTGATCATAGTAATGGCTTATTGTAATGTGTGCAGTGCTTAAGGAATTTTGCAGAAGAATTAGTGCAATCTTTTATCCATCTGATTGAGTGATTGTCTTGCAAGCTGGTATGAGTCACAGGTCTTCCCATTTTGATTTTGAAATTAGTTTTGCAGTGAATTTGGACTTTAATAGGTTGTTCTGAGACTTTATTTATGTCATTGATGTCATACTATGTATTTAATTTATTCTTTGGTTTTCTTATGTGTCATATTGGAATCAAGTTGTCATGAAAAGCAGGCTGTAAAGGGATGTATTTAAGTTGGTTTACGAGACAGCTAAATGGATTAACAGTTTTAACAGTTGTTCTCAGGTTTTGACGAGTCCTTTTTCAATGACGTGCTCTTGAAAGGTTGCCTAGGCGTAAAACATGCTCGTGGTGAGATTTAGGGAGATGGACAGATGTAATAGTGACATTCTAGTTCTCAAGTGACATTATCTAAAATTTGGTTTTGGGCATTCATATTTTTATTTGACAGAGTGATGGTAAAGTACAGTTGTGGTATCGAGTATGTTATCAATGCTTCGCCTATTCTATTTGGCAGTGTTTTCTAAAGTGGACTAGTAAAAGTAAATTGTTGTGACTCAGTAAACATTATGGACCTGTAAGAATAAGAACTATGTGGTTAATTTAGTTGTTCAGCAACGCCATACTGGAGAGTGGTGCGTAGAAGCAAAGTTACGTTCTGCGTTTATAATCGTCAGTATGTAAGAAACTGCAATAACCAGAACTTTTGTTGGTAGCTACTGTTTCCTTACGTTAAACCTTCTCATCCGTATTAGGCTTATAACATCTAGGTCAAGAGAGCTTATTCAAACTACAAGATTCCGCAAGATTAGTACCAGCTAGAACGAGTGACAGATTATGTTGAAGAGAGGTTATGTTTTCATCGTTGGTTTATAGTTCTGCAAGATGTCTGATAATAAAACGAGTGGCAAGTTATGCTGACATCCAGAAATTATCATCGTTGGTTCAGAATACAAGAGAAGAAGATTTAGAAGTTCAACGTTTTGAAAAATTTATCGGCAGAGACTTTAGCAGATATAGTATTATTTTTGCCCAGCGTTGTCTGTGTTGAAGAATTATATCACTTTTATTTTGGTCTTTGATTACTATATTGAACTATGTGTGTGTTGTAATACGTGTGACTACATTGGACAGTGAACAATGATAGATAGCAGTTCGCAGCTTAGTCTGAGAGGGACGGCTGACTGCAGGAAAAGTGAGCTCCTCGAGGTTAGCAGGTTTCGTATAACGAGTAAAATTATGGCTCAGATGTGCATTTTGGACAAAGGGGTAGTACACAGAGCACCATATCACTTAATTCAAGTTGCAAGTCTAAGAAATTTCAGTACATTTTGATGCAGAATTCAGTTTGGATATAATTGGTTTATATTTTGTAACGTTTATTAATTGTTTGTTGAAATTGTTGTAAGATTGTTGTTTTGAATTTGTATTGTCACTTCTTAGCCTTCGTTTAAATTGGAAATTGATGTATTATTGTGATTGCATGTGATGCACAGTTGAAGCCAAGTATTTGAGGCATTCTTGTTTAAAGGTAATTGATTGTTGAGATATGAGATAATGTTGAGTATGAGGCAGTTACTGTTGTGTGATGAGATGATACTGCTAAGAATTAATAATCAGCTCAATCCTATTGTGTTGGGATTATGTGCCTTTTTGTAACACCACCACAGGCTGAAGTCAGAGAGTAATTATGAAGTCAGAGAGAGTAACCATTAAGTGAGAAAGTAACTACGAAGTCGGAGAGAGTAACCATTAAATGAGGAAGTAACCATTAAGTCGGAGAGAGAGAGAGTAATTATGAAGTACTTATACCCAGTGATATTGATAGTTTGTGAACCAGTTTTATGAATTTGTTAGTATATTCATTTGATAAATGTTTATTTTGGAATCTAATTTTTGTTCTGAAGTTTGTGGAATAAGTAGTATACGATTGTGAAATATAATGCATGAGTGAAATTTTAAGTTGATTTGGAAGAGATCTATAGAATTATTGTGAATATTTTGTCTTTGTTTGAGAATATGTGCATGTTAAAGATAAATTCAAGATGCAGAATCAATTTTGAAAGTATTTGCTTTAAGAATTTAATGAATTTTGATAATTTTGAATTTGGTGTTTAAGTAAATTTGAGTAATGATTTTGTTTTATAAATGTTAACCTTGATTTTGATTTGTATTAGAAATTTTGTAAAGAGATGCTCCTACCAGATAGTGGTTCCTACCAGTTTTGTCGAAAGTAAAGTCTTTGAGTTAAGTAATGCTGACAAAGAAAGAGAAAGAGATTAAATGCATCTTGCTTAGTTAAAAGTGGTCCATGGAACAGATTTAGTGATTGTGATTTAAGTGGAAACATAGAACAAGTACTGTCGCAGATTATAATGTTTCAGTGTCTTCGAGATGCGGCACGAGAATGATGAGCAGATGGACCAGTATTCCAAACAGCTGAGAGAGGTCAACAACCCAAGACGTCAGAGTTTCAGTAGATCATCGCCCCAACATCAAATTCCAGACAGCCCTAACATCAAGATGATCGTCAGCCCCCCCCTTTTCACCTTCAACATCAAGTTCCTGACATCCCTAACATCAAGATGATTGTCAGTCCCCCCCTCCCCTTCCAACATCAACATTGATCAGCTGACGTAGTTGTGTAGAACTCAGTAGAAAAGGAGTAGATTTTTTCAATTTGGTATCATAGTAACTGTAGTTTGGTGAACTTAGAACTTTCAGTAGATTTTGATTTGAGTATACTGATGGACTTCAATGATTCAAGTGATTCTGGACTATTAATTGATTTTGTAAAAGGACATTGGTAATTTAAAACTTTTAATTTTGATTTCATTGGTAAATTCCATTTGATTGCATTTGATTTTTGAATACTTGATTCTGAATATTGAGATACTTTGATTATTTTTGTTGTTTATGTTTACAATGACACTTTGAAATTGATACAAACAATTTTGTACACTTTATGATTTTATTTGATGATATTTATTTGACTTTGTGTGATTTTTCTTGAAACTTGAAGATAAAATTATTGTGTTTTTCAATGAAGTCCGCAGGTTAGATTTTTTCTTAGAAGAGAACATGACACGATCAAAGAGTTTAAATGTTATAGATTTTGAGATTTTATTATGTGATCAGAGAGGCAGTGTGTTTGTGTGAAAGATTTTGATTTGGTTTGATTTTCATATTTTGATTGATTGTTTTGAATTTCATTATCTTTGGTATTGTTTAGGTATCATCGTTGATTAGTAGAACTTGGTCTCGTAACTGAAGAGACGTGGACGTCTCTTGTCCCGGAGGGAGAGTGATGTAAGGGAACCAAGATAATAAACAGGATTTAATTTTTATTTGAGGATTGGTACGTAAATTTTGTCATTGTACGTGCAAGTTACAACTCGCTTGGAAGTCGCTGCTAGCCAGCGGAAGCAGTATCACGCTATGGTCACGTGGTGACGCTCTTTCATCAGCGGTTTTACGCTCGGTACATAGCTAGCCTGCACGCTCGAGTCTTTCTTCATTCTATACGGAACGGCGCGCAGCAAACATGTAGTCGTTTACAGAAGGTAAGACATGCAGCAGCCTCGGTTGGTTCTCCAAGTCGATCCAGTCAATAGGTTTGGTTTCTGAGTTAGTCAGTTTGTCTCCAAAAGTGTTCAGTCTTTGTTATAGTAATTTCTAAAGTATTCGGTTGGTTTGAAGTTGGACAATATTTCGTTAAGTAGCTCAAACTGCCCCGGTGTAACTTATTTGGTTGATTAGGCTTCCATTTATACATGTTGGTAGAAGATGTCGCCAGTTATAAGAATTATTCAGTCGTCGTTGCATTTCAGTGAATGTTGTGTATGTGTGAGAGAGCGGCCTATTTGTGTTAATGGTTGTAAAGTAATAAGTGATTTGTAGGAGGCATTTGTTAAAGTAAAGGCAGTAATTACGTGATAACATTGAACAGTAAATTCAGTTTAATAAAGCAAAGACGTGTCATTTTCTCTTCAGGTCAGTTAGTTGGAATCGGACTAAAATGTATGTTAGGTTTTTTATATTAAATGGTTTGTAACTTATCCGCATCATGTTTGGTCTCAATAACCCTCGTAGACTAAGTACCCATAGCCCACATCCTGATATGATATTATATTGTGTTTCAGAATAATATTGTTAACTTGATACTATAAAGAAGAGTGAACGGAGTTTTATTTCCATGAGGTAAGAAAGTATAAAATCAATCGCAGTCTGGTAATCTCTGCGTAATCAAAGAGTACCTGGTGTCAGATCCTGATAAATTGCTAGAATTAACATCTCCTAGCTAATTTCCTCCTCCCCCCCCCCCTTTTTCGGTTACTAGTGAAATTAAAGTTAGATGAAAAAATCTTTAGTAATGTTGGATAGTTAAAATAATAAGCAACCACTCGTGCCATACACACCCACAAACCCCTCACAACTCAGTCCCGCTTCTCTACATTTCCTTTGCCATCCTTTAAGAACTTCATTGCTGTAGGTACAGTAGTAGATTTTGAAGAGGAGACGAACAGGTTCTCTGCTGTAATACCTGTGTTAATTCATTGATTTTATATAGCAAATTTCCTATTTTTACTCGGATTTCCATGTCCCTATGAAACTTTTTTAATGGTGCTGTTTGTCTTTTTCGGTCCAGTATGCTGTAGCATCCAACAGTTATACGAGTATGTTTATACACTTTGTTTTATTGAGAATGAGTTAAACTAAGCTTAGGCCTACTATGTTAAAACTATGTACAGTACAACTATGTTTCTTTACAATTTTTACTATTTAATATAATATCCTGCTTTATTACTCGCTTTTATAAACCAGTGCTGAAATTTCGGTGTTTTTTCGCTCATTTTCGGCGTTTCTTAGTGATTCGAAGTAAAACAATCATCCCTTATAATGTCGTCATGTCCGTAAATCCGTCCATCTGTCTGTCGGTATGTCACAGTTTCACAGGGACATGAATGATACTAACAGCAAAATAAAACCCGTAGGAAAAAAAATAAAATAAAAAAGTCTATTCTTGATTTAGTGGAAGATTTATTCTATCACACAAACACAAAAACAATGAAATTAAACAACAAACGAAGTGAAATAAGATTCTGAACGCCAGTTAACAAGAAAGTCGAATGACATCTCGATAACGAAATTTGTCTTGGTTTTTTACAGTTAACATTTGTGCGGAAGCTTAAGAAAACAAACACCATAAGAAACTTTAATCATGAACGTCTTTCACTTGATATGGTACCAGTGTTAACCATTAATAGTGAGATAAAGCAAAATCTGCTGCGTTTGAATATCAGGTAAGGTGATGTCATAGAAAGTGTTATAAGAAAAGCTTTCACTTAACTTTTTGTGCGATAGTTTGAGTTACCTATTATATATCTTTAATTTTTCATAGGTTACTTTGAATGGAAAAGTTTTCCGCTATAGTTTATGCAAAATGAGCTGGTGTTTGAAGTGGAGTTACTGTACTTTCCCTGCTTTTTGATCGTGTATATAATGTTGAGGAGATTTTAGTTTGTTGGTGCTGGCATACAGAATTTCAGCAATATTTCTTCAATCCTTCTATTCCGGGATTGAGCGTTTTTATTAGTTGAGAAGCAGGGATTAATAATTTAATGTGAGAAAAAAAGTGTCTGCAACAAGCTTCGGTAGAGTAAGAATTTACGACGCTGAGAGTGAAGACCCTGGAGATGCAGGTTTCAACAAGCACCGCTACGCGGCAATTAATTAGCGCCGTCACAGCTCCTATAGGCTCCGGGGTCTGGACAGTGGCACCAGCATGCGGAATCGCACGTACTGCAACAATCACCTCTACCTCGTTACGTAATCAGGAGAATGAATATTCTTCGATCGTTAAAACACTGTAGCCTTTTAACTCCCGTCTCGCTCATTTTCGAAACAATTATTATTGAGCGTCCCACATCCTCGAATTTCATAGCGAATGCAGAAAGCAAATATCGATCGAGTACTTTGGTTACAACAGTAGTTAATATTAAAAAGTTAATCAAAATAGATAAAAATAATACAGAATATTAAACATTGTCATCAGAAAAATCAGAAGTCTCTACAAAAGGAAGAAAATACAAAAACATTAAAAACAGAATAAAGCTTGGTTAATTTTATTAAACTGAATTAACTGATATTCTGAGAATCGATTCAGATACTGCTTAATAAAATCGTGTGTAGAATGACAATTTCCGTCATACATACGTTAGTACAGATCCCACGCGGAAAACGACAGATTTAATTAAATTTAATTGCGATGAAGTGCACGCTTCTGAGGAATTTTTCCTACACTCCTATTTTTAACCTTTCTTGTACCCACCTGTTGTTGCCTTCAAAGAATTTTAATTTTAAATTCTTTCAACGTTTTTGGTAAATTTCTCGCTTGTGGACCGTGCGAGTGGCGACATTAACCACACCGGCAGGTTCATCCTAGCCTCACTAACTGTCGGCTGTGGTTTTCAGTTTCCAGTCGGCATCTGTAAGCATCTGACTACGACCAAACACACACACAGAGACTTAATTTACTTAAAATCATGACGCAGGTGCTCCTTGGAATGATAAAAGAGTTATTACAAAGAAATTGTTGCAATGTAATCTTACAAGGTTGATACATGAATCGGAGGTTTTCCGATAATAGAAATAGTGAATCATAGGGTTCAACTAATGGCAGATGCTTCTGAGCCAGCAGAGGGAAAATAATAGAAAAATTCCCCAAATGGCTAACTTGGGTGGCAATAGGACTGGCCCATGAAATTTAACATCGCGGACTGCGTAGTAACGTCCGCGCCGAGAAGAGTCCCCGGTCCTGAAGGTGGGGAATGAGCTTCTCTCATTGGCTGTATGTCGTGCCGTTCAGGCGCGTACTTCACGTGTTTAGAGGATGTGTTCCTCTTGTCCCAACCGTGCCGGATGACTTTCTCACCGTAAAACTGCAACTAGAGCGTCCTTGGACGCTGGAGTCGAGTACAGTGGCGTGCTGTTTCACATCGCTACTCCGGTAAGGAAGCAAAACTGCCTATCTTACCGCTAAAATCTATACTAAAAAATAGCACCCGCGACAAATTATCCCAGTTCCTGACCTCCTTATCTATGAAAGAAAATCTCCCCACAGTCTTGTGTCTGAAATCGAGTGATCATGGTCACCTTTTCCCTTCCATGCACTTCTCTTAATTCTCCTACCAAAATCTGTCGACGCCTCATCACCGATTTACACCCAGTACACTCCCATAACTGTCTTCATCTTCCTCCTGTATTCCAATGAATCCCGTTCCGGCTCCTTTATCATATTAATTACTTACTGTGTTCTGCAATAATTTCTTCTTTGTACCACTTCAAGTTACTGTATTTGATACCAAAATGTGAATCCAGCTATCGACTAATCGGGTCAAAACCAAACAGTGTGTCAGCAATTTCGTGGTAGTGACTAATGCGATGGATACCTTAGCCATATTTTCACCGATGTAGTTATAATTTCGTTTTGTCTTGTTACCTGGTGACAGGATTTCGCGTCGGCTGCGTAATCCGCCCCTATCATAGCCATAAATTTTAACAGAGTATAGGGGACATGCAGTTTCAACGTGGAATCTGAAAAACAGAAGAGTTCTGGCGTACTTCACATTACACAAGGCAAGCTTTGGCAGAGGTAAAGCCCGGAAAAAAGACTTCTGAAAATTCAGGAAGGGACCGGAATGTAAACCAGGAACCTTTTGATTTCCAGTTAGACAACTAAGCCACTGGCTAAGCAGACCGCTCTACTAATCAACGTCATTATTGAGGATATGTGATAATCTAAGAATCACAAAAAAAATTTGCCGTAACCCAACAAAGATTTTATTTAAAGCGGCCATTCTGATCGTGCACAGTAAAGCAACGGCAGACGGAACAATGGAGGTACTTTGGATTCAGGTTGAGACTACAAGCCTGGAGTAATATTACTATAGTTGTAAGCGTCTGGACACAATTTCCATCTCTAAAACTAATTCATAGTTGACATTCAGAGTACTGTTTACAGACACATGATGGCAACACTTAGCTCCTTAGGTAAGTTGACCATAACAGAGGCGTAATTGATAGCCACAAGATAAAAAATATTAAGTACTTTTTGTCTAGAAAATTTTACGAACTTTTAAACGAATTTGACAACAGTAAAATAGTTAAAAATGTGTAAATATTTCGAGCATAACTGATTGGCACGCTATTTTGGTTGAGCCCGCTGTTGCACCGCGATGGTTCCAGTGCTCGCTGCGGCATTAGCTGGTTCAGCCCCATCGGTAGAAGAAATGGTGTCCACTAGCTAGCAGGGCAGGGAAATGGTGATGCACGATTCTTAATGACCAGATTACGTACCAAAGTCCTGGACAAAATCTCAAATCTGTTCGCTAAGCGTGTTGACGTTGATTCTTCCATGGGATGAAGACGTTAAACTTGGCGCCGCCCTAGGTGTAAGCTGGAGTAGACCAACATCGGCAATCATTCTCACATACACAACACAGAGAAAGGAGTCTCTCACAGTTACCACGATACACCTCACAACACCTCGACTCAAGGATGGAAAGGGTCACCATTTGGGCTGGTAGGACTTGTATAAATCATATAATTCATGAGTTAGTTGTACCTATTATTATTCAGAGGCTACTAGAGTAGACGTGCACGTCAGACAGTAGTTTGTTTTTATTCGGTGAACCATAACTCCCGACGGTCCCGTTGTAATGAATCTAAAGTACGGTATTTCCATTGAGTGGTTGCGCAGACTTCCGCGGTCGTTGTCGATGTTATCTTGGTTGTCCGGGATGATGGCCGAAACGTTGGGTTTTGATAAATCGACGCGGTTCAACCCGGACAACCAAGATAACATTTCCATTGAGTGTTAGGCGCCACACGCTGGATAGGCGAGGTACCGCGTACCGACTGTGCAGATTGGTTTTTAGGCGGTTTTCCGGTCTAGCCAAATGCATGGACGGTCCCCAATCTCCACCACATAAACTCCACAATCTCACAAAACGAAAAATACACTTATCGCACGCTGTACATTATTATGCTTTTCTCAGACAGACGACAAAACTTCACTTGCAGTTCTACGGAGTGCGAGCTGACAAAAGGTATAAAATGCTTGGCTCCAGCAAGTCACGCTGCTGTAAAATCAAAGCTCCAAATTTCACCATGCCAATGGTAAGTAAATCTCCTCAATGATAACCCACCCGTAATGTTGGGAAAAGGCAGTAAAGACGAAGAATGGGATAGGTGTTTGACTTAAAATTTGAATGGAATACTACGGAAATAAAACTAGCTACGAAATTTCACAACATCTTTTTTCAGATTAAAAAAAAATGTGTGGGTAATTTACTTAAGCAAATGAAATTACATCTGCATTCCAAATATCGAATTAATCCCCGCCAATGGAATGGTAATGGAAGTGAGGGGCTGCTACTTGTACTGGCATGTATTGGACGTTCGGATTGTTACAACAGCACAGGCCTTATTCAAGTACAATCGTAACTAAGCTCATCGCAGTCTAGAGACTACAGGAAAGTTTGCGGGAAAAGGAAACATGTGCTAGGTGGGCACTTATTGAGATCAAACACAGACTGCTGCCTGGTCGGGTGTCTGTTCAACTTCAGCAGTTCTGAGATGACGTCGTCGATTGGTTGTTGATGTTCCGCTCGACAACATTCTGATATATGGAAAGCACACTGAGATTAACTGAAAGTGAGCCGGCGTCTTTCTCAAGAGCGACAGCCATCCGACACCTTCAATGAATCTGTTATACACTTGTTTTGACGATCATGCAAAAACCCTGTATGATGTGGGAATACGCAGCTGGAACCTTCAGCGCTGTTTGGTAGCTATACAGAATGTGTCCCAAAAGTGGGTCCAACACCTTAATTATCGGTTTCCATATCTTCTCCAAGAGATTAAAGTAATGACAACAGTAAAGGTCGTATTGTACTAAAAATCTGTAAAATCTTTACTGGCAAGCAAAAACTCGGAGGTGGGAAGATACGCGGCTGAAAATTCAATTTAAGAAACGACACATAAAACCATCACTTTTCATAAAATGATTGCGATAACGGGAAAACTAGTTTCTACTTACCTGCATTAGCAAGTTGTGAGTGGCTGCATATATATATATATATATATATATATATATATATATATATATAAATCTCGTGTTATGATGTTTGTCCGAGATAAACTCCGAAACTACTTAACCGATTTTGATGAAATTTTCCTTAATGTGTGCAATTTGGTCCAACTTAAAAGATAGGATAGTTTTTATCTCGATTATTGACCGCAATATTTATTATTTCGAATTAAATGTTCATTAAATGTTTGTCATAGGACAATGGTTTGTAATTATTTGTAAGTTCCGCAAGTTCGAGCGGTCTGGTGGCTGAATGGTTACGGCGTCTGATTGGAGATTGAAAGGTCCACGGTTCCAATTCCTGTCTGCGGGGATTTTTATAGGTACTTGAACCGGCCTTCACCTCTGGCGCAGCTTGCTGTGTAATGTGAAGTACTCCAGGACGGTACCGTGGTTCGGATTCCACGTTAAATTGTAGGTCCCCTGTACCCGGCAAGATTGGCGGGCTAGGTTAAGGCGGCTACGACAGGGCCGGAATGCGCATCCAATAGAAACCCTGTCACCAGGTCATTTCGACCACACGATATTATTATTATAGTTCCATAAGTTTCTAACAGATGGTGATGTATTAATTTATCGACACAACACTTCGTTATCTATGTTGGATAACCATCCGCTAGATGGCGTTTTCTCTAGGTTTCTTTATGCTACAGTCTATTCCACGCCATATTTGTTTATATTTACGACATAACCGAGTTTATTGAATTTTTCGTGTATTATCATTTTTATAACTGTGCTGTGTATATATAATAATATTATGAATGTGAAAGTAACTCTGTTTCTCTGTTCGTTTGTTACGTTTCTTGGGCTAAATGGATAATCCGATCGTGATGAAATTTGACGAGGAGATGTTATTTGCAAATAGGATGGACATAGCATAGTATTTTCTGTATAAAGAATACATGTTGTCATATAATTGTGAAAAATTTCTGAACGGTGATAGACAGACGCGTAGGATGTGTAGGTCTCTGTAATACATTTTTAAATAGCAGTCTGGTAGCTCAGTTGTTAAAGCGCTTGCTTTCTGAGTGCTTTGGAGTGTGGTATGCGTTTCAAATCCTCGTGGAAGCAAAGGTTTAATAAAATTGATTTTGATCGTATGAGTCACGCCTGGAACGTCGAGTGTTTGAATTGCATGTTAAACTGCAGATACCACAAATTTAAGGGTGCAATGCAGGGCAAATCGTAGGTAGTCTAGCAATATTGTAGCTGTACACTTTATTACGTTATATTGATCCCTCCGGGGTTGTTACTCACGCAGTCAGTGCGTGTGTGTAATCTACACTAATAATATTATAAATGCGGAAGTAAGTGTCTGTTTTTTTCCGTTTTGACGACTAAATGGCTATACCGATATTGATGGAATTTGACAAGGAAATACTTTGCATCTGTATGAAGTGCGCAGGATATTTTTTTTGGTATGAATAACAGTTGTAGTAACGAAATTTTGAGAACTTATCGATTGCTGACAGAGAGACGGATGTGCGTGTTAGTCTGTCGGTTGCTCAAGCTGTGCTTTTCGTGCATTATATTAGTGTATGATTTGTTAATAAATTTCGTTTAGAGACAAAACGTATTATGTACTATTAATTTGTGTCTGCTTAAATGTTTTTGGCACCAATTTATTTTGTCTTCTTTTTTGACGTGCCTCGCAGGCGTAAACTGGCCTAAGTAATAGCAGAGCACGAGCAACTAAAGTTATTAGAACCCAAGAATCGGATGCTCATGCTGAAAAAATAAGAAAAAATATGTTGAAATAAAGCTGCCCTTAGATAATACCCCCCCGCCCACATCCCCTCACCTTCGTTTGTTTTTGTGTTTTTAAATATGTTGGAAATTGATTCTCTTCATGAGACAGGTTCAAAGGTAGAATGATACAGTGATGGCTTTCCTGTCATATTATGCCGACTCGGTGTTGTTTGGGACAAATCTTACGTTACCAACAGCTTTCTATATTCAACTCGGGCAAAGAAATTCTTAATCCATTCGCACGAAGTCGTGGGTGTCAGCTATATATAATAAAAAAGAGCAGCCTGGAAGTTCACTGGTTAACGGGCTTACTTTCGAAAGTTCTCAGTATTATATCACGGTGGAAGTTGAAACTTTGAAGCGTGGTATTTGATCATATGAGATACGCCAGATCCATGGTTGGATTCCACGTTGTACAGTAAGCCCCAGAGGAAAAGATG
This sequence comes from Vandiemenella viatica, assembly GCA_031002005.1. Lineage (NCBI taxonomy): Eukaryota > Metazoa > Arthropoda > Insecta > Orthoptera > Morabidae > Vandiemenella > Vandiemenella viatica. The sequence continues at coordinate 289,994,687 of JARYHS010013630.1, read as the reverse complement.
TTGCCGTCCTACCAGTCACACAATAGCATAGGGATAAATCAGTCAACCTTCGGATGTGGACTAAGTTAGATTTTTTTTTTTAACAAACAAAAAAATATTAACGCGATTAATTACGGAATTTTCTGTACTAGGCCGCGGTTTAAAATCTATGAGGAAGCAGGAAGTTTTAGGATTTGCATTTGACTATCTGAGCGATGGCAGAAAGTTCCGTGGTTTAGATTCCACATTAAACTGCAGGTCCTAGAAGAAAGCAACTGACCGTCCTGCCTCTGACACAATGGATTAGTACACCTCCTTTGGGAGGATTCAACCCTTCGTGTTGTGGACTAAGTTAGTTTCTTTACTTTAAAGCAAAGAGAAAAATACTGTTTACATTTGGTTTACAGAGAGCTAATCTCTCTCCTCCTTTATCCTCCTTAATTTTTCTTTATACAAACCCACTGTTTGTATGCGATTTTGATAGAACTTCGCACACTTTTACTTTAAAATGGTGAGAAAAATATTTACCACATTTGGTTTACAAAAATCCACTGCTCTTCCTTATGCAAAATTTACAATTGGAACTATTCAGTCTTTTTTACAAATTTCTCGAAAGTGGTAGGGAAAATAACCAAAGTGAATAGGGATATCTGTGATATTCAGAGAGACCTTAACATTTCATGTCAAACGGCGTTGCACTGATTCAGACAGGAAGGTTGCCGACCAAGAAATTCGATCTTGAAATTTAAAAATCTACAGTTTTTATCCGATCCTGAAGGAACTTTGCACACCGATGTTTTAAAATAAATGAAAATTCATGTTTACATTTAGTAAAGAAAACTGCACTCGATCTCCCTCTTCTCTCTTCTTAATACTAATTTATACAAGCAACCTTTCCGTTTTTTGTATCGGTGTATGCTGATGGAGGATTTTTACTACATCCGATTAAACGGGATTAAACATTAGAACTTTAATAAACAGCAGCCGAGAAACGCTGTAGACAGTATTTTTTCATTGTTAAAACAAAAACTAACTTAGTCAACAACCCGAAGATTGGTTAGATTCTACTGAAGGGAGCATGCTAAGGAATTGAACGTATACATCATCGTTGGGGACCATCTCCAGTTTCCCGGATGTGGTTTACGAGCCTTGGTTGTTATAGACGATTGTTCTCCACCTTTTCCTGTCCAGAAAGGTTTCTCTGTCTGTGATGTACTCCCAATTCCAGCCTCTTCTCTCTACGTCCTCCTTCAGTTGGTCTGTCCATCTTCTTCTTGGTCTTCCCACTGGTCTTTTGCCCAGTATCCTTTTTTCCAAATAAGTTTTTGGCAGTCTTTCACTAGTCATTCTCTTCACATGCCCAAACCACCGAAGTCTTGATGACCTAAGTCTCTCTTCCATGGATTCCCTTAGCTCTAGGTTTGATCTAATTTCATCATTCTTTATGTGGTCAAGTCTAGTTTTCTGGAGGGCCGTTCTAAGAAACTTCATTTCACATGCTTGGATCTTGCTAAGGTCCCTTGATGTTAGTGTGCATGTTTCCAAAGCATATGTGAGAATAGGAATTAGATATAATTTGTACAAGACAATTTTTGTTCTTCTGGGAACCTTCATGTCCCATAGTAAGCCTCGCACGGTACTGTAGAAGTTGGCTCCTTTGGTTACTCTACTCATTATTTCTAACTCACTTCTACCATTATTGGCAATTATGCTCCCCAGGTAGCTGAATTGGTCCACAACTTCAACTTCATGGTCTTGTAATTTTATATGACAGTCTGTATTCTTTCGGCTTATTTTTAGTGCTACAGTTTTTTTTGGATTCAATTTCATTCCATATTCTTCAAACTTATCATTCCACATCTTCAATTTGTTTTGTATTCCTTCTTCTGTTTCATCCCATACTGCTACATCATCTGCAAATACCAGTGCCTGTAGATCTCTATTGAATGTTCTTTTTAGTTCTTTTAAGATGTTATCCATCACCGCTATGAACAGAAGGGGTGAAAGGGCACTTCCTTGTTGTACTCCTTTGGTTGTACTAAACCATTCAGAGTAACCATCCCCAACATTGACACAGCTCTTGCAGTTATTGTACAGCATTTGGATCTTTCTAATGAGGTACTCTGGTATTTCAAGTTTTCTTAGACTTTTCCAGATAGTTGATCTAGGAACATTATCGTATGCCTTTTCTAGGTCCATAAACACAATAATTAGGTTTTTCCCTCTTTCCCAATATTTTTCCACCAGCATTCTCAAGGCAAATATTAGATTGAACGTATACAACTGTTAAAAATTCCTGCTTCCACCAGAATCTGAAGCTGGGACCAGATCAAAAAGCTTTTGAAATAAAGAGCTTTAACCACAGAGCTACTACACCGCTCTCTTTTTAAATATAGGTGAGCTAAGTACTATCAAAACCAGATAAAAACCATGGGTCTGTTTTTGCAGAAAACGAAAGACCAATAATATTATACATCCCAAAGTACTAAAATAAAATTTTTCAATATTAATTTAATTCATAAAATATTCATTGTCTTTCATTTACTTTTAACTGGCAAAGGTGTCTGTTTTGTATATGCGTGCCCACTTAAGAAAGAAAAAGAGGCATTTCAATGCATGTCGGGCAAAGCTAGTATCATTATAAATTTCCCAAGTATTCTCAGTTTCATATCCTAACTGATGATGTCATCAGCAAGTCGCAGCATACTGACTGTTCCTGTATTAGCACTTACGCCATATTCAGATTTTCACTTTAGTTTTTTGTTTGCTTCCTACACATACAAACAGAATATTGATGGAGATGTAACTAACCTTGAATCAAACTAATCTCTGGTGGCATTCTACTTTCATTTTAGCCACACGATATGTATACGTGCTCTATTGTCTGAATGTTTTAGACCTTGTTCTTCAAAATTCTGAAAATCTTGTTCCTTCTAACATTATCAAAATCCTTTTCAGGTCATTAATCATTTCTTTTCTTTTTGTTGATCAAAACAACCAATATTACTAAAAAATACTAGGTTATTTCTTTTATATTAGCTTTTCTTAACCCAAATCGAATCTTCATGTAATATGGAATCCAATTTCCTGTCAATGGTTTCTTTTTTGTTTTGCTTATGACTTTACGCCTCACCGATGTCGAGGTCATTAGAGGCGGGAAAGGTACGGAAAGGAATTCAGCCATGGCCTTTTTGAAGGAAGCGTCCCGGCATTCGCCTCGAGTGGTTTCGGGAAACTATGTAAAGCCCAAATCGAACGGGGATTCAAACCCGCGTCCTCCCGAATGTGAAGCCAGAGTGTTACGAGACACCCACCATTCTCGGTGATATCAAAGCAGATGAATATTTGTAAACTTGTTGCTTACCTGATAGTTTTTTAATAATTTTTAAAATCTTTCTTATCCTTGCGATTTTAACACTTACTTTCACTAAAGCGCTAAGTTGTCAGGGTGCCAAGGAATACTGCTTGTCAGTATATTCTATTCATGCACTTGCTCTTCCTCCTTAGTTTAGAAGTGGTTTACTTAGTGCCCTTAATACTAATACGCCTTTCTTTTCTATTATAAATATTTGGATTTCTTGTTGATCCTGTTCATTTGTGGTTTTTTTTTTGTTTATGGCTTTACGCTCCGTCTACGTCGAGGTCAATAGAGGTGGGAAAGGATGAGGACAACGAACGGAAAGCAATTCAGCCATGGCCTTTTAAAGGAAGCATCCTGACATTCACCGGAGTGATTTGAGAAAACCATAGAGATCCTGAATCTGGATTCCCGAACGGGGATTCGAACCCACATCCTCCCAAATGCGAGGTCAGAGCGTTGCGGGTACCCACCACACTCGGTCTGTTCATTTTTGCAGCTGTTTATTACTTTTTGGTTTTGAAAGCTCTGCAATGATTCATTTGATTTTAAATGGGAAACTATTCCTTCTTCTCCTATGGATTTAAGAAGTTCTGCTGGGATCTCATCATTCCAACTGCTTTATTTGCTTTCAAGTCATTCAGAGCTCAAAACAGGATCTCCTAAGTCATCAATGTTGACATCGCCTTCCTTTTCCATTACGCTATTGTTCAAGTCGTCTCCATCATACAGTTTCTCAATGTATTCCTTCCATCGGTTAGCTCTATCCTCTGAGCTTAACAGAGGTTTCCCATCGGTGGCTTTAATGTTCACACCTCTTTTCTTCATTTCTCCAAAATTCTGTTTGATCCTCCTATATGCAACATCTACTTTACCTATGACCATTTCCTTTTCTACTTCTTCACACTTTTCTTCTAGCCATTTTTCTTTTGCTTTTTTGCATTTCCTGTTTATTTGATTTCTAAATTGCCTGCATTGCTCTCTTCCTGCTTCATCCTGAGCATTTTTGTACCTTGTCCTCTGATCCATCATTTCCAAAATTTCTTCTGTGATAAAAGGTTTTCTGGCAGTTTGTTCCCTAAAACCTAATGTTTCTTTAACAATTTTCATTATTTCAGTCTTTAATGCATTTCATTCGTCCTCAGTTGAACTCCTTTTAGAGTTATTTCTTAGACCTAAATCTACCATTTCTGCAAGTAGTCAAAAAGGCCACAACATGAAATTCGCGTCTGGTCCAGGTCTCGTTCTCTACATATGGCAATTAACATTTTTTTTTTTTTTAAGGTACTTGTAACGATGTTCTAGTCAGTTGCATTTTGCTGAATGTATGTGTTGTGTCAGATGCGTATTCGATGTCTCGTAGGTAATTTTTGGCAGTAATGTTTTCTCCCTAGAAGCTCGGCTGTTGCCAAAGGAAGGAAGCAGAAGCCGGCCACTCCAGATGTGGCGTGTCTGGGCTGCATTGGTTGTCTGGTGGAACGAGTGAGCTGCCAGACGTCCTTGTTCTATAGCATGAGCGTCTTTATACGGTCCTACCGTTTTTTTTAGTCCGTCTTTATTTTACTCTGTTAGCGAGCTAGTGATTCAAGGTGATCGCGCTCTTTCTGTCCCTGGAGTCCGTAATCAAATTTGATTTATTTAGATTATTATATCTGGTGCCCATTTCACTACACACACGCTTTTCCTTTTTCTTGTACCCACCAACTTTTGCTCTCTACGACTGTTAAATTTAAATTCTTTAGGAGCTTTTGGAAATTTAATCATGAATAGCCTTGGTAATTTATTCCTATACCTAGTCCCCTTGCCTAAGAAAGAAATTCTTTCCACAGCCCTCTGCCTGAAATCAAGTGCCAGGGCATGTTCATGAACATCTTTTCCCATGCATGCCACTCTTTTAATTCTTTCACCGTGACTTTCCACGCCTCATCACTAATATAAACCTTGAACACTGTCACAATTCTCTTCACTTTCCTCCTATCTATCAATGAATCTCATCTCAGCTCGTTCATCGTAACGGTTACTGATTTTGTTCTGTAGTAATTCCCAGAGACAAATCTAGCAGCCCTTCTTTGCATCTCCTCAAACACCTGTATTTTATTCCCGAAATATGGCTCCCATACTATACCACCACATTCAAGCAATGGCCTGACAAAAGTTTTGTAACCCAGTTCGATCACATTTTTGGTACATCCCCTCATTACTCTCTCCGATATATGAAGGAATTCGAAAATCTTATTCTATTACCTGTCAAACGTGTCCTGCCCAGTTGAACTTATTATTAAATATTATACTAAGGTATTTACATTTCAAGTCTTCAACAATCAATTCGATGTCCACTTCATAATCATAATAAACCTTTAGTTTTTTATATGTGTACCAAATAAACTAACTTTTCTTTGCATTTATCTTAATTCCATGTAGACCCTCCCAGCTAGCTATCCTGTCCAGATCACACTGTAGCTGTTCTCAGTCTTCTGCCGATTCTTGTTACTGTATTGTGCAACGGTTGTTCAGGTAATTTATATTTACAGCTGTTCAACCAAGATATAGAACGCTTTAACTGTATATTTTCATTTGTTAAGACTTTTATCAATTCTCTGAATGTACATATAATATTATACAAGTATTTGTTTCTACGGTGGTACAGACGACAAAGGACGGACACAATATTTGATTAAAAGCGCTGTGCCACAGTCCGACCTCTAACGGAAGATACTAGTAACTTGTTACGGTGCATTTGACCATTGAAAGTAATTTAAACTTGTATTTCATTTTAATATGATATACTATCTGCAGAAATAACTACGTAAATAACGTTTCATTAATTTTAACTATAATGCGTCTATGGATTGGCTCAGTTTTCTCTTTGTTGTTTTTCGTAATTAAGATAACGTTAGAGCTCCTGGTAGGCAGAAGTTCGGCTATATTGAGAAGCTAAGATTAGTTTCATAAAATACGAGACCACTTTGTGTTAGTCGTTGTATAGGCCTACAAAATTAAGTCTTTGCTATATTATAGATTTCAAAATAAACTCTTACTATGTTATTTCGATAGCTGAGAGCAAATTCAGATATAAAATACGTTCTGAAGTTATCAGCAGTCGCTCGAATCCTGCATTTCGTAAAGTACGAAGTTTAACTGAACAGTCTTAAAGTATGTTGGTATCAGTGAAAAGAAGTTAGTTTTTTCTCTAATTTTTAAATTAAAGACTAAAACTAATTTTTCATCTTATTCAGTTAAATACTGTCAGACAAATGATAAAATATGTCGACCGTGACAGGACATCACCTGTGTCCGTTAACATTAGAATATATGTTTTCTTTATTTACCTTTTATGTTGCGTACTACAATCTCCAACACCTCGTTCTTTCGTCTTTTGCAGATTCAGCATACCGGTAAATGATGGTTCTTGACACGAATTCAACATTTTCATCTTCCTCTACTGTTCGGGCTGCTACAGCCTATTCTAAAACAATGACTGGTTCAAACTGAGGTTCATTACATTTGTCATCTCAACCCATTGTTTCTTCGCCACTCGAATCATTTCCAACAGCTGGGATGCTTGTTACAGAATACTCGAAGCAAACATGCTAGTCCACAAGATGCAAGGTATAGTCAAAGATGAGTGGAAAATCATCACATGAATGATAGTATTATCTGACACTTTTATCGCATGTTTCAAAATAACTTGTTACATGTCGATCAAACCAAATCATCGTCTGGCATTGTCCGGCCGCCAAATGACATGGTTTTCGATTCGCCGCGCAATGCGTCCCTGTCGTACCCTCTTAACCTAACTCGGTAACCCTACTGGGTATAGGGAATCTAGAGTTTAACGTGGAATACGAACGACGGAAGCGTTATGGCGTACCTCATATTACACCGCAAACTGTCAGAGGTGAAGATTAGATTAAGGGTGTGACATTTATGTCTGACCTTTTCTGTACAGTCGATTATTCTTGTTTCCACTTAGCAAATAATTAATTTGATATTAATAATATGTGTTTAATAATGTTTTGACTACAATTAATGTAATTAACTGTAATAAAATGTAAGTAGGGTTCCATAGATTGTAGCATGTGTAGTGAACGGGGTAACCATAGTATCTTAGTTGGTAAGTCTTACAATAATCCAGTCTTTGTCTGAGACGTGTCGTGGTCGCGTGCCTGGGCGGGAAAGCTCACGTATGGGCTCCGCGAATGTTTTTTTGTTGTTGTTGTTGTTTAAATAATGCGTGTAATGTTCATATATTGATTCAAGAGCATTAAATTTTTTGTCAGAATTAATGGGACTGTGTAATGATTTCTTAAAACCCTATTAAGAAACCTTAATATTGTGTAACTGCTGGCACTGTGTCAGTTAAGTGCTAGTAATTGGAAGTAAGAGCTGTACGGCTAGCTGTGTTAGAGGTGGACGAGAGCGCCAACCACCCACAACACGCCGTTAATTCAGTAATTATCAGCTTCGAAGCGCGATCGAAAATCTCAGCCGAGGCGGTATTCGAACCAAGAACCATGCGCTCTGCAGTCAGGCACCTTAACCAGATATCCTATTCGTTCTTACCTATGGTCACGTTGCCAGATTTGATCGTCCATTTAATAGTCCAAACTGCATTCTGAATAGAAAGCTTCTGTATCCACCCCATTATATATATCTTGCCTCAACATCCTTGTCCTCCACCGAGTTTTTGTTGAAAAAGTCTACACGTATTTCCTGTGATTGAGAACTACTAGTGGAAATTTTTGTTTGTGCCGTCAGGTTTTTTTCGAGTTTTACGAAACCTGTAGTAACACGTAGGGACCACTGAACTCAATGCAAACGCGATCGACGTTTGGCTAACAGAGAAAGAACTGTATTTTCTCACATTAAATCAAAACTCATCCCAGTATGGAAAACGCAAATACGCCGCTGTATTGAAATCATCAGACATGTCTCACGAATATCCTGTTTCACAAGACGATGTACCACTCAAAATGTTCAAGTTGTAACCACGGGGAGATTTGTCAACCAGCTGGGCAAAAATTGACTCCCGCTCGCTTTCTGTGTGCTTTTTTTCACAGGCTCACCACAGCAGCAGAGAGCTTGATCCGCACAGCAGGCCGTGCTTTAAGGGCTCAGCGACAACCCATCGCATTACATGTGCATTAGCGTAGAACACCCATGCTCTCCGTGAAATCCAATCACACCACGTTTTGTTGAAATACTTTCCAAATGTGCCCACATAACAAACAAGTTATTCGTAAATGGATTACCTCTTCCTATACCGACATACTTTCAAAGCCTTTTTGTTAATGTATTTGAAAAATAATTAAAAGTTTGTAATACTCATGTTATTGTTGGATTTGTTATTCCTATTTCTTCACTATACGCTAGACATACTGTAGGCATGTAGAGTAGTATGGTTTTGAAAATATCAAGATTTACTGACGATGAACAAGTGCTACAAAATTATACATATAATTTTTTCTGAGGAATATTTATCCAGCCAGGAGGATCAGTGTCAACGCATGGCATTTGGGAGGATGCGGACTGAAATCCCCGTCCACCCAGCCTGATTTCGGTGTTCCCGTGGTTTCCCAAAATTATACTAGGTTATTGGTTCACAATTAGTTTTTCCCGGGAACTCCTTGAAGAAAGAGCTGAACCCCGCGTACTTCTTACAGCTGAAATTGTAAATAAAAAATGAAACCTGTTTTCCGCGATTTATTAAATTAATCAAACAAAACGGCACAAAAATCAACAAATGTCCAAAAATATATTTGGAGATAGTAATGTTTGGATAATTTCTTTAACTATGTAAGTGATTACCTGCGCATACCTTGAAAAATACCCTGGGGGTACGCGTACCACTAATTGGGAACCATTAGTCTAAGTGTGTTCATTCAAAATTCTGTGCTCGAATTCCTTATAGTAGCCTACTTTGTCCTGGTAATACTGTATATAGCAGTTGGGAAGTAGGGAAGAACGTAAGCCCATAGATACTCTTTTTCTTTCGAACATGATATGACCCTTGAGGTTTTTTGCGGTTACGTTAAACAAATTCCGGGACGATTGCTCTCTAAAAAAGACTCTCTCTATTAATTCTAATACTTTTTTGTTATTTTACTCTCTTGGACCTATAATGGACTGTCAAAAGTCATGAGAAGCCACATAATATCGTGGTGCGTGACCACCTTTTAACCGGCGAATCGCAGCAACCTGATGTTAACAAGTCGTCCAAAGTCTCATGAAGAAAATTTTAGCCATACTTCCTTTACAGCCGTACATAATTGCGAAAGTGTTACCTATAAAAGACGTTTTGCGTAACTTGACAATTCGATCATATCCTAGTTATGTTCGATTATATTAATTTAAGGTGAGCTAGGTGGCCAAATCATTAAGTTGTCCAGAATCGAACTCAAACCCGGTGATCGATTTTGGCCCAGTGACATGGAGCCCTGAAAAAGCAAACGTTGTATGCGAACGTGAAGGATATGAATTATTGCAAATGGTCTCTAAGCAGTTGAACATAACCATTTCCTGTCAGTATAACAAAAGGTCCCAGTCCCTGCCGTACCAGGATGGAGGAAACTCAAGCTTGTACAATGTCTTTCTGACCATCTGGGTCCAAAGCCTCTTAGCTTCTGCGTCACACTCGAACCATTTACTAGGTTCCCATCAACTTCTCTGAATATTTTTAAGGTCATCTATGGTCAAACTGATAAGATCACGAGCTCATGAGAGGCGCTGAAACCGAAAGCGTTTTGTTAGCGGAGGCAGTCGCGCCGGTCTTCTGCTGCCATATCCCATAAACGGCAAATGCCAGAGCGGACACGTCTGTCGTACTTCCCACATTGAGTTCCACTGCTCTTTAATGCACTCTGCTGTTTGTCAACATTCGACAATTTGACACAGACGTTGGTGGTCTTTGTCATTAAGTAGACGTAGTCGGGCACTGCGATGACTGTGGCGGAAATTCACGAACAATTTTTGAAACGAAATGCTCCATTCTGCTTTCAGCCTTATTAATACATGTTGTGCGGCCACAATCACACGATAAAAACCTTTCACGCGGCTCTCGCGAGCACAAATGAAAGCCCTCACATTGCGCGGAACATTTATACGTTTCTTTCGCGATGCTGTCGCCATATGGAGTTATTATATCTTCCTATCCCATGACTTTTAACGCTTCATGTTTTTTTAAAATAAAAAAATACTATTTCCACAACTGTTATAATCCTTGAATCTTTGCACCCAATTTTGTTTTATGTCTTCGTTTATAGTAAACATAAATATCAGCTATAATAGTTACGGATGAGTCCCTTATCACTTACAGTTTCTCACTTGATACTTGGGATGCTTGAGCCGTTAACACAATACTGTTGATTTTATAGTGAATATACTTCTTTATCATCTCTTTCCAAAAGTTTTTGGGTCGCTTGACTTCGATAAGTCTTACTTGTCGTTGGTGTGATCTACTTTAGAGCTTTCGTTTTACGGCTGCATGCCCTTGCTGACAACAAGCAACCGCCGCCGTGAGCAGCAGACGTCGACTTTCTTGTGTTTTAATCTAAAGTGTGCTAGTTAGACTTTGTTTTTATCTTTGAATTTTCTGTGTAGGCAGTGAGTCAGCAGTCGAGCAACCGCCGCCGTGAGCAGCAGTCATCGACTTTCTTGTGTTTTAATCTAAAGTGTGCAAGATAGACTTTGTTTTTATCTTTGAATTTTCTGTGTAGGCAGTGAGTCAGCAGTCGAGCAACCGTAGCAGCAGTAGCCAACTTCTGTGTGTGATTTGAATTGTGCTAGTTTTTGTAGTTATCTTTGTATATTGCCTGTTTATGTAGTGTGCCAGTCAGTTGAGCCTCCGCAGCCGTAGCCAACTTTTGTGTGTGATTTGAATTGTGCTAGTTTTTGTCGTTATCTTTGTATATTTCCTGTTTAGGTAGTGTGCCAGTCAGTTGAGCCTTCGCAGCCGTAGCAGCAGTAGCCACGAGCCTTAGCAGCCGTTAGTAGCGGTCGCCGATTTTTGTGTATTCATTGGTAGTTCGGTTTTTGTCTGTTTCAGGTGACATGGCTTGTGCAAAGTGTTCTGGTAGGCGTCTGGTTCTCGAGGAGATTCTTAATACTATGGCGTCTCTTCAAGCGCAGGTATGGAGCATCCTAGACGAGGAGCGGCAGTGCGTCGAAGAAATTCCGCAGCCATCTGCAGTGGAACCGGCAAGTTTTGATTTTCAGGTTCCAGTTGCAGAAAACGTCTGGCATCGTGTTGATCGGAGAAAGGCGTCGAAATTCCCAATTAGCCGAAGGGAAAATGATACCTTGCCCCTAAGTAACGCGTTTTCTGTGTTGCAGGAAGTTGTAGATTCAAGCGCGAATGGCCCAGAAGAGCAGCAGGGAAGATTTACCCGCAGACCCCGAGCCTTGCCAGGAAAAGGTTTACTGGTCATTGGCAGCTCCAACGTGCGACGGCTGGAGAAACCGCTACGGGAATTACCCACGAAGAACGGTGCAGATCCTCATACTAACGTTCATTCCGTTTCTCTTTCAGGAGCAACCGTACCACGTGTCATCGAGGCCATTCCAAAAGCGATTAGGGAATCGAACTGCCGTCAGTTAAGAGTAGCTGCGCACGTCGGCACTAATGACTCGTGTCGTGTTTCTGTTCCAGATATAGTTAAATCCATGGACAAGTTGGGCCGAAAGGCGTATGAAGCCGCCCGGGAAAATTCAGTTTCATTACAGTTCTCAATTTGCAGTGTGGTGCCGCGTGTCGATTGTGGGGAGGCTGTGTGGTGGAAGATCTTTAATTTAAATAGTAATTTGCAGGAGCTGTGTCGCAAAAACAACTGGGGCTTCGTCGACCTTCGTCCGATGATAGCTGCCAGCTGGGACGCATTTGACAGGTCGGGCGTCCACTACACACCTAGAATGGCGTCCAAGGTGGCTGCTAAAATTTGGAACCGCCTTGATATGAATTATTTTTTAGGAACAGCGTGAGGCCCGAGGATCCTTCATTTCACCGAAGAGGATGTGCTGATAACATAGAAGCTGGTCCCGGTAGGGATGGCGCGAATAATTTTAATATTACAGCTCCAATTACTTCACCCGTTTACCGTCAGAGTGCGAGTATGAAAAATGCTATTTTAGACTCCACAAATAACAATACGAAGCAGCTAAGGATAATGGTACTAAATTGTCGGAGTATTAGAGGGAAAGTAGCGGATTTTCACGCCTCAGTTGCGACTAATGATGTCGATATAATACTTGGAACCGAGAGCTGGTTGACGCCTGAAGTTGAATCTAGCGAAGTATTTGGCCCTCATTTCAATGTTTTTCGGAAGGACAGAACTGTCTCAATGGGCGGGGGTGTGTTCGTGGCCGTAAGTAAAACCGTTAATTGCTCTGTAGTAACTGAAACGGAAAATTTTTGCGAGTTAATATGGGTCAAGGTAAAAATTGGCAAAAATTTAAAGTTCATACTCGGGTCATTTTATCGACCTCCGGATCTGATTTAGCTAACGCGGAATACTTCAGGGAGTCGCTTAATAACATTTACAAAAAATTTCAAGGACATATATTGATCGTGGGTGGTGACTTTAACCTACCGTCGGTTAGGTGGGACACATACACGTTCAGGTTGGGTGGAAGAGATAGGTTAATAACCGAAACGTTCCTAGAATCATTTGCAGAAAGATCTCTTGAACAGATGGTCGAAGAGCCAACACGGTGCCACAAAGATTCCTCGTCCATTCTGGATCTTTTTCTAATTAGCAATCCTGATATTGTAGATAAAGTTTGTATAGAAGACGGTATAAGTGATCACAAGGCGGTTGTGGTAACGTTAAACTCCAGTCTGAGTCTGAAGCATGACAAAGAGAAACTCGTGTTTTGATTCGATAAGGCAAACGATGCGGGTATGGTTGACCATTTTTCGAAGAATTTTGAAACGTACACGCTAAATACAAATGTTGAGGAACTTTGGTTTAATTTAAAAGAACTAATTTGGACCGGTTTAAACAAGTTTGTTCCTAAGAAGTGTATTAAGGTCAGTAATAACTTCCCTTGGTTCAATAGGGAAGTGAAACGTTTGCTCAGGAGGCAAAGGCGTTTACATGCCGCGGTGAAAAAATTGGGGGACTCATCTAATCGTGCTAAATTAGTCCAGTTGCGTGCGGAAGTGCGTAAGGCAATGTGCGATGCGTTTAAAGAATTCCAAGCCAGGAATTTATCCGAAGATCTGATTACTAATCCAAAAAAGTTCTGGTCGTATATCAAAGTAATAAGAGGCTCTCGTAAGGTTATGCCGTCGCTGATTAAAGGAAATGGTGAATTATCAGAAACAAGCGTAGAGAAAGCAGAAATTTTGAATGATATATTTAAAAAGGCTTTCACGATAGAAAACTCAGAGGAGATACCGATATTTAACAATCGTACCGACAAAATTATGAATGATCTCGTTCTTGATGTCGAGGGAATAACTAAACTGCTTATGAATGTAAAAACCAATAAGGCTCCCGGACCAGACGGTATTCCTACAAGATTCTACTCAAGATACGCAAAGGAAATTGCACCGTATTTGATGAAATTGTATACCGTCTCTCTGGATCAAGGAAAAATACCAGCCGAATGGAAGACCGCTATCGTAACTCCAGTGTTTAAAAATGGGAATGTTAATGATCCTCAGAATTATAGGCCGATCTCGTTAACTTCAATATTTTGCAGGATTTTAGAACATATCATCTATTCGAATGTCATGCGGTTCTTGGATGAAGGTGAGCTTTTAAATCCAAATCAACATGGATTCAGAAAAGGCCGATGCTGCGAAACACAACTTGCACTTCTAATTCACGACTTGTGCCGAATTATAGATGAGCAATCCCAGGTTGATTTGGTTCTATTAGATTTTAAAAAAGCTTTCGACACTGTGCCTCACACTAGGTTACTTAGGAAACTTCGCGGTTACGGCATATCTAGACAAATATGCGACTGGGTTGCAGACTTCCTCAAGGGCAGAACACAGTGTGTAGTTCTCGACGGTGAGCGTTCATCACTTACTGAAGTGGGGTCTGGAGTTCCCCAGGGAAGCGTGTTAGGGCCTCTGTTGTTTCTCATATACATCAATGATCTATGCGACATAATAGGGGGAATGAAAAGATTATTTGCCGATGATGCTATAATTTATCGCGAAATCAAAACCCTGGACGACTGCGCTTTGTTACAAGACGATATTACGAAAATAATTGCGTGGTGTAAAGATTGGCAGTTGGAGTTAAACGCTAAAAGTGCCAAGTCATGCGTGTGAGTAAAAAGGTGACACCATTTAACTATGAATATACGATTAATGACACTGTCCTTAGAACGGTAGATTCCGCTAAATACCTAGGGGTAACAATTCGTAATAATTTGTCGTGGAATGAGCATATTGAGAATGTAATGGGGAAAGCAAATCGTATACTCCGATTTCTAGGTCGTAATTTAAATCAATGCACTCAGGAAGTTAAATCGATTGTATACAAGTCACTAGTACGTCCTCACTTAGAGTATTGTTGTTCTGTATGGGGTCCCCATCAAAAGGGGTTAATGGAGGCTTTAGAGAAGGCCCAAAGAAGAGCCGCCCGATTCGTGACAGGTATATATAGTTGGAGGGAAAGTGTAAGTGCGATGTTGAAGGAGTTAGGTTGGGAAGACCTGGAACACCGAAGGCGTTGCTCTCGACGGAAGCTAATTGAAAAATTCACGACAGATGTATTTCGGAATGACAGTCAGCAAATATTGCTACCAGCAACATTCATATCTCGAAATGACCGTGAAAATAAGATAAGAGAAATCAGGGCCAGAACCGATTCATTTCTCTACTCATTTTTCCCACGAGCGATTAGGAAATGGAATAGAAAGGATTTACCGGGCGAGTAAACTTAAAATCCGACAGGAGTAGCTTTCGATAAAGCACTCCAGCCATCCTGATCTGGGTTTTCCATGGTTTTCCCAGATCACTCCACGCGAATGCGGGGATGGTTCCTCACAATAGCCCATGGGCGCCTCCTGCCATATCCCTTATAACCCTTCCAAACCATAACCCTTCTCGATAGGTGCTATGCACCCTCCGCCACACACTTTTAGTGAATCGCGGAGTAATAATAATAATAATAATAACAAGCATTTTATCCCTAATGTCAAGTCGTATTACGGACTAACTGAGGAAATGAAGTGTTCCCATGTGTATGCGAAACTTGTTACTGCGGCCTGTGGGTGTGGTAAGTGATTGTGTGGGTGTGTGTGTGGAGTGTGTAGTTTACGAGGCAGAGAATGAGGGCCGTCCTAGCATTCGCCTCGATGGCTGCGAAAGATCGCAGACAGGACGGTCGCTGCGCGGGTCCTGGCCCATTGAACCTCTCCGGTCCCGGTCCCGATCCCAGCGCCTTCAGCGCACTGAGCCATGCTGGCGGGTGCTCTTTTTATGGTTAACACTGGTTACAGTATACGGTTCATCTCAATTTTTACTTCTTTTTGGCGAAAATAAGACATAAGATTTCTTACAGGATGATTGCGCTCTGGGAACCCTGTGTCCCGACAGCGCACTCTCTAAATATAGAACTGGTTCCTGATACTGATACACGTGATGTGCTGATGATGAGATAGTTATCTCTTTAGTCAAATTACAACTTCTTGTTATTTATGACGATATTACTTCTAATAAAAATATGTCGGTGTACGTCGTGCCTCGTGATCTTTTGATGTCTGTTCGAATATTTTATTGATTGTTTATCATCGATACATTTTAGGAACCAGCTTCTGCTACCATCCTAATTGATCATGTCTTTCACAGTCATACCAGATTCTGACCTAAAAACAGATCCGATGTATCGCGGTTATTAAAATGTTACCCTTTTCATCATATCACCGTTAAATCTTATAGAGGAGTATTCCAGTAGTAATAATATCGTTAAGTTTTTTTTTTTTGTTTTTTACTGTTATTATTTAATTTAATGTTCTTCTAGTGGTACCATGGGCAGGTTTTTCCCGTTTCTTTTCTGATTATCTTAAATGTCCATATCCCTTCATAATTATGAAAGTCTGATATTAACCTGCATTCCCTTAATTTGGTATATTAATTCTGTAGATATTATTCCGTAACGTCCTTTGTGTATACCTTAACTAATCGGTATACTGCAACTTCTTCTACTGCATTTCAGTCTATCACTTAATTTGCTTTTCTTTATCTCTTCCACAGCTCCTCCGTTTCTCGAACTTTACCACAATCTGGCAAGTTTCTAAGATTATAAAAAATACTTTTTTCATTCGGCGTCAGAACTTGGAAGATTATAATGAATCTGACAAGTAAGGTAAGTCTATTTCAGACGTTTAGAAGTTGATTATTAAATGGATGAATTAACTATTTTTGTTCTTTTGCATATATTTGTCACCATGTTGCATAACTTCTATTCGTTAGTCTGTATTTCTACTCACGCGTTTTAGGTAAACAATAAAACAAATTTCGTTTTTATATACATCCTTTTCAACCGAATTATCAAACCAAATCTACATGAAGTCTGAATTGATGCAGACGCCTTAATTACAAATTTTCCTTTGTAATTTCGAACAAAAGGCTAATTATTAGTGGAGTAATTGCATATAATACACATATAGACATACATATAGGCATCTAGGGAAAAAGAGTCGTGGGCAAGGCTGCTGCTAGTTTCTAAGCCATAGATTGTTTAAGGGGCAAAATAAAAGAATTTTGATCATAGTTGGTAATCTAATATCAGTCTATGTCATACAGGTCTGCGGAAGTTTGTACAGGAGCGTTTCTAGAGAAAATTAGTTCCATGTATGTGTTGCAAAGAGAATTAAGTGCGTAAATCTTAGCTT
The DNA here is from genome assembly GCA_031002005.1 of Vandiemenella viatica. NCBI lineage: Eukaryota > Metazoa > Arthropoda > Insecta > Orthoptera > Morabidae > Vandiemenella > Vandiemenella viatica. Next base: position 289,977,499 of record JARYHS010013630.1, on the reverse strand, counting down.
TCAAATTGAATTACGATTGTATTTATTTTTATATATATATATTGCTTTTAACTTCTTCTTTCAATGCCGAGCGTGGTTAGTGAGTGGTAACGCTCTGGGCTCGCGTTCGGGGAGAAGAGGGTTCGAATCCCCATCAGGCCATCCAGATTTTGGTTTCCATTGTTATCCGAAATCACTACAAGCCAATGCCGGAATAGTATCTTCAAGAGGCCATGGTCGAATTCTTTCTCTTTCCTTTGCCCGTTTCTTATACGTCTCTAATGATCTCGACGACGACGGGAAGTAAACCTATAAATCGAAAACAAAAGAAAAATATTATTTTTCTGTAAGATCATATAAATAACTAATGAAATGCACTTGCACCTAGTTTTCTGCTCATAACCTCAAAACAACTCTTCCCTGAAATTCGTTTCCTTCATTTATTCATGAATAATACTAGAATTTTTTTAAATCTGCGAATATTTCGTCATGGAGTAAACAATCAACTACGTAACAACTGTTTTACAGTTGTCGTTCTTCTCTTGTAGACGAGGCAAAGAGCCAAAATTTATTTTTCCTTTCCACCGTTACTTCTGTACACAAACTGCCTGGAACCATTAACCACTTCCCTATTTGTTTCGCGGAAGCCGTGTGTTGCCGTGAAGCCTGACGGCAGGGGTGAGAAACTGAAGTTTTACCTGTGTGATGCAGCTGGTACAAGGAAGCGCTCTTTGCTGTTATTGTGCGTGACACGGGTACGCAATGCCACTGCCGCTGTACAGGATTAAATTCCAGCGACACCGAAAATGCGTAATGTGGCCTCGCTACGCCACCCTCATTTCGTAACTTAAATTTATGTGGCACGAATACAACACCCAGTGCTTGTCCTGTTACATTTATTTGGTTGTATGGGCGGATTCAGTTTACATTTGATTTACGACGTAACGGTCGGTTAGTCGGCATATTACTATTCAGGCCCGTTAATATTACAACATAATTTTACGAATTTTCGTAATTCATATTATTGTACTTTTCTGCTCCATAAAATATTTCTGTATTTGGTGAGAAACGGTACATTAATAGAAGACGAGATTTTTTTTATTATGAAGAGATACCATTTTTTCCTCAAGATATTTTGCTAGAATATAAGCTACTGATAATTTGAGAAAATTGTACCCGACTGAAAGGTGAGAATTTTCCAGTCCTCGTACTCAATCTGAATATACATGAACAGAAAATGGGATCAGTGACCTGCAAAATCAAACTAATTACAACTTGTTTGCTTTGTTTCACCTTTATAAACAGCTATACTGTTCCCGGTATTCTTTAGAGCGAGGTACGTTGCCTTGCCGCAAGAAGTCTATATAGCGGAAATGAAAATATCTCTCAAATTTTATAGCTTTCATGTTGCAGCCTTTTCATGTAGCTGTAACAGTAAACACATAGGAGTAAGGATTTCTATTGAATGAACCTGTCGTCAGGTATGGATATGTTTAATTTGCCATTTTCTATTTAAACAAGTTGTAAAACTACATTAACTAACACAATATGATTATAATTGAAGATCATAGAAGTAAAAAATGAAATCAGTGAAGCAACTCTAAAAAGTCACTAAATCTTTTATACGGTTACCAAATTGCAGCTTTTATTTAATGTTACTGTATAAGAAAAAATAAAATGAAAAAATAAACATCTTACATCGCAAATCTATATCAAAATGGAACACTAATTCATTTTTTATGTCATATTCTTACCCACAAAACGGTCGTTTTTGAATAGCAATCGGCCCTAGAATAAGTCTATTAGACATTTCCTGAACGTTATTGGAGCAAGGACTAAACACAACTACTCCACATCATGTGCAAACTTCATAGTTTCCTTCCATGATAGGAATTTATCTCCTAACAAAACCACACTCAGAATATGCCTGGTGATTTTACTGTTGCTAATTAAGACTTTCGGAATTTGTGTATTCCTTCTACTTCGTTTCTGCCATATGGCTCTGACTGGTATTTTGACTCCCTGTACCTTTATAATGGCTACTCTTACCTACTTTTATGATTTTAATAATACCAATTTGAAAGTTTTTTGCCATCTGCCATCGAAAGAGGCATTATTAAGAAAAGATACCTATCAGTGCTTCTTCTTCCTCCATGATTTCTTTTTTTTTTTTTGCTGTCATCAGTCTTTCAACTGGTTTGATGCAATCTTGTGCTAATCTCTTCATCTCTACATATACCTTACAACCCACGTCCTCAATTATCTGCTTCATATATTCTAATCTCTGTCTTCCTCTACAGTTCTTACCATCTAGCATTCCCTCCACCAGCAAATTAACAAATCCTGCAAGTCTCAAAATATGACCTACCAGCCTGTTTCTTCTTCCTGTAAGCTTCTTCCACAGACTTCTTTCCTCACCCATCATTTCCAAAACTCGTTCATTTCATTTGTCTGTCCGTTTAATTTTCAGCATTCTTCTGTAGCACCACATTTCAAATGCTTCAATTTTCTTTCTTTCTGGTATTCCTAAAGTCCACGTTTCGCTACCATAAAGTGCTGTGCTCCACACAAAGAGTTTTAAAAAGTTCTTTCTAAATCATAGATCAATGTTTGAAACTAAAAGAATTTTCTATTTCATGAAGGCTCTTTTTGCTAGAGTTATTCTGCTTTTAACATCATTCCTGCTTTGGCCATCGGTTTTAATTTTGCTTCCCAAGTAACAGAATTCACTTACTTCTGCAATTGCATTCGATCCTATTTTTATATTTAATCTACTAGTATTTGTATCGTTTCTGCTACATTTAATCACTTTAGTCTTGCTTTGATTTATATTCAGACCAAAATCTTCCTTCAGTATTTTGTCCATGCCATTCAGTAATTTCTCAATATTCTCAGCCCTTTCTGCTAACAAGACAACGTCGTCAGCAAATTGTAGCATACTGATTATTTTCTCCCTGAACACTTATGCCATATGAAAAATTTTCTTTTACTTTCTTTATTGCTTCCTCTACATACAAGTTGAATATTAACGGGGATAGACTACAACCTTGTCTCACACCCTTTTTAACTGATGCTTGTCTCTCATGATTCTCTCCTTTTATTACAGCAGCTTGATTCTTATCTAGTCTTATATAGTAGAATCGCACTTTTGTAGCAAATATTTATTGTTTTAGTGTAAAGGGACGCATCAAAATACTTACAACATATTACGAAACAGTTATGAAAATTTAAAACACTTCGTGTGTACGACAAACTGTCACTGACCTTTACAGAATGCAACAAACCAGAATAAAATGCACACAATATATCAACATCCCTGTGATAGGTGTTGCTGTGCGAATAAATGTTTACATTGGAATTGCGTAACAAAACAAAAATGTTTACGTCACAAAAAAGTATCCGAAAAGCTATTATATAAAAAAAACATTTTATTGACATCTCTGTGATATCTCCTGCTGCAATCTAGGGACTTGACTCTGAACTCTCTCATACGCGATACCACTTTAAGCATAAAACTCCCAAATATTCTTTCTTAATTTATGATTTTTACCTAACTGGAGACCTTAATCTTTAAAATGATATGACATTTATCGATTTCGGTTAGGCATCAAGGGAGGTAAAAAAAAAAACCGTTTTAACAACGATGATACTTTTGCCCCCTAAGAGTTGAATTTGAAGAAAGTTCTTTCTTAAAATATGGTGTGACCAAAGCGAATACTTTAATATTTAAAACGATATCTCATTTATTGATTTCAGTTAGGTATCGAGGGAGATAAGTAGCTCGTGACAGAAATAAGCGTTGTAGAAATATAATACTTTTGCCCTTTAAGAATCGAATTTTGAAAAATTTCTTTCTTAAAATATAGTGTAACGGAACCACAAACCTTACAAAGATCTCAGTCTTTAAAATGATACCTCGTTTATCAATTTTGCTTAATTACTAAAGGAGATAAAGACTCGAGACACAAGACACGAATTTAGAAATACTGATATTTTTACCACTTAAGGGTTCAATTCAGAAAAATTCCTTTCTTAAAATGTGATGCGACCACACTGGACCATTAATTTTTATAACGGTACCACATTTATCTACTTCGGTTAGATATTAATGGAGATAAATGGCTCGTGTAACACAAAAATGCACTGTAGAACCATTGAAACGTTTTCCCTTTAAGGATTGAATTCCAAAAAAAAAAAAAAAAAAAAAAAAAAAATATCTTTCTTAATATGTAATGTCACCAAAGCTGAGACATTACTCTTCATAATCCTACTTCATTTACTGGTTTTGGTTAGATATCCAGGGAGATAAATGGCTCGAGACACAAAACACTCATTTCAGAAAGATCATTTTTGCCCTTTAAGGGCCGAATTACGAAAAATTCCTTTCTTAACAGATAATTTTACCACGGCGGAGACCTTAATCTTTAATATGATACCTCATTTATCTATATCGGCTAGATATCAAGGGAGATAAATGGCTCGTGACACAAAATTTCGTTGTAGAACCATTTATACTTTCTCCCTTTAAGGGTTGAAATAAAAAAAAATTCCTTTCTCAAAAAATATTGTTACCACGGCGGAGACCTTAGTCTTTAATACCTCACTTATCTATATCAGTTAGATATGAAAAGAGATAAATGGTTCGTGACACAATAACGCTTTGCAGAAAAATTGATACTTTTCCTCTTTAAAAGTCGAATTCGGAAAAATTCCTGTCTTAATATACAGTATTATGTCACCAAAGCGGAGATCTTAATCTTTAAAATGGTTTTTCATTAAACGATGTCAGATAGGTATCCAGGGAAATAAATGACTCGTAGCACAAAAAACAGCACTTTAGAAATTTTGACATTTTGTCCTTTAAGGGTCAAATGCCGAAAAATTCACTTCTTATAATGTGAAGTGAGGAAAGTGGAGACCATAAGCTTTAATACGACGCCTCATTCATTTATTTCGGTTAGATACGAAGGGAGATAATGGCTTGTGACAAAAAAACACCTTATAGAAATAATATGTATGATTGTATCAAAACTGTATGCACATAAATCCCTTGGAACCGACTACTGTGGTTTACGCATTCTTTTGCTGTTAAAATTATCTATTACTTTTTTTTCGTATTACATATTTTTATTAGATATTAATTTTTGTTTCTTCTGGGTTTTTTTTGTCATTTTTGTTTTTGTTCTTCTTTTTTTGTGGATATAATAATTCTGTAGACGAAGAATTATTATTATTATTATTATTATTATCATTACTCCGCGATTCACTAAAAGTGTGTGGCGGAGTATGCATTGCACCTATCCGAAAGGGTAATGGTTTGGAAGGGATATACGGGATATGGCAGGAGGCGTCTATGGGCTATTGTGAGGAACCATCCCAGCATTCGCCTGGTGTGATCCGGGAAAACCATGGAAAACCCAGATCAGGATGGCCGGAGTGCTTTATCGAAATCTACTCCTGTCTGATTTTAAGTTTACTCGCCCGGTAAATCCTTTCTATTTCATTCCCTAATCGCTCGTGGAAAAAATGAGTACAGAAATGAATCGGTTCTGGCCCTGATTTCTCTTATCTTATTTTCGAGGTCATTCCGAAATATGAATGTTGTAGCAATATTTGTTTGCTGTATTTCCGAAATACGTGAGTCGAGAATTTTTCAATTTGCTTCTGTCGAGAGCAACGACTTCGGTGTTCCAGCTCTTCTCAACCTAACTCCTTCAACATCGCACGTACGCTTTCCCTCCAACTATATATACCTGTCACGAATCGGGCGGCTCTTCTTTGGACCTTCTCTAATGCCTCCATTAACCCCCTTTGATGGGGACACCATACAGAACAACAATTATTGAGAGAAACATCGAGCAGTCGCAAGGGTGCTTAGGTTTTGAGCTTAATGCAAGCCAGGGCGTGCGTTAATATACGAGCCTGACTTTCGTCATCTTATCATAGCAGCCATTAAATTACTTTGTAAGAGTTAGATCGTTCTCAATCAGTGGTACGTTATTAACGGCGCGGCGGGAGCTACAACTTGATTAAGGTGTCAAAGAACTCTATCCACAAGCATTTCCTGGTTGTCTGTTGCTGATGTTTAATTTCAGCAGAGTATACGTCATAAGAGTTTTCTCAAGGTGTAACAATATCAGAAAAGCAGTTTCGTTACAGCCTCTAGTAGACCGTCACTGACTGAGGTTAAAGGAAGGTAATAGTAATCCATAATCACATTTATTTGGCCTATGCTATGTCATATTTGTATTTTTGTAAAAAATGCAGAACTGTTGATATCTATTTTGTTTGAAGACCGAGGAGATAAACGTAATAATTACATGTTGTTTGCAATAACACTCATAGATTCCTTTATTCTGTGCCGATGTTGAAGGTTTTAGAAGTACCAAATAAACATTTATACTTTTTTTCTAAAAAAAAAGTATAAAACTTTGAACTTGCACAAACCTAATATGAGGTGACAGTATCAGCAATACATTTTTATTTGCTTCAGTCATGTATTTTTTTATGATTATGTTCTAGACGTTAAGCTAAACAACTCGATGTCAGGAGAATTTTATCCGGGATATGCTCTTATTTCAGATGATTAAGGACAGAATTACCTCAAAATACTTCTCCCAACGCCCAGATCTAATCCATAGTACACGACGGATGATAAAAACTGGAAGATTATTATGTATGATTCTGGACAATTGCGTATCATAACTTCCATTTGATTAATTACAGTTTAGAATGGTTATTAAATAAAATACATTTTATAAATCGTGAGAAAGTAGGTTATTTTGCCTTACAAACACATGTAATTCAGTAGAACAGCAGTCTCCATACAGGAACATGAACACATGGGCGTAATGCTGTCAATAGTAAACAACAGCGAAACTTTTATATTTATTATTGTTTATATAGAAAGTAGAAAAAGTGTATATACATATTTAAAAACTGATTTTGTATAAAGCCTTACATATCTGTTTGGCACAGATAAAATTGGCTGATCATTCAGGAATGAAATGTCTGGTTTACAGTGGAATGTCTACAATTACTTCTCTTAACTTGTTTTCTGGCTGATAATTGTGATCTGATTTTCTGTCACGTTATGTTTCAAAGTATTTATTCATAGAACGTAAGATAACACTGTTTTGATTCTTACTTTTCATTTGCTGTAGTGACATAAGCTTATACATATAAAGATTGCATTCCCGCATTTACGGATTGCGTGATTGGTTTTTAAAGTGTTAGTAAATTAAATAATAAACGTATATTTACAAAATTAACACATCAGCCTTAATATTAAATAATAGAAATCAGCAGTTGAAATATTTTAATTAGGAAAATAACATTAACTTAAATTTTTCTAGCCTACCTATAATATACTTTGTGTTTTATTACTTTAGTTTTAAATCTAATTCTAGTTATTAAGTAAATAATCAAATATGGTAAGTATTCAGATCACATTTCATGCCATACAATAAACCACATTAGTCTGAAAAATGATATATCTACTAAGCAGTCAAACTATGACTTTATCTGGAAAGATTAACGTATGTGGTCAGCGGCCGAGAATGCCATTACTGCCTCATCGGTCGTTGGTTTGATTGAAACGATCACAAGTAAAACACCTTTTGAAAAGCTTAACAACTTTCCTCACAATTTTGAGGTCATCATATCTGGGAACCACTTCAGCAGGAGGATGATGCAGGGTTAGATCACACTTTGTGCTTGTATTGTTCCGTCCAGCCCTTAGTCATCTACGTGCCAGTCACTCATAATTGTATAAGTGCGTTACACTTTTTTCAGTATATATATGTATGTAATACATCAACGGCCAAAAAGCAGAAATTGGAGGTACCAAGCATAAGCTCAATTACTTTTGCCATGACACTTGTTACGTCAGATCTGAAAATAGCAACATCAGTTTAAATATAGACTTGTCAGCCGTTCTTTGACTAACCAGAGTATTCTAAGGAAGCCAAGAGTAAAATGTGTTTCTATGCGGTGAACATACACGTTGAAATATTGGTGGATTTTTGGGACGTCCAACTATCAAAACTCAACGAAAATCTTTGTAATTGTTCTTGAAATCTTCAAACTGAACAATTATGTCAATTTTTACTGTTATTGAAAACTTTTTAACTATATACCTTATAATATTAACAAAATTAGACAGTATAAATCCTATTTTTAAATCTGATTAAGTACAGAAACAATTTATGGCACTTTCTTTTTGAAAAGTATTCTGGAAACTATTTATTCCATAGATTTTTCATTTTTGAATAGCTGTCATTAGTTTAAACCTTTATTATCTTGGTTCTCCTGGTGGAGCCGCGTCGATTTGTTGAAACCTGCTGTAATGCTATGGTCATCATAAGAGACCTCTGATGAAGGCCATAGCACGGTGGCCGAAACGTTAGGTTTCAACAAATCGACACAGCTCCACCCGGAGAAAAAAGATAATACTTACGACTAGCGCTGAAGCCTGCGTAATTAGTTTTAACCTTCTATTTGTATTATTTTTACTTCCTTCTCAGAAACAATTCCAGTCGTATCATTTTGTGCGTGTATGATCTGAGAGCTAATTTTGTAATAGGACGACATAAGTGAGATTATAGTAATACATTCAACAGAAACAAATGGGAGTTTAAAAAAAAAACGTAGAAGTGAAGCCATTTACGTATAAATCACTAGAGATGACAAGAACACACATTTGTGAATAATAGTACTGGCAAACGAGGCAGCAAAACCGGAAGAGACCGAATCCAGCCGGAAAGTTAATGAAGGGGAGGCTAGGTTACGCAGACCGAAACACCTTTTCGTTCAATTTTACGGATTGCGGATCCGCTTAATTTTGTGCCGGATACGCCAGACTGCCAAATAATGCGGTATCCCTACTTATATACTCATTAGCTGATACCCGTGACTTCGTACACGTGGATTAAGCATTTCTTTTACAGAATTGAATATTCAAAGTTGTTAGTAGCGAAGGATTGGTACCAAACAACACCGAGTCGGCATAATATGACAGGAAAGCCATCACTATACCATTCTACCATAGAACTTTTGAAGAGAATCAATTTCCAACATATTTAAAAACAGAAAAACAAATGAATGTGAGAGGATGTGTGGGGGGGGGGGGGGGGTGTTAACTAAAAGCAGCTTTATTTCAGCATGGACTTTTCTTCTTTCTTCAGCATGAGCATCCTACTCTTGGGTTCTAATACCTTTAGTTGCTCGTGCTCTGCTAGAGCTACAACTTAGGCCACTTTACGCCCGCAAGGCATGTCAAAAAAGAAGGCAAAATAAACTGCTGCCAGAAACATTTAAGCAGACACAAAGTAAAAGGACAAAAAAATCGACATCTTTACTAAACGAAATTTATTAACAAATTATACACTAGCATAATGCGCGAGAAGCAAAACTTGAGCAAGCGACGTAGCATTACAGACAAACACACATCCGTCGCCCTGTCACCATTTGATAAGTTCTCAAAATTTCGTGACTACAACTGTTAATCATACCGAAAAAAAATTTCCTGTGCCCTCCCTACAGATTATCTTGTCAAATTCCGTCAATATCGGTATAGGCATTTTGTTGTCAAAACGTAACAAAAGACAGAGACTTACTTCCGCATTTATAGCCTTACTAGCACGTACCCGCGACTTCGTACGTGTGTATTAAGAGTTTGTTTTGCCAGAATTAAATATAGAAAGTTGTTGGTAACGAAGGATTGGTCGCAAACAATATCGAGTAGGAATAATATGACAGGAAAGCTAACACTATATCATTGTACCGTCGAACCTGTCTCTTGAAGAGAATCAATTTCCAACATATTTCTGTCACCATTCGATAAGGTCTCAAGATTTCGTGACTACAACTGTTAATAATACTGGAAAAAATATCCTGTGCCCTTCATACAGATTTCCTTATAAAATGCCATCACAACGATATAGCCATTTAGTCGTCAAAACGTAACAAAAAGACGGAGACTTACTTCCGTATTTATAATAATATTACTGTGGTTCACACTCACACACTGACTGCGAACAACACCTGAGAGATCATTATAACGTAAAAAAGTGTACACCTACAACATTGCAAGACTACTTACGATTTGCCTCGCATTGCACCCCTAACTTTATAATATCTACAGTTTAACATTTAATTCGAATAACCTACGGCCCAGGCCTGACTCTTACGATGAAAAACAATTTTTTTAAATCTTAGCTTCCATGGAGATTTGAACCTGAGACCACGACGTTCGTAAGCAAGTGCTTTAACCACTGAGCTGCCAGTCCACCGCCCGGAAACGCGGTACGGAGAGGTCAATATCCAACGTGTCTGTCCATCGCCGTATTTCGAAGTTATGAGACAACATGTGTTATTTATACAGATAATTTTTCAACCAAATGTAGACAGTATTTTTCTCCTTGTTTCAAAGGATAATTGTGCAAAGTTTCATCGAGATCGGACGAAAACTGTGGATTTGTATGAAGAACAAACAAACAAACATTCATCTTTATGTATAAAGATAGATTGTGCTTAGCGATGGTCGTTTAAGGTAGTAGTAAAATAAGTTAAATTGTCGTCTTAGTTTCGGAACGTCTGTAACAATAGCAATTCTGTCAATAATATGCTCCAAAGCTCGATAAAAAAGTAGAGCTGCAGAACTTCAATAAAATGGGAGATTTTTATTCGAAGTACGAGTAGACTGGTGTATGCAATAGTGAAATCACTCCTAGAATGCTTTTGCTCCAAAAGTAGCGAAATAAAGCCTGCCAAACATTGAGCGTAATACTTCTTTTTAGAACGATAATTTTTTTTAGATGTCTGAATGGAAACGTTCCCGCTTAGTGTCCAATGTAATCTTTTCGAGTATCCGGCGGTATTGTGTTGCAGAAATACAACGACAGCTAAAGCTGCCGTCTTCATCATGTGTCAACTAGCCAGGTTGTAACATCTGGAAGGTACTTGATACGTGACGAAGACAGCAGGTCCAGCTGTCGAACGTTCTGTTGCTACGACGCCTTAACGTTGGACACCCGAAGAGATTACAATGAATTCTTTTTACAGTAACCTAATTTTCAACATAGTAAAAGCTTTTGTTGTTTACAGGTCTAATTTTATTTTTTATTTTATCTAATAATTGTTGGTTTTATCAAGGAGCAAGTATTAAGTTTCGCTTTCACGTGTGTTGCGTTAGTTTTTAACGTAATCACAACTGCGCTGTTCGGTGGCAACTGTAGTTGTAAGAAATGCCAAGAAATACATTGAATATGAGTGGAAATACGGTTATGGATGTTCGACTGAGATATGCGGTAATCAATGAAGACGCAAACGGCCGGGTGGTTCTGCAGCAAGTAGCTACTCATACGTCACATATCAATAAGCGTCACTGAGAAGATAACTCTGTTTCCTTGCAGCCTTCTGAAGCTCAAGGTACCTCATTCGCTGATATACGGTGAAGAAAGAAATCGCAACCCCTTAATCTTACATTAAACGAGTTGAGGCTTTGAAATTTGTATTTTAACTCATTTTTTAGACACCAAAAAATTTCAAGAACTAAACGACACAATCACTAAAATAGTGTACGATTTTCTTTCAGGTGGAACTGGTTATAAATGCGACAATTAGACTGTCTCGAAATTGAATTCATGTATTGTCACTAATAGGGGATGTTATGATTTTATAATTAACAATGGAAATTGATTATTCTTACGGGTATTAAGTAACTAACCTGTTATCATTACTTGGTAATATTACCGATTTGTTAATAATTGTATGTACTGTTTCACATCCCAGACACTTTCCTTACATGTGATCAAAGTAAACGTATCTAATGTACATATTAATCGTCAATATTTTCACTGTAGTTTTACAGATAAGAATTTATCATTTCGTCTAACTGTCTACACTACATGCAGAACACTAGAGCATATACACAATAACAAAATTGTAATATTATGGATATTTAATTAGACGGTAGAATCTGAAAGTCATTATGTCACTTTTTTATTTCATGATAGTTTTTTGTATTATATTACTTGAAGTCTATTTCAGTATCTGAGAAAGACTCGTTCCACACTGCATGATAGTTGTCATCAGTATCTATCGGAGAAGCTACTCGGGATAGCAGAACTTAATCACACATTTTACTTATGGCTTTACGCCTCGTAGACATCGAGGTCATTAGAGGCGGGATGGGACTGGGATTTCAAGGAGCGGGAAGGAATTCGGCCATGGCCTTTTCGAGGAAGCATCCCGGCATTTGCCTCAAGCGATTTGGGGAAACCCAAATCTGGATGCCGGGACGGGGATTCGAACCGACGTCATCCACACATAACGGAGCAATTCATTAATACTGACGCCCAAGAGCAACGCAATAAGAAGAGGAAATAATTCAGATAAGTACGTCTTTTATGATTTTAGTAGATATATTTCTCCACAGCAAGAAACGTTTCAAGCAGTGAAGCATAAATAAGTACTATAAAGAAGTGAAGTAACGAATTGTTTATCTGTGTTATACAAGTATCAACTGACTATCCAGAATGGGATGTAGATTGCGAAAGTGACTAATAACAAAGAGACAGTGTAACTTAAATAAATTAACAAAAATTGAAGGTAATAGAAATAACGTGAGAACATAGCATGTATAAATGAACTGATTACTCTTTCAAGTGACCGTTGGTTTGATCAGATCGATTGTAAATAATTATTTAACAGTTCTCAGCAACGAAACTATTGTATGGTTTGTTTTCTTTACAGAAGCTTTGCAGGATTTCAGATTACGAAATCTGATAAATAGTACATATAGTCGTGTGGTGACATTTACGTCCAATCAATTACACTAATTTACTGCACTTTAAAAATTGTCTTAAAATTTCCTAATCGTTTTCAGGCATATTTTTTGTTCAAACAGTCATTGGAAATACGTTTTACAAGGTATTGTGAACTTTTCATGACCAAGAACTATGACATTAAATTTCAATATTTAATATTCCAGTTTGTGCCAAAATTACCAATGTAGTTATATATGATACGGACGCTTACTTTTAACTTTTTCAAGTTGTTATAGCTGACAGTTAGTCTTGTCTTAATAGTGTTCTAATACTGCACTTAAGTTGTCATCAAACGTTTTAATTACTGATCAAAACACGTCGTGTTAAGACGGTGAACTTGCTAAATTAATTGAATATCAATTTTTATTGCCTAATTTAGTCAGCAGTGGGCCTACGATACTGAGTGATTTTTTATGTATATACGCCTCGAAATTATACTGATGTTTCAACACAGAAGCTTCAATCAAGATGTTTCTCTGAGTTACAGTTGGAGTAGTTACGTAGCTTAGAGTTTATAATTACAAATATCAATATAGGGAAAAGTGCTTTAAGGTGGCTGAAGTAATAATACTGATAATATGGCGCTAATGGAAATAACGTCGGTCAAAAACAAGATATGAGATCGTCGCACCTTTATAATTGGGTACAGAGTGCACAAATTGCTCTGCATGTGACGTGAAGTAGTTGTGAACATGACGGTCATTAAAGTAAATTAGTAACAAGTAACAAATTACTTTGGCCTTTTGCTACATAAATTTCAGCTGTTGCTTTAATTCAGGTTAAATAACCACAATCTCAGCTACAGCGTTGCTTGCATTAAGATAAGCATACCACACGCGCGAGAATACATTCACTTATTGTAATGTGAAATTGAATCCAGACCCTTCAGTTATAATTTGCTGTGCTGAAGACAGGAGAACTAACATTCGAACAGTAGGTTTTTAGTAATGACTGTTCCACAATACTCTTACAATTTTTTTCGGGTGTAGATGTTGAATATAAATTATAATGTATTTACTTTGCTGAAAGTATTCGAGTACACGCTACTCAAGGTGTTTCAGAAACTTCATTAATGTTGTTTTGATGTGTGTATATAGCGCATTTGGTGGAATTAGGTGCACACGTGCGGGACGTAGCTGAGGACCACTCCAGAACTATGTGGCGAGGCTTTCTTGCGCTGACACACCTCAGAATTTCCCCGAGGATCACCAATCTTACTCTACCCCGGGAGTGGTGTGCAGGGCAAGCTGCTTTCGGCTCCCAGCCATCTACTTGACACTTCTCCTGCTCTGAGACATTAAAAATGTATCGCACTTCACATGGAAATCTCAGTACCGGCCAAAGGAACACGCGAATATACTATTGTTAAAGAGTAAATTAAAGATAAACCTGTGAATCCACACGTCTATTATAGGTTCTCGCTTCCCTATTATCTCATAAAAAAATTAAAAAACATATTTCAAAACGAAATCTTTAGAAATAGTAGACTTTTAAGATGCTATTCGGTGACGAAAATTATTTAGTACAGGCTACGGTTTCCTGCAACATATCTGTCACCTTCTTGAAATGGAAGTGAGGACAGTCTTCAATAATAATTCACATCACCCTGTAACCCATGTTAGTTCCATAAGGGACATGAAAGTGAAAAAATAAAAATGTAACGATGCTAGTTTATCTGACACTGAATGTAATTTGGGAAAGCTGTATATAACAACTAATCTTATTTAAAACGAACTTTGTCAAAAGGAAATAGATACCATAGCAGAAATAATTAACTTGTGGCACTGGTCATTTAATCAGGGTAATCTCTCAATTGAGAGTATAGTAGAATATTTTTATCTGGTACTACAATTTATGGTTTAAGGTATTTATTTTTCTTGTCAGATTTAAGAACTTTTTATATCACTCTATAGTTTATATTCCTAAAGATTCTCCAAACAGCAAAACAATCACGAATTTGAGACGTGCTAGTTACGTCATGTATATTATCTTCTTTCTAAATGAACCTTCTTTTGTTAACAAATTACGGCGATTATCCTTTGTTGTTGTTGTTATTATTTTCATATCTCTAGTGACGAAATCATAAACTTGACTTTCAATGAATTTATAAAAGGTAAACTAAGGACTGCTCAAAGAGCTATGGAAAGGTCAATGCTAAGTTTAGCTAGAAAAAACAAGAAAAGAGCAACCGACATTAGATCAGTTACGAAGGTCAAAGACATCTTAGAGAAGGCAGCATCCTTGGAGTCGCAGTGGGCCGACCATGTTGTGCGGAGGAAAAGATCAAACATTGACAAAAACAATGTTAGAGTGGAGCAAAGGGATCACCACAGACCGCGGGGAAGACCACCAGACCGATGCGACAAGGACAGTCGCAGGGTTGTCGGAGTTAACTGGCAGAAGACCGCACAGTATCGTGCGACCTGGAGAAGAATACTCAATTTCTACCTGAACTTATGACTTTAAGAGATCAGAAGTGATTGAATTTGCTGATAATGAAACTGATTTTGTTCAATCCATACTTTCACTTCTTTACAACTTTACATGTTTTCATCAATTCAACGTGTTTTTAATTTTACTACCCCACAAATAGCACGCAAAACATCTTTGACTTCTGGTACAGTGATAATGACTTCTGAATTTAGTTTATTTCCTTGGTTTAAAGTTTACAATAACTGTTGTTACAATGTGACTGTAAATTTGTAAAAAAATTTGATAATACATTTTTTACAATTTTGTTACGTCACTTCTTTGACTAGCTCTCACTTTAGGCAGTTAAAGGAAATTTGTTGTTTCTCTTAAACTAATACTTTCTCTCTAGTTACGTTAGTGGTGAAAATTGCTGAGACACCATAGTGGAAACTGAAGATTCAGAAAAAAGTAATGAAGAGACTTTCTGGCTGCTTCAATATTAGGCTTTTGTTTCAGTAATGGAGAAGAAATTACATTACCATCGATATGAAAAGCTAAAAGTTTATCGGAATATTATCGTATTCAAATACGGAGAAAATCTGCTCGAGCCTAATGGTGCATGAAATCTATGCTGATATCGAGAGTAAAGTTTCGCAGGGGAAACTACTGTAATAAGCAGATCTTAATCGTTCTAATGTGGAGATGAAGCGGTTAGCACAGGATTGGAGGATTGCATCAAACCAATCGTAAGACTGATGACAGCAAAAAAAAAAAAAAAAAAAAAAAAAAAAAAAAAAAAAAAAAAAAAAAAAAAAACTTTCTACGTGGAAGACATCGAGGGGGGGGAAGACTAATAGAAAAATAATCAAATTTCGTTGCTTGTGTAAGAAAAGCTTGTCGCCTGCACAATGCATTCTGAGACACCTGTGAGGTGCACTCATGTATTCATTCTTCAGCCCTCCGCTATCAACGTTCCGAAAGCAGTGAGGATCGCCCTGTTGTCCATTGAAACAAGTGAAGCCTGTGTCTGTTGATTAGGCTTCAAAACAGACGTGTTACACATTTCAGTCAATTCTGAAACTAAAACTCTTTAAGATCAGAAGTCCAAAACCGATTTGTAGTCAGTCCTCTCAAACAACACGCTCAGAGCTACAACGAATACAACTACAAATGGTACTACCAGGACACATTTCCAGTTCGCTGGGATACAGCAAGTATAAATAATACATCCAGTTATGGTACAATTTCTTTGCCACCTACCTTTAACATCTGTGGTAATATTCCCTACATCAGGCGCTTTGATTTTTGTATTTACTTTTAAAAAAAATAAAAATAAAAAAAAAAAAACCTACGCAGCTTTCTCATTGTCTTCCGTGACTATTTCTAATTTAGCAATATGCTCATTTTGACTAGCATCGAAGTAATTCTCTTAAGTTAATTAATAGTCTCACTAAACCAGTTGCTCAACATGACAACCTTTTTCAAAGTCCCTGTCAGTCACGACAGAGGTGGAAAGCGAGGCAAATAGAAACAATGTCAACAGATTGTAAGACATCATCATTCTTATCATAACTGTCCGAATATATTTATTTTTCAGACCTAGCAATAGAAATTATTACTTGTTTCACTAATGTTCCTAGTCCAGCAATGATTATTTTCATGAATTTATCCTTCACTTCCCTCTTTGCCGCTATTAATTCCATGTTCACATTTTTTATTACGCTGTTGCTTCTTTAAACAATTTGTTTTCCTCCCATCAATCTCTTTAACCTTGTCACATCCCTATTGTAGTACATAGGTTCTGTGCTATTTTCTATTTTTGTTTTTAGATAAAAATTTCTTCTCCTGTTCCTACTATTTCTTTGAATTGTTCTCACTTACTTTCTATTATTCTGTATATTCTAAATATAACATTTTTAGTAACATTATTCTGAATTACTTTGAAAGCTCTTACCCACGAAATGGAACAATCAGAATAATTCCGTACATGATTAAGACACATAATATAGTTATTAAGGCATACAAAAATTTTGTAGTAGAAACAAAAGACTCAAAATTAAATGAATACGGGATATTTTGAAAATGGATACAGCAAAAAATAATCAAGTCGTTCAAGACATTTTTAGCAGCCCAAGTTCAGCGGGAAGATGTCTTTTTACTAAATATTTTTTTTAATCTATTGCGGATAACTCAAATGTCGATAGTTCGGTGACCCAGAGGAGGAATTTCATTCAGAGATGTTTCCAAGAAAAATTAGAGCTTTTGACTCAGAAATAAAAGAAGTTAACATATCTCTTAAAAGCTTTCCAGTAGATTAATTTAACTGGGCCTACAGAATTAAATAATAGAACTACACTAAATTATCTGTTTGATATATTTCTACTTCATGAATTTTTCTGTATAAGCTTACGTGTAATATAGTTAAACCAATCTACAAAAAAGTTGCTAACTCGGTTGTATCGAACAAACATTCTACACATTCCTAACAGTCTTAAAAAAAAAATTTAATAAAAATGTGAAGCTACATCAAACAGAGTTTCTCAGCTTAGAAATGTTCTAATCTAACCACAATTTGGTTTCACTAACGAAATTTTACAGTTAATAAACATTAAATTATTGTCTGCTGGAATATTTCATGATTTGTCTTATCTATGTAACTACGCTCGGTAAATGGATTTCGCCCGCGTAAATGTGAATTGACACAATCTATGCATAGTTTGGTATATATTCAGGTATGATATTCGTAGATTAATTTGGTCAAATAGGTTGCACTTAACATAAATTTGGTACTGAATCTATTCTATAAAGATTCCTCTTTCGTGGTTTGAATGCGTTATTAATAAAAACATGGAACTTCAATACAATACAACACAAATTGGTTAATTTCCTTAGATCGAAATATAAAAAATCGACTCCATGGGCTGCCGAGCGTGGTGGGTGAGCTGTAAACGTTCTGGAATCGCATTCGGGAGGACGCCGCGGCCGGTTCGAATCCCCGTCCGGGAATCCAGATTTGGGTTTTCCAGGGTTTCCCCAAATCTCTCCAGGTGAATGCTGGGATGCTCCCTTCAAAAAGGCCATGGCCGAATTCCTTCGCGTTCCTTGTCTCCAATCCTTTCGTGTCTCTAATGCCCTCGACATAGACGAGACGTAAAGCCATAAGAATTTTTTTTGAGCAATGTGTAATTTGTGAAGCGTAGATTCCAGACTATTACGGTATTTACTTTGACGGCTGCGAAAAAACCGCGGACAAGACGCCCGGTGCGGTGGGAGGGGGGGGGGGGGGGGGGGAGCCTGTGATCGTGCCCGGTCCGTTGTATCTCCTAGATCCAGTGTGCATCGCCTTACTGATCGGTCTTGACTATACACTCAGTCCTACCAAATTTAATACTTCCGTCAGAAATAAAAAATTAAATCTTCTGAAAAATCCCTTAGATGTCATGGCTCGGAATCATTCAAAAAATAATTATATTCATTTTTGACAGTTTAGTTCCAGGCAAAGAAAAAAAGAAGAAAAGTAAACGCACACACAAAGGAAAAGATATATCAGACTTAAGTGGTTTCAGTAAATTATGGTAATTTCTTGTTGTCAAAACTATACAATAAACTTCGTCACTAAGAGAATTATTGTTGTTATATATTTAGACAAATTGTTGTTGAAATTACTAGAGATTCGCATGATGCGATCAGGGTTGCAATTGCTCTCTTCCTAATTCATTCACAAATATATCACGTTGGTATATGATATGGCATTTAATTTTTTAAAAAAAACCTGTATATTTATTCAAAATTAGACATTGCTCTAGTAACTTACATTAAATATAAAAAAAAAATTCCCGTTAACATAGTTTTACATATAACTGAAGGTAGTTGCAATGGATCTATCAAATCTCTGGTCCATAGTATGACGTGCATATGGCTTGTAATATATTGGTTTGAGGAACGAATTGCAGCGTGGAAAGCTCTTGCTGTTACTAGGGCAGACTGGGATGCTGGCAGTGTCCGAGTGTCCGCTCTCCGCCTCCGCTGGGACACACACGAGCCAAGTGCGTAGCCTCAAGTCCACAAGTAAAGTTCAAACGTGACTGCTATAACCCGCATCGATCCACTGTCCAGCGTACCCCGCTCAACTCCCACACACACACACCGCCTCTACCTGCACATACTATAAGTTAGGCCCGCCACTTTATTGAACGTATCTTTCACATTTCCCCTCTAATCTCAATTTTTGTAAGGTTCAGTAATTCCGAATTCTTGCAGTGATGAACATTGTTTACATTTCATGAATGACGTTACAAATTGTAATGAATAGTCAATATTACAATTTCAAGACACGTTTAAACTTGTTCCCTCATAACGCTTCCCCAATCATTTCCAGGCACTAATGACGTCGACATCGATGAGCCATAAAATTATAACACAAGAAAGATTATACACACTCGTATCACGAGTACAATTTCCATTACATAGCTACGGTGGCTGTTACTTTTTCGTCATTACCGGATTCAGTAAAAAAGTCCATAGCATTTCCGACACGCAGGTGATTAAACACTCTTAATCTGAGGGCACTGTAAATGGTTATCAAAGTGCAAAGTAAAACGAAAACCTCTAATTCTCCATTTTCAAACTTGACATTACCTTCAAGATGAAACAAATCCGTGACATTCATTACGTATTTCAACATTGGTAAACTTTTAAATTGTTGACGTAATAGTTCTCAGTGTTTCATATAAAATCCAGTTAGAATTGCGTTAAAAAATATTGCCCTCCCATGAATACTTTTTTTTGTTATCAGATTTCAAAAGTTTTGTCACATTTCACCTTCCAGCATTGGAATCTGATGAAGGGTTTTTGTCGTTTAAGTCTCCTAATTGATATTGTTAGATGTAATTCCACTAACGCCAAGAAACTTTACAAATAATGATGCAATGACTATCTAATCAAATTTGAAGTGGCGGAAGCAGATGATCTAAGTTATCCGTTTTGGACCGATTGAAACAAAATGTTTCGTATACTAAACATTTTAAGTTCTGATTAAGATTGGGTAGATTAAGGATAGCGAATTTCGAAGGTTGTCGTTTATTGGGGTGTGCACTACATACCA
Organism: Vandiemenella viatica; assembly: GCA_031002005.1. Lineage (NCBI taxonomy): Eukaryota > Metazoa > Arthropoda > Insecta > Orthoptera > Morabidae > Vandiemenella > Vandiemenella viatica. The sequence continues at coordinate 289,957,174 of JARYHS010013630.1, read as the reverse complement.
CCACATAAACGTGTAATATCAAAGACATTTTCCAGTTTATGGAATCCTAGACTGTCTAACTCCAGCATCGAAATCCGTTGCCCATCAATAGTTTCCCCCGTGTAGCAGAGTCCCATTTTCTATTTTCTTTGAAGGAGAGATAAAAGAACTTCAGCTCATTAATTGTTACCTGTAAAATTTATTTTTGTAAATTAATAATCAACATACCATTTATATCTGAGTTCACGGCTGATTTTTTCAACAGTTAAGGCTCAAAAATATTCATTAGCTTATTCCAATTTTAACTTTTCTACACGACATGCTGGTCGGACTTCTCAGCGTTTAGAAATCAGAAATAAAATTGGAGAGAACGTCCTTCGAGTAGTTGCGTAAAATATTACAGTATTTCGAATATGCGGAGATGTATAGAATCTTAAGATGGAGCTGGTCCGAAAACACCATGATACCTCTCCATAGTGACCTTCAGAACCCGTCTCGTACGCGATTAAAATCAAGGAGACCAGTCTGTACGGAAGCAATGAAGCTGAGGAATAACAACTTTGACTTGATAGTAGAGTAGAGAAAGGAGTGGGAATTAGGGGTGTCCACTTAGGAAGTACTGCACATCGATTTTTTTAATCGATGTAATACGTCGGAAACCTGCATCGATGTTTTACGATGTATCGCTTAAAAACATCGATGGTTTTTCAACATCGAATACTTTTATGTTTTTCTTAGCTCAACAAATACAATCAAAAATTTTTCTTCGTCAAATGTCGTTTCATTTATCTGTTACCTGTTCCTTTAAAATCGCCAGGAGAAAATGTGACAATAGTTTGATATTCACCATTTCCAGTTGCACGCAGATAGTTCTTTGTTTGGTCAGTGTAACCACAGAGTAACACTATACCATCTGTAGCTGTCATGATGTGTTTAATCTCATGCTTTTTTTTGTTTATGGCTTTCATCAGGAATTGAATTCTCAGACTGTGTTAATTTCTAGCACTTGTTTAGTAATTTCTGATGATGTTCTCATAAAGAAAAGCTCTCTTCTGGATTTCAGATTGGTCTGAATCAAATTCCGACGTTTAAAAACTTTGTGTATTGTGTATTATGTATTTGTATTTGTCAGGAAATCTTTGATTTTTGCGACTGCTGTAGAGCAAGAAAGTGCATTTTTTTAAACCTAGGATCCGATACAGTGGCTATGGCTAGTGGAGTCACTCTCTCTGTAGCACCCATTCTTTTATCAATTTCTTTAAGAGCAAACGGTTTCAATTCTTTGGCGAATGAGTCTTTCAGTCTGAGGGACTGGATTTTTAAAACTAAGCAATGGATTAACGGAATCACCTTACTGCTAGTGCAGTAGCTATCACCAGACACCTCTTCGGTTGCAGCTTCGAGGAGACGTAATACTTATAAAACAGAAGAGAGAAGTGACGGTTCTGACGCACTGGGCATAAGTGATGCATTTTTATGGCGAATAATTATATTATGTACGACAATGCGTGACTCAAAAACCTCTTAATCATATAGTATGTGCTGTTCCATCTTGTCGGAACTTCTTGAATCACCGGCAAACAGTTGGAACGAACTTAAAAAATTAATTTCCAGAATAGTTGAAAGACTTCCGACAAACGTTTCTGGAATTATAACAATATTTAAACAATTAAAAGCACACTAAAAACAATAAAAATCAATACTAACTCATTCTCAATCATTACGGAATGCCCAGAAATGACAACTGAAGATATTTTCACACAAAATTACCAACATAAATCAGTCCAAACCATTGCATATTGTCCTCTAAATACTGTATCGCAGCTCATCTCAACACTTGGAATTACAAACTTTTAACTAACGTTTTTTTGCATAGTTCTGTCCTTGAATGTATTTACATACGGTAGTTTCTTTCCATGACACAAAGTCTATTTACACAATTTCATAGCTAATTTACAGAAAAATATACAAAACCATATTCACTCAACACCCAACTCGCTACAAATAATTCTTAAAATACAATTGCATTAAAGGTCTTGGTCTGAGGGCCGTTATACAGTGTTACACGGTTCGATCAGCTTACTCGACTGTGGTGACAACTGAATTGTTGTCTCACAGGACACGGAGTGTACATCACAACAATACGTAACGGGGATCTCCGTGAAGATGCGCTGTGTGACTGTGGAAATGTACAAACCACTGACCACATTGTAATTTCCAACCGGAAGACTTCCTGGAGGCGTGGACAACAAACTGCACCGGCTGCCATAAGGTGGCTTAAATCCCTTGTATTGTCGCTTGATTAACATTATTGGATTTTCTTGCATTGTTATCTTATGCAAATTTACTTAGTAATAATTTATTTAGATGGAAAGGATAAAGCCGCATTTACTTATTCAAGTGATGCTATACTGGCATACGTGTGTGGCCAACGATCTTCTATTTTCTTGTTTCTTGATGACAGCGGATACCAGTTTATGTTCAGGATGTTCAAATATTTCCGTAAGAGTAAAAAAAAAAAAACCGTTTTGAAGTTTATTTTTCGCCTTTTAGTCGAGTAAACAGCAAATAGCGGAGAATGCAAACGCAGTGGTAACTAGAAGCACGATCGTCGAGGGAGCTGTTTTGCGCCGGGTAGGTATGTATATTTAGGTAACTCCAGTAAAATCCACAGAAATTAATAGTCTGCATGGTAGAATAGGGTAGTAGCAAAAAATGCTTTTAGCCGAATAATTACCTCTCATTAACGGCGGAATGCCATTATTTCACCTCCTTTACTACATGAATGATCCAACGAGCGTGGGGGGTGAGCGGTTAAAGCTTTGGTCTCTCATTCGGGAGGTTTTTTTTTTTTTCGCCTCGTCGGCGGTTAAAGTCATTAGAGGCGGGATTGGACTGGGGGACAATTAACGCGAAGGAATTCGTCCATGGCCTTTTTGAAGGAAATATCCCGGCATTCGCCTGGAGTGATTTGGGGAAACCATGGAAAACCCAAATCTGGATGCCCGGACGGGGATTCGAACCCGCGTCCTCCAGAATGAGAGGCCAGAGCTTTAACCGTTCACCCACCACGCTCAGTACGTTCAGGAATACCTGCCTGGGCATGCAGATTTGGGTTTTCCATGCTTTCCCCTAATCACTCCAGGTGAATGCCGGGATGCTTCCTTCAAAAGGCCGTGGCAGAAGTCCTTCCCGTTCCATGCCCCAGTCCCATCCCGGCTCTAATGATCTCGACGTCGACGAGGCGTAAATCCATAATTAAAAAAAAATGAATGATCCCTAGAAAGGAAGGATAGTTGTACCGATAAAGCTGCAAAAAAAAAATAAAATAATTGAGTGACCATGTACGTTATTAATATTAAAGATTTGTTTGATAATAAATCTGATCTCAAAGCAGTGATATCGTATTTATTCTTCATTTCAACAAATGTTATGTTCATTGAAAAACAGTGAAGATCTCCGAAAGTGTTCTTTGGCAGCCTTCTAAATACATCCCGAACAGTGAGGTAAGTGCCTTTCCCGCAGTGATGAATGATTTCCGAAAGTCTCAGTCACTGAATTGGAAATGTTTCATGAGACACCAATACTGCTTACATTTATAACTATAAACTTTAAGACATTATTTTAACGATACGTATTGTGACATTCACGTGGGTTTGTGAAATGCAAGTTAAGAACTCTCTTAACACTTTACATAGTTATGCGAAATTTAGAACAAAGGATTAGGGGATCATACAGTTCAGTTCTGTTGAATTTTTTTTTTTTTTTTTTTTTTTTTTTTTTTTTGTGCATCTAACAAAAGTCTATTTACAAAAAATTTATCACCAGAGTGGTAATATTGTGTCACGAGCTATTTGCAGTTGATTACTGCTATTAAATTTTATCAAGACAATTACAGTCGACGGTGCCTGAAAATGACAAATGAGCGAATGCATTAAAGTGAAGCAACCTTGAAGAATACCCCAGGCTCGGAACGAAACGTTGACAACATTAACTAGTAACAAAACCGCAGCACCAAACTGTAAACGTAAGTGCAGTTTTTCAACTGTGATGACAGTCTACCCCTATCTGAGAACAACAATTCTATTTTTTTCATATGAACGATAATTCCAAATGGTTCTAAATTCGTCCTTAGTGTTAGCTGTGACATAACGAATTAACGCGAAGCACATATTACATGTTTTGCAGACATATGGCTACACTCCTCACAGTTTAAACGACCAGGACAAACGCGGAATGAAACTGTCGCACACGATGGATGATTTTTGAGATTTTCTCCCCAACATGCAGTACGATTAGAAAAAAAAAATACTGTTATGTAGGTAGAAATGTATTTAATGCTACTACTTTTGTTTCTGTAGCATTACTAGAATGACGAAATATGTACAGAAAGGAAATAGAAATCAACGGATTTGCTACTTACCGCTCATATGAAAGGACTCCTTTCAAAATATAGAATAACTCGCTTCTCCCGTTTCACTCCTCTGTTCTGCACTTATTACAGTGCTGTGTATTAATCTGTACGGTAGGCCCAAAATACCGTTTATCATATAACTTTTTTTATTATTTTAGCCGAGATTTTCAAATCTCATATCGTCTTATTCATCCCAGATCTATCTTTCTATTGTTTTTCTGCTAATCCTGTTCTTTGAAAATATCTATTTACTTGATTTTTCCGTTGCTCTCTTCTGTCTTTTCAGTGGTAGCTATTCCCAAAACCAAGCGAAAAGAAATTTAACGCCATTCCCTACTGCGAAAATTAAAGTCATGTTGGTATAGGGTTCAAGCGAATCTCTCGGAAAATAGTAAAATATTTAGTTGTTATATTTATTTATTAGACATCATTTAGATCTGAAAATAGGATATTCAGATTGGTAATAGGTATCATCTTTAAAACATAATTTATACGGCTGTAACACTAACTGGTTCTTCCGAAATTTATTTTGTGTAGGAAAGTAAACTTTGATAAGCTTCAGAGATTATAAAACACTCAGGACGTCCAGTCAGATTGAGTTAAGAAGTGTGTGCGCAGAAATCCACTGACAGTATTAGAGAACGCTTTCAGAATATTAATGTAAAAAAACGTCTGCATAATAGCATCACAATAAGCTTCTTTAAGGACCTTCATTAAACGAAGTAAAATTTAATTTTGATCTTTGATCAAGAGAGGAATTCAAGAGAGATAATGAGAGCTGGCAGCATGAATACAAGAAAGGCTTCCAGGGTAACTTAATGACACAGATATGGATCAAAACATTTCGGGATGGAAATCGGTTAGGTCTAGGCATAATAGGTTCACATAATTTATAGACTTCCAATCATTCGAGCAGAGGAAGGCAACTTTCACTATTTTCGTTTCTTGTATCGTTCACTTCTCTTGAATCTATTTTTAAGGTTTTTTAACCTCCAAGACGAATGATGAATGTAATTGTTATCGTTTCACGTAATTAGTTTCTGTCATATAGTTAGAAGTTACATAATACATATAATCTGAAATTCTACCAATAAATACTTCTTAATGTAAGGAAATATCATTTGGTGATAGATGCATTACATGACGGTGATGTAATTACCTTGTAAAACGCAATTAAGAAATCAGCACAGTTTCAACGCTACTATTTTTAAAAGTGCATAAAAAACTGTAATCTTTCTTGATCGGAAAATACACAAAAAAATTCAGCATGTATTAGTTTTTATTTAACTGGCTATATACTACACATCAAGTAATTACAAGGACAAGACGATTCGCTATATACTATACAATAAGTAATTACAAGAACGAGACGCTTTTGCTGAATGAAAAAGCTCATAAAATTGTAAAAACTAACAACATTTAATTATGTGCAAAGTTGTATCGAATTTAACAAAATTTATATCTTTTGGCACTTTATTTGAGAAAAACTGTGTGAGTAAACACAAAAGCTTTATAAATTTCTATTATTACGTGATTTTGATTCAGCTCAGTAAATGTTTACTTCAAAACCAAATTAAAAGTACGAAGTGCTGATGATTTACAGGTATATTTACATTTTTTTATTTTCGCAGACAGTAATGCTGTGGGGTGTATTATTTGAGCCAGTGTTTCCCACATTTTGGATATTACTACCAAGTACGTTTATTTGCTTCAGTTCATTACAAATTTCCTACCCTGAGGTGGCTTCATTTTTAATGTTTTGAGGAAGGCCCGGGGATGCTTTTATTAACTCTTGTAAAGTTGCACCCTGTTATTGGTTAGGAAATTTGTTATTCTTGTAAATATTTATTGTAGGTGAATATTATTAATTGTTTATATATTTAAGGTTTGATGCTGCATGACTCTAATGGAAAATGATCTAATTATTAGGTGGGAGATTGATCGGAGTTTCCCACATGAACATGGATTACAATACAATCAAAACTGTTATTTAATATATTACTAAAGTCAAGAATACTAAAATCCAAATAAATTACTAGCTTCTAAACTCGCCACTTATGACTTGTTGAATGATTTGTTCGGTCGTCATTTCTTTGCTGATGCTTAATTAAACACTGTTGTACTATTACAGTTGTAGTTTAAATCGCTGTACAGTTAGAACTGCTTTCATGTGTGACCTCAGTAATGCGCCAGTGAAAGCAAAGCTAATTAATATTAGTTTTAATCGTGGTCCACATCGCATATATCGCGATAAATGAGGAAATATTTTCATCCGGAGGAAGTAGTGATTTCAATGACGTGGCGTCAAGAAATCAACTAAAACTGGTACTAAAAACCTATAATAACTCGTGCCCTATGCTCTAACCACAAATGCCAGATTCCATTCTGTTCCAGACAGCATTTCAGTCTAATTAATACCTCCACAAACATTGGTCCTAAAAACGAAATCTTGATGTTACGAAAACATCTACACTGAACGACTATAAATTAAGAAAAGCAACTAATATTTCTACATCTACACTCTGCAATTCACAAATATTGTGGTGGTAGAGGGTGCTAAGCACCAATCCAAACTCTGCGCATTCCAGTCCCGAACATAACGAGGAAAGAAAGAAGTATCAGTAAGGCATCTTATTTCTCTAACCTTTTCTCTCCTCTCATTCCGACCTAATTAGGTTGGTGGAAGAAGTATTTCATTGCATTCGTAAATCACATTTTTACGCATATTTTGCAACGATAACGACGTCATCTGTCCGCCAAACAATCCCAGCCCAACCCACGTGCCAACTCCGTGACACTTTCATAAGAACTGTAACTAGCGGTCACGAATCGAGCGGCTCTCCTCTGTACTTTCTCTAACGTATCAATCAATCCCTTGCGATAAGGATCTCAATTATATCTGACAGAAATAGTTCTATTTCTTCCGCGTATTCCGAAAATACTCTAACTGGTTGACCATCGGGACCTGTCGCTTTCCCCCACTACAGGAGCTTTAATTGCTTTATATCTACGCTATCAATTTGTACCGGATCCATCTCAAATTCTACACGCAGTGGATAAACGGAAATGTTTTCCATGTTTTCGTCAGTTAAAGAATTTTTAAATTCGGTGTTAAATACGGTAGCCTTGTCGCGGCTGTCATCAACTTTCCGACCGTCTTGTAGTAGACTGGCTTATTGTTGTCATTAGTACTAACGTTTTTTACATACGATCAAAATTTCTTTGGGTTTTCGTTGAGATTCTTGTAAATTCAGTTGCAACGAAAGTCATTAAAGGCATCACGCATCGCATTCTTAAAATGTCCTCTTGACTCACCTAACTTTTCTAAATCACTCCTATACATCGTCCTTCTTGAGCGTGCATGTATCTTCCTTTGTTTTTAAGTAACCTTTTAAGTTCACATGTATACCACGGGGGATCTTTCCCATTCCTGATTGTCCTTTTAGGTATATGTAAGTCCATACCTTCCCTGACTATACGCATGAATCGAAGCCATATCTCTTCAACCGAGCCTCTTGCTTCCATAAAGGTAAGGTAATTATCCCTCAAAAACGTTCTTAAACACTCCTTTTGGACTTTTTCGAACCTATAAACGATCCTTTCTTTTTTCTTTTTTGCGCGCGGCTGTTAATTTTACTGTAGCAATTACAGCTATATGATCACTTATTCCTGTGGTGGTAGAAATGTCAGTGCATAATTCAGGAATATTTGTAACGAGTATATCTAGAAAGTTTACGTTATCGTTGTGGCGTTGGTTGAGTGACGATCTGCTCAAGATGAAGATCTGAGAAAAGGTCAAGAATAATTTCACATGATGTTTTATCCTTGCCACCAGTAACGTGCACGTAATTAGTCCAGTCGACATAAGGAAAGTTGAAGTCATTTCCTACTATCATTGTATAATCCGTAAATTGATGAGATATATTACTTACATTATTCATTAAGGCCTCAGCAATAGTTACATCTTCATCTGGTGGACGGTAGAAATACCCTATTACAAGTTTTGTCCTAGCTACGTTTAGTCTAATACATAGAATTTCACAGACCGTGTCGATATGTATTTCGTTACACGAAAGGTGATTAACTAACAGCTATAAATACACCACCTCCACTAGAATGCAACCTATCCTTAAAGAAAACGTTCATGCTATTGTTAAAAATTTCTGCTGAACTTATAACCGGTTTTAACCAGCTTTCAGTACCTAATACAATATCTGCTTCTGTATTACTAATAACGCTTTCAAGCTCAGGCTGCTTGTTACAAACACTTCTTCAGTTAATGACGAGTACTTTGGTCGGTCGAGATTGATGTACGGTACTTCTTCCATATCGTGTTGAATTTAATTGGGCTGCCGGTAACTGTAATCCTAGTTCTGGTCTTCCTCCCTCGGTCTAAAAAATCCCCCAATGCCTTCCACACGGCCCCTGCTATCCGTGTAGCCGATTCACATGTGTAGTGCACACCTGATCAATGTGGCGGGCGGGCGGGGGGAGGGGGGGGGCTGGTAACTCGCAGAATGACGATTGTGAAACTGAATTAGTCCCAGCAACACATCAAACCTATCGGACAGTGGTACAAGCTTGCCCTCCAGGAATTCAGACCTGTACGACTGCCCCCGCATGTGCCGTCGACGTCCGGAAATCACACGCCAGACACCGTCAGGCGACCGCCGCACAGATTCCAAAGTTTCACCCTGGACAGCTGGTACAATGATTGGTAGGGGAGAACCTGTGAGAGCACTAGTTAGCTTCAACAGGATAGCCCACTTCACATCTGCTGCTGCCACCTACGGCACCTTCCAGCTTTGTAACTTTCTTTAACAAAGCTGCAAGCTGAGCGCGAAGATCAGCCACCTCACCCCGCGTCTGCACACAGCAATCACAGTCCCTACACATATTACTTTCAGAACAAACTAGGGAGAGGATGAAAGATGAAATAACCGAGAGATCCAAATAACAAACTGTTCACTACTTACTAACAATCGTTAGTCACGGCTTAAATAAAAACTAACTGTGGAGATAAATTTAGACAAGACGGTGGATACTCCACTAAGTAATTAATAGGATGTACTAGTAAACACTGTTAGCCAACCACAGAAATAAATAAAAGAACGAATAAGCTCTATATACCTTTTTACACAAAAAAGTAAAGGTGATCACGATTACTGTAGGCTGCTGCTATTCAAAAACCGTAAAACAAAAGCTATCACAACACCTTAAATTAAGTAAACAAAAATGGTGACACTTGTCACAACGGTTGCTAGATCAACTAGCAGCTGCTCTGTGAACACAATGAATATTCGGAGCTAAAAGCTAACTACAACACTTTAAATTAAATTCACAGAAATGGAGGCACTTGTGACGACGGTTGCTGGAAATCAACTAGCTTCTGCTCTGCGAAGACAGTAAATATTCAGAGATAAAAGATAACTACATTACTTTAAATTAAGTACACAGAAATGGCGGTACTTGTAACGACGGTTGCTCGAAATCAAATATATATATATATATATATATATATATATATATATATATATATATTTAAACTCCATACATACTTTTCTTTCAGTGCTCTGGCAATTAAATTCTTCGCGATCTCTTAATAAATATAATTGTTATTAAATAGCGCTCACTGTCTCTATTTTGTGATAACATCACTGGCCGCAGTTAGGCCTGTAACAAAGACGCGTAGCTTCAGTCATGGACACGATGACACATTCACCAAAGTAGACTCTTACTATGTTGTATGTATGAGTATATATTAACCTTGTATCTTCAAATAAACATACGACAATAAATATTCATATAAAGTTCCAAATACCGAGGAGTGAATTTAAATTTTGTGAAATATGGACGTCGGCAAACGTAAGTTAACACATTTCCACGCCTGAGCTTTATGATTATCGAACTTTCGCAGGGATGAAGCTCTTAATATTTGTGAGGCTAATGACTGAGTAGTTTTAGGTTGATGGGAGAAACTTGTGCAGTGAACTGTTTGATTTGGATGACTTTGTGCAGCACAGCATCACCGCCATGAGCGGCAAACACATTCAGCACAACATAGTAATATTTGTACCAAGGTACAGAGATCATCCACTGATCCCTGCTGAGTAGTGCCAAAAACTAAGAGAGAACTATGTGATAACTGGTCGGATAACTGGTTGCAGTAGCTGATTTTTCTTCTCTTCAAAAAATAAACAGTTATTCAACCTTGAAACTCGAGTCCAGTTTTATAGAAGCACCCTTATTAATGATTTTTTTGTTTCTTGCCAGATTGGTGGATTATCCATGGTTCCATTTAGGTTAAAGATTGTTCAGCCGACTTGGAGTATTTCGATCAACCAACTGCAACTTATTGTTTAAACTTTTGACATGTTAGGTTATATCAAGCTTTCAATTAAGCGTAATACTCCGTTGTACGAGTGTATATGTAATAGCATTTATCAATTTTAAATTCAGAGGACCACATGTTATATTTAACTTAGGAGCGAAGTAAAGGATCTGAAAATTTATCGAAGTATAAGCTTCGTGTTCCTAAACCACAATGTTTCCCCACGAAAAGAAAAATAGGGGTAAAAAACAAACAAAAAAGAATTGTTTATGTTGTAATGATCATGAAGTACCCCGTTCTGATGTTTCATGAAAATGGCTCCACTAGCAGGGTGTAAAGTCGTGGAGATAAAATAAAGGAGAATAAGTCGTTCACAAAATGGAATTATCATTCGAAAATTCAGTACTTTTGTTTGAAAGTGTAACATCAGTAGAAGATATACTGAAATAACTGGCAAGTTGTTGTTTCTGTGCAGTAGGTACAAGCAACGTGCAAACAGCAGCGCTTACAGAGGGTATGTAATATACTATCTTCATTATAATCTAGTTATCTATACATTAATTCGAGGATAATAATTATACGGGTTTGTAAAATTCACTGTTGATGAAGTACTATACCCTGTTTGTAGGTTCCGTGATCTAATTTTACGATTTATTGCTATCAGGAACTAGTTACGTAATGCAATATCAAAGGAGAGGCGTGAAGAAAATTCAAATAACATGGTGGCAAGCTTAAATCACAGGAGCAGTTTAAACTTTTGCGATATCAAACTTACTCTCGGCTGAGAAATCGGAAGGTGCAGTAATTTTCCATAAAATTCTTGAGATCGATGAATCATAGGGGCAATTGAGTCGTCAGATGAGTGTCACTGAGACTTGGTTCTACAACCTCGAAATAAATCCCAGTTATATTCTGTGAGGTAATGTAGCGATTAAATGTTTTTACGTTACAATACAGGAGCAACACAAAACAATCCTTCACTTCAATTAGATAACTCATCAATTGTTTGTCTATGGTAGGAATAAAACTCTAGGAACTAGGTTAAATTAGTTTAAATATAGGTCTAAATGTAGTTCTAAACGTCTAAATATAAGTAAATATTAAATGTTATTTTCTTATTGGCTGTGAATATCACGTTCGTACGTCTAATCTCAGCGGAGGAATTGCAATATGTTATCAAGATGGAAGAAGTTACACAAAATGTTTAACTAATATTTACGTAACATCTGCTGAAGATATATTGATGCTTGTCACCATGAACAGTCTTTGCGATACAGTGAATTTCCCACAAAAAATGTTACTTCATTGCCAATGTCTCATTTAGAACTGGCTGCACTTTTCGTTCATTTTTGATCAGATTACTCAAAACTATCAAGCAGTCAACAGTAGTTCAGACTGATTGACCTTTCAGTAAATCAGACTGTATCTGGTGTCAAACGCCAGTCAGAAAAATGTTGGGTGACCGATAACGCTCTAACCTAGCGTTCGGGAGGACGGAGATTTGAATCGGTTTTTCACGGTTTTGTTAAATCATTCGGGATGGCTCCTTCAAAAGGATATGACTGAATTCCTTATCGTTCCTTTTCCCCAGTTCCTTCCCGCCATTATTGACTTCGACGACTAGAAAGAGGAAACCTCACTAAATATACAAATATCTTCACAGTGTCGTGAAGTTGACAGGATTATCATGATATGAAAGATATAATATGTGGATTCGATTCACACTTCTCGATTATTTTTTAAACTACTTTCTTCTAACATTCCTTGTTCTGACTCATAAAATGTTACAGCCGATTGCTAGATTATAGCATTCGAAAGGACGCGGATTCAAATCCATGATTTTGTTTTTAAATGATTTCCCGAGGAAGTAGCCATCGCTCCAAATGTAGGTTGTCTCTTCGGAATTGTTTTAGTTTTTAACGCAGTGGCTTATCTTTGTCTTCTCCATCTTCATATCATATTGTTGATAATTTTGAATTTATTTGCCTTTTTCAGCCGTTTTAAATCCCAAGGGCAAGTGAGTGCCCTAGACGACACACTCCTCCTCTCTTCTTGAGGTGGCTACTGCGTAACAGTGGCTGAATATTTCAGAAATCGTTCAGTTGCCAGAACTACATTCGTGCATGCAGGGTGGAAGACGTGAAAAGTTAACTATTTTTTAGAAGGGACTAATTTATTCTCCACCAAACAAATACAATAATCAAGTAGTAATTGATAATGAAACAATACAGAAAGCTAAAGCAACGCAATGGAAAATTATTGCAATCATAAAAAATATTACGCTGTTCACTACTGTGAATCGGCTACACGGATGGCAGAGGACGGGTGTAGTGCACTATGAAGTGTTTTAGGTTTAGGGTGGAAGACCTGGAACACGAAATACAGTTACGGGCAACCAAAACAAATGCAACAGAAAATTGGTTAAAACCGGATATAGGTTCCGCAGAAATGTTTAAGAATAGTATGAACTTTTTATAATGGAGGTGGGGTATTTATAGTTGTCGTTAAATACCTACATGTAATGAAATAGACGTCGATACGGTCTGCGTAATTATCGTGGTTAAACTCAACACAGTCTGGACAAAATTTGTTATAGGCGCTTTCTACCGCCCACCAGAAGCCGGCATAACTGTCGCCGGGAGTTAATAAATAATGTCCTGTCTCGTTTGCAATACTATGCTATAATACTAGTAGGTGATTTAAACCTGCCTTTAACTGACTGGAGTAATTACGTTCACGTTACTGATGACAGGGATAAGGCAGCTTTCGCATTCTCTATCTGTTCTCATATCGTCATCTTGAGCAGCTGGTTAATGAACCAACGCAGTGTCATAATGGTATCGAAAGTATTTTAGATGTTGTGGTTACCAACAGGCCAGTCACAGATATTTCAACGACAACAGGAATAAGTCATCGCAAAGCTGTAATTACAACAGTCAAATCAACTGAGTGAAAAAGGGGAAAAGAACGGATTGTGCACAAATTCGATAAGGCCTCAAAGAAGTGGTTTTCAACTTACCTGAGGAATAATTACTATACATTCAAGTTAACAAGAGGCACCGTTAAACCTGCATCTATTTATTCGTACTGTCAGAGAAGGTGTGGCCATACATATACCGAAAAGGACAATAACGAAGGGAAATGATCCATCGTTTTATGCGCGTGAGCTCAAAACATTACTCAAAATGTAAAGGAGGATACACGCAGGCTGAAGAAGGGCGGGATGTCGTGGTGACCCAGTAATATTAAATGAGTTAAGAAGACATCAGTAAATATGTTACTGCACTGGTTTCAGTCCTGATGCATTTCACACTGAAAGTGGATGATGAAATTGTGATAATTTATGCTATGAAAACAAGGAATAATGATGCAGAAAATGTTGCTACTATTTGAAATGTAGTTTCGATGCTTTAAATGTGTTAAGGTGTATGAGTATTGTTTGATTTTGTACTAGCAATATTAGTGGAGAAAGTTTTTAGGTTGAAATTCAGCCTGGAGCAGAATAGGTGGCATCAATAAATTACGTGAGGTGTTTTTCCGGATTTCTGGACACCCCCCCCCCCCTTTCTGGTGAGATTTGGTCCGTTGAGACCCCCCCTCCCCTCCCGTAGTTATCGCCCTCGTAACTTTTTGAGAACTTTCTTTTTTTTTTTTAGGCCTCACCCTTCCAAATCCGGTTACACACCTACTTTTCGACGAAACCCCCCCCCCCCTAAAATCGACTTTCACGTAATTTGGTGAGTTTTCGCTGGCTTCCCTATTTCACTTCACATAATTTATGGACGCCCCAATACGAGGAATTTGGTTATTATTAATAAACTAGCTCGTAACCGCGACTTCGTGCGCGTGGATTAAGATTTTTTTTTTTTTTTTGCCAGAATTGAATGTAGAAAGTTGTTGGTAACGAAGGATTGGTACCAAACAACACCGAGTTGGCATAATATGACAGGAAATCTATCACTATATCATTCTACCGTCGAACCTGTCTCTTGAAGAGAATCAATTTCCAACATATTTCTGTCACCATTAGATAAGGTCTCAAAATTTCGTGACAACTGTTAATCATACTGGAAAAAATGTCCTGTGCCCTTCATACAGATTTTCTTGTCGAATTCCATCAGTATCGATATAGCCATTTAGTCGTCAAAACGTAACAAAAAGACAGAGACTTACTTCCGTATAGTATTATTACTGCGGTTCGCACACACACACACACACACACACACACACACACTGACTGCGAACAACCCCGAGGGATCATTATAACGTAAAAAATGTACACCTACAGCATTGCAAGACTACCTATGATTTGCCTCTCATTGCACCCCTAACTTTGTAATATCTACAGTTTAACATTCAATTCGAATAACCGACGGCCCAGGCGTGACTCTTACGATGAAAAACAATTTTTAAAAATCTTAGCCTCCAAGGAGATTTGAACCGTAGACCACGACCCAAACATTAGTAAGCCAGAGCTTTAGTCACTTTTTTTTAATCTTTATTGAGAGAATAAATGTTACATATTTACATTAATGTATCTTACTTGATAAACTTTGAACATTTGAGAAATACTGTAGCTCAGGTTCACTGATTCCCGGAACCGTTCAAGCTCTCGGCTCAGTTCCTTTGTTGGCTGCTGGATGAAGCGCATATCTGCTGAATATTGCCTGCTGTAGCCCAACATACATTCTAACACTTTATTTATTTTACAAGAACATTTTTTTTTAATCAAGTTGGTTGTTAATATGGCATTTTTACCTGCAGGAATCTAGAAAAATTGTCCTTATACGTGTTTAGTCTCAGTGTTCTATTAAGTTCTACTATTAGGTAATGCCAATAGTCTTCCAGTTTTGCCCTTCCTCGATTTGTTACAATGTAATAAGTATAATTTCCTATAAGCCAAACATGGGCATTTCTTTTACTTGGTGGAAATTGCCTCTGATCTGGTAGCAAGATGGTATCGGGTGTGTACATGTTTGGCGCTGATCTGTTTATTAAAGCTAGCTTTTCGCTCGTCTAATTCCAAATTTTTGGTTCTTCACAGCACAGAAGTCGATGTTCTATCGTGCTACATGACAACTAGACGGATAAACAGTAGAGAGATCTCCATATCCAGCGCGTCTGTCTATCGCCGTTCAGTAGTATTTCGAAATTATGAGACAACATGTATTATTTATACAGATAATTTTTCAACCAAATGTAGACAGTATTTTTCTCCTTGTTTCAAAGGATAAGTGTGCAAAGTTTCATCGAGATCGGATGACAACTGTGGATTTGTATGACGAACAAACAAACAAACAAGCAAATATACATACATTCCTCTTTATATATATAAATAAGCTGCCGGAGACGACGTATTTCGCGAAGTAAACTACTTTCGAATATTGTATATATAAACGAACAGATGAAACAACTTCTAAAAGTTAACACAAATGAACAGTGTTATAGAAATGTATTCATTTTTATAGAACTAACGGATCACTAATGTTACAGTTAATTAATAGTAAAAGTACAAGACGAAAGAATCATGTAATATTTTAAAGCAGAAAGATACTTACTTTCAAATAAACTGTTAGTGTAAAGTTTCTGTGTATTGCTGATATCCATCGCTAACGTAATACATCTTCTTTAGGGAATGGACATAACCGAACTCTCGGCCCCTTTGGATAATTTCTATTGGATGTAGGAACATAACACGTGTACACCATTTCTGCAAAAGAACAATTCATTAATAACTATCGTAACACACAGTAAAAAAAAAAAAAAAAAACAACTCACACTTCGCATGCGCAACAGTTTATAAATGGCTATCTTCTAAATGATCTTCCCTGACTCGCGTGACGTCTGAACAGTTTTGTGACGTAGGCACCGAGCCATCTTCTAGGTGGTGTTTGCTATACGCTTTGTAAGGCTTCGTATCCACTTGAGCCCGCTCATGCGAATGAGTCACTCATTGAAGCGAGCCGATCAAGTGTGGACGCCTGAGCACGCTCGCAGCGAACGACGGCGAGCGCGCTCAGGGCGAGCTGATCGAATGTCGGTATTTTAAAAAGTTCAAAGGCGAGCAGTGTGTGTCCGGTGCCGAGTGTGGACGCTAGTTTGGTGGTTTTACAATGAGCGCGAGCATGCGGGACAATGACACTTGCTTGACAACAATTAATCAGTATCCATCAAAGAAGCTGTTACGGGAAAGCTTATACGAACAGTATTTATAATCTAAATGAGAGGATGCAGATGGTGAAATCAGCGAGGTATTAAAACATGGTATTGATGACGTAAAGGAAATTAAAAAAAAACAACATAAAACAATATTTGAATATATATTGGTAGTAAAAGCCTATAAAAATAATAAATAGGTACCAACCTAAATATAATTTTGGAGCGACTGAACAATATCATCATAGACTACCGGTACAAAACGGCTGCTGATGTCAAGGTACTTTAGACATATGCTGCAGGTTTTAGGAATCTCCCGAAGGAAGGAATCTTAAAATTATCATTAATTTATTTCCTTCTGGGATTGTGCCAAGCATATGTGTTCAGTTCTATTTAATATGAGGTTCAACTAAAGGCAGGAAATGTTCGAAATCGATCTTTGAGATGTTCGTTAAGTGTTTAAAAGGCTCATTATCTCCTACAAAAGTCAATTCCCTAATTAAACTATTAAAATAATTTCTTCTCTGACGGTAACTTTCTCTAATCCACCACCTTGGTACTTTTCTTGTCTTCTAAGGCTGCAGCTGCAGCGCGCACACGTGACGACACAATAACCGAGCTTTTTCTGAGGAATGGCACCAGGCTCGTTCAACCAAAGTTTCCTTTTTCTTGAGTACGCTCAGGCGAGCACGCTCAAAACAATGGGGGGCTCATTCGCCTGAGAGTGCTCAAGTGGATACGAGGCCTGACGAATCGAGGAGAAATAGTAACAATGATAGTAACATGATACCAATAAACCTCTCTGAGATACGCTACTGTATTGCAGTGTTAAATACTTCACAAATGAATAACATGTAACAATATTTATGAAAAGTTGTAATGATACGCTTAAATTGAAGAATTAATCAAATATGAAAATCTAATAATCATTTGTGACTGGAATGCAATAGTGGGAGAAGGAAAATATGGAAATACTGTAGGATTTGTTTTGGTCTAGGAGAACGAAATGAGGGAGGAAGCAGGTTATTAGAATTTTGTGAAAGATTTTAAGCTAGTTGTGGCAAACACACTGTTTAAGAACCATGCAAGAAGAATACACACCTGGAAACGTCCTGTGGATACAGGCCTATATCAGCTAGATTATTTCATGGTCAAACAGAGATTCAGGAATCAAGTTCTAGACTGTAAAGGGTAGCCAGGAGCAGACATAGACTCTGACCATAGTTTGATAATATTGAAGTGCAGGCTGAAATTTAAGCGAATAAGGAAGCAGAATAAGCTGTACAGACTGGAAGTGAATAAAAAGAAACAATCTAGCACGACATATAAATTTACAGAAATGGTAGACTTAGGTCTAAGAAATAACTCGGAAAGGATCTCAACCGAGGGCAAATGGAATGCATTAAAGACTGAACTAATGAAAGTTGGTAAAAGAACCTTTAGAATTTAGGGGACAAGCTGCCTGAAAACCTTGGATCACAGGAGAAATTTTGGGGCTGATGGATCAGAGGAGAAGGTACAAAAATGCTCAGGATGAAGCATGAAGGGAACAAACAGGCAATTTAGAAATCAAATAAATAGAAAATGCAAAAAAGCAAAAGAAAAATGGTAGAAGAAAAGTGTGAAGAAGTAGAAAAGTAAATGATCGTTGGTAAAGTAGATTTTGCTTATAGAAAGATCAAACAGAATTTTGGAGAAATTAAGAAAAGAGGTGTGAACATTAAATCTGCCGATGGGAAACCACTTTTAGGCTCAGACGACAGAGCTAACCGATGGAAGGAATACATTGAAAAACTGTATGATGGGGATGACTTGAACAATAGTGTATTGGAAAAGGAAGGCGATGTTAACATTGATGACTTAGGAGATCCTGTTTTGAGGACAGAATTTAATAAAGCTCTGAATGACTTGAAAACAAATAAGGCAGTTTGAATTGATGAGATCCCTGCAGAACTTCTTAAATCCCTAGGAGAAGAAGGAATCGAAAGATTATTCAAGCTGATATCAAAAAGTTATGAAACAGGAGAAATTCCAACTGATTTTAATAAAAATATCATCTTCACACTTCAAAAGAAAGCACAAGTCGACAAATGTGAGAATTATCGCACCATTAGTCTAACACAGCGGTTCCCAACCTTTATTGGTACACGACCCACTTTTAAGTAAAAAAAATTTTCGCGACCCACCTAAAATGAGAGTCTATCTAATATAAGAATGGGAACTGTTGTATGATCTCGATACGCTATCGACTATCCTATCCTACCAATAGGCAAATTTTCATACAAAGGATATACTATCAACAAAAACAAGAATTCATAATACACAAAACAACAAACATATTATAGACCCGAAGGGCATGGATCACCACCTCATCAAGTTGACTGCTGAAATTCCACGATTAGAAGTAACTCCATCAGCATATTAAAATGCAACTGGTCTGCCAAGTCGCTTTTTGGTGGAAACCACCTGCAGAACCGATTTTAGTGGTTGATTGGTAGGTTTGTCATTGTGTTTTACTGCACCAAAATATATGAAAATATGGAAGACTGGGAGCAGGAAAACACAATGGTCAACTCACCAGTCAACCACTACAATGGGATTTGTAGGTGTTTTCTGCTGAGGTATGACTTGGTACATCAGTGGAATTTTAATTTTCAAATCGAGTTTTAACTAATCCTGGAATTGTAGCCGTCAACTCGATAAGGTGATGTTTTGTGCAGCCGCCTCTTGCTTTATTACAAAAATAATGAACAATACTTTTAATAATTATAAAAACACAACTTTACAGTCACTGAGATTTTTGGTAGTGCTGTTTACTGATGATGTCATCGATATCAGGGTTAACACTGGTTAATTTTAACTCTCTACACATAGTTTATTTCTGTTTTTATTTTTTTATCAAAAACAATAAAGTTGAAAAAGCTCGTTCACACAAGTATGTCATGTTGAACAGAATCAAGAACTTCACAGCTAATTTAAACATTTCTGGATACTCTGCTCGTACATTCATCCAGAAGGAAATTAAGGATTTCATGATTATTGCACTTGTAAAATATCGTGTTATATGAAAAAAAGATATATTTTCGCGGCAAAAACCTCAATTGTTCCGCGACCCACTAAAACACACGTCGCGACCCATCAGTGGGTCGCGACCCATAGGTTGGGAACCGCTGGTCTAACAACACATGCTTCAAAATTACTGACAAGAATTATATACAGAAGGATGGAAAGGGTAGTAGAAGATCAGTTCGGGTTTAGGAAAAATCGCGGTACAAGGGAAGCACTTCTGTATTTAAGATTAATACTTGAAGGGCGGATCAAGAAAAACAAAGATAATTATATGGCATTTGTTGATTTAGAAAAAGCTTTCGATAATGTTAGGTGGGATAAGATGTTCAAAATTTTAAAGAAGTCAGGTCTAAAGTATCGAGATAGAAGAATACTTTATAAACTATATAAGAATCAAGTGGCTATAATAAAATTAGAGAATCACGAAAGACATGCATCAGTTAAAATGGGTGTGAGACAAGGCTGTAGTCTATCCCCTTTAATATTCAACTTGTATGTAGAAGAAGCAATGAAGAAAGTCAAAGAAAAATTTCCATGTGGTATAAGTTTTCAGGGAGAAAAAATCAGTATGCTACGATTTGCTGATGACATTCTCTTGTTAGCAGAGAGGGCTGAGGATATTGAGAAGTTACTGAATGACATGAACAAAATACTGAAGGAAGATTTTGGACTGAATATAAATCAAAGCAAGACATAAGTGATGAAATGTAGCAGAAATGATACCAATACTAGTAGATTAAATATAAATTTAGGATCGGATGCAATAGGAGAAGTAAGTGAATTCTGTTATTTGGGAAGTAAAATTACAACCGATGGCCGAAGCAGGAATGATGTTAAAAGCAGAATAGCACTATAAAAAAGAGCCTTCATGGAAAAGAGACATCTTTTAGTTTCAAATATTGAAGTAGGAGTTAGAAAGAACTTTATAAAACTCTTTGTGTGGAGCACAGCACTTTATGGCAGAGAAACATGGACTTTAGGAATACTGGAAATAAAGAAAATTGAAACATTTGAAATGTGGTGCTACAGAAGAATGCTGAAAATTAAGTGGACTGACAAAGTAAGAAATGAACGAGTTCTGGAAATGATGGGTGTGGAAAGAAGTTTGTGGAGGAAGCTTACAGAAAGAAGAGACATGCTGGATTGGTTAATTTGCTGGTGGAGGGAACTGTTGAAGGTAAGAACTGTAGAGGAAGACAGAGATTCGAATTTATGACGCAAATAACTGAGGACGTGGGTTGTATGGGGTATGTAGAGATGAAGAGATTAGCACAAGATAGGAAAGGATGGAAGATTGCATCAAACCAGTCGAAAGATTGACGATAGAAAAAAAAAAAAAATGATACAAACTACTTAAAAATAGTGAGTATCAGAGAAGCAGCGCGAATAATCGCTACCATAGTATCCAATGGTTTTCAGTTGCCAGCTAATCTAAGTGGATGGCAGGTGTGATGCTTTATGGCACGTCAATGCATATTACGGATGCTTGCCGTTATAATCTGTGGCGTGCGGGTGCCCGTTAATCTCACTTCACCCACTAGTACAGGTCCATAATAAGGGAACACTCCTGCATTCCAAATTCGCTAACCATTTCGTCATGTAAACTAGTTTGACCTTCACAAATCGGCATTCTATAATTATGTAAATTTTATTTTCTTGAACCATTCCTTGTTTGTATAGCATCCATCTGATTTTTGAACTCTAATCCTAGGCGATATATATGTCAGCCAAAATACATGAAAGATCATTTTAAGCAGAAAAAGGCTGGATTATCCCACGCAATTTGTATTTACTCGAAAGATTAATAATTTCAAAGCGCAGCTTTTCATTTTCAACTCGGCTTGGTTTAAATTCCATTGCGATTCGTGTATTCCAAACTGCACGAACTTACTTTTGAAATTACATATAGTACAGAATTTCAGTTTTTAATTTCCAGTAAATTGTTACTATTTAGATTTCCTTCATTTGTTTTAAGTACTTTCAGCATGTCACATCTCTCTTTCCTTCACGTTTTACGCCTTGTCGACTTTAAGGTTATTGGTGGCCAAAGAGGATATTATTACTAACTAGCTGCCCAGACAGAATTCTTTCTGTCAAAAGTTATTGTCCTATCGTAGTCCAATAGAAAAAATAAATAAATAATACGTATCACAGTGATCACTTTATTTATTGATTTAATGTCTCAATAATAAACAATCATTACTTATAAATATAAGTTTTCTATTTCGTACACTGCAGGACGGTAGTAATAATGTGATTATAATTTTATTGTAATGTTTTATGGTACAAGATATTTTTTGGCGCGTAAACAAATAAAGCTGACGGTTTTCCACCGCATGAGCAGGCAACATACAACTGTCCATAAGGGAAGCATGGGTTTTCAAGATTAACGCCGCAAACACTCAACGACTGACCCTAGGATTTATTTATGGTCATAGCGAAAACAAGCCACACTGGAAATTGAAGTCGTTTAAATTTAAATGGTACGTCAGTTGATACCATTGGGATGCGAGGTAACAACACATCTTCTCCCTTATATTTTCCCTTTGGAATGGTTGCTTCGATCACATTGTTCAGTAATTTTTTTTTCACTGCTAGCCGTGTGCCATTACAAAGACGCGGTTGGTTGATATTTCGCAACATTATGACCACCGATCCTACTTTTAATTGAAGATTATGAAGCAGCAATCCTGGCAAATCCAGTGATTTAAAAAATTCTGGTGGATAGTTGACGACATCATCTTGATTAGTAATGCAATCAAATGATTTGTCTATCCTAAATTCAACGGCAATTTCATTTTGAATTTTGAAATTATTTCATTTACATCCGTGTTTTTGTCTCTGTAATATAGCTCAAACCAAAAAATTGACAGGAAATGTAATGCAGCCAGTAAAAACTTCTACAGGGATTTTGACATTACCAATGCCAATGAGTTGTTTTGAAAACATTTCAGCAGATCGATCATTTTGCAATTCCAAAGATAATCATAAAGCGCCTTTGTTTTGTTTTGATTGACTGGCAGTAATATTATTTTCGTTGATGATACGCATAACCATTTTTTTCCTTCGAACTTTATTTTGGGCAGCCATAGACTAATATCCATACAGTCTAATCAACTTGAAGGTATACCAGAGATAATCTTAATCTGCCTTTGTTTTGTTTTGATTGACTGGTTTGTATGAGAAAAGAAAAGTGTTGATTTTACTATTTTCCTCGCATATTTTACGTTTTCTCTCCAGAAGAACCTTCCTTGTGAATTAACGAAAATATGGGAAAAAAAAATTTATCCGAATTGGTCGAGCCGTTCTCGACTTTTGTGGTTAGCAACACATTCCGCGACTGATTTTTATTTATATAGACTTCGTTCGTGTTTGTAAAGAATTTGTACTGACAGCTACCGACATCTAACCACCATAGTGCACGATGGGAGACTCTAGGCTAATACCACACACAAACACCAATGATCTACGCTATGTAGTTGTGGCAACAAAGTGACATATACGGAGATACATATCTTTAGTCGAAATAAGAAAATATTCTTGATCGGCCTCCTTCAACCACCACATCTCCCACAATACCACAGTTACCGAAATTCGGGCAACGTTGTGATCGACGGATAACTCTGTGCTACTACCACACACAAACACCAGTGATCTGCGCTAGATAGTTTTGGCTGAAAAGTGATACATCATGACACATGCGTTTTTGGTAGAAATATGAAAGTGTCGCAGGTCGACCACATTCAACCACCATATCTTCCACACCCCCATAGCTATCGACATCTATCCACCATAGTACACGATAGGAGACACGACACCACTACCACACACAAACGCCAATGGTCTACACTATGTAGTTGTGGCAGCAGAGTGACATATACGGAGAGACATGTCTTTGGTCGAAATACGAAAATGCCCTGCATCTACCACTTTTAACCATCATATCTCCCACATCTTCACAGCTATCGGCATTCGGCCAACGTTGTGCATGACAGGAAACTCCATGCTACTTCCACACACAAACACCAGTGATCGGTGCTGGGTAGTGGTGGCTGAAAAGTGAAATATAGAAAAACACACGTCTATTTATATAGTGAAGATTATGAGGCAGCAATCCTGGCAAATCCAGTTAGTTCAAAAATCTTGGTGGATAGTTGACGACATCATCTTGGTTAGTTGCGCAATCAACTGATTTGTATGTCCTTAACTAACCGACAATTTCATTTTGAATTTTGAAATTTATTTCGTTTATATCCGTGTTTTTGTCTCTGTCATGTAGCTTGTCAGTCAAAAGTCTACAGGGTTTTTGTCATTACCAATGCAAATGAGTTATTTTGAAAACATTTCTTCATATCGATCATTTTGCAATTCCAAAGATAATCAAAAGCTCCTTTTTTTTGTTTTGATTGACTGGCAGTAATATTATTTTCGTTGATGACACGCAAACCCTTTTTTTCCTTAGAAATTTATTTTGGGCAGGCATAGACTAATCAACTTGAAGGAATACCAGAGATAATCCTAAGGTGCCTTTGTTTTGTTTTGATTGACTGGTTTGTATGGGCAAAGAAAAGTGTTGATTTTACTATTTTACTCGCAATTTTTACTTTTTTTCTCTCCATCAGAACCTTCCTTGTGGATTAACGACAATATGGAAAAAAAAATTAGCCGAATTGTTCGAACCGTTCTCGAGTTTTGCGCTTAGCAATACATTTGGCGATTCATTTTTATTTATATAGATTTTAAAAGTAAGAAAGTATTATTCCTCACAGCCAATTCAATCATCGTGGATTCTACCTGAACATAATTTAAAACTAATGGAACCCATCACCACAAGGCTTACCAGAACTTTGCATTCTTAAAATAATAGGATAAGTGTGGCTCGATCGTCAGACTCTAATGCATATCGCTGCTCAACTGAAATACCAGGTATTCTTAGTATTGCATCCTTCTAAACTGATGCATTCTATTTTCGTAGTTGAAACTTTCGTGATAGGCGGCATGGGTCTAAATTTAAACACATTGAACAGATAAACACACAATTGGTTTTCGAGAGAAGCGAAAATTTAAAAGCAGCCAAGAAAATGCCACGCACGTAGGAAGTAATTATAACACGTACGTCAGTGATGCTATTTTCGCTTATCACAAGCAGGTATAGATTAATATCCATAGAGCCTAATCAACTTAAAGGAATACTAAAGATAAGCCTAAAGCGCCTTTATTTTGTTTTGATTGAGGGAAAAGAAAAGTGTTGTTTTTACTATTTTCCTTTCAATTTTTACGTTTTTTCTTTCCATAAGAAACTAACTTGTGCCTTAACGAATATATAAAAAAAGAATTAGCCGAATTTGTCCAGCCGTTCTCGAGTTTTTCACTTGCAACACATTTGGCGATTTATTTTTATTATTTAGACAAGAGAAACTTTATTGTAAACATTTGATTCAGTGTTTTTTTTTTCTTTTTTTTTGGCTTGTCAGAAGTAATATCTGCGGATTAATCAGTCGCGGTAGCAATTATTGGCCCCAGGAATTACTCATGTTGATGGCATGTGCGTGTCTTTCATGCGTTAATGTGCTCTCGCAGGCCATTAGCAGCTTGCGTTTGTAATTAATGGTGATCAGCGCGAGCAGACATTTACAGCAAACTGTTATTTCTTTAAAACAACCGTAACAATAATTTCCCATGGATTGAGCAGTGCGGTGAAATAATTTTTAGTTGCAACGAAATGCTACAGAGACTGTGAGGCCAGAACTGAAGAATCTAAGAGGTCCTATTACAAATAAAGTTGACCTGCTGCGCCTAGACCTACTAGTCATTCAAGGAACTACTGAGCCCTTAAAGCGTTAATTCCACCAGTTAACGCGATAAATGTATGCAGCGAGTGATAATGTTCAAGTAAGGAAATCTCAGTACTATCATAACAATTCTAGTTTTATTTTCAATCATGCCTGTAAAGCTGGAATAAATGTTTCGGTGCTATTGTTCCACATACAAGCCACAGCAAAAGTTGTAATGAAAAGTTTAATATAGTAATTTTATAGTTCGTTCTCCTTCTGAGATGCTTAATGCACTCTTTAATATCAAAGGACAAATATTATTTATGAATTCACCAAATGACTAAAAAAGAATTCGATTAATGTATGGACAAAGTTATGTGTAATAAACCACTTTCCCCGTTCACATCATTTATTTAATACTGTTTGATGCAGCGTTTCCCCATGTTCTCAGAATGTTGGAAAATAAGGGTCTGGCACTTCCATTGGTATCAAAAAATCTCTTACTGTGAATAGTTGTTTGAAATTATCCATAATTTGTTTCAATTACTCTTATAGTTAAAAAAAATTATGAGTAAACGCTTTAAGGTGTTGATTTGGTCGAAGTAGTGGTAAAGACATTGTTACGTCACACAACGAATTCAACTAGTTAGTAGCGAGAATTTTGTTTACTGCATTCTTCTGTCTTAGCATAATTAATTTTTGTGTAGTAGACTTAATTCAAAGGTGATGAGGGGTTAATTGCATTCGACCTACGAACCAGAGGAACAGAATAATGAAGGACGAGACACACCAACTCTAATCATATCAGTACAGCAGGACCTTACCTAATGTGGACCATAAAGGGATTATGGCTGATTACCGAAATGGCTGCGGCTAGAGTAATGGCGGATCAGACAGCGAGAGCATCAGGTGCTGGCTGAGTATTCAGCTGATGCAGTTATCAGCTGACCAATCTTCGACCGTTGCAAGTTCAGTTAGTACTTAATATTATTACAGCACCACATTAATGAACTTTAAGGTTAAGTACCATTAGGTTTCTACTTTTATAACACACTAATCAGTGCCGATTAATGGTTTCTTTTTCCTCTTATAATGATGTACTTTACATGTTAGAAGCTGAAGACTTTGGTGAAAATTATATTATAATAACAAAGATGGATTTCATATTCCCATCAGTCTTTGGTACAGTGCAGATAATAACAAAATAATAAAAAAAGCTGCAATACATTTCATTTGACAGCCAAATAGCAATAAATCAGAAATAAAAAAAAATTTAGGATTCATTCTGAAATATTTACACAGAAAATGTAGTACTACATTTTGCATAATTTTTCAGTGTATTCGAACCCCAAACAAAAGTGCTATTACTGGAACTTAACACAAGAAAATAAATAACAATATTTTCGATTGGCAATATATCGCTAATAAACTTAAGTGGATAAAACAAAAATAGTAGTTCATTATAGTTCGCTTGAAAGTTTTGTAATAACCTTATTTGTTTCGATCTCAAGTTCAAATATATATTGCTCTATCAATAATTATGATGAAAAAGCTAGTTGATCACTCATCAACACGTTTATCAAGTGAGTGACAGCAGAACCTACCCCACTTATACACCAGACCCACTTACGCATCAGAATTCAGTTAGCATTCAGTCGCAACAACATTAACAGATTAGCAGAGGAATACAGCCTGAGTGACGATACAACATTACAGACTTTTGTTTGGAACTATTTAGATATATTTGTCAAAACCTAACAAATAGACAGAGAGGTAGAGTTACTTTCGCATTGATAATATTATTTGAGCAGATCATACAAAAACTGAGTGCGAGAAAAACAAAGCCTGAGTGACCGTTATAGTATAAGAAGTTAAACGCGTACGGTATTGTTGGGTGCCTAAGGATTGTTCGGCAGCCTACGTGACAGAGTTTGCCACGTATTCTGCCTCTGTTGTGGTTGGAATCCAAACAACGGAACATCCAGGCGTGGCTCATATTATCAAATACAACTCCTAACAATTCCTTCGTCTACCGGGATTTGTACTCGAATCTGGGGCCTGCACATTTCAAAGCAAATGCCTTAGCCGCTGGGCCTGCAGCTCGTTATCTGGAACAGCATTCCATGAGACCTACACATGCTATGCGATTGTCTAACACCGTTCAGTTAGATTTTAAAATTCCGTGACAAAATATATTATTTATACAGGAGAATTATTTTTACTAGAGATCGCCCAGTAGTCGAAATTCGACAGTAATTTATTAAGTTAATTAGTTTTTTTTGTAAAAGAGTAATAATTATTGCAAATAGTTTTTTGAATTTGTTCTATTGCATTTCTTGCGAGCATAGATATATTATATACTGTAAACATTTACGCTGTTGGTTGCGAGGGTGTTTATCTTGTGTTGTTTGCCTTAATTATAAAATAAAAAATTAAAAATTTAATGTAACAGTAAAGTAGCACTTTTAACAGCTATTATTTGCATCTTTTTTTTATATACAATTATTTGTCAGTTTTTTTAAAAAAATTATTATTGGATCAAAAAAAAATTTTTCGCTGAACATCAAATAGTTTGAAATTTAATGATGCAAAACTTCTGTGTAAACGATGTTTTTTGTGTAAACTCTTTCATCATTTGCTAAATGCCTTTGACCATTATATTCTGAAATATAAAATCTCAAACCATCGAATGATCGAACTCTACTTACTGGGATGTACAGTTGACCATGTGTAAAGACATGGCTGCCTCAATAAAATTCATACTTTTTCGAAGGTTTGTCCTTGTAAATGCAGGTATAATTGGAAATTGAGTTGTTTGAAACTTAAATGGTAAAATAGTACCGGAAAAAATTAAGTTTATACTTGGAATCAAAATTCTCTTATTGCGAGCGGTTCTAGTTAAAACTTTGCAATCAATAGCATTACGATGCATACACTTGATGCGCAATCTTGCTCCATTGACTAATGCTTCATTTGTATTTAAGTTTCTGTACCAGATTTCATTCAAATGGTGGCTCACCATCATATTACAGCTACATCAATTTGAACTGCGTCATTGTAGCATCGTATATTTAAATCATGATTTGATTTAATGAGAATACAAATTTATTTATTTTGATTTTCAACTGTCTGACGATGATCTTTCCTTGCAATCAATGACTGAACAAAAGGATTAATGCATTCCGTACATGCTCCTTTTCGAACAGAGGCAATTCGAAATGTTGCTTCTTGCTTCTGTAAGTTCAGAGATTAATCTCGACTGTTTTGTTTCACCATAGACCAAGTATCTTAGTCCCGAAAATACACATCAGATTTCACGCACACACACACACACACACACACACACACACACACACACGCAATTAATGAATTTGTAAGACATATTATATATAATTTTGACTTGCGCAAAATTTTGGCCACTAGCTGAGCCATCTATCGTCCGTCGGGTCGACCAGCGCCAGAACTTAGCAATAGATAGAGTGCTCTGGCGGCATCCGAGCGAACTACGTAGCGGGGCGAGTGTTTTATTTTATTTAATTTAATGTATTTGTAACACATATTATATATAGATTTTAGCTTTCTGTACTTCTTCTCTATATAAACTTTAACTATGCCAAATCTCATACTTCTCCCGGCGCGCAATGTTCTTAAAAAGGGATCCTAAATTTTCACTTAGCGTATTAATATATATATGACCTTCCCAATCGCAAATAGTATTTTGTTAACAAATTTCGTCAAGATCGGTTTTGCCCTTAAAACGCAACAAACTGACAAAGAGACAGAGTTACATTCACATTTGTAATATTAGTATAAATTAACTGAACTGAATAACTTGCAGCAGTAGCTTGTATCGTTATTGGAATTAGAGTTTTAACCTTCTAGCCATTTTAATTTCAAAACAATCACATGGCACATGAGCCATTTCTATAACTAATATAAGCCGTAAGCACCTGTTATGCTATTATATATCCTGGCCCAGGCGGTGAAGAGGGTAGCATGCATATCTCGCGTTGTAAGAGGCCCCTGTTTGAATACGAGGTAGGAGCTTTTAATTGTCATCTTGTGCTGCTCTCATTGTAGTCAGAGGCGGCCCTAGTAAGTTTTTCAGGTGGTGCGAGATCTCATTGTGGCGCCTCAAATGTGCAATCGCTTACCGCAATCGTGTTTAAGGTGTCCATATAGACAGACTGAAGATAACATTCATTTTTTACATCCTTCTGAAATTATAAATGTAAAAGTGTGTTTTCTTTGATATTTGTTACTGTTTCACGTCGAAACAGCTGGATGGCTTACGACAGGGGTGGCCAACTCAAATGATCTTGCGGGCCACTTTGGAAATGCATCATTACTCCGCGGGTCGCGTTTAAAATTATATATTAGATTCAGGCCCACTATAGTCATTTTTTTGAGTGAAGAAGTTAAACATAATGTGTTATTATTATTGTGTTTACTATTATACTTACATGTAAATATGGATAATATAATAATAATGACACTAAACACACATTTTAAAGAAATATATAAACTAAAAAGATATGAATAAAATGTATAAATAAATTCTAAAATATGGATGCACAAATAAGGTGTTTTTTAATAAACTGGTTTTCAATACTTTGGCTATTATAAATTAAATATATTTTTTAAAAGTGTGATGAATCTTGCGGGCTGGAAAAAATATTCAAGGCTGTATGTTGGCCACCCCTGGCTTGGGATAAAATAGCTTTGTGGGATTCGAATACGAATATGTATGTGAATGCGTTATGAATTCCAATCGAGTAAATCCGAGGGCAGAAAATAGTCTTTATTTATTAATAATAACTCAAAATTCAGAAAGATTAGCGTATATAATAACAATGGTATGAATGAGAAGCAACAACAGTGAAACCGAACACTGAAAAGGTTAATTTACGTTACTATAACGTACGCAATGCTCACATCACGTCGTAACAGCCCTTATACCTGAATTTTGAATAGCATTGTACTGTATGAAGTATTTGTAGTGAGCTAAAGTTTGCTTGAAAGTGATTTGGTATGTTTGTTTTGTAATTTCTTGTAAATCAGTGTATATAGACTTTGTTTTAGGTAAGAAAATTATTTAAAGTGCATTTAATATGTTTAAGAACCGACTGATGCAAGAGAATTTCTTAAATGTTTGTAATTCCATGTATTAATGTAAGTTACGATGTCTACAGGACAATTTTCTACAGTTTGAGATGATTTCTGTAAATAATTTTGTATTTAAGTATCTCTAATTACCGTTTCTGATCATTTTTTAATGTTGTTAAGTAATTTTGTATTAATTTTGATTGTTTGAGTGATTGTTAATGATCGAGAAATATCGGGCGGATGCCTTTGAAGAATTCTCGTAATTTCGATAGAGACTATATAAACAGATCGCCTGGACAGAGAAGTAAGCAAGCAGGAAGTTAGTTAGCTAGTTGATATCATTCAGTGTTACAGAGAGTTTCAGAGATTATCTTTGCAACTATTCAGAAGTGCATCTCTGTATTGTATCTATGCTTGTGAATATCGCTGACTTGTTGTTTAGAACACAATAAAACAACTCTTCAAACATAACCTGTTTGGTGGATTTTTTAATTACGAAGTAATTAAACCACCGAAGAACCTTAATAACGTGTACGTCAAATTTACATAGTTTTAAGAAAATTTTTTAAAACAATCTAATGAGGAAATAAAATCATAACTAGAAGGCCTAGATTGCCAACTTCCTCGTTTTTGCCCTTTGGCAATATCATTTTCTATAGATAAAATTGCAAGATCTGAAAGTCCTTCTAAAGACCGAGTTTACCGTAAATAAATTTTAATGAATTTTAATTTACTGAAACTTTGATCTCCTTTAATGACAGTTACAGGTGTCGTTAACAAAAGTCGAAGTGGTGTCCACACATTCGGAAATATATCCTTCCAACCATTTTGTTTCTTAAGTTGAACTTTTATTGGTTCTGCCGATTCAAGCCCCACCAACAACAGTTTCAGTAAGAAAGTTCTCAGCCAAGTCACAACCCGATATGTCACATTTTTCTCCATTAGTTAAACCAATTTCTAAATTTGCTCAATTATTACAATTCAGGAATTTTTTTGATAATGTGTAAGAACAACACTGTATCATTAAATTTAGATTGTTGTGAAAATTGAGTGACCTACACCTTTATAATTGCCTATATAATGCTAAAACACGTTCACTGTAAACAATTCTTTGGGATCTGTTGTTATCTCATCTATGGCTTCGTACTCAAAAAATCTCTTCTTTTTTTGGTATCTGACTGGCTTAATAAAAGGGTATGTCCCAGTCTTAGAAGCAATTTCTCTAGCTGTTACCAGAATAGGCGAATAACATCGGTACTCTCTCTCAAGTTCCGAGATCTTTCACAGAAATTGTGAAGCGTTTCATGAATCCTTTCATCCTTGATAGCCTTGCTTACAATAATGCTTGAATCAATATATTGTACCTATTCACCATTGTAACTATAAATTCAAATTGCTCCATGCTCTGGCTCGTTTCGAGAAGGGCGTCACGAATTGAATAATAGTGATAAACTGATAACGATCTGCATCTAGGCTAAAAACGCTATTCTTCGAATGAATTTCGATTCCCCCCCCCCCGCCCCCCATAGCCTTCTGAGTTCTTGCATACCACTTTCCATCCTTTGTTGATGAGAGAATGGAACAAATATTCTTTAAAGAAATCTGTACAAAGAAACCGATATAACTGATGTATTGGCAGTACCTGCTATTACCAAATTTAATGACAGCTAAATGTATTAAAAACGCTTGAGATGATATTGGTTCAGAATTCTTCTTTGGACACCTTTGTTTCCTCCTATCATATTGGATAGATCGTCATATCTTTGGCCTCGAAAATCGTTCATATCCAGATCGAATTTTTCATCATTAATATACAGGCCAGTGAGTAAAGCTCTCAGGTCTCGAATAGTCACTTACCGGCTTGTAAGCAAACGAAACACTCACGCATTTTAACTTCGTCTTCATTAGTGTCAACAAAATAGCCCAGTCAATAAAGGGCCAAAAACAGTGAATGTCGGAACTTTCTCTGGTAAAGCTGAATTTTCTCCCAGTAGTAGATCACTATTAGAGAGACATTTTTTCAAAAGTCCCCGAAAATTCCAATGGAGCTTCCCCCCCTACCCCCCCTTTAAGTTTAAAATGTAGAGTTTTACGCAATCGCATATAACTTTTTAACCAAAAGTTTATTAAGGTTATATTACTTACAGTTTTATTCCCTGATAAATATTCTACAACTTTTATAATAACATAATTTATGATATGTGCAGCAGTTTTCCCGTAAATTAACTAAATGTTGTAAAAAAACAATATTTTTTTGCCACCTATCTACGTTTTTGCAAAACCATATTTTTATTCGTCACCAAATGAAAAAATGCTTCGAATGAAAGTTGTAGCTCATATATTCCTGAGTACATCGGTGTATAAACATATACAGTTATGTGTATTACTCTACTAGTAACATAGAAAACAGTAGCTGGGTTTTGAGCGCGTGAGCGCCCGGGAGTCGGCGGGCAGCGTGAGCCGGCCGCGCCCGTTGTGTAAGAGGAAGAATAAAGGTGCTATAATTTCCAGAAATAATTTTTAATGCATTTAACATCGTTCGTTTGATCTAACGTGTCAGGGATAGTTGCTAATGTAGGAAAATCTTTATTAGCCCAAACACACAATCCTTTTACAAAACTATCAGGTGAATTAGTTTCATTGACATCTGGATTCGTGTGTGATGACTCAATAAACTGCGATGAAGCGTATGATGTCGGTCTCTCAGCCATAGCCAAAATGAAGGGAACTAACTTCCATGATATTAAATTTCACAGGAAGGATATGGTTAAGATTCAAGCAGTGCAGAAGTCAGCATTGGTACGATCAAAAGAAGTTTGTGTGAACTCCCAAAAACTTTTTAACCGTATTTTGTGTGTGTGCGACAGTCCCGGAAAATTGAAGACTTACTTGGAATTCGAACTGGCTCCTCGGCCACCTGCTTTTTTTGATGATGTATCCTTACGAAAAAGAACAAAATCGTCACTGATGAAGGTATTTGAAGAAGGTGTCATCGACTTAATGGACCAAAATGGTGCAGCTTATGTTTTGAACGGGGGATTTCTTCTACACAAAATAGCGTGGCCAAGAAATTGTTCCTATGGCGTCATCTTAGAAACTTACTGTACATATGTTGTAAATAAATATGGATCTAATTCAATTGTAGTATTTGATGGTTATCCAGACGAGCCAACAACGAAAAATGAAGAGCAAAACAGAAGAGCAGCCAAAAGATCTTCACCTGACATAGTATTTGATGAAAACACAATTTGTGTTACTGGAAAAGAGGAGTTTTTAGGAAATACTAGTAACAAGAGAAAACTGGTACTAGCTTTGGCATCTGAATTCAGAAAACGAGGACTACAAGTTGTTACAGCGGAAGATGATGCTGATGTGCACATTGTTATGATAGCAATTCAACAGCAGAGAAGTGACTGTAAGGTATTTGTCGTTGGAACCGATACCGACTTAATAGTATTACTTACGGCACTGGCTCCTGAAAGTACTTGTATATACTTCTGTAAAGAGCTAGGGGGTGCAGTTCCATTAACAGTGTACTACAGAATCGCCACTCTCATAGAAAAGTTTGGAGATCAACGTCAGTTACTTCTGTTTTGTCACGCTATAACCGGATGTGATACCACATCCAGCATGTATGGAATGGGCAAATTAAAAGCGATAGAATTGCTCAGATCGAAACCTGATATGCAGAATACAGCGAGGAAGTTTTTGGATGATTCTACAACAAGAGAGGACCTTTTGATTGCTGGTGAGAAATTTGTTCTATGTTTTTATGGGTTAGAGAAATATTCAAATCTGAATGAAGCCCGTTACTACAAGTTCTTGACAGTAACAAAGAAAAGTTCCCTTAGATCAAATTTTCATCTAGCAACATTACCTCCAATGTCTGAGGCATGTCGTGAACATTCGCTGAGAGTATTTTTGCAAGTTCAAAAATGGTTAGGTAATACTCTTGATGCTACAAACTGGGGTTGGAAAATTGAAAACGTGAAAGAAATGAGAGGTACCAAAAGAACATTGAAACCAATTCCTACCTCGAAGCCATTTGCTCCAAACGAACTGCTGTACTTAGTGTCATGTTCTTGTAAACAAGGATGCGGACAATACTGTGGATGTAGAAAAGTGAACCTGAGTTGCACTGCAATGTGTGAACACTGTAGTGGCTTATCTTGCCTAAATTCACACCTGTATTCAGAAGAAGAAGATGAATTTCCTCATACAGATTAATATGTAACCGTTATCAAAGAGACATGCTTCTAAACATAAAATAAGTTTTATCAGTTACAATAATCATGACTTGTAAATATTAAATCGGTGTAAATAATATCTGTGGTGGGTGGGAGGTCCGTGATGCTGTTTTAAAACACAAGTAATTTAAAACAGCTGCCGGTTTAGCCAGTCCGGGACACGGCGGGTCCATAGTTGGTGGATAGTGGAATGGCCTGATATAACAAGGCTAGGTTAAATCCCCCGAACCAAAACTGGCATACAAATGTGTACAATAATTAATTATGAATAAAATTAAAATCTTTAATTCAAATATGTTACAATCAGAAAAACAAATTTTACTTCTCATATCACTCTAATGTTATTTTGATTATACACAAATATTTACTAAATTACAAATTAAAGGTCGACACACTATGGGCTAGTACGAGTATAAGTGTTAAAAATAGATGTTATAATTACAGTATTAACTAATTGAATAGGCATATGAGGATAAGGCGCCTTTCGCCTACGCTCGCCGACTCCCGAGCGCTCTCGCGCTCAAAACCTAGCTACTGTTTTCTATGTTACTAGTAGAGTAATACACATAACTGTATATGTTTATACACCGATTTACTCAGGAATATATATGCTACAACTTTTATTGGAAGCATTTTTTTCATTTGCCGAAGAATAAAAGTATGGTTTTGCAAAAACGTAGATAGGTGGCAAAAAAATATTGTTTTTTTACAACATTTAGTTAATTTACGGGAAAACTGCTGCACTTATCATAAATTATGTTATTATAAAAGTTGTAGAATATTTATCAGGGAATAAAACTGTAACTAATATAACCTTAACAAACGTTTGGTTAAAAAGTTGTATGCGATTGCGTAAAACTCTACATTTTTAAACTTAAAGGGGGGGTAGGGAGGGAAGCTCCATTGGAATTTTCGGGGACTTTTCAGAAAATAATCCTCTCATCAAGGTCTATCACCCTTGAAAAAATCAGCTTTACCAGAAAGAGTTCCGACACAAAACCTTTATTGACTGGGCTAAAAAGCAATGTTTAAGATAATTGTTCTACGCGACTGACAACAGAAGTTCAATTTAGTATGATGGAATAGTATTTAGATGACTTAACCATGGTCAAAATTTTATTAAGAATTGCAACCGTTTTAAATACATTTTCCAAAATAGTAAATATTAGTCTCCTTATTAGCAATTCGGCGGAGATGATCCATCATCATAGTGCCATATTTTCCTAGCAGTTGCAATATATCCAGTTACTTACCATAATTAGAAGTATTTAGGTTTCAGATCCAAAGCTTTCCCTGAACAAGAATTATTGCATGTTAAAAATGATATTTTGGATATCATTCATTCGAGGATAGCAACCCACTATTATTTTTCGTCTTCAATCTGTAATTACAAATGCTTGTTTATTATATTGAAGTTCTTCAGTCTAATCAACGCTTCTATCCCAATCAGCACGGAGTGTTGGCGATTTGAGGAAGTTTCGTTAGTTTTGAGATGCCCTCATAAGTAGCTCCAGTCATCAAATCCTTCTTTAACCGAATAAGAGTGAGACCTTCTGTTGAATAAACAAAGTAAAAACAATATATCAGCAGATTTGGAGTAAACAAGCTATCTTCTTTATAAGTTTATCCATTTGATATTACTCTTTGAAAATGCGTTTTGATATATGACGTCCATGATTTTTTTCTTGGATTTTTTTTGTTACTCGAATAATTATTTCATTTCTGATGGAAGGGTCAATCCGCAACCATTTTGAAATATCATCATAATTTGCGATGGTGGTGGTATGTTTGGTATAACCCATTTTGAAGTACAGTCGACGTTGCGGCCATAGCAAAATCTTCTAATACATGCTGCTCTTAATCATTATGAGCCTCGTCTGAAGAACTTCTATCTTCCGTCACTTGTTAAAACTAATTCTGATGACGACGATTCACATGACATCTCTAAGAAATTTTGCAAGCAACTTTGAAGCCTCCTCAGTTTCACCTTGGTTTAGTTTTTTTCTTTCTTCTTTTAAGAAATTGAAGGCACATTACATTTTGTAAATATTTACGCTACCAACGTCAATTGCAATCATCTATGGTATAACATTCTAGAAGTAGATAAGTAGGTTGAATCTCGCCTCATGCACACACATCCACATGCAAATGACTGCCGGATCTAGAGGGTGGTAAACCGGGACGTTTACCCCGGGCGGCAAAATCATGTTTAAAGGAACGGAAAGTGACAAATTCGTGAGTGGTGACCTTCTTTCTTAGCACTACTACCCTGAGCGGCAACCTTCAGGTGGCAGAAAAATCAAAGAGTAGCTTTAAACTGTTGTGGGCGGCAAATTCATAAATTTATATTTGAAGAGGCGGCAGTCGCTGCTCGGAAAATTCGTATATCCGCCATAGGTGAATGAGCTGTAAGATTACAGCCGAAAAGGCAGGTGCGGGAGGCGCGGCGTAACACCGGAGAGTTCTAATTACGGAACGATTTGTGGTTTTCTCGAATGGAGTAACTCGAGCTGACTCGGACTCTATATTAAACGGAAGCTATTACGTTAATTTACTTAAAAAATATGTGAACAGCAAGCTGGATTATTATAGAATTTATTTTTCATTTTCGGCGCCCCCCGTATGACGGCGCCCGGTGCGGTCGCACCACTCGCACCGCCCCTGATTGTAGTGTCGCAAATTGCAAGAGCAAAGTATGATACCGTAGTTAGTAAAAAACAAATTTAAGTGCCTAAATCGTCAGAAAGACCGAATGCCATATATATATATATATATATATTTATATATGACTGAATTATGATGTGTAAGAAGGGTAGGTTCTGTTGTCACTCACTTTTGAAAGAGCAATACATATTTGAACTGGGCCACAAAAAAAATTAACTAAGACATATCGCTCAGGTTTATTACTTTCAAGTAAATATTAGTAAACCACTAGTTTGATTTTGACCACTTGGATTTATTAGCGGTAAATATAATTCAAAACAGGACTTAAGAGAAAATGAATTTTTTCTCAGTGTTGGTTCCGCTTCCAGCGGAGGTACTGGTAGAATACAGTCCGCTTGGATGACAGTAATGGCTCTCAAATCATAGGTGACAAGAGATGTACTCGTATATATCGTATGGTGGCAGCTCGTAATGGCGCTGCCCTGACAGCAGCTCAAAGAGGAATCAGTATCACTTACTAGGTGTAAACCATGACCGTGTTTTTGGTATGGTCCCAGACCTAGAACACTTCCCAATATCATACAAATAGACACAAAGTAATAAATAAATTTTTGGTGGACCAAGAATCAATTTTTTAGGGCCACTACATCTGATATGATCTATTTCTTACGTGTGATTGTTGTTGGGCCTTTGCATTAAAAATACGGAGTCTAAAAGAGACAAAAAATAAGTTTATAGGGGAAAAAATGAATTTTTAGGGTAAAAGATAATGACTGCTTGACCTATCTTTCCTCTTATGATTTTGTATGAAGGGATTTAGAAGTATTAAAGACGTGCAGGAACCATCTCCCCATATATGGATTATCAGTTTCCACATCAATTTTTGAGAAAGTCATGTTCAAATTTCTATCACCCTCCAGTTCACTTTTTAATGTAATGGAGACTAAGAATACATCATTTTTTGAATAATGCATCATTGTCAACCAATTTTCTGTATATAGTGCTTTCACGTGCAATTTGGTCAACCTTTGTTTAAGTATGTCAAAAAAAGTCTGTGTCCTCGATTCTTAATTCCTATACGTTATCTAAATGCATCTTCAATTCGATTTAGCACCGATTCCGGATTTAAGTGTCCTTGCATTGCTTGAGGATGGTTTAGACATTCCTTATCTCAATGACTGTGATGTTTACCGCATGATTTTAATACCGGAAACTAAATAATTTGTTATCTGGATGTTGTGGATCATTTTCCTCAATTGCTGATAATATTGATGAATAAATAACGCTAAAGCAATTGAATGTTGGATACATTCAATTGATTTTCAAATGAAGGGTTTACAACCCGCTCTTTTTGTTAGTATTATTAACTTCTTGGCAAACTGCTCGAGATTTATTGCGTCCCTATCCACTTTGAAGTCAGATTTACAATTTGTTCTCCCTTTGGAAACTTAATGAATTTCTTGTAACAAAAAAATTACTTATCAGTTCTATACAGCATGAAATAATTCTAAATGTCATGCAATTAGTTTTCCCTACAGAAAATTCTTCACCTTCCCTGAACTTGAAATACTTTTTTCCCACATCAGTCTGCTAATCCTTAGTATAGAAGATGTGTGATCGGCAAAAGATTCTTCACCAACCGAATATAGTTTTTGTGAGCAATTAATTAATTAATTGATCCAGTATATACGACGAACTCCTTCATATGTCTCTAGTCATTTCTGCTGGCGGTTTCTGACCAATTTTATTATTGTTATGGGCAATGCCTATATTATTTTACAACGCAAAGTAATAAGAAACGGTGTCTTGATTTTGCTACCCAAAACGGTTAACTCGGTATCTGATCGAAGCCGTCATTAAACCCCAAGTTGACACTGTTATAGTTGGATAACCACAACGCCCGGTTGTTTTCAGTGTCTATTTTATATTACGAAGTAAAGTTTTTCGATTCAATTTCAAAGCTTAAACAAAGATTCCTCTGGAATCCCTTTCCAAAGGGTTTTGAACTCGCAAGTGGAAGAGATTACTTAAGCATTTAATTAAATATCAGATTCCGTTAGATTCCATTGCTGTCCCTACCGGTAAATAACCGGAAATAAAGTTGCTTTGGAAGCGAATCTTGTATGAACGAATAAGCATTTTTATTTTTGGTGATATTACAGTTCTGAAACAGTTTAATTGAAAATCTTTACAAACACACACACACACATATATATATATATATATATATTTGATGTGTTTCTTGCGCCGAACCACTTATTTCCCTTCATACTTAACCTTAACCGAAATCTATAAATGAGATACGATTTTAAAGATTAAGGTCTAGGATATGGTAAAATTATAACCCAAGAAAGGAATTTATCGAAAGTCAGCCCGTAAAGGACAAAAGTATTAACTATCAAGGTCACGAGTATAACAAAGTTCAGAGCCAAGGCGCTAGGATTGGCTGCCGTCGCTATCTAGCTATATTGAGATGAATTCTAACCGACGCGTCGGTTAGAATTCATCTCAATATAGCTAGATAGTAACACCACATATCACGAGATTTCGTTAAACTGTTTGCATTTTCTACAATAAGGAACATTTCGACACTTTGTTTCTGTTAAGTGAAGTAAATTGCCACGATTTTGTGTCATATTTACTTTTCGCGCCTCCAGAACTTTTTTCTAATTGTTTACTAAGACATTGTGTTTTGTCACGTTCCTATTTCAGTTGACAGTAAACCATTGCTTCAAATTAGTCGGTTCTTCTTTTCTCCTACTACAATCCACAAACCTCACTATTCATAGCATTTTGTACTAGAAATTTTTGCACGGGTTATCTAGTATTTAGAAATATGCTTCGGAAAGAAAAGTTGATGAGCAGTTACCAAGCCTGAATATTCACGTAAGTATTTTCATTATTAATCATCGGAATTATACCATCGTGAAAGACCTAAACACTGAAAGACAAACAGGTAAAATACGTTTAAGCTCACATCTAGACCTGTACTATTTTTAGCCCAGTAATAGCATATTTTCTGATTAGCTTTATGAGGTAACAGCTCTGTATTATTACTACTGTATCTGTTATTTGGTTATAGGTTCAAATAGATCTTTCGTATTTGTAAATTCCTTTATAAACACTATCTGCGGACAGGTAATCTGTACCGGGAGCGCGCAAGCAACTTATGGAGCAGAACACAATTGCAGCATTTTATAATCCGCGTAATTCGTCCTAAGCCCACTGCCTGACTTGAGAGGGTATTACATGTCGTTATGTATAATCGACTTTTAACAGCAGACCGAAATATCTTTGTTTGCTGTAGAAATATTTTATGTCATCGCAGTTACAGATCAGCAATCGTTTACTTTTGATATCTCTTCCATTCTCAAGAATATATGTAGGTTGCAAAAGCTATTTTCACAATCGTAATATACATAAATTCAAACATAAAGACTAGATAGCAGAACGTTTCTACATGTTTCAGTTACCACTTTCCCATTAACTTATTTGATTATCAACGCATCGAACTGCAGAAACACTGCACCTCTACCTTTAAATCATTTATCCTGGTTGACTTCTCAAGTGTGCCTGTTACTTTAGCATGTTGGTGTGTAATTTCTACTATTGAAGTTATTTTGTTTCAGTTTACAAGTTTCTGATGGTGTTATTGCTATTACATTTATTATGCTTACATCTGAAGTAATACGGTTCATCACTAATAATGTTGAAGAAGTATAGTTTTTGCTAATTATTAACGGACTAGCATTTGCCCGCTGCTTCACGCGCGCGTGCCTTGGCAGGTGTAGAAATTATTTACCGATTTATTAACGTGGAAAGGCATGAACTGTTAATGTATTCTGAATATTTTCGTTTGTTTCGGTTAATACGTTAGGTTCGGTTTTCATACTGATGTCAGAGAGTTGTTTTATTCATATTTTAACGTGATGCAATTGATTCAATAGTAGAAAAGGTTCCTGAAAAATTAACAGTAGTAATTCGTGGTTGTAATTATTGTGCGAAATATAAACATTTATTGTTTAGAAAGGCTTTTATTTTTGCGTTATAAGTAAATAAAGCAATGCTTAAGAGAAATAATATACTATCTTCAGCATACTTCGTAGGTCACTCATTGTAATGTCTCTGTGTAGACCACGTTTCTGGTCTGATTGTTCATTGTACATATGTACAGGCGTGATCTGCCTCTCACCCTGGAGCAAGCAACGTATAGCTGGCCGTGCGAGAAACATGGTGTCCGAAGATCGATGCCTACGGTTCCTAGTGTCTGTCCCTGTGACTTGTTAATTGTCATGGCAAAACATAACGTTACGGGAAATTGTAGGTGCTTAAATTTGAACGGGAAGTTTGAAGGAACCAATGGTATTGGTAGAATGAATACTTCGTCTCCTCGTCCACATCCTGTTAAAATAACGGCCTCAATGATGTTTTTGTGCAATGATTTCACCAGAAGTCTAGTCCCATTGCATTGCTGTGGTGGTGATATGTTTCTCATTAGCATAATTGGAGTACCAACTTTTATATTCAGTTCATGCGCGGGTAGACCAGATGCGCTGAGGGAATTTAAGAACTCGATTGGGTAAGTAGTCTCGTCGGCTTGATCTTCAACCGTGTTTATAGCGACGTAAGTCATCGACGTTGTTTTGATCA
The DNA here is from genome assembly GCA_031002005.1 of Vandiemenella viatica. NCBI lineage: Eukaryota > Metazoa > Arthropoda > Insecta > Orthoptera > Morabidae > Vandiemenella > Vandiemenella viatica. Next base: position 289,914,784 of record JARYHS010013630.1, on the reverse strand, counting down.
TATCCAGGATATACTTATTGATGACATTCATGTCTTCATTCCTGGGTGCCAGTATCGCACGTTCACAAAACCAAGATTTTTCTTTGTTGGTAATATTTACTATGTCAGGATACACACTCGAAATTAGATCATCGATGTTTGGCATGGTTCCTTCGCCAATTGCTAACAGCTTTATAATCTACGCGGTGTAGCATTAGGATATGAAACATTTTTAATTTAAGTTTCTTTCAATATAGCCGTATTTTCTATGTAATTATTTCAGTCGCATGTAAGTACCTGGCGAAACAACAGCCTGGACCAGATGACAATTGACTCGTTTTGTTTAGCATCAGGCATAACGGGTTTAATTTTAAAATTTACGCGGTGTAGAATAGAATTTTAGGATTCGTTACCAATAATCACAGCATCTCAATTTTTTCTGATTTATTTATTTTTTGCTGTTTGGATATTGGTTTTTATTTTATGTTGATACACCATCAATTATTCCTGCTTTAAAATAGAAATTTACGTGAATTGGAGTTAATCTTGGTTTCAAATCGTCGTATCATTATTGTCATTATTTCAGTCAGATATAATTAATTCAAAAATGTCAAAATGGATCACGGTACAGTATATGTACTAATGTGCATGTAACTCAAGCAATTATTTCTGAGTGGCAAAATTATCGCAAGTTGTAAATCGATTGAAATGCAACCTGGACAGTGATGACAGCTGATATGCTTTGTTATAGGCCAAAGGGACGATGCTTTTAGCTTTATAATTTACGCGGTGTAGCATTAGGATATGAAAATTTTTTTTATTTGAGTTTCTTTCAATATATCCGTATTTTCTATGTAATTATTTGAGTCGCATGTACCTGAATTTTCGGATGCCTAGTTATATTTGCACGTTATAGCCACGAGACATATTAATCGAATAAAGTACTTCCGAATATGTGCAATTCCGCACAAGTCATTATGAAAGAAGTATGTTTTATTACTTGCTGATATTTATAATAGCTGTTTTTCAGACATCGCTCTTCGAGAAAAAACTGAATTTCGTATTAAGTATTGGCTTATTGTGGCTGTATTGTACAGCGTTCACGTAGCAATTTTGTTCCAGAGACAAACTGTTTAACAGTCTACCAGAGACAATACATGTCTTCAATATTAGTAATATAACTTTTCGTAATTCAACAGACCTGTTACGATTCAAGTAAATGCTGATTATACTTGATTCACGTATTCTTTTTATTTTGAAGTACTGCGGTCCAGAAAAATGAATCGCAGAAAAAAAAAAGGGAAATCCTAAATTTTGTCAGGTCTCTTTATGAAAGGAGTGACCGTCTGAATGTGTATAATTATCTGTGGTCTACAGTTTCACATTTCTGAAGTTTTTTTACTGACTTGCTTCTTCCCATGGTACATATTAGTCGTTAGCTACTTCTGCAGATGTTGATCAGCAACATTAGCTTTAAAAATTTGGAAACACCATGCAAATTGATGCGGTAGTTTTTGCGTTATTAGAGATCAAGCCTCACTACAAACGCAGCTTGCTTACAGATTTATAATAGTATAGATAAAATTGTTACTTATACAAGCAAAAATAACAAACCTATCGGGTGAGTGGCTAACGCATGGGCGTTCTGGCGAACGTGGGCTGGTACCCGGTGCCGCCATTCAGATTTTGGATTTACATGCATTCCATTTTTGTTATTTTTTTTACTTATGTATTTACGCATCGTCGGCATCAAGGTCATGGGACTGAGAACAAGGAACTGGACGCAATTCGGTGACAGTCTTTTGAAGGAAGCATCCTGGCATTCACCTGGAGTGATTTGGGGAAACCATGGAAAACCCAAATCTGGATGCCCGGACGGGGATTCGAACAAGCGTCCTCCCGAATGCGAGAACAGAGCCTACACGCATTCCGAAATCACTGACGACGTAATTTCTTCAAGAGGCTATGGCCGCCTCTAATGGCAACAATAATAATGAGGCTTCGCATCAAGTTATTTGTCTGTGAATCAAATATTGAATACTCAGCGTTTTAATTTTTGGCATAGTCACCCATATTATACACTTTTTCCCATAAATGTTTATATTTTTTTATGATACATTTTCGTATGACAGTAGGAGATACAATATAGAGCTCCTTTTTAGTCTTTTACAACTAATTACCAAATGAACTTAGTATAATATCAATTTTTATTGCATTGCTAACATAAAAGCGAATTTTCTCCTCATCATATGCGATGTTGAGATGACAGAATCCTCGTCATTATCAGCCATGTATTACGACGTGTTGAAAATTAATACAACAAATAAGATTTACGTATGTTTTACTGACCTAACTAGAACTGCTAATAGCAATTTAATAGTGTGTGTTTTCATGAGTTAACTCTCGCAGAAACTCGCTTGATTTTCCTCTTGCTTGGAACAGACGTTATGTTTTGCATTAAAACCAAGGACGAAGAGGATGTGATCATTTACACAATAACGATTATGCGCAGTCTGGCTCACACAGAGGAGATATTCGTATGGTGGAGTGAAGCACTTATGCTGGTGATGATAACAACTATGTATTGAACAGTTAGTCAGTTTTTCCCGAATATGTGAATAATGCAATCTTCCAAGATCTTCAGAACGCAATTCAAATATTTAAATGATAGATTTGTTTTGTAGAGTTCATTCATTAGAATTTCATTTTCTGGCAAGGTAAACTCGTATAAAGCATAAGAGATTTCCTTAACAGATTTCCTTGCACTTAATATCAAAACTTGTGTCCATGAAAGTCAACAGACCAGTTATTAAGAGTAAATTCTTTAGCATTTTAACGGTTAATCGTGAGTTCACAGCATCAGCAGAGACTTAACGGAACTTTAAGTTTAAATGATGTGTGTAAATATATTGGGAGAGAAATGCTGAAACGTTATTAGTATCCATAAAGTGAGTCTGAAGAAGTCACCTATTTTAAAAAGTGTTTATACTTGGTTTATTGAGCTGCATGGAGCACTTACTTTATAGTTGTTTGTAAGGAAAAGTGACCCTCTTCTCAGTGGTGCCTATAGATAAAGTTTATCACTCTTTTTTGCATAGACTTTTTGTTTTGTTGCTTCTAGCATTACACCTCATGGACGTTGAGGTCATTAGAGGCGAGAAAGAACTGGAGGCAAGGAATGGGTAGGAACTCGGTTGAAGAAACCATCGAAACATTCGCCTAGAGTGATTTGTGGAAACTACGAAAAATCCATACCTGGATGGTCAGACAGGGCTTTGAACTGATGTCCTCCTGAATACGAAGCCGAAGGGTTACCGCTTTCCCACCAGACTTGGTCCCGCATAGATTAGCGGATCTGTAAGCGCCAAGCGATCCACCGACAAATAGAACGCTTCTTGTCACATTCATTATACAATATAAGGACATGTAATTCGTAACTTTTCACGTATAGTACGAACAAGAAAGAGGACTAATGAGTCGATATGTGCAAAGATATTGCAGTAAGGTATTTCACATTGTCCTCCCACTACGACACATGTTTTATACAACGTATGTGGAAATCTCTTGCCTATATCTTCCTGCGAATGGTATTGAAGTTGTTCAGTTTTTAGAAATGAGGTTATTTTATTTTGACCTCAGAGATCAAATTAAAAAAATCTAGAATCTGTCTGTTACACACACTATTGCCAAATAACCTTATTAAAAACGATTATAATTTATAATAACAACAGAATTTTACGAAAATAACAATAATAGCGAAAGGAATAGCACTAAGTTTGCGATTTTTTAACTGTTAAATTTCGTAGTTCGTCCTCGTCAGCTAATAAAATAATTTCCTACTTATTTTCTTCTTGATGAAAAATTTTACGACCTCTTCCTGTCTTGAACACACAGAAATATGGATGCCAAGTAGCCCCCCGGAGTTTTATTCCGAATAATCAAGTTAGATTTTTTTCTAGCAATGTCGTTATGAAAGTGAAAAAAAGAGATTACTACACTTGAGCCAAATTTCTCGCGTCAGAAACATCAGGTGAGCTGGCTGCTCTAGTGTCAGAAAATGTAGTTTCAGTGCGATGTTGCCACAACAGGGTAACTCAGGAGTGAAAAACAGCCTCGAGCGCTTGTAATAATGAATAGCTGAATAAATGTGGTATTTTGTTCTCATTCTTTGAGTACAAAATTAGAAGTTCCATTAAGAAAACCATAAAAAAATCACAAGTTCTATATAGGAAGTACATTCTGCCGTTACGAAGCATGTGATTATCTGTGTAATATGGATAAACCAGTGGCCATATTTATCTAATTCTACGCATCGTAGCTACGCTGTTTGGAAATCAGTGGTATTACACACTACGCGAGTCCGAGGCTCCTGAGGCAATTATACACGGTCGCTGTATGGGCTATCCACACAACGCGCTCATCTGATGTCAGGCGCAGTACGCTGCGAATTGCCGTTTTTATTCAATTTTGAAACTCACTCTGCTGGATCCGTAAATATGGGGTCGTCGTGACGGATCCTCAGTCGCGAAAAATTAACGTTACCATCTGTTTGGACGAACAACAAGGGAAGAATTACAAATATATCTCCCAACAGGGTCGTGCTTTTATTTTCATGAAGTTTAAACCGACATTCGATACTGAAAATTCATAATCAGATTTGGGGTAATTTCTGAATGGTATTATATCATACAGATATACTGTTTTCACTACACTGCCACATCACGTATTCGTTTATTTTAGAGTATGAAAAAATTTGACCGAGAACTGAACTTGTGCTGCGATAGGATTATTTTATTATTATTATTCATTTAATTAAAGTTGCATGCTCCGGTGCCAATTTCCTCACACTCACATCTTCCCCTTTTCCCGCGCCTAACTACATTTACCCTCTACAAAATTTAACTTTAATTATTTCAACGTTTTTGGTAAATTATTCATCATTTCTCTTGATAACTTATTCTAATACCTGACACCCTTACCTAAAAAAATCTTCTTACATCTTTGTGCCTGAAATCGAGTGCCAGCTTGTGGTCATGGCCATATTTTCATTCTTTCCAATATCTTTCCGTGCCTCATCACCAATATACGCCTTGTACACTCCCATGACCCTCTTCACGCTCCTCCTGTCTTCCCATGAATCCCATTAGAGCTCTTTTATCATATCGGTTACAGATTGCGTTCTGCGGTAATATTCAGAAACAAATCTAGCAGCCCTTTTTTGCACCCTCAAAATAATCAAAATGTGGGTCCCATACTAAACTACCATATTCAGACCATGAACGAAAAAGTTGCCACTGGCGATGTTACATTTCACGACGCTGCGCTTTGCCAATCTGTAGAGATCTTTGATAACAGATCGCGGGGTTTGTCAATTCATTTTCAATCTCTGTCTCCGTCTCCGTATTTCCACGTCTTTGAAACTTAGAATTGCGTTATTATTTACAATTGTACTAAGACCCAATTGTCAATTTTCAAATAATGAAATAACTCAAATAATAAAATAATTGTTTAAAAAACATAGAAACCGCCTTCAAAAAAAAAAAAAAAAAAAAAAAAAAAAAAAAAAAAAAAAAAAAAAATTAAAATAACTTTATACCTTGCTTAGGAAAAAGTAAATCTAAATGGACAATATTTTACCTTACTGTGGGTGAAGAGGGATTGGGCTTTTGTATACCAAATGTAGACTGCCTTTTCTGAGTGAATTGAAGTATAAGTGTGTAAATTTCTATTGACATCAGATGAAAACTGTCGGTATGAATAAAAAACAATTAAGGGGTGTGGAGACCAAGAGTAGTTTGGTTTTTGTAAAGCTAGTGTTGGCAGTATTTTTCTCTTTGTTTTAAAGTATACATGTGCAAATTTCCATCGAAACCAGACAAAAACTGTAGCTTTGTGTAAAGAACATTTGCAAAAATTAAATGGGGTAAGGGAGTGAAAGGTATGGTTTTGTAAACAGAATGTAGACACTATGTTTCTCTTTGTTTTTAAGTATACATGGGCAGTGTTCCATGGAAATCTGATAAAGCTTTGAGTATCTATAAAGGACATTGGAAATTAGGAGGGGTGGGGGTAGAAGGAAAGAGGGGTTGGATTTCTTCAACCTAATTTAAACATAATTGTTCTGTATGTTTTAAAGTATACGTGTGCAAATTTCCTGCAGAATCGGATAGAAACCAAATGTAGACAGTATTTTTCCGTTTGACTTGCAGTATACATTTGAATACTTCCTTCAAAATCAGAAAGAGACGGTAAAGAACATTTGCAGTAATTAAAGAGGTAGAAAGGGGTATAGGGTTTGCATTTCTGTGAAAGTTATGTGGACAGTATTTTTCTTTTTCTGTTTGTTTTAAAGTATACGCATACGAAGTTCCACCGAATCGAATTAAAATGTGGGTTTTGTACAAATATTACGGGAAGGGGAGCTAGGTTAGTTTTATTGATTTTTAGGTCAGAAATCTTATCAATAAAAAAATTCATATATATGTGCCAACTTTCATAAAGATCGGTAAAATGGTGTCGACTGTGGCTTTCTAAGAAGAAATTGACAAAAATCAAAGGGATGGAAACGGTGAGAGGGGTTCAGTTTTTGCAAACCAAGAGTTGGCATTATTTTTCTCTTTGTTTTATAGTAAAAATTTTCTAAGTTCTGTCTAAACTGGATAAAAACTAAGGTTGTGTATAAAAATTAAGTCGTTTAATGGGGAGAGGGGGTGGTTTTTAGATCTTTTGGTCAGCCACCTTCTTCGTGAAAAATTCCATATAAGCACCAACTTTCATGGTATTCGGTCAAACGATCGCGAATGTAGCTTTTTATAAAGAACATTGACACAAGTTAATAGGGTTGAAGGAGGGAAAGGGGTTGAGCATTGGCAAACCAAATGTTGACAGGATTTTTCTCTTTGTTTTAAAGTATACATGGGCAAAGTTCAATAAAAATCGAATAAGAAATATAGATTTATATAAAATTAAGGGGTGTAAAGGGAGATATGGGGTGGTTTATTTATTGGTCAGAAACCTTCTCCATGAAAAATTACATGTATATGCCAACTTTAATCGAAATCGGATAAAAATATGGATTTGTATAAAAATGAAGGGGAGAGGGGTTGTTTTTAATTTACTAATTTTTTAGTCAGATTCTCCATAAAAAATTACACGTATATGCCAACTTTGATGTAATCGGCCAAACGGTGTCGAGCGTAGCTTTTTATGAAGAACATTGACCGTAATTAAAGGGTCGGAAGGAGGGAGGGTGTTGAGCTTTGGCAGACCAAATGTCGACAGGATTTTTCTCTTTGTTTTAAAGTATACAAGGACAAAATTCAATCAAAGTCAGGAAAGAAATGTAGGTTTGTATAAAATTAAGGGGTGTAAACGGGAGAGGGGTGGTTTTTTTATTTTTATTTTTTTGGTCAGAAACCATCTCCATGAAAACTACACGTAATTGCCAACTTAAATGGAGATCATTTAAATGGTGTCGACTGTAGCTTTGAATAAAGAAAATTGGCAAAAATCGAGGGGGTGGATAGGGGGAGAGGTTTTAAGTTTTTTAAACCAAAAGTTGACAGTATTTTTCTCTTTATTTTTGGCTATATGTGTCCAAAGTTTCAACGAGATCGAATAAAAAATGTGGATTTGTATAAAAATTAAGGGGTTGAAGAGGGTAGAAGGGGTGGTTTCTCAATGAAATTCATATGGGACCCCTTTGGAGATATACCCTATCCACTAAAAAAAATTAATTTAAATCGGTTCAAAATTGTCGAAGATATCGCTAAACAAACATACAAAAAAAAAAAACAAAAAAAAAAAAATACAGACGAATTGAGAACCTTCTCCTTTTTTTTGAAGTCGATTAAAAATATAAAACAGCTTATTTTTTTTTTTTTTTTTTTTTTTTTTTTTTTTTTGTAACAGTTTAACGTCCCTTTATAACAACGTGGTCTTTAGAGACGGGAAAGGATGGGGGCAAGGAATGGGAAGGAATTCGGCCATGGCCTTTTGAAGGAAGCATCCCGGCATTCACCTGGAGTGATTTGGGGAAACCATGGAAAACCCAAATCTGGATGCCCGGACGGGGATTCGAACTGCCGTCCTCCCGAATGCGAGGCCAGAACGCTATCCGTTACACCACCACGCTCGGTAAAACAGCTTATAATGATAATATGTTAATGGAGAATCTACACTTCTTCACAAACTTACGTTTATTCGTCGACAGTAAAAACAGAGAAATCTAAATGTATACCGTCAGCGCTGTCTGTTACCAACCAGCGTCCGATATCTCTATCAGAAACGTTCGTTTCGCTTTACAGGATGAGATTTCCATTTTCTATCTTAACTTCGAACAGAGATCATAAATCACCAGACACTGCTCGTAATTTCGTCGTGGATCAGGAACCAACCATAGGCTCGAGTTTAGTAAGCATAACGAGGGTGGGGCTTAGCATCGGCCATAACTCTTTGAAGCAGCTAAGCGGCGGCAGAGCGTGGTCAGATTCGACAGGGTAAGCACGCGTCCACAACAGATGATTGATGGCGCGACAAACTCTCTCTCAAAACAACGGAGAGAGAAATACGCTAGTGCGTGTCCGCCAGAGCAGCTGAAATGGATTTTGATACCTGTAACACTTTAAGCTTGAGTTCTAAAATGTAAAACTTTGAGAAGCGAGCGGGAACAGCAAGCAGCCATGGGGGAACTATATCAGAGTAGTGTCTCTTACCAGAGTTATTTACAAGAATTTCTTCCTACAAATCAAAACTACAAACGTCAGAGACATTCTATACCTCGTGATCACAAACAGGTGAAATTAATATTACATACAAAATAATTAATGTCATACCCATTTCCTAACTGTGTCTGATGAGGAAACAATATTTAATTTATTGTACATGGGACTATACAGTCCTAAAAATCAAAGAGTAATTATCAAAATAAAAACCACTAAGCTAACGAAATTTATGTCTTAATTCCTTATCTGTATCCACGAAATATTTTGGTTTAATTGTGTGAGATAAAAAAGCTCCATGGAACGAATATATTAATGGCAAAGCCTCATTTTCCCACAATCCCAATGTAGGGCAAAGGTAAAATATATTCTTTTCTGAGATATAAAACTCCATCGAATGAAGATATTTGTAAACTAGGGAAACTATTGTTTTCGTACAAAAATCCAATCAGGTTTTAAGCTCATTTTCTCACTATGAGATACAGTAACCATTCTCGACGCGATGCTTGAGTGTCAGTGACACATGTTCTAAGCACCTTAGAATTTTGGTAAATTCTAGTTTCTTAGCTTCAAGTATAAGGGAGGAAGTAAGCTTTCGTTTAAACACATAGATTTCATTAGAAGTACAGGTTATGATAGGAACGTTTCAATAGATGCTGATACCAAAATAAAATAAACCAGTATAAAAGCACTCAACATTTAATAAAAGCATTAAATAAACTTTTTATAATAGTAAAGAAACTTTAAACCAACCTGGAATAAGATAATCCATTATCATTCAACTTGTAAACAACAGATTTTGGCTACGTGACCATTTCACTATTTTTGAACACTTTTAAGTGAAGTAAAATAACTTCAAAATAATAATAATCCAAAAGAAAGTTAAATTCACTAAAATTTCGTAGTAAATAACGTAAATAAATTTTTAAACACTTCGATAAATGCACTCCTACTTTTAACATTTTTTATCATAGGTTCCTAGTAATTTCTCGATCGAAAAAGTAGATTTTCTAATAGAGCCAAAAATCTAGTATCACATATTTAAATTTCAGAACGTTTCATGCAGTAGAACAGATTTTATATACGTTTTTAAAATTATTTCGTCACTAAACACACGTGGTACAATTAAGATTTATTTGCAACCAAACCAAGTCACTTCCAGAGATAAAATAACATTTAAAATACATAACTAAATTCAAAGAAAATCCCGATAATTTTTCCTTTTCGATACAAACTATATGTTAATAACTATTAACGAAAAACCATATGACTTCTAAACAGTTACGTTACCAAATCTTGTATAAGCTGTAACTTCGCTATCTCGCCATCGATTTTCATAAAATTTATATCATTGAACTCATGAATTTTTGTAGAACATTTTGACACTAATTCTATTAAGGTAATTTGAAATTCAGCGGTATTTCTAAAAAAAAAATTGAGTAAATTCAAATGTTTGGGTAAATCCCCACTGACTTCAGAAGTCTTGGTATCACTACGAAAATTAAATAAAAATTAAAACTAATCACTCGAAATTTCTTACTAAACATCCTTTAAGCATCTTGAAGATAATAATATACACTGTCAAAGTTTGAACACTTTTTATAATCTAAATCACTTACATATTTTGGCTAAGCGGCAGTATACATGTGGTGTGCAGCTGGCGTCTATATAAGTGGGAGCCACGAGGTGGGGGATGTCTGTCTCTTGTTACCTTCAGTTCCTTACTCCGGGAACGATATGTAAGGTAACTCCGCGTCAGTTGATTTGTTGCGGGTCGGTTTTGCCGCGCTTGTCTGGAAACGAGTGTCGGCTATGTTGGGTGCTCTTGTACCAGACCGTGATTTCAATGACTACTAAAAACTTTTAAATTTCAAAAGGGGTTTAGGTCGGTATCTGGTTCTCTCTACAATCTATAATTTTCTTGAAATGTTTGTTCGATAGCCTACTCAACTATAGAATGCAATTTTAAAATATGAATTTTTGAAAATAAACTTCAGATTACTATCAAAGTGAACTTTTGTGATTTCATAGTAAATTGAACCTTTTCTAAGTACGCAACTCAATTGAGGATCTAGATAGGCAAACTGGTCATTTAAAGTTATTAACGTCAGAGAACTTTCATTTCAAGTGAACTGTCAGTTAAGGTGCATAAGCTGGTACCCCACCCCTGGTAACAGTTTTGAGTATTACAATGTCTAATAAGACTGAATTTATGTTAGGCAGCATATTTTCTATTCTATTTGTTTAGGATGTACTGCTCTAGACTTTTGAATTAAAACCAAAATTTGTTACTTGTACTGAAAATACGTATATAACAATTACAAGCCTCAAAATAACTTCAACAATGTAGAAGGAAAACGTCTTGGTTACTATGGATAGCTTAGCGACAGAAAAGATTAGAAACAAGTTGGTATAAGGGTATATGTGAACTTTATCAGTCGAAAACGTCGAAATTTATGAAGTATATGCTAAATTTAAAAACTAATTAAACATGTAATTGATGAGGAAAATCTAGTTATCATGAAAGATTGGAACTCAGTATTGATAATAATAGGAAAATAAAATATATTACTACTAGCTGACCCGGCCACGCGTTGCTGTGACTCAGTAGTTATAGTACATTGCATCAATGTTATTCTAAACTACCTAATGTAATCAAATTAATATTTACTAATAAAGACAAAAACGTTTTAGTCGATTTGAAAATTCAAAAGTAATTAATAAAGAGTTTCGGATAGTTGAAATTAAGGACAAACGAACATAAAAAAATTTAATTACGTTTTATTACAAATTTCTTAATTGAAAATATATAAAAATTGATATTTATAAAAATAAATAAATTACTTTTTATTTATTTATAAATTGAAATTTCAGTATATAAATGAGGTAGATGAAGTTGATTTTTAAACCTTTTTAACAATTATTTTCATTATTTTAAATTATTACAATTTATAATTTTAATTTATCTAAACGCTAATTGGTGTTCAATATTTTTGGTTAGCCTGTCTTTTGCTAATACAAATAGATTTGATGGTTTCCCCACACGTGAGCAGGCGCCATATAGCTGCCCATGGGAGAAACACGTATTTTCCAAGTCCAAGCCGCAAACGGACATTGTTTGGCCTTGAGACTTATTTATGGTCATAGCGAAAGCCAGATGAATCGAAAAATGAAGCCTTCTAAATTGTATTGGAGATTCTGACGGTATCATTGGAAAACGTGGCAACAGGACGATTTCTCTTTAAACTTTCCAATCAAAATAGTTGTTTGAAGAACATTTTCGTTGATCCTATTGATAACCAAACGTGTAACGTTGCATAATCTAGGTGGATTCAAATTCCGAAGTAGAATAATCGGTGAACCAATCTTTAACCGAAGATTGTGTGGTGGCATTCCTGGTATATCCAAAGAATTTAAAAACTCAGAAAAATTACGGCTTCATTTTCAGCTACAATAATGACTATTGATTTAAAAGACATCAGATCACGTGGCAATATCTGGAAGTTAATGTCGTTGACATCAAAATTTTTGCTGCCAAAATAGCATGATTACTGAGCCAATTATGATCTGAATAATTATTTGATATATCCGGAAACACACTCAATTTGTTCATTTTTTGAGTGAACAACAGTGCAGAATTTGTCTGGCAATTTGATGTATTGTGTATTTCGATGGAGTTCTATTTCACCGTTTCCAACATCCAGCAATTGCTTACAAAATACTTGTGCCGATGGATCATTTTGCAATTGCACTTGCATGTTCATGGTCAATTGAAGTGTTTTGAAATTACGCCATAAAAACGATTGTTTTAAACATGCTTTAATCTCATCGGCAAAAGTAGAACGTGGAATCACTGGCGTACTTCACATTACACAGCAAGCTGTGCCAGAGGTAAAAATCTGGTTAAATGCCTATGATTCGAACCGGGGACCTTTCAATCTCCAGTCAGACGCCTTAACCACTGAGCCACCAGACCGCTCGCTATTAAATCAGAAATTGGATAAGTTTGGAGTATTGACATGGAGAATTATAAGGAAAATTTTGGGTACATTGAAAAATACAGTACAATGGAAGATAAGAACTAATGAGGAAATATATCAGGTGGTTTTCCGCAGCCATCAAAATGAATGCAGGGATTGCCTCCAATCTCCGCCTCATTAACTACACATTTCGCAAAAAAATAAAATAAAAAAACACACTTCTCGCACACAGAACATTGTTACACGTGTAGTAGACAGATGGCAACACTTCACTTCCTCCATAAGTACGTAGTGTGACCTGTCAGTAAGTATAATGTGCTTGGCCTCAGCCAGGGCATGCGGCAGTAAAATGGAAACTCCAAATTAGTCCATGACACTGATGAGTATAACTCGTTATAGGCAGCCCGCCCCCAATGCTGGGAAATGGTCGTGAAGGGGAAGAAGGGGATCATTGTCATACCTGTCACGGCTCCAATTCATGCACGTGGGTTTCGTTTGGTACCAAAACCTCGCTATTTACTCGATCTGGTCCACTCAGACTTCCACCTGTTCGCAAACGTTAAAAATGTTGTGTTTCGCACCCATTACAAGACGCATGATCACATTATATGAGCTGTCACAACACATGATTAAAATTCATTAGGTACTTTTCTATGCGGGTGGTCATAAATCATCGGAATGACGTTGGAGAAAGTATGTGACGCTCGCAGGTGATAGACATTGCTTTTGTTTCAACTCATGCGAATAACTCTGAAGCTACACACTTTTCTGGTAAAAATATGGTTGAATAAGATTCAACTACATAAAACTACGAACTAAAACTGTACATTCGTGGACGAAGAGGACGCTCACGGATTATTATGTATGTGGACATGATTAGGTTGTTCATTGAACACTGAGCACAAGACAGTGACAGATTTAAGGCGGAAGAGAGAAGTTGATGAAGAGGATTTATTAGCCAACCCGTAGATGGAACTACCTGTAATGAAGACCGAGCATGGTGGGTGAGTGATAACGCTTTGGCCTCGCATTCGGGAAGACGCGGGTTCGAATCCCGATCTAGCCAGCCAGATCTGGATTTTAATGGTTTCTCCAAATCACTCCAGGAGAATGCCGGGATGGTTCCTTTAAGAAGTTAAGGCCGAATTCCTTTCCGTTACTCGCTCCAGTCTTTTCCCGCTTCTAATGACCTCGACGTTGACGAGGCGTAAAGCCACAAACAAAAAAGTAATAAAGGTTTATAAACAGACTTTTATAACGTTTCGGAACATGGAGAAAGTTTTTGATTATGTTTGTTGACACTAGATATTAAAATATTTAAAGTAGTTAGGTCTGAAATACAGAGATAAAAGAATAATTTAAAGTCTACAACAGAATGAGATGGCTAATATGAAAGCAAATAATCACGAGAGTCAATCATCAGTTTGGAAGGGTATCAATCAAGGATGTAGTTTGTACCAGCTAATATTATCACTGTATTTAGAGGAAGCAAAATGAAGTGAAAACCTATTTCAATGTGACATAAGACTGACTTTCAAACATTCGGCTATGATTCTACATTAGAAAGAATGTTCCGAAACTTCGTATATACAATACTGCATTTTGTGAAAATGTAGCTTCCACTTTAGATATACCAATTTGAAGTGAAAGATGATGCGGAATAAGACTATCGGAAATGAAGCAACAGTTAAAGTGCGAAATGATGGTGTTCTGGTAGTGACGGGTGAGGAAATAAATTTGTCGAAGATTCTGACAGAAAGAGGAGAAGGTATGTTGGGTTGTGTTTAGAGTTATTCACGATTGCTTAATTTGCTAGTGAAGAGAATAATTGTAGTTATTAGAAGGAAACATATATTATAACATATGTAGCAGAGAAATGAGGAAACAGTTGGCTGTAGTGAGTTTTCGAAGATGAAGAGATTGGCTAACGACAGGAATAGAAGGAGAAATGTATCAGACCCGTCGAAAGGCCGATGACAGAAAGAAAAAAGCAATAATGATAAACCCATCTATGTCTGTTAGCATAGGACGGGGATATAATTCTAGGAGTTATGGCAAGAACAGGCGTGCCTCTGTACCTCCACTGCGCGTATGGTTTGTTGCTTGAGTGGCATAAAGGGGCAAGGCAGTAGATGGCTCAACTGCTCTTGCACATCGTTATAAGGTATAAGTATGTACACGGCGGAGCAGTTATGGGAATCAGGCAATAATTAACGGCATCAATAGGCATTTCTCCTTTACACAATATATTTTCATTACAATATTTTTACTCTAGAATTAGCTAATAGTCCTAAAGGAGATTTTGGTATTTGGATGCTTCATTGCATAAAAATCTCCCCGGTTTATATCCCACTAGATCCAGAATGATTATAAATGTTTATTCTAATATTCATCTTTTTTTAATCTTTTCGAAGTGGTCTTTATTCCAGATTAAAATCTTTTTACATCACTCGTAGTAAGAAGGAAAATATCTACACAAAACATCAACTTATTATTGTTGTATATATTGTTTGATTCTTCTTCATTCTGTTCTTCTTTTTCTTTACTAAGCTTTTGAATCTTACAGTGAACTTTTAAGTATTTCTGTATCCGATCACACCGTAATCAAGACTCAAAGTTGCATGAACATTTAATGAATAACATTTTGTTTTTGTTTTATTGTCAATGAATTTTTTATGAGTCTACAGTAAAACACGTAAAACCTGAATACTGTTGAAAGGACGCAGTATTTCTTCTAGAATTCCTTGTTTGAGGTTTTCAGTCATCAGTTTCAATTGTTCTTCATCCAATACATACGACATCTGATGGAAATCATTTTCATGAACGTCGCTGCTCTTATATTTTTGGTGATAGAGACTATGAACTATTTCTGCTTTCAGACTACTAAAAACGACAGAACTGTTGGTTCATTCCTAAATTGTTACTACTAAAGGAAATCTCATATAAAATTATAGCATCTAGAGGGGAAATATTTCAGGTTTTTTTTTTTTTTTTTTTTTTTTTTAATCTCTATGTGATCACTGATCAAACCATAATATTGTTTTGTGTTTGTTAACCTTTCATTAGTAAAAGGACAAAATTGACATTTATTATTAAATTCAGAAATTATAATATAAAATAAGTTGCAGTTAATAGATTTGATGATTTGGAAAGTCATCATTTGAATGATATTAAATTCAAATGAATCTAGAATAAGCAAAGTTATATTTCATACAGTAAGCTTGAACAAAAAACACATCTGAAATATAACTGTGTTAAATTAAAATACTTCTCTATATTTCGTCTGTTTTTATTTCCATTTGCTACCACAGCTGCATCACAGGTTTCCCGCGGCTTTTTTCTCCTTATGAAACAACAATAGTGGAGGAGGAGGAACTGCAGAAAAATTCCACTCCATATTGTTCTGTTTTCTGCTATCTCCTCCTACAACTTTCATCAGTATCACTGGAACTTTAACTGAACTTAATTTTCTGAAGTAGAAGCCTTTTACTGCATTGCATTTTATCAAATTTTATAACGCTTTGTGTGTATAGCACGTCTTTTGTTTACAGCATATTCACCTCGCGCAATAATTAAGGACGTAGTTTGAAAACATGCACATCTCTATCTCCAATTTCCTGAAAAGCTTACAAACATTTTTCGATTATTCAAAAAATTATTTCTCACGACGTTGTACTTGAAGACGCATTGTATTCCAAATGGAAAATGGTTTCTCTGTTAAAGAGGAGATATGTAGAATACAGATCTATTACAATCTGGATATGTCAAAACTGGCATGTGCAGAAAACTACTTGTTGAGTATTATTTATATTCTATGTATAATAAACTATTTGTTATATATTAGAAGTAAAACGCTTAAAAGTGTGTTTTAGTATAATAGTTTTAGTTATTATTCAAAGTATGGCCAGCAGAAAAAATTTTGCTTTGGGCTCGAAAATATGTTTAACTGTTTCCTTGGCTCAAGGAAAAGTGTATCTTAAGCTGGGAAATAGGTAACAAATGCAATGCGCGCCGAAAGAAAGCGTTACGCACATTACTCGAGCCGATTCGGACGTCAATTCAGTCAGTACTCGTCATCTTATTCACGCAAAATCCACTAAGCATTATGGAATATTAGTCGTCATTCTGGTCCAGGCTGCATTTCAACATTATTCTGTCACGGTTACGCACATTACTGATATAGTGGTACTAGACATCTCGAACCGCCTCTGACTTCATTAAAATCAGAATTTCGCATGGACACCACCTTCTTCACTCAAAATCCACTATTCACTATAGAATATCAGTAGTCATTCTGGCCAAGGCTGAATTTCAAACGTAACCACAACAATCGCTAATACAGCTCCTTGAAAATAATCATAAATGATTTGGACGAGAGGCGAACCTTTGATGTTTGAACGAGCCACCAAACCACTGAAAAGAAAGGAAAGCGGTAACTTAATCACAGTTTAACTAAAAACAACAACCAATTTCTACTTCAACATTTAAATTTGTGTGTTATCCTTATTTTAATTACTGCAACCTGTTAACAGATGACGTTATTATTTTTTTTTTTTTAAATTTAGTAATGTTTAATTATTTCGAGATCCACTAATTGCTAACAGAATTATGTAAGGTAAAGGTCACGGGGTTCCGATGGCTCCCACCGCTTCCCGTAGGATTCACAGAGATAGAGATCCGCACTCTATTTACAACCATCGGCGCTAGAATGGATGTGACGAGGTCAGCGCCACGCTGCGGCCGTTCCTTACCTTCCCGCGGAGTTTCCTCCACGGGACTCATTGGATAGCAGGCTGAGTGGGGCTGGACAGATGTTCTGGACTTTCAGCTTCGATGGAAAATCCTCGGCTTCGTCGGTGGCCGAACCCCGATAGTCCGAGTCGCAGTCAGGCGCTCTACCGCTTGAGCTGCGCGGCCGCCTACAGAATTATGTCTGTGTATAAATTACCGGGAACTAAGTACATACGGCTTATAAAAATTATACAAATAGGAACTGATTTATACTTCCCACTCCTGAAATATTAATTTATCAGTTGCATAAATTATTTAAATTTTAATCTGAACATGCCACTGAATATGTCATAGCGTTCTTGCTTTTATCACTGAATGGCAGTGTTTGCGATTTACGTAAGAATCACAGATTAAACGTGAAGAAGGAAACTCTATAGTATTGGTGAAATGGGAAATGAAAAAGACTATTTCCAAAAGAACTTTCGTTTCTGCGAGATAAAAAAGTATCCAATGTCACTACACAGATAATACACTAATTCCATGCTAAATTTAATTTAAATCTGGTGAGTAATTAAGGCACGACTGAGGCCAATAATCCAAACATCCAATCAACCGTCTATCCACCCAAACTTTCTCATTATAATATTATAAAATTACTCTCCTCAGTTTTAGTTTTGCACGGCGACTAGCTGAGTATTTACCGCTATGGAGAGTCCAGTAGACTCCAGTATCATCTCCGTACCCTTGCTTCTCAGAATCACTCTGGTGATTGCCGCAGTCGTTCTCGATAGCGGCCAAAGCCGTAATATTTCGTTTCTTTCCAATAATCCTATTCCTCCAAGAATTAATAGTGCTGCCGCAGACAAAAGGAAAGACAGAAGTTATAGCCTTCGGCAGAGCTAGGATACATATGTAAGGTTGAGTAATGGGCAATTTAAACTGATTTTAACATCTAGTCGCAGTTGAAAAACCGCACTGATCAGTAAAATGATGTGTTAAAATAATAAGAGAGTTCCCTACAGTGATTCGAAGGTCAAAACCAATAAATCGTATTTTTAACCGACTTCAAAAAACGGAGGAGGTTCTCAATTTATCTCAATTATTTTTTTTGGATATATGTTCAGCGATATCTTCGCCAATTTTGAGCCGATTTAAACTACATTTTTTTAGGATAGGGTATACCTCCAAAGTGGTCCCATTTGAATTTAATTGAGAAACCATCCTTTCTACCCCTTTACACCCCTTAATTTTTTTTACAAACCCACATTTTTTATCCGATTTCGATGGAACTTTGGATATGTATAGTCAAAAATAAAGGGAAAACTACTGTCAACTTTTGGTTTGAAACAACTGAACCCCTCTTCCCCTATCCATCCCCTTAAATTTTGTCAATTTCTTTATACAAAGCTACAGTCGACACCATTTAACTGATCTCCATTGAAGTTGGCAATTACATGTAATTTTTCAAGGAGAAGGTTTCTGACCAAAAAAATCCATCGCATCTCCCCATTTACACCCCTTAATTTTATACAAACCTATATTTCTTATTTGAATTTGTTTGAACTTGAATACTTTACAATAAAGAGAAAAATCCTGTCAATATTTCGTCTGCCAAAGCTCAACCCCTCTCCCTCCTTCCACCCCCTTAATTTATGTCAGTGTTCTTTATAAAAAGCTACAGTCGACACCGTTTGACAGATCAACACTAAGGTTGGCATATACATATAATTTTTCTTGGAAAAGGTTTTTGACCAAAAAACATAAAAATCCACCCCTCTCCCTCTTTACACCCCTTAATTTTATACAAACCTACATTTCTTACTGATTTTGATTGAACTTTATATTTGTATACTTTAAAATAAAGAGAAAAATCCTGTCAACATGTGGTCTGCCTAATCTAAACCCCTCTCCCTCCTTCCACCCCCTTAATTTTTGTCAATGTCCTTTACAAAAAGCTACAGTTGACACCGTTTGATCGATTACCATGAAAGTTGGTGCTTATATGTATTTTTTCACGAAGAAGGTTTCTGACCAAAACATCCAGAAAGCACCCCCTCTCCCCATTAAACCACTTAATGTTTATACAAACCCACAGTTTTTATCTGATTTAGATAGAACTTAGCACACTTTTACTATAAAACAAAGAGAAAAATATTGTCAACTTTTGGTTGCAAAAACTGAACCCCTTTCCTCGTTTCCACCCCCTTGATTTTTGTCAATTTCCTTTTAAAAAGGTACAGTCGACACCATTTGACCAATCTTTATGAAAGTTGGCACACATATGTATTTTTTATGGAGAAGATTTCTGACTAAAAAATCCAAAAACTACCCTAGCTCCCGTTTTACACCTCTTAATTTTTGTACAAACCTACATTTTAATCCGATTTCGGTGGAATTTCGCATGCGTATACTTTAAAACAAAGAGAAAACGAAAAATACTGCCCACATTACTTTCACAAAAACGCAAATCCGATCCCCCTTTCTACATCTATAATTACTGTCAATGTTATTTATATTAAACTACCGTTTCTATATGATTTCAATGAAGTATGCACATGTATACTTCAAAACAAACAGAAAAATACTGTCTACATTTGGTTTAGAGAAGCCAAACCCCTCCCCGCCCCCCTTCCATCCCCTCAATCTACACAAAGCTACAGTTTCTATCCGATTCTGAAGGAAATTTGCACATGTATACTTTAAAATATACAGAACTATTGTGTTTAAATGTGGTTGCAGGATCCCAACCCTCTTCCCCTCTACTGCCACCCCTCTTAATATCCAATTCTCTTTATAGATACCAACAGTTTTTATCAGATTTAGATGGAACACTGCACATGTATACTTAAAAATAAAGAGAAACTTAGTATCTACGTTCTGTTTACAAAACCCAACCGCTCACTCCTTTACGCTATTTAATTTTTGCAAATGTTCTTTATACAAAGCTACAGTTTTTATCTGATTTCGATGGAACTTTGTTCATGCATACTTTAAAACATAGAGAAAAATACTGTTTACAATAGCTTTACAAAAACCAAACTACCCTTCGCCTCTACACTCCTTAGATGTTTTTTATACTTACCTACAGTTTTTATCTGATATCGAATAAATCAATCACAAATTCCCGTCTACATTTGGTATACAAAAGCCCAATATCTCTTCCCCTTTACTCCCACCCCTTTTAATTTCCAATTTTCTTTACGAAAATCCACAGTTTTAAATCCCGTCAAAATCAATAAACTATTTTTAAGTCATGGCAAAATAATCGTAAATAAATGTAACCTAATGTCTCAACATGTACCTCAGATTTCAACTTGGATCCCAAGCTATCACGTTGTGAAAACCAATTAAATATCTATATTTTCTGTGTGATGCCGGAACAAACAGGTATATTCCAGAGACAGATTTCTGTTTGTGGTATGTATTAATGCCCAGATGTTACGTGTTTCGATTATCGAGCGGCATCTTAAACTGATGTTTAACTAAACTGTCTCCCGCAATAACAATATCGGCCTCACTACATACTGAAAAATATTTGGAATTTTTGTTCTTACTCCACGTTTCGCCTCTAACACCAAATGAAGTTCTGTAATTCGATCTTCGCGAACTGACAGCTGGCACCGACTACAAAAATAACTAATTAATGTAAAAATTTCAATAACATTAATGTAAAATATTGTCCATTTAGATTTACTTTCTTTTGAACAAGGTATAAAATTATTTTAAAATTTTTAGTGTGCTTTTTTTAAGGCGATTTTTATGGTTTTTAAACAATTATTTTATTCTACTAATGTTACCAACGCGTTCAAAAGCATACAAGTAGAGCATTCTAGTGAAGGTCTCCAAGTTTAATTTTTTTCAAACACAAAATTTGATTTTTTTTAATGTTATTCATTTGCGACCTGTGAAAGCCATTAATAATTGTAAGAGCAGCGCAGCGAAAGTCTTTTAGGTTTTCAGTCTACAAACAGATTATCTCTTGGTGGCAGTTTTCATGTCGTATCGAAATCGATGGAATGCATGAATGCGGGTACTTATGTGGAATTGCTCGAAACTGAGCAGTTGACATATGTATGAGTAAGTAATCATATCAGGCTACTAGTTTGTTTTGGATACGTGCAGCAAAGGAATTTATCTAGTCGTATCGAATAAATGGCGATTAATATAATTATCTATGAATGTTTCTCGGGAAACGACGCGAGTAATACTATTATTTATACCCAATATTACGGCGACATAAATCTCCGTCTCCACCTTCAGATGTAGCCTTAATATTGAATTTTTTGGAACTGCAGCTGTAGTTTTCTGCAAATATAAAACCCACAGTGTTCTAGCTATAGAACGAAAAGCAAAATACCATTCTGTCATGCGGCAGACTGCTACACAAGCAAATCAAAGTGTCAGAGGAGCACCGCGCAGTCCTCAATTTTTGCAGAGTATGTGAACGTGACTCCGCAACCGTTTGCGCCGAGCAGGGTTTATGGTTACAGAGAGTTGAGCACAGAAGTTGTCCTGCATCTCAAGGCAGGGATACAGCCACGACAAGGTTTGCGTATAGAAAATATTCTACTAACGGACCACCTGTGTTTTAGCAAACCGACCGGCATGACCCAACTTTAAGTAAGGTTGATTTACAAAAGCTAGTCATGACGAGTATTTTTTGAAGAAGCCGTTATACCACAATCAATTTTTAAAAATTGGGAAACGATGGAAACTTCCATTTTACAAAAGTTTTATTTGTAACTATCCCATGCGCTACTTCCTGAGCCAAATAGAACGTCTATATTCCGTTTCTTTTTATGATCCCGTGCCCAGGCCTGTTAACCCGCGAGAGGCTTACCACGCTATGGCAACATCTCGGAAGACGAAGAGGGGTGGTTTCCCGTTGCCTTCCCCACTGTGACAGTGTTCTTAAGTGTTGGTGGCTGTGATAGTGTGTGTTCAGTGGAAAATGTTGTGGATGAGAGATGAACGAATTCGGGAGGACGCGAATTCGAATCCCCGTTCGATCATGCAGATTTAGGTTTTCTATGGTTTTTCCATATTACTCCAGGTGAATGCCGGGATGCTTCCTTCAGAAGCCCGTAACCGAATTACTTTTTGTTCCTTGCCCTCAGTCATTTCTTCGTTTCTAGACATTGACGAGTTGTAAATCCATGACTTGCGCGCACGATCTGGTGGTAAGGAATTGTGCACCACCACCTCTCCAAATCCCGATAGTGAAAATTTTTGCCACTACCGGGATTAGAACCAGGTAACCCACTGTCAGCGGCAACCAACTTTACATATATATGTAATTAATCTGATAGTTTTTTAATTGGCTTTTGGCCATATCAGCTATGCAGCCAGCTACAAGTATATCTTTGTTTCTTCAAGTAAATGTACACTTTCTCATTGTAATTATATTTACTACATACAACACAGGACAGACACAATACTTAATTAAAACCACCCATGTCCTCGGCCGGACTCGAACCGTGGAACTTTGCAACGTGAAGCCAGCGCGCTAGCCCCTACACTATAATGGCCGGCTGTCCCAACTGAGCCGAAAGGACGGGCCAGATTACATTTAATTACATTGAAATCATAATATTGATACTCAGTAAACAAGACAGATTCCTCAGGGTACCTTCTACTAACGGATTACCATATTTATACGTGCTGAATGATAAAGGTTGTTAAATGAAAACCAATTCAAATTTGGTATGATGATTATATGTTAGGACAGATTTGGATGGAAAATTATCGGCAAACAGGAAAAATATTAACCACATAAAATTTTCAGTTTGAATAACAGCGGAATTATAAGAAAAAACCTTAAAGCTTCAATAAATGAAAAACCTAGAACTAGGAAGTAATTTGTAAGAAAGAGCGTTCCATTGTGCTCCTGCTAAAATAAATGTGCTAGGTTTCTTGTTCCCGTCGTTCAGCAAGCAGCAGCCGAATCGGAATTACATATTCACAAGGGACTGTGCATATTTGCAAAAGGAGGAAAACAATGTTCTTCCATTTTTTAACTTTTGTTTAATAGGATTACATAAAACCTACCATAATACAGTCTAGCTTCGTCAAAGTTATAACACAATTGTTTATTCATCTAATTTTCATCATTTTTAGATTCAAAACATAATTTAAACATCTGCGCAGTGTAACTAAACAAAATTATAGTAAGTTTCGATAACCGGCTATTTCCTCCAATAGAATAAAACCTAGAATAAATAACCATAAACTTAAAGGCTAAGACAGAACCAAAGTAAAATCATTATTATTGAAATTATCAATACGAAAGATTTCCCTGAAGCACTATTAACAGAAATAAAAGATCCTCAGTCTCCGAAATGTGTTTTTATTATGTATCCAAAGCTAATGTTATCTAGGAATTTTACTAATATTCGTGTCTTTTCACAATTTATTAACAAACAAAGCTGTTTGAACGCAATTGATGGATTAGATAGATAGATAGTTTTTTTTGTTCTTTTCTGATTTTTAGTTTTGTTTCTGGTTTAGAGGCGGGGAATGGACTGGAGGCAAGAAACGGCAAGGAATTCTGCCATGGTTTTTTGAAGGAACCATCCTGGCATTCACTCGCAGTGATTTGGAGAAACCATGGAAAACCCAAGTCTGGATGGCCGGACCGGGATTCTTACCGTCGACCTCCCTAGTGCAAGGACAGAGCATTACCGCTCACGCACTGCCGTCGTTAGTTTTTTTTCTTACCGAGTAGCGCAGCGCCACAGTGCTGCTGTTTAGTCCGATCAGCTTTGACCTTCTTTTATGTCGAAAACTGCTCAGAATGTGTTTCAAACTCCTTACTAACACATTTTACGTTAGGCCGCTATCTTCATTCAACAAGCTAGGACATTTAGAAATCTCCAGCACCTTTTTTTCAACCTTGGTGCTAGAGAATGCTAAGCGGCCTAATAATTAACGAGGATGCTTCATTATGCCTTGTTGCGAAAACAACTAACACTGTGACCCCCACGAAACCACCTATCCGTATTACAGCCTCACTCTCGAGTTTAATACTCATCTCAGTGCAATACTGCCCTAGAAGGCCGAAGCAGATTGCCAGAAACGTAGGCATCTGAGACTATGACGCGGCGCCACCCAGGAAGAATGGAAACTGAAGCCGTTAGCCCTACAGGTAAACATTATAAAAGGTCTCGAAAAATAATATTTCTTGACTCCAGTACTTTTCCTGCTTCAAGAACAATACGTTGATTACAGTCGAAAGATTAAACAGTTACTAACAGAAGACAAACGGAACAATAATTAGTTATTTTTAACAACATTTATTTATTTTGTTTATTGACTGGTTTAAAAGCCGCATAAAAATAACAGATACTAGCCATGACCATCAGTAACTGATGTAGGCGGCATTTGGTGCCGTGGAATGATGTTACAAGTTGGACAGTGGTTGGCAGCGAGAGACGGAAAGGGGAGCAGTCGCGGTTAAATGGGAACAGGAAAATTAAAAAGTAAAGAGGAAAATAGAAAATTTTTATTGAGTTGGAAAACTTTCTAAGGAAGGTATGATGTCTAAAATGAAAAATGATTATTTATTTTTTCCATATAACTATCATCTTAAAAAACACATTTGTCATATACTTGCTGATATATTTTGGGTAAATGTTTTTTTCTAATTTACAGCTACAGCTAGGGACAGAGAATAGATCAAGAACATCTAGCCGAGCAGCGCGACAAAAGATTATCAAATTGGTCAGTTATTATAATAGATGTCCCTTAAAAATAATCAGTGTTTTATTTGCTCCTAGATCTGACTAACCATAGTATCGGCCAATAATGATTTATTTGGTATCAGTGTTAGAGTATGCGAATGTCTTATGGCAGCTTTTCATTTGGATGCTAAGCTCTAACCCAGCCATGAAAACAATCGCTTATCATAAATGTGGCGAAAGACATTGAATTATTCTCTCTGCAGTATATGGTAGTTTATGGAACTCAAAATCGATGATTTATCCTAAATATTCAAAGACCATCCGTTAAGTTAAGATTTCGATGCGAAATGTTATTTTCATTTGTTCCTGTTGTTTCTATTGCTGTACGTATAACCTTGTGGAATCCAGCACCATCCTAGCTCAGGACAATTCTACTGTTATTACTGTTTTATTTTGCTTATTCCAACGTGCGGGCACTTCTATTTTCTTTTTTGACGGTTTAGTATTAGGTCCATGATTTCATTACTTGATGCTTCTGCGGTATTCAACAGTGGATAGCAAATTCAGTTGGCTTTCTATTTTAGCAATAATACCTTTCAGACTTGCTGCCCTCATCTAGAAATTTGAGGATATCAGTTAGGTCGTCTGCCGTCTGACGTTTCTTTTTGTCGCAGCTGTATGCACTTTATAGTTACTTTTCTTTTAGAGAATGAGACTTGAATCTGATTAGTTAGTTCTTTATATAATTTGTGTCTCTGCATTTTACAATTAGTCGGCTGCTGTAGTCGGAGGTTATAACAAGAAACTGCGCGGAAAGTAAACAGAAGCGTCTAAACAGGTGCCCCAGAAAAAGTACGAGTATAATATTCCAGCCCTCCCCCCCCCCCCCCCCCTCGGCTTTACTGCAGTTGCGCATTGCTGTTGTTGTTTGCTTGGAACGTGAACTCAACTGATTAAAAATATTCATTAAGACGTTATCCGTTGTAAATGGTCACTGCTCTAGCCTACAGAGATTCCTTATAGCGTTTGTTACAACCATAATTGTAGTGAGGAGTTCCATGGATGGTTTCGTTAACGGGGTCACCATTAGACCGAAAAATTTTCACCCAAAATTAATATTGAAACATCAAATCAATAATGAGAATAGCAAAAATATACACTGTCTCTCCTGTTTATTTATTTCTTATTGGTATAGCGAAAAAAGTTACATAATATGCGGATAATATTTGGTGATAAGTTGGTCTAAAATATGTATTAAAAAATAACTGTTTCTCTTTACGCAACATGTTTTCTGTTTTGTCTACTGTTGCGGCAAATTGTGAACAAACAACCGTCACCAAGACTGATTGTGAATGATATGACACCTAACGATAGGATACAATGACTGCGTCGTTACTCTTCATTCCTGGATCGCTTCGATGAAAAATGGCAGCAAGAAAATCCAGTGTTCTTTTCCCACATTCTAAAACCACTTCAAGAATTCTGTGTAGATTTTACATCTTCCATGCATTTTACTTACTAAAAATTAAAAATTCTGATTTTATGATTGCAGTCATTGACAATACACTAATGTCCACCTTCCTACCCACGGTCTACAACCCACAACATGGGCAGACGGTGTACGAATTTATTGGAACATTACCACAGTTCTGTTGGCAGAAACGTCAAACACTGCAAAGAGAAGGATAACCATTACATGAGGTGTACTGCAAAAAATAAATAAAAATAAAATGCTAACACAAAAAAGGTAACCCCATAATTTTGCCTGTCAATCAATTTAAATTTTTGAACAATCATACACGCTGGTAAAGTACTAAAAATAACTAATTATGATTTCGGCATGTAGGAAGCGTACCAGAATAAAATAAAATAGTCTTTGGTATCATCCTGGTCAGATAAACATCTCGGCTTCAATTCTTTTAACGTGCTGCGGCATAGAAGAAGAAAAATGAAAGAATGTCTTAAGCATTTAAAGGAACTCATTGTACCATTACAGTAAATACACAAAGCTTACATTCGGCAGTTTGTATTTATCATTGTATTTTCGTTGGTAATAATTCTGTGCCATCTACTATAAAAATTTAGTCTCAATTTCACAAAAACGATAACCATTCTTTCATGAAAATCTGTTTGCATTTTTCCGCCTTGACTTTAATACGAATGTTACTATAATTAATTTATTTTCTGGGTATTTCTGCAACTCGGTGTATCCCACTTGAAATTATTATCTTTTTTTAGTACACTGTCGACCAATCGATGCTTGCTCAAAATCCATTTATTTCTGTATTTTATTCCACCATGTTGTTGCCTATTTACTTAGGATCTATTCACATTTTCCTCTCAGTTTAGAGATATCTCATGTCATATAAGGATTTTTCATATTTATTTCACTTTACCTAATGGTATTTAGTTAGCCTACTTTCTCACAGTACATTTGTTTGATTCACCTTGAATCACAGTTTCTTTGCAATTTTTTTTCCGAATGATATTATTTTAGTTTTTTAATTTCAGGTCTTTTGTCATTTATTGATTCTTTATGATTTTAATCTGAATCAGCCCTTCTTAAGACTGTGATTAGAACGAATATCGATTTTAGATCCCTATTTTTTTGCGGATTCTTTATTTAAGAAAGTTGTATCTTGTATCTCTCGACTGATTGTAAGCTTCTATTCTTCTAGAACTGTTCGTAACTAATGGTTCAACTACATCTTAAACAATTCTATAGGGCTAATTGCTGTTCCATTTCTTCTCCATATATAAACATAAAGTACACTACCTCAACATTATTTTTTTATCCTACTAAATTATTAAAATTGCCCGTCGTCTCAATATTTAATTAGCTGTGTAATTTTTCCATGTACTTTTAATATTTTGTCATCATCTCTTAGCAAATTTTAAAAGATTAGTTCCCCTGATGTTGTAGTTGAAGGTTTACTTTTTTATCTTCTCAAGTTTACTTGCGCCACTTTAATGATGGCGGTATATTGCCTCATTAAAGATCTTTGTTTAACATTATAACTATGTTTAAAGCTTGTGTTTCGAAAAATTTCTATCCTTTTGATGTTATTATTGCCAAAAAACACCTAGGTGATATCGATCAATCCCACTTAAAGATTAGCTAACTGCTTTTTTCGGAGTTCTAATATTCCGTGGCACGTAAAATATTAAAATTATTCTAATTATCCTTACCGTTCAGATACGCAATTGAGAAACTGTTTACCTTTTGAATTTTTTAAAAATTTAGATTGCATTACTTGGGGATATACTCGAGAACCTAATATGGTGATTTCGTTCTGCCTTCATAATATCAATGCAATGTATCATCTCTTAATCAGTTTTCTTTAGAGATTTTCATATCGCAAGAGTACATGGCGACAAGCTTCTTAATTCCAGAATCAGAAGACCGTCAGCAAGCAGTAAATGATGCTTTATATCTGGAGTTCATCAGTCCTCGGGGTTTCTTGCGTAGAAACATCGTGCATCGTGTGGAGAAGCAACCATTTGAGGTGAACAGTTATAGGACTGGCTAATAGATGGTAATTCTATTTTCAAACTAATAAATCATAAAAGTTAATAAACTTTCAAGATAAATATTTTTAGAACCGAATGAAGCTTCTTACAGAATTGTATAGAAGTTTTTCAGACCATCCCACAATATTTGCTATCCTATTCTTGTAACTCTCATTACGTGCTAACGCCTACTAATTACAGACAGCACAGCTCATCTATGAAGTACGGCCACTGGAAAAGACGAAACTGAAACAAATACGTAAACTTACACAACAGCAAAACAGTAAACAATCGTATTAGAAGGTCGGAGATACTGATGTGCGCATTGCATCTCGTGCCCCTCAGAGTAAATAGCACCATTCACATGGAAAATAAAAACGAATTACTCCGCCACCCCGGCTGGTAAACAGTTGTATGGTAGGTAGCACCGTAGCCCCTCAGAAGCACATGGCGGCAACCCTGCCATCACATCTGCGCAAGCTGTCGAGGGGAGCGCTAACGGCCCTGGCCCCTGCAGCCTGGCAACCAGGTCACGCCGGCTGTGCGGCGGCTTGGAAACAACGGATCGAAAGCTCTGCAGGAACTTCTAATACCGCCACATCTAAGCAAAAACTGTGTGAAAGGTGTTTCCCACACAATGTGGGTAAATTTTAATCAGTAAAAATATGTGGAATGTGTAACCCAGAAAGGCAATCGTTACAAAACGGTTTTATCGTACCTTAATTCTGAAATATATCAATACCCTTTAACGTTAGGTACGTCACATTTTAATATGTTTTATCAGTCCGCATTATAAAGAGATATGATGTAAAATATAACAAATAAAAATTCCTAACACAAAATATCTTGTGCATTGTTTTCCAAGCTACACTTTACAATATATGTCACAACTAGACATTTATATATAAAAGAGTCCAAGTACTGTACAAGTCAGATTCCGCGCAAATAGCGTTTCTTATTCTAATCACCTTACCAAGAACGAATGTGGAAGAACAAACCAAAATCACTTGACATAATATTCAAAGTTTGCATATGATGTGTGGATAACATTTTTTAGTTTTACACTGGGGAATTCAGGTGACTACTGTCTTCTAGGGATGTAACGGTTGATGATAACACGAGATTGCTTTTCGGAGAAACCTGATTTTTTATTTTTTTTATTTTGTTTTTACAAAACATCTTAAATCAGTAACCACCATACATGTACACCTCCAAAGACTGACGATGGAGCAACGCTATCAAAACTGTATCAAACAGCGTGCTAGACAACATCCATGACAAGGAACTCGTGGAATCATTCGGGATTAAAAGCTACCAAAGGAACGCAAACACATATCCCAAACCAGTTGAAAAATCTCATATAGCAATCAAGAACTTAAAAACTTCTAAAGAAGTGATGAAATAGTCTTTATTGAAATGACTCAAAGTGGATCTGTTTTTCCAAATAATTTCTTATAATTTTTAAGAGACTATTCCATTGTCAGATGGTTCACAAAATGATGAATGTGCGTACAAGAATAATCCACGGTTATTTTTAAATACGTTCAACGTCGATAAGTTTGTTTTGGGTGAGGGGAGGAAGATTCACGGATCGTCGAAGTCGAGGTCATTAGAGCCGCGAGAAGAGGGGAGGCTAGGAAAGGGAAAGAATTCGACGATAGTCTTTTGAAGAACCATCTCGGCTTTCACGGGGAGTGTATTCGGGAATCCGTGGAAAACTGAAATCTGAATGCATGGACCGGGAACCGAACACATACTGCTGCGAATGCCGAGCCTCAGCGTTAACCACTCTCCCAACAGGCTCGGTGTGGATAGTAGTGATAATGTTTATACACTTAAAGTAAGGGCGGCGATTATCTCATTCGTATGTTATGCCGAAGATTGAGACCTTCTTATACATAAAATAATTATTTATTTTACTTAAGGTTTGAATTTAATGAAAGGAATATATGTCCGCAGAAATCGTACAGATACACCGATTTGAATTTTTAACACTATACAGTCTTTGAACTTTACGTCAACAGATACTTTTTCGAGCCTCACAACTAGCCGTAATATAGATCTTTAGGGAACGCCATGTCCATAAAATTCTTCATTAAATGAAGCGCCGTGCCATTCAGCTTCTCTACACGTCCATCAGCTGCACAAAGATCAATGTGAAAGTTATCAAAGCAATAACCAATTCATAATTTAGCTTTTTTAGTGTAATCTTACTATCCAGGTAACTAAATCGAAAAGAACACTGGCGGAAATTAAAAGTGTAACACCCAGTGATAAATAAATGAAATTTGGCCCCAAGTGTCCCCATATGAATAGTATTAAAATTTTTACATGTAATAAATAATATGAGAATTACGGAGTTATTTCTTATACAAAATTGCTAGGCTTTTTAGCGTATAAGTGGTGAACTGTGTGGTGTTACACGACTCTTTTTAGTCCACAAGTTCTTGTTGAGCAAGTATGCCAAGGCGAAGACTGACGACTCTCTGAACCCAAATGTCTAACTGTGAGAAAGGTCGGAGAATTTTCGTGACTGAAATGGGTGCATCATATCGTGAAATTGGCCGTAATGCAATGTTAGTATATATACTTGTTACACGGGATAAAAGTAGGCTCTAGTACTCCTATAGCAGGTACGCGACCATACAGAAGGACAACAGCTAGTGAAGACTGCCAAATTGTGTGGGTGGCTGTTGCTGGCAGACCGGTGAATGCAGGCCAGATCCAAGCAGTGATTACGGAGAGAGTCACCCTCCGGACAATTGCAAACCAATTGCTTGAAGCTTGATTACACTCTCTCGCCTCTATGCAGCGTGTTACATTAACCTGATATGATTGTCAGCATCGTCTAACCTGGTAAATGGCGTACATTTGTGTCCACAGACGAGTCGTGATTCTGTCTATGGCAAAATGTTAATCGGACAACATGTACGCAGGAATAGTGGAGAAACGGCTTACCCTTTTGTGATTTCAAAACGTCACACAGGTCCAGTCACTGGTGTAATGGTTTAAGGGCAATAAGTTTCGTCAGCAGAACTGAGTTGGTTGTTGCTGAAGGCACAATGACAGCCCACCACTATGTGGAATTAGTGATGCACCCTTCATGTGATACTCTTCATATCCACCATCCAAATCGCATCTTGCAACACGATAATGCCCGTCCTCATACTGTAGCCATCACAACACAAGCCATGCAAAACTTTACGACTGCAATTTGGACAACACGGACCCCAGATTTGACCCCAATAGAGCATGTCTGGGATGCCAAGAGTAGACACATTAGATCACTTGATCACCCAGCACAAACTGTGAAACAACCGCCTGCACAAGACATGCAAGTGTACAGAGACATATCCCAAGAAGACATGCCAACACTATGACCAGGGATATACGTACAAAGTTTCCTAAAATTCCACTATTCCTGTCTGGGTTTAATAAGAAGAATAATATATTACAAATTACTTTCAGAAATCTGCCGCTTTCACATTTATTTGTACCGTGTGATATTGCGAACCATTTCCTCTTGGGTTATCTGAGGGTGTGAAAACGTCTTTTAAACTACTGCACGATATTTTGAGCAAAATAGTTTTAATAAGTTTTTTTTTTAATATTCGATAGCGATATTCACAGCTGTAGATAGACAAAGTTTCTTTTAGGTTTTCGAAAATGTATCAAAAAGTTGTAATGCTACATTTACTTCGAATATTGTTCCTGGTAGTAAGTAAACGTTTATCATTAATTAATTTGTGTTGGAACATATACTTTGGCTCCTTACTAATTCGAATTTCTTTCAGTTTTTCAGTTATGTTTGGTACAGACACTTAATCTTTAAGTTAATCGAGCAACTAATCTCGTCAAAATAACGAAAAAAATTGTTACGAAATTCGAAAATAATTTAAATACGTCATACCGAATTTCTATCACAATTTCGGGAATCCAGGTGTTAATAACAGATTTTGTAGTGATTTTCTCATATTTTTGTAGTGATTAAGTTTTGAAGACAAGGACGGAGAGTTGTTAAAAGTGGTTTAACTCGTACGCCATTGCGAGAGAAACAGTTTTCAAAAATTACTTTCTCGCATATCATCAGAGTATCATCAACTCATTAACTGAAATTAAAGATTTGAGATTAAGTGGTTGATAAAATGCTCTTTATGAATCCTGAATTTATTTGAATGTGGCAAAAAATAAGATAACATTTACAAATTTATTTTTATTAAATTGTCGGTACTACTAGTTTGCAACGATCTACAGTTTCCAAAGATATTCAAAGTGATTTTAACGAAATACAGCGGAGCGTGGATGATGAGCGGTAAAACTCTGGACTCACATTCGGGAGGGCGTTGGTTCGAATTTTGTTTTTCTGTGGTTTCCCAAAATTGCTGCAGGACAATGCCGGGATGGATCCTTCAAAAGTTCATGGACTAATTACTTTCAATTCCTTACCCGTCCTTCTTTCTCGCCACTAATGACTTAAACCAGGCACAAAAAAAGCAATGATACTGGCTGTTAATGGGCTACAGCAAACGTAACCACTTCTTAGACACTACTCACTTATAAATGAATAAAATTTTTCTCACTTACTTTCTCTACCCAATGCTAAGAAGTCGAAGAGAAAATGTTAACCGACAAATAGTAAATAATTTAGCAGAACATAACCATTCGTCACACAGGTTCACCAATAAAAGTTGCGCAAATGTTTTCTGTGGGGCATTACTCCAAAAGGAGAGCATTCGCTAAGACATTTACTCGCAGACTAATAACTAACATGCCTATCGTTCTTACTCAATACAGTCCGACGCAGCACGTTCTCTTAAAAAATAACCATCTGAAAACTTTAGCAAGTCTGTTCACTTCACGCTATTTTTTTTTTTTTTTTTTTTTTTTTTTGGCGTTAAAATAATTTACTTTCAGTTCACCATTGTTTTTTTGATCGAAAATAGTTTGCAGCTATCAATGTTATTTAATGGTATCAAAAAAGAAACTAACAGTGAATTAATAACTTACAACAATCCTCATTGTCAATTAACTTGAGGTGGGCTAGAACTTATTATTATTTCATTAGTAATATCGTTACGGTGAATTTCGATAGATATCCTGAAGTCATTAATTTAGGACAGAGTGTGCAAAGCATGTTCCATCCCTTTGCAACTGCCATTTACATTGGCAATAGTCCTGGAATATACTGTTTCCCATTTCCGCTTGGTCTGAGTCAAGCTTATTTATTACAAGTCGGATTCCACTTCCCAGGCATTGAATTCCCTCGATCAGGTTAGCATTAAACATTCAGCGAGCAATGACGGTGCAAGAGTTTTTTTATATAAAACGGTGGATGCTCTTTGTCAGAATCTGAGTTCCTAAATGCTAAAAATAATTTACCCACTTGGTAAGATGTGAAAAATCAATTTATGAACTAAAAACAAGAAAATTATTTCCCATAAAATAAAGAGATGAGCCAAAATTAGTTGTAGCGTAAGTTATTAAAAAATCTTTTGTTGAAGTACTTTGAATATTGTTTAAATCGATTGATAAATGTCAGTATAATGATTTCGCTGCGTTAATGTTTAATATATAAACTATAAAGAATAATGATTTTGGGCGTGTGAACTATATCACGTATTAACTTCTCTTCAAGCACGTTCATCTTTTAAGGTTGGTAGTATTAATGGATGTTACTGACAACGTGTTCTTGTGCTCATCGTTAAGTCTGCAACCAACGCCGGCTTGTTGCCAGCATGTCAGCATTAGCAGTAAATCACCAAGGCTTACTACAGATTTATCAGCTTTAAGAGAAAACACTTTGAATATGTATAAAGTATTCGCGAAAGAACCTTTGAAATCTACTTTTTATTTCTCTTTTAAAATAATTGTAACATTATTAATTGTCACAACAGAACAAGCATCTTCATCTGTACCCACAAATCACACTTATCCTCAGAAATAATATTATCTGAAGAGCTATGGGTACGGTTTTTGTTTTTAATCTTGTTAGGCATTTTGAAGTGCACAGTTCCTTGCTATAACTAAATATAAGCAAACACAGTTCCTTGTTCTAACTAAATATAAGCATAATTAACATTAATCAGTATCCGAAACTTCTACGAGATGAGGTTAGATACCAATTACAAGAATTGCTCGTTTTTTTTCAATTTTTTTAAAAATTTTATTTGTAAAAATGTATTACGAATTTGAAAAACAAAACATTATCTATATTTGACATTTCATCCAAATCGCTAGAGTCATTTCCGAGATCGCCTGGTTTACCAACTCATAAATTGCTTTTAAAGAAAAAATGCTATTATGTTAGATATAAACCTTAATGGTAATCAGGGATTAATTAATGGTGCAAGATTAGTGGTAATTCACTTAGACGAGATCATCATCAGTGGTAAATTCATTCACACAGATGAATCTATGCTCATACCCCGTATTAGCCTTACACCTTCTGAGCTAGTCATGTCTTTCAAATGATAAGAAAACAACTCTCAATAAAAATAACCTTCGCTATAATCATTAATAAAGGACAAGATCCGACGCTTTAAAGCGCATAATTGTATTTACCAGAACCTGTTTTTTTTTCTTATGGACACCTGTACGTGACTTTTTCACGAGTTCGTAGATTGAGTAATATTTATAATTGTATTCAAAAAGTAAGGAAGTTTGAAAAATCACATCTGACAAAGTCAATATATTCTTTAAAATATTTTTCAGTTAAACATGTAGCATTTGATACAATAAAAGTGATATTTAATAGAATAAATATGATATTATTACTACTCTTCAATATAAAATACCTTCCTTTAATGAATATACTTGCATTTACTTATTTTCACATTATTATATTACTGACCAGGATACTATGCAAAATATTCGCATGGATCAGGTAATACACAAGAATTGTTCGTTTAAAGATATAAGAATTCCTTGCTATAGACAAAGGGAAACTTAACTAACATCAGCAGGCTCACGCTCACTGGTACCTGAAACTTCTAGGAGATGGCGTTAGAGCCGTTTCAGATATACCAAATACAAGAATTGCTGTTTTTTTTTTTTTTTTTTTTTTTAAGTCGAGTTTTTGGAGGGATGACACCTATTCATATAAACTTGAAAAGCAAAACTTTATGTAAATATTGAATTTCATTCAAATCGTTAGAGCCGTTTTCGAGATGCCATTTTTATATATATATATATATATACATATATTGCTGGTTTAAAGATGTAATATACATGTGGTATATCCTCACAATCTCTAATAGAAAATATATTGGTAATTGGGTCAGAAACTGATAAAATAAGTAATAGATGTCAAAGAAGTCGGTTGATATGGAGAAATGACTGAAGTACAACAGGGAGCCGGAAAGTGAACGTCACGAAAGGTCAGGTGAGTGTACGGTGCTACAGCAGTCATTCCAAGTGACATGAAAGGAAACGGTTGTTTCTTTTCAAGATAGAAAATTTAAATAGAGAAGACAAATATTTTCAAAAACAACAACACAAACATAAGTAGCGAGCTTATGATGCCCAAGTTTTCAACATAAGCTTAAACATTCAGGAGTGCAATCATCTGCTTGATAACTACACATACGCATCTGGTTTACACTCCTCTAACGATCCATGAATCAGATATAAAATTTAGTGTCTTTGCAGCAACTTATTCACGAGAATAAGTTGTCCATTTGGTCAGAAATTTTTTACACACATTCCTTGTACGATATATTTAAGAATATGTTTGTGTTATAGCCATTAGAAAATCATATACCCCACAAGCTTCACAAAACCTACCGTAACGTTAAACGGTAATTGACCACTGGACGCCATATTTAAACATATGAGACCTCCAACGATATTAATAGTAAAAACCAAATTCCCAGTGCATTTCATTATAACGGGGAGCTTCAAATGCCATTCTGACAATTTTTTATATCAACCTACCCCCATGCTGCTAGAAAATCAAGGCAGTTTTAACAAAATCCAAGTTTCTAGTGAATTTTGCTTTAATAACAAGAATCAGTCCAGATTGTATTTCAAACTATCCACAGCCTTCGCTGATGATGCTGGAGGTGCTTAAATTATGTATAAAAACTAAATTCCTGGCGCCTTATGATGTAACCAAGGTATTGTCATCTTTCAGCCTAACCACAAACGATGTTAATACTGTCGCAACCTTCTTTGACAAATGTAGAATGTTAATGTCTCAGACACTATTACACATGGATACATATCACTGGACGTGGTAGTCAGGTAATACCTTTTATCGCTGGAAGTTGCAATATGGCTGCTGTAGATCACTGCAGTTTAACGTTAATTATCATAGTATACACACGTCCTTAAACAATATCCTCATAGGAACGTGAGTAAAAATTTTCAGACTAAAAGTACAATTCAATCTGTAGTATCAGTCACTGCGAAGGAGCTCAAACGTTTTGTTCGATAACTTCTGTTCTTAATACATGTTTCATTACTTTCTGTAATTAGTTTATACAATTTTTAAATGATCAGAACAGCGTTTACATCTCATAAAAACTGTTAATGTTTCCTGGAATGGTTACAAAATGAAGAGCAGAAAATTGGTGCCAGTAATTATTTAACTTAGCCTTAAATTTTTGAAAAATAAACCTACCTAATGTGATATACAGTACATTCTGGGTATATTTAAAATGAAATATGGCTAGTACAAGAGGTACGGTACGGTACGGTACGTTACGGTACAGGTTAGCAAGAGAACTGCAACGAGTTTTGTAGCCAGACGGATGATCACCTCTTTTTTTTATGGCTTTACGTCGATGTCTTTAGAGGCGGGATGGAACTGGGGACAAGGAACGGGAAGGATTTCGGCCATGGGATTTTTGAAGGAAGTGTTCCGGCATTCTCTTGGAGTGATTTGAGAAACCATGGAAAACCCAAATCTGGATGCCCCGACGGGGATTCGAATTACCGTCCTCCCGAATGCGAGGCCAGAGCGTTAACCACTCACCCACCACGCTCGGTCTGCTCAGCTCATAAACGTGCAGATTTATACCGAGTAGGGAGGGTCTGCTGTGTGAGCCAGAAAGTTAAGGCCCTACTACTAACTCGCTTCCTCCTGCCGCAGAGGTTTATGGGGCGGCAAATCACCTGAGCGGCGAGCTGCCTTCTGAACGCCGTGGTCGCTAGTTACTCAGCTCTGTGAAGACAACCCTGAGGCGGTGCCGGTTCGATCGGGGCACTTGCGAATTTGCAAACTTAACCAGAAGAGAACCTGTCCACACAGTTAAATTATTAAATTTTTATTCCCTAGCATAAATGCACGAAACAATTGTTGGTAATATGTCTACATTATTCACGGCAACAATAAAAACCAGTCATAAGAAATGATTTCATTGCAGATATGCAAAGCAGTAAAATGTATACGACAAAGATTAAGAAGCTGAAATATTAAATACTAATATACCAACATCCACGGTTGTCAGTCTTGATTTATGTAACGTCTTAGCTGGAATACACCTGTGGATGGAGTCGCCCAAAAGCAGGTGACAATATCTCGTATCTGTCGTTCATCTCATTTACCAATTTCAGAACTGTTATTTGTGATAGTCCATAAACATTTGCTGTATTTAAGTAATAGCACCATTCAATGAAATTTTCTGCACGACGCAGTTCTTCCTTCAATTTGGCATTCTGAAAGATGTTTATTTTCTCATTTCTTATAAAAGAAACAACGTGTATGTGTCATAGCTACACTGCTGTAGTCCAGAGGGCTAATATGAAATACTAAGTTAATACTCGGGAACGAGTAATCCTATGGTATACACTAACTACATTCCAGGTGCAAATAATACCGGACAGATTAATAAGAACTGGTCAATCGAAAGAACTTCTTGCCACTTAGGATGTTAATAATTCAAATTCCTGTCATTTATACTTTAGCTAGTTTCAATTGAAGTCCTGACACAGGATGATAATGTATATATCTTTGATATACTCAACAAAAGGATCAATTATAGCAAGACCCACAGATCAAAAATGTGGAAGACAGTTATTTAGACGTAATTGGCGCAAACAAAGAACGCTTTAATATGGTAATAGGCCATCTTCCCGCAGTTGCTGAACAATAATTTTGTGAATAAATCCGTCGAAAACAACTGGTTTGGTGAATTTTGTTTTTATTTAATTCCCCAGACGCGTTTCGCCCTTGTGGTGTAGGGCATCTTCAGTGGCTGTAAAGTGTTTTTACATGTGTTGTTACAATAATTACATACAATATAACTCTTAATAAAATGTATATATATATGTACACACTGTACTCACAGTTTAAAGAAAACTGTAATGAACAGTTATGTGAAAGTGTGTGAAATGCTGTTCCAGACCGACATGTAAAGGAATACCATTATATCTGTGAGTACAGTGTGTACATATATATATACATTTTATTAAGAGTTATATTGTATGTAATTATTGTAACAACACATGTAAAAACACTTTACAGCCACTGAAGATGCCCTACACCACAAGGGCGAAACGCGTCTGGGGAATTAAATAAAAACAAAATTCACCAAACCAGTTGTTTTCGACGGATTTATTCACAAAATTAAAGAACGCTTTAGTAGATGAAAACATCATGTTAAGTACTATTGAATATTTGGTAGTGCTGCGATAGAAACTGGTGAATCTTCAACTACCACTCAGATAACGTAGAATTCTGAAAGTGACTCAACTGAAACATGAAGGAATGATGAAGATAAATTAAGGGCGGAATCGATTGCTGCTAACATAGTTATTTAGCGCATACTGCGATATGAAATTTCCGCCCATTACGTGTGAGAAGACTATTTCAACATGAAATACGTCTTCACATTTATTTCCATTCTGGCAACTCTTAAAAAATCCAACAACAACAAACAACCTCGGATGTGCATTTCGGCATCTGTTACATTCACCGAAAACCCCATTAAAAATACCACTCGTCACCCAAACAATCCAAGACCAAGTGAGGATTGTGGCAGAGAGAGCTCAACAACAATTTATTGCGCCGCATATAGAGAGTAAAGAATTACCTTGGTGAAGTTACGACGCTTGTTACCAATATTTATTGTTCAATCAGTGAAAATAATTCTGTAGTGATTATGGTGACCTAGTTATTGTTCAATCAGTGAAAATAATTCTGTAGTGATTATGGTGACCTAGTAAGGAACTAAATACAAAAAATCTTCAACATATCAGCAAAAAATCACCGAACACCAGGTCGGAATATAGCGGAAAAGAGGGTCTGACAACCAATTCAGTGATACATATAACACCACACATAAGTGCGCTGAGCGGTGTCGGGAAAATAAGAAAATCCCCGCGGGGTGGTCGGACCCGTGCGTACCTGCCGCAGCGGTAGCCGACCACAGGCAAGTAAACGATGCAATCGCTTCTGCATCACCAGCGGTGTATATGGGGTTTTAATGACACTTGCTCGCGAGAGGTGGTTAGCTAAGTCACCGCTACTTTTAGCCGGTCTTTCACCACTGCGTTTCAGCAACTTGTTATAAAAAAAAGTTGTAAACACACCAGTATTTTAATTCTTATGTGCAATGCTTCATTTGCGATATTAAAAACTTTGTTATTACTTAGAATAAGCATGTGTTTGTTATTTTCGATGATTTTCTAGTAAATGCAGAGGAAAATATTTCACGTACTTATGAGAGGCGGTGAAAATTGAATTTTTGGATTCAAATTTGTGACGGATTGAACGCAACCAAAGAAGTGATATAAATTTCCTTCATTTTTGACGATTATACAACCAGATTTTCGAGGTGATTGTTATAAATTTTCAACGAAAATTTTGTTCAGCCAGCAAAGTAATTTGATTCCTCATTAATGGAAAAGATAGAGCGAGAGATCTCGATCATTAGTTCGGGAAAGAAGCGACAGGGTGGTGATTGATATAACAGACTACCTTAGTCTGGGACAAATGACTGATGATGGCAGTCGGGCTATGGAAGATATTTGTCTCACATTCCTACGTACGGCAGTGAATCCAGAACTTAGTTTTACTTAAAGGTTGGATGCGGTACGGTATCGATTACTTAGTACTAACTCTTTCTAGTTTTATCTTTTAGATGTTGCTCATAATACCTTTTTTCCCGAGGACAGTGCTCTCTAAATAATTAGTATGAATTCATACCTTTCTTCTCACAACCTTCTTGCTACTTCACGCCATGAAAACCGCTGTTCTGGTTGAGAACAGGAGGCCAAGACCAAACTGGAGATAAGGTGTGCGGTTCTTGCATTCTCTCAGACCCCAACCGTCTAGGCTTTGGGAGTAGGATTCCTCGCATGATAAGTATGAACTAATTTGAATTGTAGAAATTAATATCCGAGTGACCTGATACTGAGGTGACAAGGACACATATCAGATCCTATATTTTTTTGATTTGAAGTCTATTCTAAGAAATAAAAAAAGAAGTTTAAAACACAGCATAACGTCTCTATAGTATAATGTTATGGGGAAAAGTAATTAGAAAGAGTTAATCACTTCAAGAAATAATTAGAAACATTAAACGTCCCTTAGCCACCTGTTTGATCGTTCGTGATACAGCGTTGCCAAAATGGAAACGGTGAGGTACAAGATGCTCCGGTGACTATTCTTCAGTTTTAATTAATCGTGACACGGTAAGCCATATAAGTTTTCCTAGCGATTACTGTAATATTGTTAGTTAATTGGCTGCAGGTAGATTCATTCACTAGAATATTTATTCTTCCACCTAAATACAATTTACTTACTAATTAACTTCCAATAGTAGATTGCTTCCATAAACAGAAACTCGCTTATTTAATTAAAGCCCACCCCGCTGTCTCAGTTGGCCGCGGCGCCATGATGGTCCAATGCTGACGTCTGCTGGAAGAAGAAATGTTCCCTATCAGGACTTGGCTGGCAAGGTAGGAGAGGTGCTGGTGCACCAAAAAATGGGTTAAATCCCAAACCTCTCCGCAGAGCGTATAGAGTTAGAGAACACGACACTGTTGATGATGGCTGGTCCTGTGGAGGGAGGCGGTCGTTAAGCATG
The DNA here is from genome assembly GCA_031002005.1 of Vandiemenella viatica. Taxonomy (NCBI): domain Eukaryota; kingdom Metazoa; phylum Arthropoda; class Insecta; order Orthoptera; family Morabidae; genus Vandiemenella; species Vandiemenella viatica. The sequence continues at coordinate 289,873,154 of JARYHS010013630.1, read as the reverse complement.
AGGCTCTCCTTAGTCCCTTTCGGAAGCGTAGGTCGAGTGGGCCGGTTTTAGGTTTCATCTCTCTCTTCTCTTTCAACTCTCATCCACAACACAACCCACAATCTATACTGAAGAGACACATCATCACAGTTATACACAAAAACAATAACACTTGGGGAAGGCGGCGGGAAACCGTCACGATTCATCTTCCCCTGAAAATTACCATCGAGGGGAAAGCACCCTCCGCCTCCGGCTAACCGCCTACACGCGAAAACGGGTATGGTACTCATAGAAGAAGACAATGGGTGGTATTCTTTCAGTTGGTATGAGTTATGGAAACATATTCAACAGTGCCTTTGCGTCTAAAAAAGTCGATGGTGCTACGTATTATCATCCATCATGATGCAAAGCAACGTCAATATACTAGCAGCGACAGCAATTATCAATCATTCTTGGAAGGTAATTCTTGATACACCAAAAGTACTTCGTTCAAATAACTAGCTGGCAAATGGCACATCATGTCTTGCGAAGGATTACTCAAAACAGTAATAACGTTTGTTCTACAGTAGAGAAGAAGACTAGCGATTGCTTTTTGTACAGATAATTAAAATTATTAGTTGTATCTCTGCCATGAGGACTGACTAATCAAATTTTATATGGCTTATTTGAATCGTTTAGTATTCTCTGTTATTTTCAGTTAGATTTATTTGATTTTACTATGAAGCTGGGTACTGTTATCGAGTACCCAGGATTGCAGTAATGATGTCTGAATATTTCTATCCTTTACAATTTTCCATATCGGTAAATTTTCCATATTGGTAAAACTTGCCTTCGCATTGGTTAGATGTTCCTGAAATGAAAGTTCTTGATTATAAATTTGTCGGAAGTGTGTTAATTAGATTTTACAGGATCGTCATGTTAAGCACAAATAATTTTAGCATTTCTCTGGTGGGCCTCTATGAAAACGCTAAATCGAGTGTTCACAGAGGAAAATTAAATAGAAGATTTCATTTATTTGCAATTAACACTTTCACTTTAAGGTCGTAAACTATTATTGTTTCCTCTGCATCTTTAATAACAGTGTTAATAAGGAATAATAATAAAGGTAAGTTTTATAGACTATGAAACACGTAAATTGTGTTTTTCTATGGAGACTTATCGAAAATCTCTGTATGGTGATCGCTTACGAGATAATTATCAGTTTCTACTCAGTTGCATATTTTCATTTTTCATATATCAGGTTTCTGGTATAACAATGTTTTAACCGCAATGTCATCATTTACTCCTACAACATTTACCCATTTTCTGATAACGCTTTTCGTAATTGTAATAGTCAATAAATATTGACTTAAGTTTTAGTGGTCAGATTGATCGTAAACGTAAATAATCTTCCTACCCGAAAATGAATTCTTTTAAGTACTTAAAATTAAAACTAAAAAACATTTAACACTAAAATTATAATTAAAATTTTGAAAGAAACAAAATAATAATCATTTTTACGAAGCAATTATTGTATTTTCATTTAAATAATACTAAATTAAACTTTAATATGTTGCAATTCTTTTTATTTAAATAAAATTAAATTGTTTCAAAAACTGTGTATTTTGTACTAACTTCTTTGCATGTACCCATCCGTCAACTCCTCTCTCCTGCGTAAACCTCGAAGACTTCCCGTTTTTTAAATAATATTATCTTCTCCAGTAATTACCCTTATTTCACACTGAGCATCCGCTTTCTTTTAACGCATTGTGATCACGTTTATCCACAGTATAGGGCGCCATTTATACTCTTTAATAAAATAGAACACTTTTCGTTGTTAATTGTGGATAAACAGTCTCTGAAGTAGCTTGTTCTATCAACCACCCGGCTAACTCCATATTCGGGATTTTATCTTGTTGGTGTGTCTTTATATTTTGTCAACATACCTGTAACAGGAATGCTAGTCACCCGAAAATATCGAATGAGAATATATAATAGCAAGTTACTAATGCATACATAGAACAAGGCTGTAAATTCTGTGCTTTTAAGATATTTTTTGAAAAATGTTTGAAGCATTGTTAATTACGTATAAAAATCGAATCAGCTGTATTTTTTTTTAAAAAAAATATGTTGTCTGCCTCACTGTCTCTCTGGATGAACGATATTCATGCAAAAACCGCGGGTCGGATTTTGATTGCGTTTTCAACAATGTACAACCCGTGGTTCTCATAGTAAACAAGGACATGTTTAATTTTGTTGTAATATCTGAAAGTGGAGAAATGCAAGATAAAAGATAAACAAATCCTTACATTAACAGTCGACATAAATGAAGTTGCGGGCAACAGCAAGTAAAGAATATGTTGAAAGTAGCCTACATAAATGATCACGTTTCTCAATCAAGTTTGGCTTATATCTTCAGGGAACTACAACCTTACATCAGCTAATTGTCATAACAGAACGAAACAACAACCAAAAATTCCGTAACTAAAATTTATTTAATTTTTCAATGCGCAGTGTTGAAACGACGGTTGAGTACCAATGTGGTATTGTTAAGCAGAGAGGCAGACATGCGACTGGAAATACCCGTCCACATGGAAGGCGATCCATCCCCGAATTCGCTTTGAACTACCGACACAGTGTTTAAACCACCTGGGCCACAGGTACACATAGATAGGCCTATGCGTTGCCTCGTTCAGGCGTGTACGTAGTGCCTTAACCCGGGCGCTGAGTAGGCGACCGCTATAGCAGTCGATATCCTGGCGCTGCGCTGGCACGCTCTGTCTACCTTTGTAAGCAGGCAAACCGCGTGTTGTTGCGAGGCTACTGGTTGTGGGCGACAGAGTAACATTCCACGGGATTTCGTTTTGTAATTTAGTTCCTATGTGAATTGCTTCAAAGACTAACGGCATTTATACATATATCGGCAAAACCGGAATCGGTGGCAACCTTCTTGCAGCGAATGCAGAAGCTTTTTTAATTTGGCGGAAGAAGGATGTGTGCAGCATTCAACAAACATTACCTTTTTGGATTATTATATCTTAGAAGGTATGAATTGTATGAAACTCAAAGGATACGAAATTTTCCCATAACGGCTTGCAACTGCCAACAGAAACTGCATATTGTTTGAGTGTTTATTTGTCAGTACCGAGTTGACCTTGCCGTGCAAAATAACAAATTGTAATGTATAAATTGTTATAATGATTACCTAATATTATAATAAGCAACTGGTCATTTAAGACGCCATCTCTCACGCCATGACGTCACTCTATGACTTCACGCAATGACGTCACGCTTTACGCCATTTTTCTTGGTTATGCACCTTATTCAATAACATTTCTAAGCATCGGCGAATAAATTAACTGACAGAACACTGAAATAAAAGTATGTAATGCGTTTAAATCGACATATCAATCATTAGAAGCTTATATTTACGCATTATTCTTTTGATATATTGATATAGAAGTATTCCTGAAATTCTTTGTCCATAGATATGTAAAATAAAAGCTTTATGTTACGAGCATCAATGTTACCGAAAGTTTTGATTAGATTGTTACTTAGTATGGATCAGAATTACAACTGGAATTTGACGTTACAGCAGAGGGCATAAATAATAATTATTAAATCATTTGAACTGAAATAGTTGCACACTGATCGCGATCTACAATTAAAACAAATATTATGTGGCATAATGTAAGTTAATAAGATTTATTTTAATTTCCTTTGCTTTCACTAAGAAATATTATTGAGGCTATTATTTCAGCAACATGTAACTCTGTCAGCCATTCAAATGTTGTAATATTGGTCTCAATCACGAAAAAAAAGGTATAAAAACCCTTGAAGAGTTTTATTCAAATTTATTTTGCGATGCATTATTGCCACGAAAATGCGATACAGTACATGTATTAATATCCGCGAGATTGAAGTATTGTTTTTCTGGCGGCAGGTTTATCGTAGTATGTGGTTAGGTTGAAATGCAACCTGGAACCGAATGGAAACGGAAACCTTTTCCTACAGTGCAAAGCACGAGGAATTATATTGAATTTTTAGTTAAGAAATTGCTAAGACATGAATTGTCAGAACACTTAAAGTAAAGTATGTATTTCGTTTAAATTGGCATATTAAGTTTCAATGAAAGAGGCTCCAAATTGATGGCGATATATGAGGCGTAAACCACAATTAAATATTACGTGGCATAGAGTAAGTTGTTAAGATTTATTTTTAGCATCCTTTGTTTTCACTGGGGTCATTATTTCAGCCAATGTAAGCTGTCTTAGCCGTTAAAATACCGATCTTCATAACAGGTAATAAGAAAGAAAGGAGTGAGAACCTGTGAAGATTTGGGATCAAGTTTATATCACGATGCATGATGACACACATGCAATACAGGGAATGTATTAATTCACGTGTGATTGAAGCTTTACTTTTCTAGCGGCAATATTAGCGGAGATTGTGGTCAGGCTGAAAGCAACCTGGACGAAGTTGATAAATGAAGCTTTTTTTATACAGCACAAGGGACGATTAATTACAATGAGCTTTGTTTTACAGCAATTCTATTTAATTAAGGAGCTGGAGAGAAATAAATTACAGTAACACTCCATTATGTCCGTCATTTTTGACGGTCTTTGGAGCTCGTTACTAACAATAAATGTATACTCATCTACTTACAGTTGTTTTTTTTTATTATTTTTTTTACTGGAAATTCTTCTTCCAAAATTGTATTTAATTCCTTCCATGCCTTCAGTTTTTCTATTATGTCTTTAGAACAATCGGAACAATCAGTTTCCACCAGCTAAATTAATAATATATTATCGTGTAACTGAAATTATATCGTATAAGCACCTCACCGTCACCGGAACCAGGGTGGACATGTGGGCACGACGAAACAATGGAATGAAGGGCCGGCGATCGGCTTCCACTTTCCGTTTGGAAAATTCAACGCAGGCTGCATTTGCCGAAGCTTTAATTTGCACCCGGTACTGCCACCGGCTCTCGTTTTGCTGGTGTATATGAAAATACCCTAACAGTTTTAAAATTGATGTACTATGAACACAAAAATATAGGTATATCAGACGATCAGTAGAATTGACGTTCCACTCACCACTTTAACAAAACGGCCATGGCTTTTCATAAAGCGTTAGATACTGCTATTCTTAACAAATTTCTAAGCGTACAGATTTGGGGACCAGCCGTGGGTTCTTAAGAAACGTGATTTGTACAACAGCGGAGCGTTAAATTTCTAGGTATCTAGAAGATACGTCCATCGTCTGTGAATTTTTCTAAACCATTTTGATGATAATGTTAGCTGCAGATTTAAACTACACGCTCGTTCTGAATTTCTTTAGAGGCAGCAAGTCAGCTGTGCTTTAGACATAGAGCGTCACCGTGATATTAGGTGATTTTTCTCCCTTGTTTCTGGCTTTACGCCTCGTCGACGTCGAGGTCATTCCAGGGCGGAAAGGACCGGGGGCAAGGAACAGGAAGGAATTAGGCCATGACCATTTGAAGGAAACAAGAAACTATCTCTGTATGAACCTGAACTGATTTGGAGAAACAATGGAAAACCCATATGTAATCGTAGTTTCCCGGTGAATCTGATGTTTGAAGATCTCTGGGGCATGCGGCCGGGTCAAATGATCGAGGACGAATGAATTTTCGACGGCGTGTCGTGCCATCATCTTGAGGTTGCGTTTGCTGGCCGGCGTGAGCCACAGTCTTCATCCCGTACGCCGGCAATATAGCGAGCAAGGTTGTTAGAATCCTACACCGACAAAACTTCACGTGCGTTTACCACCCACCATCTAAGATTAAAGCACTACTGGGCTTGGTTAAAGATGATCTGGGAAACAGGAAACCCGGTGTATGTCACATACCGTGAGAGTGCGGAAAATCATACGTCGGGCAGACCATTCCCTCGATTGAAGAACGATGCAGAGCACATAAACGTCACAACGAGCTACAGCAGCCATCAAAATCAGCAATTGCTGAATATTGTCTAGAGATACAACATGCTATTAAATATGAGGACTCCGAAGTTCTTAGAAACAAATCTCACTTTTGGGACTGTGTATACAAGGAAGCCACTGAGATCCGGCTACGGAGTAACCTCATAAACGAAGATAACGGGTTCCAACTAAGCCAAGCTTGGAACCCAGCACTGAAGCGGCTCCGCAAACACCAGAGTCAGGGCACAGTGCGCGACGTAGTATACAGACTGATGGTCACTGCTCGACGCGTTGGAGTGTACCATCCCCACCACAGCTATCGGAGCGCCGCGGAGGGAGTGGAGGGGACAGGTTGGAGGGTATAAATACCGACCCGGCCGGATCGGCCCAGCAGTCACACAGCGCCTGGTCACCGAGGAGTAAGGACCAGCTCTCTATCAGGCCCGCTGCGTAACCGAGACTTCGCCTGCTCCCGACCTCGTCAGCTACACAAGTATTAGCGAGATGGTGCGGAAGTCCAAGAAACCGGCATCAACACAGGTGGCACTTGCTGCTTTGCGGAATCCACCGTCGTTCTGGCCAACTACACCGCCACCATTTGCGTCTGCGGTTCCGGAATCGCCGGCGTCACCCGACACCGACACTCCGGTCATATCTGACTTGTGCCCAATGGACAAAGTAGACCCCGCCACAGACGAGGAGGCTATGGAGAAGGGACCAGAGCCTCCGATTACGGCCAGCTATATACGCTGCTGGCCATCACAACAAGGTGTTAAGATCCTTCTCTCCTGCCCTCTGGACTTCACGGCAGTGACCAAGAGGCTACAGGAAGGATCCATCTTCCTTGAGGTCACGCTCCCGGACCAAAAGAAAATCCAGCCGCTCCCGGATCAAGAGAAAACCATGCCGGGACACAACGAGAAGAAAACCCCGCCAAGGCCGCCTTCCCGCAAGCACAAACCCCGTGCGGTGCGTTAGTTGCGGAGGCAGCATGGCGCGGCGGATTGCAATCTGCGCCGCGAAGACGCCAAGTGCTGCAACTGTGGCAAAAATCACGCCGCAGCATACCAGGGCTGCAGTGCTTGGCAGCAGCATAGCATCAAGAACCCGCCACGCCAACGCCAGGGGCTCCATAAGAGGGCCGCTACGGGCAACCACACCAGTCGTGCCCCCGACTCACGGCACTTGCTACTGGTACTGTATCCTAGTTTATGCGAATTCCGTCTTGCTTGCGAAGCGAAGTTAGGAAGAAGCTTCCTTTCTCTTTTTTGGGGTCTGCCTTGCCCTCCGTGCCCGAGGCGTTAGGGAATCACCACCCCACGGCCCACTCCTGTGGGAGTGGAACCCCCGAGCGAAAGCGTAGTGTTGTCTCTGATCCGGATACTAAGGGTCAGAGCTACACTCCTGTCACCCCTGCAACCTTCAAATGACGTCGGAACTGGGCGACATCATGGAGGCTGACAACTCGACTGGAGACAAAGCCTTTACTCTCGACGATGACGATTTCCCGGCCTTGACTCCGGACAACGAATCCATCTCTACTGAATTCGACAACCAGGATATGGAATGCGAAACCTTAGCCTCCCGCAAGCGTGGGGCAGTCACCTCTGCTGCCACCTCTGATGGCAAGAATCTATACAAGAAACGGGCCACTGAACCTAAAGTCAAGGGGGCCAAGAAACAGAATAAGAGCCGACTGTCGATAACGGCAGCTACTTCCTTTCCAGCAACCCACAGCATATTCCCCTACTCAGTAGACCTCAGTCTACTATCCGCTGCATCAGCTGCAACAGTGAATCCATCACCACAAGTGCCCCAACACGTGGATGAACAGCAATTCATCTCTCCCCGTCGTACCGCAAGGGCGTCTCCAACCGCTGACACAGTGCAGATCGTCGAGACCTCAAACCAATTCTTGCCCCTGCAAGATGTAGTGCAGGAATCAACTGAAACACAGAAGGCAAAGAAGAACTCCAACATCCCACCCATCGTTGTTCAGTTCGAGGAGAGTTACAAAAAACTACATGACTGGGTGGCCAATGCAGTAAAAGGTCCCTTCGCTGCCAAAACAGCTGGTGGTGACAAAATTAAATTCACATTCACTACTACAGAAGATTACTTAAATGTAACAAACATGCTTGCAGCCAACAAAACTCCCTACTTTACCTTCCCCACTGGGGCAGTAAAGCTGATTAAAGTAGTTTTCAGGGGTGTCCCTCGAACTTACCCCACAGCAGATTTGAAGGAAGAGCTCCAGGACATGGGGTTCGAAATACAAACTGTTGCCCAGCTCAAACGACCAGGTACAAACGTTGGCATGCCGTTGTTCCATGTTGGAGGCTCCAGACCAACCAGCCAACAGGAATCTGTTTCAGGTAGAGTCCATATCACACCTGAAGGTCTCTACTGAAAAGCTTAGATCATCTCCTGGACCTCCACAATGTTACAGGTGCCAATTGTATGGCCATGTGGCCAGGCATTGCAGAATGGACCCTGTATGTGTAAAATGTGCGGGGGGACATGAATCAAACGAATGTTCATTGCAGAAGACTCTGGTTGCGGCCAAATGCAGCAACTGCGACGGCAAGCACGTCGCTAGTTACAAGGGCTGCATTGCATATAAGAAAGCCCGGAATCGATACAGATGAACAAACTCTTTTCAATCAAAAACAGAAGACAGAGGAACAAATTCTACTCAATCAAAAATGGAAAACAACGATCCCCCGGCGACTAACCGGAACAAAGACAACCTCCGACAAGTTCCACCTAATTCACATCCCCGGCAAGCACCTATGAATAAAAAGACCACCAGCCGGCGGAAGGCCGGAAAATCCTACGCGGCCACTGCAGGGACAGGACCAAACTCCTCAACAGCATCTGATTGCAACATAGCTGCGAACTCAGAGACTGTGGATCAGATCACTGAAGCCTCCTCACCAGCAGAAAACCCAAAACCACCACGGCTTCCTCCTTCAACTTCCAGACAACGCACTCGTCGTCGAAACGGACCGCTCCGAACCGCCGCATCAGCTCAGAATGTCGGAGTTGAAAGACTTTTTAGCATGATAGAAAAAGTCTTTGATACTCTTTTACATCTCATCTACAGGATGAACCGTCTGCCTGCAGATATCCAAGCAGCAGTTATGACAACTACCGCCACCAGCATCAACCCTTCTAATCATGGATAGAAGACCTCATGCCAGCAGTCTCTCCATCTGCGTATGGAACGCTAATGGTTTATACACCCAACTCCAAGAATTTAGAAACTTCATCGCTGAATACAACATAGACGTGTGTCTCGTTACCGAGACACACCTGAAACCTGGTCTGCGAGCGTCGGTTGCTAATTATGAATGCTTCAGAAGGGATCGACCCACTGCTGGTGGTGGTGTCGCTATATATGTGAAAAGAAGCATTCCTCACCTTGAAACCCCTCTTCCAGACCTTCAACTCATCGAGGCCATCGCCAGAGAAGTAAGCACAGCCAGAGGGAACATAACGATCATCTCTGCCTATCGACCCCCGCGTGGACAGTTCCCAGAGGCAGAAGTAGCCAAGCTAGCTTCTATAAGAGGTAAACTTCTTATAGGGGGAGATCTAATTGCAAAGCATGCTGACTGGCATTGTAACAGACCTAACCAGGCGGGCAAAATTTTAAGAAGAGTTGTCAATAGACACAACATGTGTGTGTGGGCCCCTGAGGAGCCCACCCATTACCCATACCACGCTGGTCGACCGGACATCCTTGACGTTCTCGTCTCAAAGAATATTCCAGAATTCATTGCTGCCTCCACAGTAGACACCCTGTCCTCAGACCACCTCCCGGTCATCTTCGAGGTGGGGAACAGGCACCCTACAGCTTGATGATACTCCAAACTACGACTTCAATGCTGCAGACTGGAGGAGATACCGAGAAATTATAGCGGAGGCTCTAGAAGACACCCCCGCAGATGATAACCCAGACACAGTCCTTGAAGTATTCGAAAGTGGGGTAATTAATGCCATCAACAACACTACGGTACTAAGGACTAGCCCTGAACTTCCAACAAAACTCCCTCCTCACCTGCTAGCAGCTATCCGGCACAAAAACCGAGTCGCGAAGGAGTGGAGGCTCACTAAGAATCCAGCTACCAGGAAACTATTAAACCGCCTCCAGAAGGAACTGAAGGCCTCACTGAACGACCACCGAAACCGAGAATAGAACACCCGACTATACATGTTACGACCAGATGATGGCACGCTATGGACACAGACTCGCAGGTTTACCAAAAAACGCCACAGAATTCCACCACTACAAGGAGAACGCGGACTTCTTTATCGTCCTGAAGACAAGGCAAATGCCTTGGCGGATGTATTTGAAAGTAACTTCCACCCAGCCCCTGGCGACGCCAACCGCTTGGAGGAAGTCAACAGACGACTCAATGTCTTCCTAGAAGCCGCGGACGATGACGAACATGACATCGAGCCAATCACGTCTCAAGTGGTACACAGCTGCATAGCCACCCTCCATCCTAAGAAGGCTCCGGGAGTTGATAGGATCGGAAACATCTGTTTGCGCAATCTGCCGTCGGCAGCTGAGGACTATCTTGCTGCCCTCTTCAACAACATTATCCAAACGCAGACATACCCGGCGCGATGGAAGCACGCAGAAATCGCAGCGATCCATAAGGCTGGGGAAAATCAATCACTGCCACAAAGCTATAGACCTATCAGCCTGCTTCCCTCAGTAAGTAAAGTGTTCAAGCGCTTGCTCCTGAAACGATTAAATCGCCACATTGAACAGCAAGAAATATTACCCAACCACCAGCTAGGGTTTCGCCGCGGACATTCGACCACTCAACAGCTGACGAGGGTGGTTGAGACTGCCATTCGAGCGTTCAATTTCAAACACTACTGTAGAATGGTACTACTGGATATTTCCCGAGCCTTTGACTCGGTTTGGCACGCTGGCCTCCTGCTGAGACTGTATGAGCAGGGGTTTCCTGGCAAATTAATCAAGCTGATCAAGTCGTATCTAGAGGAACGAACATTCAGCGTAAGAGTCGACAAAGTCACATCAACCCGACGCAGAATAATGGCTGGCGTACCCCAAGGATCGGCCCTCGGTCCTTTGCTGTACTGCCTGTACACAGCCAACAACGTGCTCACCCAAGAAAATGTCAATACAGCAACTTATGCAGATGACACCGCCTTTTTCACCAGCAGCCGCAGCAAGGCCATCGTCACTCATCGCCTGCAAAACGTGCTTCAGAAAACCGAGGCCTGGGCGAGGTGTTAGAGAATTAAGATCAACCCCGCCAAACCTCAGGCCATCATATTAACTAGGAGAAGAGGGCCACGCCTGCGTCCGCAGCCGGACCCTCAGCTGAAATTAAACAATAATCTGATACCATGGTCCAAAACGGTACGATACCTGGGAGTTACGCTGGACTCAAGACTAACGTGGAGAGCCCACACAGAGGACCTGCGTAAACGGGCCAGCGCCAGGCTGCAAGCACTCTACCCGCTTATCAATAAGGACAGCAAGCTACCTGCGTCCACGGGTGTGCGGATCTACTGCTCCCTGATCAGGCCAATATTTGAATACGCATGCACTGTATGGGGTTACGCTGCCAACACACATCTGCGTCGTTTACAGACTGTGCAAAATAGAGCACTAAAGAGAGCCCTGCACGTAGATAGCAGGTTACCCACTAATGCCATACATGAAGCTACAGGCCTCCAAACCCTAAGACATAGATTTCAAGAACTTGCTGTTAAGTTTTACAAACTAGCGCAAAACCCAGCAAACCCCCTAATAAAAGAGCTAGGGAACTATCCAACTGGCCTAGGACCCCATGTCGGACCCATGGCTCTCATTACGAACTTTTAGACACAACGAATCTAGGATAGACAAGTTGAACGCCAAAACTGAAGACATACCTACAGCCAGGATATGACTTATCTAACAAACTTGGAGGAAATGTCTAACGACAAAGCCTTCAAAACCCTCTGATGGAAACTAATAGGCAGTAAATTGGCGTGGCTGCTGCTACTCACGGCAGAAGGGAGCCAACAAGACGGCGGCTACTGACAAGCAGTCATGCCAGACCGCAAAGACCAAAGACACGGGGAAGAAGAAGAAGACAACACGCCACGGAAGAGAGGCTTGCTGTCGTCACACCTGCGCTCGCCAAGCCACCGAGCACCAGGAGGATAGACTGCAGCCTCTCATCCACCTCCTCAGAGAACTGCTAACGCGACTTCCACTAAGGGAAGTCGCGCAAATAGCTACGACTCTCACCTAAGATCTTCCACCTGCGCGAAGACTACCGGTCATCGCCATAAGAAGATTCCATCTTCTGCCAACCGAAACGACAGACTGACACTGAGGCATAACCCATCAAACAATGTCGAGGAGTAAAAGCCGAAAGGCAATAAACTCCAAAATACTCTGCTCCAATATGGCTGGAGCTGATAATGGCTCTGCTGCTGCGGCCCAGCAGTCGCCACCTGGACTGCGCTCCTCACGCTGGCCAGCAGACGCAACCTGAAGATGATGGCGCATTCCGCCGTTGAAAATTCGTTCATCCTCGATCAACTGACCCGCCGCATGCCCGAGTGATTTTCAAGTAAAGAAAAACCCAAATCTCGATGGTTGCACGGGGATTCGAACCCACGGTCTCGTGTATGCGGACCCAGAGCGTTACCGCCCACCTACCACGCTCGGTCATTATTTGAAGTTTAATAGTGATTTAAATTTCAGGGCAGTGCGAATAACGAACAAAAGAAACCACTCTCCAACGAGTATCATTTATTTTCACAACCACTTTTAATATGTTTACAACATACAAAACGTTTTGATGAACATCGGCTCATTTAACGTAGATTATAATGAAACGATGCAGAACACTCTAATGATACAGAGAAATTGACACTTGCGTTTTACTGAATTTTAGCCACGTCATTGCCATGAAATTTAACAATAGAAAACAAAATAATCCGTTGTAGTAGGTGAGCGGTAACGCTGTGGCCTCGCATTCGGGATGACACTGGTTCTAATCCCCGTCTGGCCATGCAGATTTGAGTTTTCCAAAGAAGAAGAAGAAGAAGAAGAACCAATTATACATGCAGTAAAATGAAATTATGCTATATTATTGTTTAGATATTACGTTTGAGTGTTTTGAATATGGAGGAAGGGGGGCAGGAAAATTACGTTTGAAGGACTTTCGGGGTTATATTCATGGATATGTTGCATTCTATTTTCTTTTCCACAATGTGGGATCCTTCGAGGGATTTAGTGTAATGGTTTCTGACCAACGGATACGGGGTTGATGATACCGGGGTGCCCAAGCTAAACTTCTTAGTTTTCTGCGTATGCTTGAGCTTCAGGCGAGGGAAAGATCAGTCATCTGGCACGACGTCAGTGATTCAGCGCTGGCCAATATCTGCCTTGAGGCCACACCGACATAGAGGTCACACTACCCTAATGCAAGCGACTGACGCGGGGAGGGGGAAAGAAGTGGCGGAAAACGTTTGCGGCTACACCGTCGGTAGAAGACGGCAGCCACTGCTATTGGATCTTCCAAGGTAATTCAGAGGGATACATTCTTTCCGTTGCCGAGAACCAGTAATGTGCATTGTTGAATTGAAAAGTGGGGAGGTATGCCGGCAGGGAAGTTGCGCGGCCTGTCACCAGAATGTATTTCAGTGACCAATCGAAACCTGCAGAACGGCGAAAACCAGTATCAGACTGGATTCATTAAAGAGTAGGACGAATACCGAACCTATGGTTGACACAACACTGTTTAATATTCGCCTTCGGATGAAGTGTGCTCTAGCAAGCATGCTATCCGGTTAGTAAGTGGGGCTGTTTGTGCAGTCCATAGTGTTGGAATCTCTGAAAGGAATATTGCTGGCACCATCATGGCTTGAAGATATAATACTTCTCTTCGACAAATTCGTCGCCTTTGAAATGGAAAGCAGTTGTTTCTCGTCACCGAGCGTGGTGAGTGAGCTGTTAATGCTATGGCCTCGCATTCATGAGGACGCAGGTTTGAATCCCCGTCCGGGCATCCCTATTTTGGTTTTCCTTGGTTTCCTCAAATCACTGCAGGGAATGCCGGGATACTTCCTTCAAAAGATCATGGCCTAATTCCTTCCCGTTGCTTTCGCCAGCATCAACCCGCCTCTAATGACTTTGGCATCGACGAGGCGTAAAGCCACAAAAAAATCTTTTTCGTCAGTTCTGGGGATGATTTTAAAAGTGGAAGGTAGGGGACATTGAATTGATTAAAAAGAAATTCTGGCATTACCGTATCCGCAACAGGTTCTGATTCACTACGCAGTGTGGCTTTAATCAAGTGCAATTACAAAGCGATAATAGGATTCATGAGGTCACAGAATAAAAAGCCACGATTTTCTGAAAATGAATCCACCCTTATCTCAACAAAGTTCCTGTTACGTCAGTAAGATGACTGAGTTGAAATACAGACGGATGTTATAGGAAGTGCAGCCAGAAACGTGCAGGAGTGACTAGGTTCCTGATTGGAGGGGAGAGCTCTTAGAGAACTTTTTTTTTTGCGTTTGCTGCTACGAGGCACTAGCAGAAACTTTCGCAATCATCGTAGACTTCTCCGCTGAGAAAATACTTTTCCGCGCCTTAGAGTCTTTTAGTCACGCTCCTAACCAATGTGGTAACCAGCAGAGCAAGAAATAAAAAATCCGTTGTGGGACCAGTGGGGTTCAGTTGATTAATGCTCCTAACACGGTAGGTAATACTATGGCAATCTGGGTTGATTCTACATAGTCCCCCCCACTCCAACTTTTCTTCAAATGGAAATTCGCATAATCAACAGCACACATATTCGTAGTTTACATGGTTTCCATATATCGAATTCGAGTGTAATATATATTCGTTTTCACTGAATAATACTCATTTTTCTACTTGAGGATTTTTCCGTAAATAAAATTTTAAGGTACGTCTCCATGTTGCAGATCATTTCTTTGCCGTTTGCAGGAAACAGCTGTGCTTTAACAGTCCGTGACTGTACCATAAGAATTGTATGTTACTCACAGTAAATTTATTAGAGCCTACTTAAGTGTACAGTTTGAAAATATTTCTTACATAAAATAATTATTAACTTCACATTCGTCCTATAAAATAGACGATTCTCGAGTTAAAATCAAACAAATGCACACAAATTGTGATAATACCAAAAGCTTCAGAAAAGAAAGTTATTTCAGTAACGGTCTGATAATTTTTTTGGGTAAAAACAGCTGCAACGGTGGAATAAATGAGGCAGTATAAATATTATCAGTTATTCAGGTGCAAGTTATTATTTGCAAGCTATGTATGCATGCGCACGTATTTATGAGAAAGGCGATAATTTACTAATCTACTTTATTTGTACCGGCGTATATTGTCTTCCTTCGTGCCTGAAATAGTATAGGATGGTAAATGGACATAACAGCAGCGTACAGATCTGGATACTTCAAAACACAAAGTTGAGTATAATTTTAACTCTCCGGAATTCATTGGAATTCATAATTTTGTTGTTCAGAAACGTTTAATCAAGATTTCAATTTTGATAGAAGACTAATTTTGACTACTGACATGAAAATAAATTAGTATTATTTTTCTAGTACCAACGAAGTTCACGCCATGTAAAATAATAAGTAGATTTGATGTCCCTGAATCATTTGTATGTGATTTCATCACAACAACCGTAAAATTTCCAGAGCTTTTCATCTGCGGAATTATGGTGCATCTTAGCCATTTTATTTACTATTTTTTTTCTCCCTGGCTTCACATCATTCGACATGTTTTCCTTGTAGTCATTGCTTCAAAACCTGTTACAATTCTTATCGTTGATTTATTTATTTTTACATCCTTGTCTCATACACAGTTTTGAAGAGTAAATCATCATGTCCCGCTTCAATTTTTAAGTACAGATTATCCCTCATTTATTTTTTTTCCATTTGATCCGTATTTTTTGTACTTTTTAAACACTTTATGCATGACTAGTGTAAGCCCGTGACCGTTTTATGCTTATCGACCGGGTCTAGAATAGTTCCAGTTTTTAGAGTCAAAGGTTTTGTATGACAGGTTGATCTGATCTGATCAAATACGAACATGACCTGTATTTCATCCTTAGGGTGAATAAAATCTCTTGAGCTTGAAGAACGCGGAAGTATTAAAAGACGAAGGTATTGAAAACGTACAGGGATGATAGTGCTATCGTATAATTGTGTCAAAGGTCGCAAACTTGAAGTTGCCTAAATACAAACTCGACTTGTATTTGACCCTTTTAAATTTCACTCAGGAAAATTATAAAAATTCCTGTTTGTTTCGAAAGCATCATGTTGTTTTTAAATTGAGGCTGGGCAAACATTCATAATGTAATCTTTGGTCATAGTGTCTGTAACGGCCAGTGAACTTAATACACATTCATCCAGATTATCAAACGGGTGATCAACTCCGAAGAAATGGATTCCCAGAATATTCGATTCTGTAACACATTTGATCTGATGTCCACTTTAAGTAACCTAATAACTCTCGTGTAGTGAACGTGAACAAAGACCATAATGAAAGTCGTCATTAAATACATAAAAAGCAAATAAACCATAAACTTTGATCAAGCAGCAACATTATTTGTGGGTAAACGTGTTTAAAATTTTTATGGTGACTATTAAACACTTTATGAGCCTAATACATACACTATGAAGCAGAAAATTATGTGATCCAAATAACCTCACACTTTTTGAAAATGCATCTTTATGAAGTGTTTTACTAAATATTCTTTTCTAATAAAAGCATTTGCTATTAAGTTTTCTCGTGGCATTATTAGTTGCACAACATTCAGAGTTAAATTTCTATGTTGTATTAAATCTGATAGCAAGCACAAGTTAGACAGTATAAGACTTCTATCTTGAAATGGCGTTACATATAAAATTTTAAGTACTACACATACCTTTGGAAATCCATTTAAGTTACCCTTGTAAATATATTAGAAACAAAAACAAATAAACATTGTAAACATAATGGAAGCTGCACTTGAGATGTGAAGGAGATCGTCAGTGGCAAAACGTTATTCAGAAAACGTTATTCAGAAAACGTTTTGTATTCCCACTAAAACCTCATTTGCCATATAAATTTTCTTTCAGTTACAACGTTTTATTGTACATAATACTTTTTTTTGTCCATACTTATTCAACACAGCCTACGCCAGCCCATCGTTATTTTAGCAAAAATTAATATACGTAGTTATTTCACCGCAAATTTGGGAGGAAGGAGGAAAAGCGAAATTCAGATTTCCTTGTTTTACTGGGAGGCAGTAACCATAGCATTAATTATTCGCAGCTCTGCTCATGGCTTCTGGGTATGCAATTTCCGGTAGAGGTGGAATTATGATGTAAGTGATAAATTTAGAAAATGAATTATCTTTGCTTAAGCGAGATAACAGTATACTTTAAGATTCATAATTAAGCATTATTTTGTGGATAATTTTTTTCAATTTTTAAGAAAGTATGTTCATTGTATTTTTTTCCTTATTAGTAGTGAGTGAAAATAAGTTTTGTAATACTAAAATGCATCAACATAATACAATCTTTTACTTACGTGTAGTACATTATGAGGTCTTATGTTGGCGGCAAGAGTAATTTATTCATAGTTTTTCCTGTATTTAGACGCTTTGTTATTTACAAAATATGTTTAAGGGCAGAACTAAAAGAACAGCAGATAGATAAAAGCACTCTTTGTTGTTTATTTCAAATAACGTATTAACGTTAAAAAGGTGTCATCATCTTGAAATTACGGTAACTTTAACACACGAAAAACATTGAATTTTGTATATTTCTAAATATTTTATGCTGTTGGTAACAGTTACATATTTCAGAGTATTAGTAGCTGTTGAAAGAAGCATTTTTTATTTTTTAAAATAAAATAGTAGCAACTTTTAGTTCAGTATGTAGACGTAATATTGTGGTTCACAAATGTGGAAAGAAGTGCATTATACATTTGTAGAACATTTTTATTGCTGTTATATAATCACTAATTTGCTTTATAAAATAACCAGGCTGAAATGTTTTTGTGAGATTTATGAGTCTATATTACTCATTGAGTTCTATTTAAATTCATTATTATATTTCCGACTAGATAGATATTATCTCATGCACTACGATGCAAAGCAGTACCAACGGAAAGCATTGACGATATGATAGTATGACTATTTGGCGAAGAAATGGTAATATAAAAACGTGTTTTTTTTTAAAGTTACTTAAAAACTGCACATTATGTTTCTATTTTTAGTATTTGTTGTTTAAGTACAGGGTATGGTCGATGATCGAGACAAATTCAACTATACCGTAACAGCATTTTCGAAATAAACCCGGTAGTAAAAATGATCTTAACCTAAAAATTTTGACGGTCTCTCACTGAATTTCCAGCGAATAAAATGTATTATAGTCCTTTATCTAATGAGCTCTAAACAACAATATCCTACAAGACTGAATCGTGTGTGACACTCTTAGAGATTCGACTTTGCGTTAATGGAATACATAATATGTGCTAATCTGAAGTCTGCAAGTATTTCGGTTTACGAGCTATAGACCAATGACAAGTCTATAGCTTAGTGCTAACGATGAGGCCATATTCCCCTTCCAGTGCGATACAGGAAAAGGTACGAATTATTTCTTTTCCACGGGAAAAATCCTAGTAAATATAAGTTGGCAAAAGAGGATATGGCTGGCAATTTCAGTATCTATTGTACATTGCACTAACACCACGACTATAATTGTTGTACTGACATGTCCGCCTGAATGAAAACGGCAACACTCTGATGAAAATTACTTGATACGTACAGAATACAAAGAGAAAAATATCACATACAAATTATTTGAATGGCAGAATAATTACGCCTGCAGGACTCTGTAACGCCTGTGTGAATTGGTATATTTTGGTTATAAATAAATTGCTATGTTGGATGTAAGTTGCTTAGAGGACTCTGTCGTTGTGCTGATTATTTCGCAAATGAATTTCGTTTAAGTATGTGAATAAAACAATCAAAAAAATCTTTTATAATATAAATCAACAGCAAGTATCCCTCCAGCATATCCTTTCAGTTTGATATTCGGTAATTTGTTAGCTTGCTGTAGAGATTATCATTACGAACATTTTAACGTTATGCCTGTAAATTATCTCTATTTAGTTCTGGAAGTAAATCTGTGTATTTAATGGCACTCCACAACGCAGGCTACCTCAGCCCATGAAGACGAACCGACGAGAGGGTATTTTCGTTGACTCGCAGCACTTTATTCAGGGATATAATTGGCAGTGCTACTAAATTTCCCATGCTGCCGACCACGGCAACTTAGGGGCTAACACATTCGGCATCTGTTACGCGGGCCTAGGATGAGCGATTTTTATTCAGTGCTAAGTCCGGCCTGTGAAGCGTGTGATGTTTCAGAATAATGTATTTATAATGTGCGCAACAGGATATATGCATGTATAGTTTGTATATTTTAAATCAAATCCTATTTACCCTGTTATATAATCATAAAAATATAATTTTTATGAAAATATGATTTTGTTTAAAAAAACTGCAATCCTGTACAATTTAAACGCCGCCAGTTTGGCGCGCAGAACTGTGACGTCTTTGTATACGACTACTTTGATGTATTGTATATTGTGGAGTGATGTATCCCAAAGGTTTTGTATTTTTTAACTAATTTCGATATGGAAGGAGGTAGAATATCATTTTATGAATACTGTATTGTACCTATGTCCAAAAATGCGATAAGAAATGCACCTGATATGGTGTATTTTTAACCGACTTCAGAAAAAGGAGGAGGTTCTCAATTCGTCTGTATTTATTTTTATTTTAATTTTTTTTTATTTTATTTTTTATTTTTTTTTTTTTTTTTATTTTTTGTATGTATGTTCAGCGATATCTCCACCAATTTTGAACCGATTTAAATGAAATTTTTTTAGTGGATATGGTATCCCTCCAAAGTGGTCCCATATGAATTTCATTGAGAAACCACCACTTCTACCCCCTTCCACGCCTTAATTTTTATACAAATCCACATTTTTATTCAATCTCGACGAAACTTTATAGACATATAGAGCCAAAAATAAAGAGAATAATACTGTCAACTTTTGGTTTAAAAAAACTGAACCCCTCTCCCCCTATCCACCCCCTTAATTATTGCCAATTTTCTTTATTCAAAGCTACAGTCGACACAATCTAACTGATCTCCATTAAAGTTGGCAATTACATGTAGTTTTTCATGGAGAAGGTTTCTGACCACAAAAATAAAAATAAAAAACCACCTCTCTCCCCTTTACACCCCTTAATTTTATAGAAACCTACATTTCTTATCTGATTATTATCTGGCTGAGTTTTATAAGATCCTTGGTATCTTTTAAGGGAATAACCCTTCCTTCCCTCTCTAAGGCATGTTGATACCCCCTGTTTGATTTTTTTTAAATTATGTGTCACCGACCGTATCACTTAACACGCAGTTTTTAACCGACTTCAAAAAAAGGCGGAGGTTCTCAATTCGTCTGTATTTTTTTTTTTTTTGTATGTATGTTCAGCGATATCTTCGCCTAATTTGAACCGATTTAAATGAAATTTTTTTAGTGGATAGGGTATACCTCCAAAGTGGTCCCATATGAATTTCATTGAGAAACCACCCCTTCTATCCCCTTCCACCCCTTAATTTTTATACAAATCCACATTTTTTATTCAATCTCGATGAAACTTTGGACATATATAGCCAAAAATAAAGAGAATAATACTGTCAACTTTTGGTTTAAAAAAACTGAACCCCTCTCCCCCTATCCACCCCCTTAATTATTGCCAATTTTCTTTATTCAAAGCTACAGTCAACACCATCCAACTGATCTCCATTAAAGTATATGTAGTTTTTAATGGAGAAGATTTCTGACCAAAAAAATAAAAATAAAAAACCACCCTTCTCCCCTTTACACCCCTTAATTTTTATGGAAACCTACATTTCTTATCTAATTTTTATTGAACTTTGGCCATGTATACTTTAAAACAAAGAGAAAAAACCTGTCAACATTTGGTCTGCCAAAGGTCAACCCCTCCCTCCTTCAACCCCTTTAATTATTGTCAATGTTCTTCATAAAAAGCTACACTTGACACCGTTTGAACGATTATCATTAATGTTGGCATATACATGTAGTTTTTCATGGGGAATCTGACCAAAAAATAAATAAATAAGAAACCACCCCTCTCCCCTTTACACCCCTTAATTTTTATACAAACCCACATTTTTTATCCGATTTCGATGAAACTTTGGACATGTATAGTCAAAAATAAAGAGAGAAATACTATCAACTTTTGGTTTGAAAAAACTGAGGCCCTCTCCCCCTATCCACCCCTAAATTTTCACCAATGTTCTTTAAACAAAGCTACAGTCGACACCATTTAACTGGTCTCCATTAAAGTTGGCATATACATGTAATTTTTCATGGAGAAGGTTTCTGACCAAAAAACTAAAAACAAATAAATAGATAAACCACCCCATGTCTCCCTTTACACCCTTAATTTTATAGAAATCTACATTTCTTATCTGATTTTTATTGAACTTTGCCCATGTATACTTTAAAACAAAGAGAAAAATCCTGTCAACATTTGGTTTGGAATGCTCAACCCCTTTCCCTCCTTCAACCCCATTAACTTTTGTCAATGTTCTTTATAAAAAGCTCCCGTCACGATCGTTTGACCGATTACTATGAAAGTTGGTGCTTATATGTATTTTTTCACGAAGAAGACCAAACGATTTAGAAACCACCACCTCTACCAATTAAAACGCTTAGTTTTTATACAGAACTTAGAAAATTTTTACTATAAAACAAAGATAAAAATAATTCCAACTCTTGGTTTGCAAAAACCGAACCCCTCTCCCCGTTTCCACCCCCTTGATTTTTGTCAGTTTCTTTTTAGAAAGCTACAGTCGACACCATTTGACCGATTTTTATGAAAGTTGCGCATATATCTGTAATTTTTAATGGATAAGACTTCTGACCAAAAAATAAAAAAAACTACCCTAGCTCCCCTTCCCTTAATATTTGTACAAAACCCACATTTTAATCCGATTCGGTGGAACTTCGCATGCGTATACTTTAAAACAAATAGAAAAGAAAAATACTGTCCACATAAATTTAACAAAAACGCAAACCCTATCCCTCTTTCTACCCTTTTCATTACTGTCAATGTTCTTTATACAAAGCTAACGATTATTTCTAATTTTGAAGGACGTATGCTCATGTATACTGCAAAACAAACAGAAAAATACTGTGTACATTTGGTTTCGAGGGTCCAAATTCCACTCCTTCCTTTCCATCCTTTAATCTACAGTTTCTATCCGATTCTGAAGGAAATTTGCACACGTTTACTTTAAAACATAAAGAACAACTGTGTTTAAATTAGGTTGCAGAAGCCGTACCACTCTTCCATTCTACCCCCACCCCTCCTAATTTCCAAAGGTTCTTTATGGATAACCACAGTTTTATCAGATTTCCATGGAAACCTGCACATGTATACTTAAAAACAAAGAGAAGCATAGTGTCTACATTCTGTTTACAAACCCTACCACTCACTCCCTTACCCCCATTTAATTTTTGCAAATGTTCTTTACACAAAGCTACAGTTTTATCTGGTTTCGATGGAAATTTGCACATGTATACTTTAAAACAAAGAGAAAAATACTGCCCACACTAGCTTTACAAATACCAAACTACTCTTCATCTCCACACCCCTTAATTGTTTTTTTATACAAACCTACAGTTTTATCTGTTATCAATAGGAAATTTACACACGTATACTTTAAAGCAATCAGAGAAGGCAGTCTACATTTGTATACAAAAACCCAATCCCTCTTACCCTTTACCCTCACCCCTTTTAATTTCCAATGTTCTTTATCCACAGTTTTAAATTCCGCCAAAATCAAGTAAGCTATTTTTAAGTCATGGAATAATATTTATAAAATAAATGTGTCATAATGTCTTAACATTTACTTGAGATTTCAACTTGGATCCCATGCTTTCACATTGTGAAAATCAATTTAAAATCTATATTTTCTGTGTGTTGCCGGAGCAAACAGATATATTCCAGAAACAGATTTCTATATGTGGTATGCATTAATGCCCGGATGTTACATGTTTTGGTTATCGACCAGCAACTTTAACAGGTGTTATGATAGATCGAAACACAGCCTGGACCAAAATGTAAACTGACATTCCTTAAAACAACACCCAATTAACCCCGTTCTGGAAGTTTTTGTGGTATATTAAGACAGAATTCTTCTTTAAAAGCAAGAGCTTTAATCTCTGAGCTACTAGGCAGTTCGCAAAATGGGAAGTGCTGCGGCATATTGAGAATACAAAACAAACTATAATACCACTAAAAATTTAAAAATAAAATAATTGTTTAAAAAAAACATAAAAACCGCCTTCAAAAGCACTAAAAAATTTAAAATAACTTTATACCTTGCTTAGGAAAACGTAAATCTAAATGGTCAATATTTTACATTACTGTCATTGAAATTTTTACATTAATTAGTTATTTTTGGAGTCGGTGCTAGTAAAAGCAAGAAAAACAAAAAGATAAAAACAATAAGGAATTACAATAATACATAAAAAATCATGTTACTGCTTACCTACAATTAATGCTAGAAACATGTTTCAACAAAACTGAAATATTCAGATGATACGCCGATATTATATGAACTGTAACTCGTTTACTGCGTGATGCAGCCAACCAACTGACAATGAAGCACTAGAGACATGCCTGGATGACCAATAAGGCCGAGCCACAGATTAAAATACTGTTAATTTGTTTTCCTAAGCTGTCTCCCGCAATAACACTATCTGCCTCACGACATGCTCTAAAATATTGGGAATTTTAGTTCGTACTCCCCGTTTCGCCTCTAACACCAAAAGAAGTTCAGTAATTCAATCTTCGCGAAGTGACAGCTGGCACCGACTCGAAAAATAACTAATTAATGTAAAAATTTCAATGACAGTAATGTAAAATATTGTCAATTTAGATTTACGTTTTCCTAAGCAAGGTATAAAGTTATTTTAAAATTTTTAGTGCTTTTTTTGAAGGCGGTTTTTATGTTTTTTAAAACAATTTTTTTATTAAGTCCCGTGAGATGCGAATGTAAAAAAAAAAGTGGTGTGTAGCTATGGGAAGACATAAAGAATCTTCAACCAGTTGTTTATATTGTCGTGATGATCATTTAAATGTAAGTATATAGTGTTTATCGTCGCTATGTTGAATTTATTTTAATTCATAAGAATTCGTTACCTATTCAAACTCTTCTCATAACCTAGTTTACAAAAGTTTAATAGGTATATTTTTCAAATAATTTCTTATTCAAGCTTAATCCAAAGCAAGTACGAACCATATAAAGCCATCAAAGGAGACCATCTTAATTTTTAAAAATGAATTTCACTCACCTGAATATATTTTGAAGGGTATATATCCATCAAAACTCTTAACTTTAAGAGACCACATCATTTAATGACTGAACTGGCTTATAATGATGTATCTGTCGTTTCTTCAAACGTTCCTACCAAAAAAATCAAAATATCTTTTAATTACAAAATTTGGCATATATTACCCAGAGTCAGTGTGGTGTAGGCTGTCCGCTGCCTAATTTTCCAAACTGGGTTGAAATGCCCGCAGTATCATATATTTTTATTTATTTTCATCTGCAGAAATTGTTGAGAATGATTTTTTTATTTTATTTCAATTTTAAAACAAATCTGATTACTTCTAACTGATACAACAAATACAATTTCGCCCAATGACTTCTTAATATGTCTCGGTATTAGCCACTGATATTTGGTTAGGAAACCAATCTGTTTTCGTGATGTACATTATTTTATTTTCAATCATTTACTCCCAACCACTTCCAGGAATTAAACATGTTGACCGTAGAAGAAGAAAAAATCGATCTCCTCGATGTTATATATTACGTTTAAAATACTTCTTGACGACATACAAGTACAGAAAAGACGAAAATGAAATGAAGTGACAACTAACACCACTTTCAATTGAAAATACACCAAATAATAAACTTATTATCAAAACATGAAAAAATTATGTAAGAATGTAAAGTTTCCTGTCGTATGTTTGCAGTGAAGTCCTCACGTGTGTTGCGAAAACAGAATCCAGTAGTATACCCATGAGGACTTAATTTCGAATCAGCGATTTTCTGAAAAAAAAGTGCTTTTCTGCTACTTTATTAGGTTACTAGCTTCAAAGCTAGTCAATAATAACGGGCTGAACAGTGTTTTCTGGCAAGTCTTTCCTTTGGAATTGATTAACTCAGTAAAATAGTTATAAAACAAGGCGCAATGTAATTCCTTGTTTCTTACCAGTAACAAAAACTATCAGTAGTCAATCTGGTTCGGGGTGCTTTTAAACTTTATCTCAAACTCCGCTAATATACCAGACCTATATTTCATTCTCGGTTACTCCGGTGTGTTCGTTTATTCACATTAGATGTATCTAATACGTAGCTGCTGCTCTAAAACTGAAAAAAGGAGGGGGGGGGGAGGGGGGGGGATTCCGCAAAGTTACATTTTTCTTGATTTGGCGAATACATTTATTTTTCCCTCGCTAGTGCTGTTCAGTAATTAATAGAACAAATGTTACGTTCTCTTCTAACATTTATATAAATTTTTGGTAATTTCATTTTTCCGCAGTCTCCAATAATCAAATTTGGTTAGACTCGATGTTTCAGTAACATATCAAAGATACAGCCATTAATTTACAAAATTTCATTCGAGAAACTGTTACCTTGCTTTCTTTGCGAACATTTTTCCTCGCTTCAGGTAAACAATTATAAGTTATATCACATCGAAAGCAATTAAAATGTGAAAATCGGTGGATTACCTGTTTATTTATAAAAATTGCGTGTTGTTCGCAAGGAACGGAAGAACGGTCATTCATCGACTTTTGAAGGAATTATCCAGCCATTTGCCAGCAGTGATTTTGAGAAAGCACGGAAAACCTGCATTTGGATGACCGTACCGGTAATCGAACCAGCGTACTCCAGAATGGCAGATTCGAAAGAGGAAACGACAGGTCCTGACGGTAGCCTTATAAGAGTTACAGTATACGAGAGTACTCTCTCCCCCTCTGACTGATATACACCATAAACCTCATGACGAGATAGAAGTTGTTTATCCAGGGTCCCTCTTTCCAATTTTCAGAAAGCTTGTGACAGTGTGCCACCCAACCAACTTTTAATTAAGATTTGAACATTTTTTATCGCAACATTATAGAGAATGGATACATATATAGTAAATCATCGGTTGCAATATGTCGTATGAGTCAAACCTCTGTCAATGTAGGGAGGTGAGAAAAAAAATACATCTGACGTCTCTCAAGGAAGTTTACGTAATACAATCATTTAATTTCTTAATTTTTTTAAGAAACTTGAAGACAACGATAACAGCAGTGTAAAATAATGTGCAATTATGAAAATATCTAAACCGTAGAATTTTGGAGAATTGGAATGCATAAAAAAGTAGATAGTGTATATAATTGTTATTTTCCATAATCTTAAGTATTCTTTGCTGTATTAATTCCAATCCCAAAAAATGATTAATAATATGTAAAAAGTGCAGTAAAGGGCCACTCACGTTTTAACCGCATGCCAAGTATTTTAATGCACAGACGTGATGTTACTTTCCGCACTAAGTACGCTCTGACACTTACGATTTTTTGATTGGAAGATGTAAAATCTAGAAATTCAACGATTCTGTCACCACCTGCGATCAATTTGTATTTAGAAGAACCAATGGAGGTTGTGAACTGACGATGCCATGAAGATCAGCAAAGTGAATTATCAGCTTATAACGATATTGATCACAATATCAGCGAACCTAAAGTACCAACAACAGCTCTAAAGCTTGGTGCTGTATTATCCAATTTCCATATACAGGTAATAATGAATATGTTGAAATTACTATTGGTTGGAACAAAATATTTGGAAAATAATTTCGAGTGCCTATTTGATCCATGTGTTAATTTCGCGAATAAAATACGATGAATACCGAGGTTGGTGATTTGTAGGAAGTTGACAAAACAATCGGCTAATTTGTAGCAATATCTTTCTAATTTCATCTGATGTACGAGTATGCTATCCTGCAGTCCTCTACCTTGACCGATACACCTGATGCTGACCCTTCCCGATAGCCGAACTATCACACACCTCACCGGAATACAACTAAGCTTAACGAAACACACACAGGATAGCGATATCCTTGTGATATGTGATGCTTCTACCTAGCGGTGAAGAGATCGTAGAACGTGCGAAAGTTTCGCTGGTAAAATTTTTACATACTAATTGTATAGCAAAACACGAATGTTTCCATAACAGAAAAAAAATATCCGAAAAGCTCCTAGCTGTAAAAACTACAGTTTACCAATATCTCTATGATATGTGGTGCTGTGGTAACGCGATTAATACTTATCGAAGCCATCAAAGCTTAACGTCTTGGCTCAGAACGGTCTCACACGCGTGGCCTTGACAGTTAATACTTTTGCCCTTTAAGGGCCGAATTCCAAGAAGTTCTTTTCTTAATTTGTGATTTTATCAAAGCGGTGACATTCATCTTTTAAAATGATTCCTCATTTATCGATTTCAGTTAGGTATAAAAGGATATTAGAGGCTCGTCACAAGAATACACCTATCAGCAATAATATATATGATTATATACATAGGTCATCAAGAAGCCATGATAACAATGCAATATAAATTTTAAGGAATGTGTAATAACAGGAAGTTGGAAAGTTTTTTAGGAAATAAAAACACAAACAACAGGTAAATCTGTGATAAAATCTAAAGCTGACTCACGTTAGCAATATATATATATTCTTCAAAAGATCAAATTTTCTAATATTGATGTATGACGCATAAATAACTGTGAAACAATGTATGGAAGCTAATTTTGGATTTTCGAAATACACGAATGAAAAAGAATCCTACGATTAAAAGATCTGGTGGACAGTATCAAACGAGCAGCAAACATATTAGTGATGAAAAGTGTCATATCCTGGGCGTTTTGACCCCATGAAATAGTAAACTCTGACAAAACTACATCATTGTGATTCATATTTTTTTATTTTATTTTTTTGACGGTATTAGTAAAACGTTGCTGTATTTATTGTAGTTTTAGCCAAAAATAAGTTAACTTATCCGCTCGTAATGGTATTTAACAGGACTAATATTAATTTCTGTTTAAAATCTGTAACTTAGTTTGTTGCATTTATGTCTGCTAGAAGCACCAGATAAGTTGTGGCTAATTGCAGAGGTGTGATATTTGTTAGAAACAAAATAACTGCCGGTGGTGTATGCAGTATGTTCTATAATTTGATGGTGAGGACGTGGGTTCGGAACCCGTCCAGGCATCCAGATTTGGAATTTCCATGGTTTCCATCAAAAGTCCAAGGCCGAATTCCTTCCTGTTCCATGCCTCAGACCTTTCGCGTCTCTAATGACCTTGACGTCGACGTGGCGAAAACAAAAGAAAAAAAATCTGGGTTATCCTGCAGAATATATTTACGGAAGATAATTGTTAATTGATTACGTGATTTGTAACTTAAAACACAGGCCTTAAGAAACTATGGCTTTAATGGCACCTCAGTTGAGGGATTTACCAATGACTGCAACATAAAGCAGGAACCAAGTTGTTCGAATATTTAACATTTCGCCTTCAGTTGCCTGCCGGTTAATTTGAATTCCATTATCTGTGCATGTACAATACCCTGTGGTTGTCCTTTTGCAGACATTATAATTTGAACGCATTCTGACAGCTTTGTTCAGCTCACACTCGGTGTTCCATCATTTAATGTGTTTAATGCACGTTCACCTGAATAGCGGTATTCGAAATGTCATCATCGCATCATATATCAAACGCTCTCTGTCATTCATAAATTTGAACTCCTAACTGGTGCTGTAATTTCTAATTAAATCTTCAACCCTTGAAAAAAAAAAGAGTGCGAAATTAATTTTAACTTTCTTTTAGGTATAAAATACAGGGGGGGGGGGGGGGGGTAGATTATTTACAAGGAATCTTTGAGTCTTATTTCTATATAATAATTTAACACTTTCTTTTAGCTAATAATGTTTCAAACGAGAGGATAAAGACTTTCTTACTTGTAATATACAGTTTAATTTTTTTTCTTGGTGTTTAATACCTATTGAGTGAAAAATAAAGCTTATATAGATTCGCTATTTCGAAGATAAAAAATCCTCCCCTTTATTTGCAAAACAGGTGACAAAATTGTAGTAAAATGTAGCATCTTAGTGTGCATAAAAATATTTATAACGATCTCTCCTGAGTTTATGAGATTCGCAAAAGAACTAAATGAATGACTTTGACAAATTGTTTCGACAAAAAATCATAATATATCATAAAAGGAAGAAATTGATGAATCGAATAATTAATATAATGTGAAAATACATTTTTTAAAAAATCAAAATTATTCAGAGACCCTCAATTTTTTTAAAAAATTTTTTTTTTGTGTTTGTTTATGTATAAGCTTTAAAAGACAGAAAACATGTAATTAACTCAACTTGCAAATAATTTGATATTGATTGTTTCTAAACTTTCAGTTTAGTACATATCTGTATACGGAACACTCAATGCACGAGAGTACCTCGCACGAGAAAAACGCTAGTATTTTTATATTTTTCTGGAAATACATTTTACATTAAAATGTAGAAAGTAAAATTTTTGTTTAGTCGAATCACATGCAGGAATAAACTAATCCGATTTCTCATTACTAGCTAAAAAAGTACTACCGGTATATAAACTCATTGAAACCATTGTATAACATTCGGTTCACATTATTGTATGTTCAGTGTCTGATACTAATTTAATTTAATTGCAATGGAGCACAGGCTCCGGTGGCAATTTCCCTACACACCCAACTTCCAACTATCCTTCACTCACCTACATTTCCCCTCTACAAATTTTAACTTTAAATTCTTTTAACGTTTTCGGTAGGTTATTCATCATTCTCCTTGGTAACTCATTCCAATCCCTGACACCCTTACCTAAAAAAGAAAATCTTCCCACACCCTTGTGCCTGAAATCGAGTACCAGCTTATAGTCATGGTCATCTTTTCCCTTCCATGAACAACTTTTCATACCTACTGCAATATATTTCCATGCCTCTTCGCCAGTATACGCCCTGTACACTCCCATTACCCTCCTCATCCTCCTCCTGTCTTTCAATGAATCCCATTCCAGCTCCTTTATCATATCTGTCACTGATTGCATTCTGCGATAATTTCCAGAAACAAATCTAGCAGCCCTTCTTTGCACCTTCTCCAACTCCTGTATTTGATACTCAAAATGTGGGTCCCATACTACACTACCATATTCGATCAAAGTTTTGTAACCCAATTCCTTTACTTCTCTCGTGCATCCCCTCATCACTCTCTCCAACAAGTGCAGGATTTTGAAACCTTTTCCTACTACCTGTCCAATGTGTCCTGACCAGTTAAGCTTGTTATCAAATGTAATGCCAAGATATTTACATTTCAAGTCTTCAGTAAGCAATTCTTCCCCCACCTTTTGTTTTTTCTTTGTGTATCTAATTAGCTGACTCTTCTTTGCATTTATCTTATTCTGGATTCTAGTAGAGTATATTCTGTTTAATTGGACTGGAGTGTAACGCAGTCGCTAACGTACACTGAGAATCGTATTTCTAATTCAGCTCATTCCGCCAGAGTTTCCAACGTATTTCTCAACAATATACAATAAAAAATTACTAAATAGGATTTTGTTTGCGCCTACTCAAGATTCAGACATTTTCGCTTTGATGATATTAATCCTCCCACCAACCGTTAAAAGAACTCATTTTTCATGGAACACGCTAAGTGATACTTCTTCCAGTAGTCTTTCCTCTATTTTGAGAGAATAAGATAACGAGGATGTGTAAGGAATTAGAGGAGAAAGTATCGGCCTCTTAGAGCAGCTTCTTAATCTCTCCCTCATGTGTTGCATTCTGTTTAAACCCATGAGCCTTAGCGGGTGAACGATACCTTACAAAAGTAGTCGCCCACAGCTTAGCAACGGCATCTTGGAAGATGGTCAGAGGAGCGCTTGCCGTAGCCGATGGAAACGGCTTCTAAAGGCAAATGAATCAGAGAAGAGGGCGTAAGGCAATGCGAATCCATTACCTTTAACACCGCATAGGGTAGCCCTAGGCCACGTAATCCACAGTAAGTACCTACGTACATTACACATGATGGATTCCCCGTAGGTTAAATACTCCTGACGTAAACCAACCACCAGTGTTATCTCTGGATAGGGTATGTTCAGTGAGGAATTTTGCAATCACTTATGCAGAGTGATAGGAAAATTCTACGAATCAACCATTAGATGGAATGTCAGAATTATAAATAAAGCAAATAATGCAAGCATGTTAGAAAACTTAAAAAGCGAGATGGATTAACTTTATAATAAATTTAACTTTATAATAAAGAATAAAATTTTTAGTTTATAGTCTTACTTGCCAGCTATATTTTGCTTGTAAACTATAGTTTGACAAGGGTGAAAGTCAAAACAAAACTGTGCATCAAAATTGACTTTACTAGAGAAGTCATATGATCTCAGCTCAATCCAGTTAGCGCATTTATATACGGTGTTGTAAGCAGCGCTGGTTGAGAACACAGTAATCAACAAACATACCTCAAAATAGAAATGTAAATAAAGTAAGCGTACGGTAGAGATACCTCGACAGGAGGCGAAACGCGTTCGAGAACAAATAAAATCCATCATCAGTTGCATTGGAATACTCGTTAAATAATATTTATTATTTTGACAAGCAACTGCAAACGAAATGGCCTACATTAATCACGTATTAACATAAGTTTTACCGGTAAATGAGGCTAAATGAAATAATACACAGGATTTATGATCTAAGGAATATAAATTATTTATAAAATGCTCAACGCCGATATAAACTAATATAAACTAGTTAACACACAACATACCACTATTATAACTGACTTGGGATTTATAATGAACAAATGAGTAAGGAAACGGGCGAATTATTAAGAACAGTAACATGAACATTTTTATGGGAATAGAAACCAGCCCACACCAACAATTTGTCATGATTGTCTAGATTTCCTCCCTATTCGAACGCTTTAAGTATGTGGTTACGATAATCAAGCAAGCTGAGGCTCGGTGACTATGAAGATGCCGCAACGAGATGAGTTTCAGTGGCGGACAATCATTTTAGTAAAAGCTTATACACCAAACTCACCGTCAAGTGATGACGTGGAGCAAGTGTATGCCGAAACTGCACCCAGTGGGTATAGATACATACCAGACCGTTTGGTATCTATAAACTACTTAAGATAAAATTACTCCTTTACATCATACGTATTTTTAGTTATTTTAAATGTAAAGTATTTTAAGTTAAATGTAAAGTATTTTAATTAATAAATGTTTTCTCAATAATAAAAGGACAGAAAAACTCTCCTCTTTGAGTCAGTCGCCTGATGTAACTATCACACACTGTCAAAGATTTCTTTGTACCAAAACGTTATTGCTCATTAATTAAAGACTTCGGTACGTCTTACAAACCTGCAAGGTAATGATGAGACCTCTTGTTGTATATGAAATCACCTCACGTACCGGCAGGCAGATACTCCAAACCTGTGTCCTGCAATTTGCTGCCAACTAAATGTGTTTCACACATGTTGCTCCACCCATGTCACCAAGTTTTAAGTTACAGGTGTAACACCACAAATAATAATCCATTTTCTGACCGATCTCCTTTCATTGCTAACTAAATTTTTTTCCCAAGCCTTATTAATTTCTGCGTTGCTGTACAACTGAATTAACTAATAGTGGCATTATTCGTGAAGTAAACATCAACATTTTCCTTTAGAGAAGACACAACCATTTTGGACCTTTGATTCGAAATGTACTCTCAACTGGTTTACGTCTGATTATGTTTCTTTTTTTTTCTGTTCCATTATGGCTCGACAATTTTGATATCATTATGCCAGGAGAAGACGGTGGTAAAAGTAAAGGAGGAGGTATTCGATTATAGCAGAATTTCTCAATATTTTTCTATGCGAGGACCAGCAAAACGTCAAAAAAGATTCTACGGACCACTAACTTATATGGGCATAATTTTTTATCCTGTTACTAACGTTTGGAAGATACTGTATTCCACCATTATAACGTAATTAATCTAAAAGCATTTTTAATTCATTTGGATATACAGCTATGAAGTTAGGAGTGGATTAAACATTGAACAACCCCTTAATATTTATCATCCAAACATTAATAACGTTCGCCTATATTTAATTTTTTCTGCCAAGAAAAGCCCTAAATGGATACTCCAAAATTAGATGAGCGACTTTCAAGGCTCCACATGATTAAATCTTGATGTTTGTGCTTTTTTCTACCATGGCTTTTTTTTTAATGCTCCCACAAACGCTTTGAATGCCTTATTCTGAATTGTGGTGAAGGCACAAATAAGGTTCTCAGTAAATGTCTTGCAGTAATTACAGCTTAGGGGACTATAGCTCCCTTAATTATAATGGTAATATGAATTCTTCAACTGTTTCTTACGTAATTAAACTAAAAGTATGCCTAATGATAATTAGTTAATTTGTGCAGCAGAACCATAAATATGAGCTATAATTTCTTTGAAACTTGGTCTGAAAAATAATGTAGTTGATGTCTCACAAAACGCTTGCGACTTAATTGTTCGATTGCAATCTAGTGATCGAGACTTGCTTTGAGAAGTAGCGCCTGTATCTGGTATTCCAGAAAGCGTGGGTTCAATTCTCCGCCCTGTAATCAGGATTCGGTTTTCCATGGTTTCCCGAAATCACTCCAGAGTAATGATTCCTTCGGAAGGATTCCTTCCAGTTCCTTGTAGCCTATCCCACAACGTCTCTAATCATTTCAACGACGTAAAAGTTACAACAGATTTCTATATGTGCGGACAAATCGATACAACACTGCACATTGGGTAAGAGACTGATCTCCGTCATAAAATTGTCACCTGATTCATAACGATATCATAAACACAGTTTTAATAATGATGGTAGGTGGTTGTGAAATTGATATTGTTGCTAATTTAGTAAAATTTTAAACATTGTACCCATTTAATAATAACTGATAATAATTGTGAAGTACTTACTATAACTTTGGAGAGAGTTTCCTTGAAGTAAAAGTGTTTGTGATATCAGTTACTGGATGACTATCACCTTTCTATTTATAACCTTAATAAATTAAGCCTAAATTATAATTATGGATAAAAAATATTCAGATGGGTCTTAAGGTACACTACCAAACATTTCATACAAAAAAGGTACATTTAAAGAGACCAGACTGTAAAATAAAGGCCAGAATGAAAATTTTAAAAAATGTAAAGGACAAGGTAAATGATTGGGAACGGTAAGAAAAAGAACGATGAGAAAAAACAACTGAGAGAATTTCGTCATTCGAGCAACAAATTAATAATAGCGTGTTGGTCCACGTTTGAAACGCAATACAAATTCGATTCGGAGTGGCATGGATTCGACAAATCCTTGGTATGTTTTCTGAGATATCTGGCACCAGATGTCTTCGCACAGGCCACGCAGTACTTTAAATTACGTGGTAATTGTTTGTTGGTACACAGTATCACAGAAGAACCTTCTACGTCCACGTTCTGTGATGAGGCGTGGACGTCCGCCACTTTGTCACCTACTCGTGCTTTCACCTTCCTTCAACCATATTCCACAGATGCTCACTGAAGGAGCAAGGTAACATCCTACTAGCCTCGCCGTTTCCCAGATGCTCGTTCCCAGCCGCCGGGTCATACCAGTTTGCCCTTATGTCAATGTGAATTTGGTCGCCAAACATCAACGCGAGTTCACTATCATGCTCCTGAAACAGTTATCCTGCTGAAAGATGTCATCGCTGTCATTAAAGACATGAACGTGTTCCGCAATGATTTTCACGTAGTTCTCACCTGTTGTGGTGTCTTTGATCTCTGTCACATTTTCCGCGGAGTCCCAGGTGAATGTCCACTATTCCATAATTTTGCCTCCACCTGCCTGTCCGTGATGCAGTCCATGTTTCGGTAGGAAGACAGCGTATCCGGACACGACCATATACCTGCTGTAGCAATAAACATGATTCATCCGACAATGCAACACGTTTCCATTGATCCACATTCCCATCTCGTGCCCACAGCAAACGAAATTAATGTTGTCGTTGGGTCAGCGTGGGAATACGTTTGTGCCATCTGCTGCGGAGCCCCATGTTCTAGTATATGCGCTTAAAGGTGTGCTCCAAAACACTTGAGCTGTAGTTTGTCATCAGATCGCTGCCTATCCTGTTTTATTGAGTTAACGAGCCTCCACGTTCTATGATAAGGCGCACACCACCCCTACGTCAGTGGATTTCTCAATTTGTAACAAGTATCGCAGCTAGAATAACTCCCGCGCGTCTCTGCTCCTCGTGTGTCGTTTCCTCCCGTATGACGCAGCCGCAACTTCACCAAACAGCATTCAATCTCTCTGTGGGCACAGGTTCAACAGTGTATATACGATGAAATCAGAATTTCGCTCCTTTTTGTATGATTCCGATATTTTTCAGGTTTGAAGATATTTCCAAAGCAAAAATTTCATGGAGATTTTATGGTATTAAAATGGCCATCCTAATTACTGCTGTCGATGTTAACTGTCGTGCCTAGATTAATGGACGTTAGGGAGCGTGCATAAACCACGTAGCTACATTTTGATTTCCTGTGAACTCCCCCCCCCCTCCCACGTAGCCCTACGTGACTTTAGCATCTACCCCCCCCCCCCCTTTTCCGTAGCACGTAGCTTTTATTCACATGCTGCTGCGTGTTCTGTTCCTCATTTTAACTGTAAAAAACGTTATGAAA
This sequence comes from Vandiemenella viatica, assembly GCA_031002005.1. Classification (NCBI taxonomy): domain Eukaryota; kingdom Metazoa; phylum Arthropoda; class Insecta; order Orthoptera; family Morabidae; genus Vandiemenella; species Vandiemenella viatica. Next base: position 289,837,303 of record JARYHS010013630.1, on the reverse strand, counting down.
GGAAAGCTACGTGGTCTGTCTCGGAACTCCCCTTTCCCCCACGTAGCCCAGCGTAGCATTCCAACCAACTCCTCCTATCCCCCCCCCCCCCTCCTGGACCGAGCCACGTAGTTTGTGCACGCTCCCTTATTATAGTAAACTGAATTAAAATTTTCTCTTATATTCAAACTAATATTCCTGTATATGGCCGCTATAAAGCTACCAAAAACATTAAACTCGATGGTTGTTCCAATTACCATTAAGTATTGGAAAATTACCCTATGCCTTTCGCTAAAGTATAATTCGAATATTATATTGTCGTATCAATTGGCAACACGTTTCGGTTGGCGATATGAATATAAACCAACGCATACCTATTCGAGATCTCTGTTATCGTATTCAGCTGCATAGCAAAAACATTTTAAAACAGTATTCTAGCTCATTAAACTTGTTAAATAACTTATGTCTCAGTGTTGTGAAATCTAATATTGAAAGCTAGGGGAGCCATCTATCACCGTAGCTTCCAGCGATATTGGCTAGTCCGGTCTAGCGACCCGTCGCCCCGCAGTTGACGAATGACCACCCCTGGGACCGGCTGCGAAATGAGAAAGATGTTTAGGGAGGCGCAACATCGTCGGCAGGGCAGCTGGCCTCACTCTTGAAGATCGGCAGACAAGGCAGTCACCAACAACTCAGCTAGATACTCTATATTACGGAAATACATAACGTTCATTGACATAACATACTATAATAACAATAATTTTTTTTATAATGTGCCTCCGGGGTCAGGAAATTCTCATTCTCCTTACTACATTATGGCTTTCAATCTGCTGGAAATGTAGAGTCCGAAATTTCAGTTTTTATGAAGCTTGCGACGTGCGTTCGTACAGTGTTATTAAAATTTGGTTGCGATATCTTATGCATCCAAGAGACGAACCACACGAGACCTAACGTTGAAGGTAAGCGACTTTTAATAGAGCGTGCTATATTTGTTAAACCGAATATAGTTATTAAATCCACCTACTTGACACATTCTGAAGACATACGTAGAAATACAGTGGAAACTGACACATGTACAATTACATCAGTTTTCAAGCCACCTGCAACTGACTTCCAATTAAACCTACCGAAAACTTTCACAACCAACCAGACAGGATTGTTATCGGAGACTTCAACAATCATCATATTGAGGGGCTATTTGCAGAGTAATACAAATGGCTTGGCTTCAGATTTCTGGGTAGAGAACAACAACATGACTCTGAGCCACAACCCGAAAGAATCCGAATTTTTCTCCAATACCAGTTGGATCTTTTGTTCGTCAGCAACCCCCTCAGTCAAATGTGTCATGTCTCTGACCCACAACCCGAAGCAATCCGAATCTTTCTTCAATTCCAGTTGGGTTTCTTGTTCGTCAGCAACCCCCTCAGTCAAATGTGTCATGACACCGACCCACAACCCGAAGCAATCCGAATCTTTCTTCAATTCCAGTTGGATCTCTTGTTCGTCAGCAACCCCATCAGTCAAATGTGTCATGACTCTGACCCACAACCCGAAGCATGCCGAATCTTTCTTCAATTCCAGTTGGATCTCTTGTTCCTCAGCGACCCCATCAGTTAAATGTGTCATGACTCTGACCCACAACCCGAAGCAATCCGAATCTATCTTCAATTCCAGTTGGGTTTCATGTTCGTTAGCAACCCCATCAGTCAAATGTGTCATGACTCTGACCCACAACCCAAAGCATTCCGAATCTTTCTTCAATTCCAGTTGGATCTCTTGTTCGTCAACGACCCCATCAGTCAAATGTGTCATGACTCTGACCCACAACCCGAAGCAATCCGAATCTTTCTTCAATTCCAGTTGGATTTCTTGTTCGTCAGCAACCCCATCAGTCAAATGTGTCATGACTCTGACCCACAACCCGAGCAATCCGAATCTTTCTTCAATTCCAGTTGGATTTCTTGTTCGTCAGCAACCCCATCAGTCAAATGTGTCATGACTCTAACCCACAACCCGAAGCAATCCGAATCTTTCTTCAATTCCAGTTGGGTTTCTTGTTCGTTAGCAACCCCATCAGTCAAATGTGTCATGACTCTGACCCACAACCCGAAGCATCCGAATCTTTCTTCATTCCAGTTGGATTTCTTGTTCGTCAGGCAACCCATCAGTCAAATGTGTCATGACTCTGACCCACAACCCGAAGCAATCCGAATCTTTCTTCAATTCCAGTTGGGTTTCTTGTTCGTTAGCAACCCCATCAGTCAAATGTGTCATGACTCTGACCCACAACCCGAAGCAATCCGAATCTTTCTTCAATTCCAGTTTGGATTTCTTGTTCGTCAGCAACCCCATCAGTCAAATGTGTCATGACTCTGACCCACAACCCGAAGCAATCCGAATCTTTCTTCAATTCCAGTTGGATTTCTTGTTCGTCAGCAACCCCATCAGTCAAATGTGTCATGACTCTGACCACAACCCGAAGCAATCCGAATCTTTCTTCAATTTCAGTGGGTTTCTTGTTCGTTAGCAGCCCCATCAGTCAAATGTGTCATGACTCTGACCCACAACCCGAAGCATTCCGAATCTTTCTTCAATTCCAGTTGGATCTCTTGTTCGTCAGCGACCCCATCAGTCAAATGTGTCATGACTCTGACCCACAACCCGAAGGAATCCCAATCTTTCTTCAATTCCAGTTGGATTTCTTGTTCGTCAGCAACCCATCAGTCAAATGTGTCTTGACTCTGACCACACCCCGAAGCAATCCGAATCTTTCTTCAATTTCAGTTGGGTTTCTTGTTCGTTAGCAGCCCCATCAGTCAAATGTGTCATGACTCTGACCACAACCCGAAGCATCCGAATCTTTCTTCAATTCCAGTTGGATCTCTTGTTCCTCAGCGACCCCATCAGTTAAATGTGTCATGACTCTGACCCACAACCCGAAGCAATCCGAATCTATCTTCAATTCCAGTTGGGTTTCATGTTCGTTAGCAACCCCATCAGTTCAAATGTGTCATGACTCCGACCCACAACCCGAAGCAATCCGATCTTTCTTCAATTCCAGTTGGATCTCTTGTTCGTCAGCAACCCCATCAGTCAAATGTGTCATGACTCCGACCCACAACCCGAAGCAATCCGAATCTTTCTTCAATTCCAGTTGGATCTCTTGTTCGTTCAGCAACCCCATCAGTCAAATGTGTCATGACTCTGACCCACAACCCGAAGCATGCCGAATCTTTCTTCAATTCCAGTTGGATCTCTTGTTCCTCAGCGACCCCATCAGTTAAATGTGTCATGACTCTGACCCACAACCCGAAGCAATCCGAATCTATCTTCAATTCCAGTTGGGTTTCATGTTCGTTAGCAACCCCATCAGTCAAATGTGTCATGACTCTGACCCACAACCCAAAGCATTCCGAATCTTTCTTCAATTCCATTTGGATCTCTTGTTCGTCAACGACCCATCAGTCAAATGTGTCATGACTCTGACCCACAACCCGAAGCAATCCGAATCTTTCTTCAATTCCAGTTGGATTTCTTGTTCGTCAGCAACCCCATCAGTCAAATGTGTCATGACTCTGACCCACAACCCGAAGCAATCCGAATCTTTCTTCAATTCCAGTTGGATTCTTGTTCGTCAGCAACCCCATCAGTCAAATGTGTCATGACTCTGACCCACAACCCGAAGCAATCCGAATCTTTCTTCAATTCCAGTTGGGTTTCTTGTTCGTTAGCAACCCCATCAGTCAAATGTGTCATGACTCTGACCCACAACCCGAAGCAATCCGAATCTTTCTTCAATTCCAGTTGGATTTCTTGTTCGTCAGCAACCCCATCAGTCAAATGTGTCATGACTCTGACCCACAACCCGAAGCAATCCGAATCTTTCTTCAATTCCAGTTGGGTTTCTTGTTCGTTAGCAACCCCATCAGTCAATGTGTCATGACTCTGACCCACAACCCGAAGCAATCCGAACTCTTTCTTCAATTCCAGTTGGATTTCTTGTTCGTCAGCAACCCCATCAGTCAAATGTGTCATGACTCTGACCCAAAACCCGAAGCAATCCGAATCTTTCTCATTCCAGTTGGATTTTTGTTCGTCAGCAACCCCATCAGTCAAATGTGTCATGACTCTGACCCACAACCCGAAGCAATCCGAATCTTTCTTCAATTCAGTTGGGTTTCTTGTTCGTTAGCAGCCCCATCAGTCAAATGTGTCATGACTCTGACCACAACCCGAAGCATTCCGAATCTTTCTTCAATTCCGTTGGATCTCTTGTTCGTCAGCGACCCCATCAGTCAAATGTGTCATGACTCTGACCCACAACCCGAAGGAATCCATCTTTCTTCAATTCCAGTGGATTTCTTGTTCGTCAGCAACCCCATCAGTCAAATGTGTCTTGACTCTGACCCACAACCCGAAGCATCCGAACTTTCTCAATTTCAGTTGGGTTTCTTGTTCGTTAGCAGCCCATCAGTCAAATGTGTCATGACTCTGACCCACAACCCGAAGCATTCCGAATCTTTCTTCAATTCCAGTTGGATCTCTTGTCGTCAGCGACCCCATCAGTCAAATATGTCATGACTCTGACCCACAACCCGAAGCAATCCGAATCTTTCTTCAATTCCAGTTGGATTTCTTGTTCGTCAGCAACCCCATCAGTCAAATGTGTCATGACTCTGACCCACAACCCGAAGCAATCCGAATCTTTCTTCAATTCAGTTGCATTCGTTCGGTCAGCAACCCCCATCAGTCAAATGTGTCTTGACTCTGACCCCAACCCGAAGCAATCCAATCTTTTCTTCAATACCAGTTGGATCTCTTGTTCGTCAGTGACCCCATCAGTCAAATGTGTAAGAAGCAGGTTCTGTGTTCGATACTCTCTACCCAACATAAACCCATCATGTGCACCATGCAGAAAGTTATCACACCACTGACTGTACCTTTCACAAGACGTTTCGGCTTTAAAACGACACAATGGAACCTCTTTAGAGATATCGTTGCTAAGCGAGTATCACAATTATACCAGACCCACATAATTACGAACAGTTTGTAAAAATTATACAAAAAGCTTTGCGGCAGCGCATCCGCGGGCTGCAGAACGAACTACATCTTTGGTCTGCAGACAAGTGTAGCTGACTTGTACACAATTACTGTCACCTGTCTGAGGAATCCGAAACAACCATAGATTGCGGGTAATTAGTAATGCAAGCTATTGGAACATCCAGAAGAAAAACATGGATTGATCTAATCATCAACGCTGACATGACGCACAATAGCAAAACGACTTATAAAAGCTATCAAATAACCCTTGCTAAGTTACACAGATTACTGCAGATAATATTGCCCACCAGCAACCACTCAACATTAAACCAGCCAACAGAAGCAACATCCTGATTGCGTATACCAAGATCATTAGAGATCCCGCCAGTGAAACATCCACCGATTGCCCCCTTCTCTCTCGAAGAAATAACAGCCAGCATTAAAGCCCTCAAAAACGGAAATACCATAGGAGTTGACCACTTCCACGTTTAGCAGATCAAGCATCTTGGGTGAGAGGAGTAAAATGGCTTCCCGAGATGTTCAGTTGGTGTTTACACAGCTGCAAATTCCAAAGCTCTGGGGAAAATCCCAAGTTGTAGCACTACTAAAGCCTGATAAACGCCCAGACGGTGCCAAGAGCTACCGCCCGATATCACTCCTCAGTCACGTCTAAAACTTTTCGAGAGAATACTTCTGAAATGTCTTTCCCCAGTTATTGAGGATAAACTGATACGTCAACAAGCGGATTCAGAACAGCCCGCTCCTGCACAGACAATTCCTACATCTAATGCAACACATTGAAGATGGCTTTGAGAAGGGTTTAGTTACTGGAGTAGCCTTCGTTGATTTGACAGCAGCCTACGAACCAAACAATTTAAGAAACTCCATCATAAAATATACAACGCGACGCGGGTCTTTAATAGTTCACAACTTCTCAACAATAGATAATTCTTCGTCAGCTTTCAGAACTCTAAAAGCCTCCCACGTAAGCAGGAAAGAATATCTGCATGGGAGAAGAGTGCGACACAACATCGACTGGATCAACCCGAAGAGTATCTACCACCGGGGTCTGAGCAACCATGACCAATATGGGAGTCACTGAAATGAGTTAGAGTTGGAGTTGGCCGCTGCAAAGACACTCTCGCTTCATGGGGATACCTGGGAGAACAACCAGATACCATATGCTCCTGCGGAGAGATCTAAACTATGATACACTTGTTGTCATGCCATCAACATGGACAATTGTATCTCGGTCAGATCTTCAATCAGTTAGTGACAAAGCATCGATTGGTGGAAAAAGTACCTTGTTTTTGATACTGCCATCGATACTAAAAGAAGAATAAGAAGACAAACAAAAATTATTGCCTGCCTTGACCGATCAGTTAACTGTTTCGATAGTAACTTTTGACTTGTCATCAAATTTTTTATTGTAATTTTTATTAATTTCGTCAACATAGTTACCCTGTAGTTGTATGGAGCTGAGGGGTTCTAGTATATTGCTGCTGTTATTAACATTTTTTTCTAATAGCTACCTTAAATATGATATATGAGTAATATCCGGAAAGTTAGTTACGTTTTTAATTATTGCCACAGTATCGCTGCGGTCTCAATTAGCGCATCCGTGATTTTGATTCACGGCTAGACAAAAACACCTTAGCTTTGACGTAACTGTTGTAGAGACGACCGCCTTGGTAATTACACGTTTCTTGAATTGAAGAGTCACTAAATCGACTGATATTCACCGTCAAGTTTGAGATGTTTGTAGAGAAGAAGCAATGAAAATTTAACTGTGGGTGTGAATTTTGAATGAAATACACGAAAATGTGCTCACCACTTGAGAACAATTTGATTTTATCACCAATCTTATAACCCTGACCTTGCACCTAGCGATTACCACTTCGCAGAATGCGAGACGAGGGCGTTACCGCTCACCCACAACGCTCGGTGAAGGTTATCAAATTGTCTCCTGTTGCGTGGTGATTCTATGACGATGGCGATACCTAAAGAGCCATTTATACTCCATTTGAATCGCAGGTGCAAATTTCTACCACGAAGGTTTGTGCACTGCTACCAAAAGTTCTTCAACAGTGACAGAAACAGATCAGTTACATTTCCTTTTTTAATTCTTGCTGTAAGTAAATTCACGAGTACGTCCATCTGCGGTTTGAGCCAAACAAATGGCGAATGCTGTTGAAGCGTCAAGAGATTTTAAAGTTAACTTTCTGGAACAATTATTACGATCATAAATGCTTATTGCTAGTCATCTAGTGTCATTTACTTGGGTTGTAATACATTCAGTTCGGCTGGATTAAAATAGGACTACATCCTTTTGAAATCCAGTTATCGTCATTAAAAATTCATCAAAATTTGTAACACTACTAAATATTGTATTTTTTAATCTAAAATGAAGAAAATGATGTTCGAAATCAACAAAGAGTTTAAAGAATATTAATCTACCTCCATGCTTCTCTCTAGTTTCTCTACTCGCCGTTTCTTAAGAAATGGTTAGATACATAATTTCTATATGACAGGTCCCATAGCCAGTTCTCATTTTTTCGATCTTGTTTATCAAAACAAAGGTGAAAACATAGAAGGGTAGCGTAAATAGTCACCAGCTTCATCAGTTGTAAAAAAAAAAAAAAAAAAAAAAAATAATTTTAATGGAATTTGATTTTTAATTAAATCATGAATTTACTAAAGAACTATTATAATATATGGATTAACTTTAAATGAGTCCAACCAGTACACCCAACCGCACAGTATATCTTTTAATATGATTTGCAAGCCTTCTAATTTCTATTCACACTCTGTTTTTCACATTACTGTCACGATTGAAGCCATTCTTATTGGACACTAACGTTAAACTAGTACCGTTTACATAACATATCAGATATATTTCACAGTTTTTCAGTTTTTGCAGATTTTCAGGATTATTATTATCTGCTGCATGTTTCAATGTTGTTTTATTCTTGCTGTTCATTTTGATTTTACTCCCCTGTTATGATGCTGCGTGGGGACGATTGAAGAAACGAGTTTACACTGATGCTTTATGATTTCTGTTGTTATGGATTCAGAAGCCTGCTTATCAGATTTATGCGGTCAAACTAGCAGTTGTTTAGAATTGTTTGGATCATTTTGTTTTATAGCGATTGTAGCTATCGGTTGCTTTTATTTGACGATAATTCCAGATTATCGTACATCACAAGTCGAGCCAAAAAAGCTTTCAATATCCTCAGAGGAAGTGGAATGGACAAATGAGATGAGGAGTCGCCTGTAGCGGCCTGGTTGGATCACGTGGTCCGGCGTAGCACAGATGACTTAATCGCATGTGCGAGGCTGAGCCCGTCCGCTGCCAACGGGACAGACGCTCGAGCAACGTCCGTCTGCATACACACGCTGCTGCGCCGGCCAATCAGGTGAGACAATGCGCATGCGCCGACAAATCAACGTGATGGAGTGACTGACATGCCATGTTCTCTAGTTTCTCCTCTTTACAAACAGTAAGTTACGTATCCACACTTCAGTTTCCGTCATACGTATTGTAATTTTATCCATGATAGTTACGAACTAAGAGGAGAATGAATAATTCGTTGTACATGAATGGACTTCTAATCAACTAAACATAGCCCTCTCCCAGGTTTCTGAATTTCTCGATGTAATTCTGCAACCACATCTGTATAAATAATTATTATCATTTGCTGGTTAATAGTAACACTAGGTTTTAGTGCACGAGGGACAGAGATAAGCTCGCAGTCGTTTTGTCGACAACTTTTAAGTTATTGTATTATGTGTATTATATCCAATTTAATGGTATTTGGAAACTGAAATATTGAGTTTTTCACACACCAAATTAAAATGTGTTTAGCGAAAGATCAAAATAAGTCGAAAGTATTTATGACAAAATCCACTCATAAGCGAACCCCAAATTCTATAAGGCAAAAGCGCAAATTGCTTCTTCTTCTTCTTTTTTTAAATATCGTTTCACCGAAGTTGTTAATTTTAACACGTTATTCCATTTGAAAAAATGTGCAATAAAGCTCGGGCCTGTAAATCCGAAGGACGTGCGTTTAAATATCCTCCGGCCATCCTGATTTCCAAATACCATGTGTTCGCAAAATCATTCCAGGTGATTGCCTGGATGAGACCTTCAAAGAGACCATGACTAAATTCCTTACCATAATCCTATTAACACAGAGATGTTCAATGAAACTAAGAGTTTAATGTTAAGAACAGGCTTTAATTTTGCTACATCTTTTAGTTGAGTTCAAACAAACTCAAGATAAAGTCTAAGCTTTCATAGACTCAGGTGGAACCACACAAAAACTCTAAAAATAATTTTTTGGGCTTCATAGACTTCCAAATTTTCTACCAGAACATTAAAAAAATAACCTCAGTATGTAGATATAGCTTAGTTACAGATTTTTAATAGCGTCGGATGATAACAGCGTATCAGTTGAAATAACAATAATTTAAAACGTCTTGACATATATTGCGTTAACAACAGTCTGAAAGTAAAACAAATCAGTTTAAAATAAATAAATAAGAGTATTCACAAGATGGGATGATAGTTTTAAGCTGCTTTTCAAGTATAAATTGTAGTTGACCTAATCACCAGAGCGGTTATTTGAAGTCCTTGCTTTGATGTGCACCGTAGTATGCTGAATTTCTTTGTAATACATATCACATTATACAGGGGACATGTCATTGTAATTTTTTCCAATTTGTGAATTACCAGGATTATCGCAAAAGCCGTGTAAATTATTTGTACACAGTAAAGCAGGTCAGGCAAGAAGTTTTAAAACGCACACTCGGAAGTTCATGAGGTACCCTTCCAAACTTGAACAATGTGGCGACATGTATCAGAACAGAGAAAATTTCAAAATAATAAACATTAATCATTTATATTTATTTCTCTAATTACAACATGCAACTCACGTATGCATTCAAATGCTTATGACATCCACAGTCCTTTAAAGAACTGCAGTCTCTTAAAAAATCCACCACCAACTTCAAACTGAGAGAACCTTCTGATCCCACGTTTCATTGCTGTGGCAATGTCTGCACGTGTCAAAAAGTGTATGGATTCGATATCACACAAAAAAAGATCCGGCACGATTACCTTCCAGCCCATCCCCCGAGAAGATTCTCTACACACTCTGCACTTTTTCCTCAAATCAGTTCAAAGTTAGCAGCCTCTGCCATCTAGTGGCGTCTCAATACATTTCACGTGACAGCAACGCTACCGCAAATTTTAAAACTTCTTGTCTGACTCGCATTAGCGAGGAGGGGGGGGGGGAGGGGAGGGATGTTTTCCATTCTTTTAGATATAACAATAATTCATAATACTGATTCATAATACTGTCTCCTGTATATTCGTTGCTGTGCCAAGGAAATGAAAGCTGGAAAGAGGTAATGCTATCAGACATCTAATTGTTTTTGCTTTGTTCTGCAATTGTTTCCTGGGCTAGTGATGAAATTTTAAACCAACACGGGATTTTCGCGTGTGGTTATACTTTGCTTTGTGGTTTTGCAAGGGCAAGTATACCTAGCTTGTTGATTTATTACAATGTTTTCTTCTTCTAATGCCATCACCAATTACGGGTGGACGAGACTCCCATTAAAAGATGAGCAGGGGTGTATCCCGTTGCGTTCTCCAGCTCGTGTTTGCATGTGTTATTGTATGTTATTGTAAGTGTGTATGACTGTCGCAGTGTGAGTGTGTGTTCAGTGTAGAGTGTTGTTTGTGTTGCATACAATGAAGAAGATAGAGGGAGAAACCCGGTGTCGAAAAACACGAAGGAAGCGCCAGGCTTAACGTCATCCGACGGGCGCGTAATCAGCTGTGCCGTACGCCCGCTCTCAATATGCACTGCGGAGTAGTTTGGGATTCAGCGGAGGACTCTGCTGCACATTCTGGTGATTAGGAACAGTGCATCACCACATCTCCTCCCTGCCTGACAAATCCCGATGGTGAAAATTTCTTTAACCACCTAAATTTGAACCAGCTAACCCCCTGTCAACACTTGTCACCTCAACCAAGTGAGCCAACGGGGCCGGCTACCATCTTGTATCCCCACAGATTTCTTAGGTAGACTCAAACTCCGATCATTCAGTTATCACACTGTCACTCTAATCACTAGACCAGTTACCGATACTCCTGCTCAGCTGCCTATCCCAGGGCTCTGTCTGAACCGAGCGTTACTGGTCACTCACCAGGCTTGACACGCCGCAGGAGGTGACCTTGGTTCGACACCTGACCGTCCAGCTGCAGTCGTTCACAAAAGAGAGACTCTTCATATATGTGCATGTCTTTTAGATCCATACATTCAAAGCTGGACTTGTTCTGATATGATATTACATCTACATCCATACTCTGCAATTCACAAATATTGTGGTTGGCAGAGAGTGCTTTGCACCAAAACTAAATCTGGGCATTCCAATCTCGAATAGCCAAGGAAAGAGAGAATGCATATAAGCATCAGTACGGCATTTTTCAAATCTTACGTCTCCTGTCATTGCGACATAAATAAGTTCATGGACGAAGAATTTTACTGCTCTCGTAGATGAAAGAATATTCGCCAACAAATACAGACGAAACCGATGTCATCTCTCTGCCAGACAATCCCAAACTAATCTATGCGTCAATTCTGTGACGCTTTTGTAAGGGCCGTAGCAAGCAATCACAAATCAAGGCGTTCTTATCTGTAATTTCTCTATTCAAACCATCCCTTGCGATAATTCCACAACCAAAATAGTAGCACTCATACGTTTTTCTGTGGTCAAACGACTGATGGTAATACCTCAGATACTAAAAATTTTAAGAACTTTGTCCCCTCAATCAGTTGTATCCAGGAAACTGCAAGACAGTCGTTGGTTACATGAAAGTAATTATGTTCAGTCTGCCAGTAAAGGCCCCTGCCAGGCAGACCTCACACACAACGCGCCTGCACGCCGGGATACATATACGACTCCAAACAGGCGCAGAGACATCAAAACAAACCAGGAAAACAAATAGAATCATCTAGAAGCTAAGTGGGACTATTTCTTACAGAGGTCGCCGTACTACCACACAACGGAATTCCTGCGCCAGGCCGCCTATATAAGCGTAGCCGGCCGCTCCACCGCCAGTTCCGGCCTGACCGCGGAACCAGCTTCAACTACAGAAGACCACCGGAAGTTCGCGAGAAGTAGAAGCCGTCTCTCTCTACCCCGGATCAGGACCAGGCTAAATTTCTCGACGGTCATCCGCTAACTGTACCACATTTGTTATTGTTTACCAGTGTTTTGTGTACATAGTAATAAACCTCAAGGAACCATTAAGTGTAGTTCACTTCAAATTATATGAGCGTTGCCTGTTGCAGAGCCTGATGAAGTGGCGAATTTGATACGTCCAGTCAAACAGCCAAATACACTGTAGATTGTGCAAAGCCCCCGAAAATGTTACAGATATTGCAGTAGTTGTGACGTATTGAATATTATTATTAAAACAAGTAAAAAACGTATATGTGATAAATATTTCAGAAATTGTGAAATTACGTAACCGTTTAACTGTTTTGAAACTTTTGTATAAAGTTCTCAAAAAAAATTGCCTATCATAGGTTTTACTAAACACCGGCGTAGTGTTTTAACTCGTTTTTGAGTAGGACACTGGGAATCCACGTGGCATTCAAGTAAATTGTGTTGGAAAGCACCTAAAACTAATCAAGATGATCGACGGATCAGCTTCTACAGAGTGAATATGGAGGGAGGGTATATCACTGACCGCCTGTCTAGTAATTTTTAACTGACTGCCCCCGTATTCTTATAGGGGTATCAATTTGCTCGACAGGGTTGTCCGTGCACTGCACGAGACTCTTTAATTAAAACGAGCGGAATTCTTTGAAACATTACACGGTACATCAGCGTTACGGTGCCCCTGAAGTTTGGGACTCTACAGAGAAGGAATTTCCGCAGGGTATATCCTTCAGAGCTTGCCAGGCGAATCACAGCGAAACCTGGAGTCATTGGTCAGCAGTCTGCTTAGAGAAGTCCTCTCGGTATTTCAAACTTTGACTAATGTGCTCGACATAAGTCAAATAAGTGAATGACGCTTTTTTAAAAGAGCTCGAATGTAATTATTTGCTCCACATTAATGAAAAATCAAATTGATGACTGTATTTATTCTGTCTCGGTATATACTGTCGTAGTAACTGTAATGCTCTGTGCAATTTTTAAGAACGAATGAGTGTAGTGTAATATTAGCTGGTTGGGTGTTTTTCAGGTTGGTCACGATGCTGCCCATTCTGAATTCGTGCTGCTGCGGCTGCTCCCTGCAGACCGGCTGCATCCTCATCGCCACCTCCAACTTGGTGAGTATGGTGTGTGAACCAGGAACAATAACACGAAGGTTGCCAAGTGGTAGTTAGTGCTCTAGGTCTGAATTTTCTGTAATACATGCAACTAATTCTAATTATTTTTTAACAACCGATAGGTAACACTGAGAAAACGGTGTCGTTCAAAACTAGACTGTAGTTTTGAGAACTTAAGTGTGATTTTTTTTTTTTCCTTCCTCCATTTCGGCCTTTGCGGATCACGTTTTCCAGCTATATTTTGACATTCTGATACTATTGAACCTAGAAGACTTTTTTTGCTCCATAATGCACTAACTCATCTAATGTGTTTGCAGGTTTGGGGAATACTTGGATTACTGGAAAGTATGCTGGGTAAGTACATTATACAAAGAAGGAAATGAAACTTATGAACAGCAGATAGATAAACAATAGTAGAATATTCAAAATTAATATAATTGCTACAAATTCGTGTTGGTCTGATAATATGTTTCTTTTCATTTTTACAGATTATGATGTCATAAACGTCCACGTCAAAAAAGTATGGTTACAATGTAAGTATGCTATATTTCATACTAAAATATTTTACCGAAGTAATATATATAAAACTACTGTGCAAATATCAGTCCTGTAAAGTTTTATTTCCGAACTAAAGTACGATGTGTTGTTTTCAGATTTATTATGTGTCGCATGGCTCTGATTATTATTTATAAATGTCAGTGTTCCGAACAATGTTCTGCAGTTATGAAACCAACGCTTGTAGCACTAGTGAACGACTATCATGTCTCATTGGAATCTTACCAACACCGAACTTTTACACGTCTTTAACGTTACATTTAGCTGTGGAAATTTTACAGGTACTATGTAAATTACAGCTAAAATCAGGAAGTTTCGTCCGTCCTCGACTGGTATCATCATCAGCATCTAAGGCAAGTTTTCAGATGACTGCTCTCCATGCTCGCCTGTCTTTCTTTTTATGTTCGTGTAGTTGCCGTTTTCTCTGATGTTATCTGCAATTTTTCATCTCCTTCTTCCTCTTCTCCCACAACCTATTCCTTCAAAGGTGTCTTTTAGCAAGCACTCCCCTCTCAGCAAGTGTACCATTCAGTATTTCTTTCTCTCTTGATGACTTTTAATAGTTTTTCTCCTTTCTCCTTTCATCAACCCTTTCTAGCGCTTCTATCCGATTTCCATCTCCTCGCCTCAGTGTCCGCGTCTCTGCCTCATAAAGAGCCACACTCCATACAAATCAATTGCCAAGTCTTTTCTCGATTGATATGATAGTTTGATACATTCTTTTCCGTTCTAATCTCGAAAACTGTGAGACCGACTAGGTAATTGCATCATTAACAGCAGTCACACAGTGCATAAGGGAGAGTATATAAACTACGTGGCTCGGTCTAAAGGGGGGAGGGGTTGGCTGGAAAGCTACGCTGGGCTACGCAGGGGGATGGGGGGGGGGAGGGGTTCCGAGCCAGGCCACATAGCTTTTTCGTTCATATTATTTGTTACAGTTAGAACGAGGCACAGAAAACACAACAGCATGTGAATATTTATTTCCATCGTTTAATTATATCCGTATGCAATTAGAAAACAGTGCAAAATGTCTTCTCGAATCAATAGGGAAAGAAAGCTACATGGTAGATGGGGAGGAGGGAGGGGCAGATGCAAAAGCCACGTTGGGCTACGTGGGGGGGGGGGGGGGAGCGGGGGTTTATAGGAGGCTAATATGGAGCTACGTGTTTTACAGGACGCTCCCTAACCTCCTATCTGGAATCCCTAAAGCAATCCATTTAGTTCAATTTTTTTGAGCCAAGATTCTTTGGGTATAAATTAATCGGTATTGTGGTATCATAGTATTCCAGTTGTTGAAAACATGAAAAAATAAAACTGGCCACATTTATATTAGCTGTTGTTCTGCATAGTTTTGAATTTATGTGTAAGTCTCGGATGTCTTATAAGCTGAGGCTTCATAACCACAAGTATAACAATGCTTACACATAGCGCCGTCTAGCTTTATGTTACTATTCTCTACAACATAAACTGTGGCATGTCTAGAACATGGAGAATGGAGTCCCACCTATCAAATTTCTTATCAAAAACGTTAAATGAATGAATATTTTTCATTGCTTGTATATTCCATACGTTGATTGGTAGGGATAACATATACCAATGACTAACCAATAGTAACTGACTGCTGATATACCAATGTTACTTGAAGGTAAAGGAACTATGAGTAGCGTTACCACCGCTTTCACATATTGGGAGTTCATCGCTCTAATCTGCTTTAGATGCTTCGAGAGTCGACCACGGTTGACAATAGTTCCGTAGATGGTTCTGGTAGACTTTTTCGTAACCTAGGGTTCTGTAGGCGGTAAAAAGTTTTCTACAGTATATCGTAGGCCTCATTCCATGTGTCCTACTTGAGCCTTGTTTACAGATTCATGATATCCACTATACATCGAGTCACTCTGTAAGCTGTTGTCTTCGTTAAGCAATCTACTATTTCACTACAGGAGATCCCCACGCTTTTGATCACCAAAACAATGTAACGAGAATAATGTCTTCGCTATGCTAACAGTTCCGTAATGTTCCTGAGGGGAAGGCAATTTCTGTGCAAAATACTTGGTATTAGACAAAATTTGTGTTGCATTGGACGCTTAATAAGGGCGTATTCTAGAAGTCAGGATAGAGCCACCACTGCAAGGGGTTCAGACGTCGCATACCACTTCAGACCAGGGGCGTGTAGAAGGTACTGCCTGGCACCGAGCATATTTACATATTGTCATTGTGTATTTGTATGGTGCTTGGCCGTGCAGTAGGTAGGAGTATGCCAGCATTGAATAAAATGGTTATATTCGCACAATTTTGTGCTAACAGTCGCAACAATTTTCGTAATGAATGGCAATGTGATGGGATCATAGCATTGTAAGGAAACAATGCTCTTG
The DNA here is from genome assembly GCA_031002005.1 of Vandiemenella viatica. NCBI lineage: Eukaryota > Metazoa > Arthropoda > Insecta > Orthoptera > Morabidae > Vandiemenella > Vandiemenella viatica. The sequence continues at coordinate 289,821,009 of JARYHS010013630.1, read as the reverse complement.
TATAAATTAACTTTTCTGGCCAATCAAATACAAATCTGTTATATAACGTACCAAAAAATTATTTAACTGTTAAGTTTGGAGAGTACTGTGGTTCTGGTTCCCTTATGAGGTGAAGGCTTTGTTTGGGTTGAATGTAATGTTCGGGCCTTCCCGTCCGGTAAGACGCCACGGAAATTCATCCCGAGGATTCCCGAAAAACTGTAATCTCTTTTATTGGATAAAGAGGCCAGGCAGTTGCTGTCAAAGTGTAGCTGCAATGACCGGTAGTGTGTTGCTACTCTAGATAGCTGAAGACGCTACAGTTGGTGACTGGAGCATACTAAAGATGAAAGTTTCAGTGACGTAGCAAATACGAGATGTAAAGGCAGTCTTCAGCAAGTTTGGTAGTTGGCGGATAACCAGACAATAGAGAACGATTGACTGTGAGGGCAATTTATAAATTTCAAGCATATCACTGGCCATTACTAACAGGTTACTGTGTGTACTAGCATTTAGAAAACTTCTAATGAACCTGTTTATTTGAAGTAAAAGATCGTTGGCTTAGGACTGAAACACTGCAATAAACTGATAGATACAGTATTTATATAGATTGTCACCAAATTAGTCGTCTGTAGAACTAAACTAACCAGACATGCAGATGGATGTACAGCATGTGTTAATAAAATGAGGTGAAATTTCCCAGGGTGTTATTTGTATTTCCAATAGTTTTGAATCCAGAAATCTTCTGTTTCTTCTTTTTCCCTACGCAGTTCTGTCTTTCAGCTGGATGTGTTTACAAACTTCAGCTTAAGAAATCCATTTGACTGCAAAATAAAACTTAAACTTTTCCGTAGAAAGGAAATGATGTTTTATTGCCTCCATCGCCGGATCTTTCTTTCCTAGTCGTTGTTTAATTTTTCATTTCCTCCAGTCACAAAGCCGCTGCAGGTGACAGTTTTGTTTCTGATACATTTGATTTTTGTGTACTGATACCTGCAGCACGTTTCACTTTCCTCGAAGCTTCAGTTTCCTCCGAGTTATTTTACGAACGTTATCAAACTTTTACTAACCAATTACAATGTTTAAAAATGAATATACTTTATTCAATCTTCTGTAAATTTAAATTTTACACAGACAATTTTCTCTCGCTTTCCCCGTACTTGCCAGTTTATGTTTTCCCCATTAGATAATGTGGTTGTGTACTATATTGCTACTGACAAGAAATTGCCGTTAACGTTGCCTTACGTAGTATGACGTATATTTGACCTATGAATTTGTTGTTTTCAATAAATTGCTATTAAAGATTCTACATACTAAAAATGAATTACTTTCTGAAATGATGTCTAATTGTTTTGTTGACAGCATGGGCTGGATACACCTTGGTAATGGCGGCGCTAAGTGTTTTGGAAATTGCAATCAGCATATTACTTCTTGTTGCCGCAAATAAGGTAAGAATTATTTATGGAACCTTTTTTCTTCATTTAACCTCTTTTAGTACAATTAAAAAAATTATTGGAATTTAGTATCTCTGATAAGAGATTTTGTGGAGAAGGCTTAAATTTATACGCATATATCATAATTGGTTTTAAAATTAGATTATCGTTATGGTGGAGAATCACTGCTCCAGGTTCGTCGGCAGCGCCTACATCAGGTTTATCAGGTGTAGTGAGAAATCTTTTCGTTGTGTGGCGTATGTCTTGAATGCAAAGAAGAAGTTACCAGTGTCCTCCCTTGATGTTCCATCACAATTTCAATGGGATTATTCATTGCGTAGACTCGGTATAAGTGACCAAGGAATAGAGGCCTTACTGAATCTTACTGGTATTATAGATCTTATGGTAAATGAAGATGTTTTGCGTACAGGGTGAACCAATGCCCTGTAGGATTTGACCATTAAATTTCCCTTAGTTTTTTTTTTTACTTATGGCTTTACGCCTCGTTGACGTCGAGGTCATTAGAGGCGGGATGGGACTGGGTACAAGGAACGGAAAGGAATTCGGCCATGGTCTTTCGAAGGAATTCACCTGCAGTGATTTGGTAAAATCATGGAAAACCAAAATCTAGATGCTCGGCGGGGATTCGAACCGGCGTCCTTCCGAATGCAAGGCCAGAACGTTAAACGTTCGCCTACCACGCTCGGTTTAGATAATTTAAGCACCTCATATTCTTTTTGCCTACTGGTGCATTCGTTTTCTGTGAATCACTTTTTGTTTTTTGCTACACTATCAAAAGCGGTTACTTTTAAGAAAGTATCTATGTTTTGATGTTTTCTATTCTAATCTTACCTTGCCCACACAAATTATGTTTTTTTGAAGCAATTTCTTTTCTTTTTTTTTCAACTTTAAAAATATCCAGGACTCTTGGACTGGTTGGTTCTATTAGATGTAGAGTTTTGATGTCTTTTAGCAAATTTTTACAATCCGATGTTATTAAGATTTTTTGTGCTGAAGAGCATCGTGCATGAGTAATTATTTCGTATACTGTATGTGGTAAAACTGGAGTTTTCCTTTCGTAAAGGAAACGTTTCCTAATTACCGGAACTAGAGCAATGGTAAGCACATTCTGATCCGTTGTATTTCTCTGGTCACTAATTTTTGAGCCCACAAACACGGTTATGTCAAGGAAAAATACTCATTCATTGTAGTTTGAATTATTTGAACCTCACAATATATAAAGTGACAATGCCACCTTCTGCAAGTATGTCAAATATTTCCGTACACGTCAGAATAAAAGAACTATATGTACTGTACCTATACAAAAGTAGTAAAAACCACTACTTTTTCCAATGCTTCCATAGATTTTATGGTGCTTACTGTGGGACGTAATTAGCACATATGGTGTACCAACTCTGTCTTCCACATTTCATTAAAACTCAGTGATTTCGTGGGGTGATATGAAATTTATCGGAATAAAAAGCATTCTATATTTTAATGCTATTACTGTAAGTTTCTCTTAAAATCTGCTTCTTGGTTTTTACTGGTGCGAGCACAAACACTCAAAAACATCGAAATTTACGGTTTTGCCCGTTGTTTAATGGGGAACTTTCTGATTTAGAAATGAAGGGTCCCATGTGTTGCAACCCATCAAATTAGTTGTCACTGCGTATAAGTTTTGTTGAAATCATTTCTTTAACTGCAGCATAACGCGAGCTCAGTTACACAAAATTTTAATTTTTTTGGTTTTGATCTATGTGTTATCAAGAACGATAAAACTTATCGGAGTAAAAAGCATCGTGTATGTTGACCAAGGACAGAAGCTCCCATCACGCGTAGTTTATTGCAATCCGAACTTTAGTTGCTGCCTGATGCGTGCACACGCCTAAATAATGAAACTTATCTTGATAAACGGTATCTGATATTCTTAGTCTAGCAGCTAAGGATATTGACCTAAGTATTCAAAAAAGGTATCTGATATGTTAACCGATGACATAATCTATCATTATATGCAGTTTCCTTGAGCTATTTTAATTACATTAAATACAGACATAATTTCCCAAATTTACGGTGATGTGCTCTGTATTATCCACGAATATGTACATTATCGTGATACGAAGTATCTTAAACAATACACTATCACAATGTATTGGTTAGTTGAAATCCGGAGACTCGTTTTTGCGTGATGCGAGCACAGAGAGACAAAAATTACTAACTTTCCGGTTTTGGCCTCTGAATCATCGTAAATGTCTATGTCAATGCTGTAGAAAGCATCTTCTATGTTAACCGATGACATAAGCTAATGCTGTGTACAAATTCGTTGAAGTTTATAAGATTGTTGGTTGTTTCGTTAATAAGATAAATAATCAGTCCACTATACGTTCCAATTTAAACTTGCGTTTATTTTCAGAAAACACGTCAACGATACTGTTTACATGCATTCCTACGATTGTATACAACACTCCTTCCACAGAAAATACAGTTCTTGGCCGTCGTAAATTTAGTAGGTGAAAACCTAACTACTATAAATTGTTTCTCTGTCTCGGATGATCGTTTTATATAAACTCTATCGAAATTTCTAGGAACGGTTAGCGTTCTCGCCTCGCATTCGGGAAGACGGCGGTTCGAATCCCCGTTCGGGCATCCAGATTTGGGTTTTCCATGGTTTCCCCAAATCACTCCAGGCAAATGCCGGGATGCTTCCTTCAAAAGGCCATGGCCAAATTCTTTCCCATTCCTTGCCCCCATCCTTGACCCCATCCTTTCCCGTCTCTAAAGACCTCGATGTTAAAAAGAGACGTAAAGCAGTAAAAAAAAAAAAAAAAAAAAATCTAGAACACTTCAAAAGCTTCCGCCAGATATTTCTAGAACATTAACAATACTTAAACAATTGAAACTATTAAAAAACAATCAGAATTAATACATAATAATTTAACAGCATTACAAAATGGTCAGATATGGATATTAAAGATACTTAAACACAAAATTGTTCACAGAAATCATTTTAAAACTGTAGCAAATTATCCTTTAGACATCGTAACTTGCATTAATACTTGGAATTACGAACATTTAAGCAATTCTCTTGCACAATTCTGTTCTTAAACATATTAAATGGCCTTTAAATAATTTCTTTTCATAAAACAAAGTCTATATACATTGATTTACAGGAATTTGCAAAACAAACCTACCAGATCATATTCAACCAAACTCTAGCTTACTACGAATGCTTTATAAAACACAATTCCATTTAATTTTAGGTTTGAGGGCTGTTACAAGTTCCTTCATTAGTTTCTTCATAATGCGTGCACAGTCGGGAAAAAATTAACGGGATTGTCCTCGAACTGACTATAAATATTAATGAAAGTGCTTTCGTGTGTATGTAGAATTATTTATTACAAAAATTATGCGAACTTCATGCCAGCGAAATATAGCCTGCTGTTGAGTTGTTCACAGTTTGACCGTGTCTGTCTGTAATTGCATCACACAAAAGCTATTGAATGGATTTTAGAGAAATCACACTCATTAATAGCTTTTGTTATCGATTATTTCGATAAGTTAAATAGCCGAAGGTAGCGACATGGAAAAAGTGTCGATACTTCTTGGTGTCTAGAACTTTTTTTTTACCGATGCTTTTGTAAACGATTCTTTTACTCATATCTGTACTGTATGGTAGGTATCGATACCAAGATTACGTTGCAAAAAATTAGTGGTAGAAAAGGTGAAAATATAATTCAATTGAAATGGCTGTATGATTTATGGCTCCCAAGTCTGCATCCCAAGACTGCATCTCAAGACGACAATAGAGATGCCTTTTTATGATGGTAGCATTGTCATTTTAGAACTTTTCATTATTATGAGAACTTAGTTTTGACATTTCTCTAGTTTTTTATTTTAAAAAAGAAGACCATTCTAAAACATAGGTGTTAGGTAACATTACCTTTGGTTATCGAGGTTGTCGCTTGCTTGGTTTGTTTGGAGTGTGCGTTAAGAACGATAATCATTTTATCCCAATATCATGGCTTGCTACATCCTAGATAAAAAAAACCTTACATGTTGCTGCAGCTTATGCCAAGCCAATTTCTACTGTAAGGTGTTTAGCAGCAGTAAACACTCATGTCAACTTCTCCAGTGATCCAAATAAATTCTTCTATTGATACAGCATCTGTGTATAATATTTAGAATCATCATAAAACATTGGCATATACAAAACAAAAACAGCAGAAGGCGAACATCTGGCGCCTCTTTACAGTCTAATTTGGCTAGTGAAAGGGATGGAACAAGCCTTTATTTGCAACACTGGCGTCACCACCGTCAACTGACCCTTCGGAGCAATGGGAAGATATGAAAGTAGTATTCCTTACTTGTATAAGTTAGCCCATTAATACCTAACAGTTAAACCAACTGCAGTCACTGCAGAAAGTTTATTTTCAAAGTACAATGTCAAATACGAGAAACAAGTATCAACGAAACCATTGGATAAGCTATTATTTTAGTGACTGAACTGAGGAAGAGTGGGAAGTTTAAGATTAGTATATTTTAGCTACTTAAATTCACAGTTTAATGAGTCATGGAATTTGCTGTTGATTTTATTTGTAACTAAAAAACTGAATCTTTCTAAGTTTAACCTTGTTTTAGTATATTTAATTTATAACACACGTTTTTACATTTAGGATGACAAAAAGAAATATAATGTATTGATGCAAATTTCATCATAAAAAAATACTGGCCAATTCAGATACAAAAATTAAGAAAATTGTTAAAATTTGAAATTAAACGTACCTTTAACCTTAAAATAACAAAATAAATAATAGAAAATCCCACGAATGATTAGAAAAATATCACGTTATCAATAATTTTCTTTCGATACCTCAAGGTATCCTTACTTTTTTTCAATACTTTAGTGAGTTCAATACTTTTTCTTTCCGATACTACTCATGAGTACAGTATTGGTAGTTTAATTCGCCCCGTGTAACCTAGCCGACGGTTAAAAGTGTATGTTTTAATATTTTCTCTCGCAGGCAGTATGTATGCAATTTGGTATAAGTACTGATACAGATACTCGTACTAGCCCACCGATTGGCCTCCTACCTATCATTCGGGAGGACCGGGGTTAAACTCGGTTCGGCCATCTGTCTGAGGTTTTCCGTGGTTTCCCTCAGACACTTAGGCGAATGCTGGGATGGTTCCCTACAAGGCCACGGCCGACCTTCCATCCCCCTTCCTCCCGTATAGTAGTTGGCTGAAAAGAGTCCCTATGACTCTCCAGCAGCCCGCCTCCCAGCCTTCTGCTGGGAGGAATGAAATGTTTTAAAAAAAAAAAAAAAAATCGTACTTCATCCTGTCAGAAGACAACACACTTCAAAATACTCTGTCTGTGATTAACTGGCAGTAAATGGCGTGGCTATCGTACTTCATCCAAATACTGATTAATACCATCTTTTCTTTAGAAACTGTCTGAAGGAGGATTGTAACGATCATATATTCAGCTATTGGAGACTCCTGATTCGTAGATGGACTGTTCACTATTGTCATATACAGCGGATGATGAGATTACTTGTGGCGAGCTGTGCTAAGTTACCCATAGTGGCTTGACATTTCAACATCCATTTTGATATTACGACAAAACATTATGCATTTCAAGCCATCACTCTAGCCGAATTTTGATAGGTCTTTCTAATGATTTCGCATGATGGCAGTGTCGCTTTGTGGTTTGTATTGTGTAGCCAGTATTACGTCCTTTCCATTTTTTAGAACAGAGATGATGATAACGCCATCCAGCCCACGGGTAACGTATGCTTTGTACACAGCTCGCAGTAAATATCAAGTAATATTTCTTTGCCTGGTTAAAGAAGTTTTCCATGCGTTAAATAATAAATGTTGTCAGCTGCGGGTAAATGAATTCAGGTAGCGTCCAAAAACTCCCCCCACGTAGCCCGACATGGCTTTTGCCTCTAAGGCCCCCCCCCCCCCCCCCCCCCGCGTATTGAAGCCAAAAGACATTTTGTACTGTTTGCTCCTGTCAGACTATCGAAAAATACATACGGAGATAATTAAATGACGGAAATAAGTATTCACAATCTTGAGTGTTCCGTGACCGATAATATGAATGAAAAGCTACATGGCCTGGCTCGGAAACCACCCTCCCTCCTGCCCCACGTAGCTCAGCGTAGCTTTCCAGCCAACCCCTCCTCCTCCTCCTAACCGAGCCACGTAGTTCATGGACGCTTCTTTGCTGAACATGTTACAACAATAACAATTTCCTGTATCGTAAATGTTGTGTACACGAAATGTGTGAGCGTAATGGGCTAGACGGTGCTTGAGAGTGTCGCCTGTCGTGCTTGCTAGGTGTGTTGCAGTGCTCTCCGCTGTTGCAGGAGCGCGCGCGGCTGGTGTTCTGGTGGCTGATCCTGGCCACGGCGCTGCTCATCGTCGACGCCGTCAACCTGCCCATCACCATCACCTTCGCCATCATCAACGGCGTCCACACGATCAGCATCATCTTCCTCACAGTGGCCGCCCTGGACCTATGTAAGACACTCGTCTGAATCAGAGTGAAACTGTGTTTCACTTGCCACACTTTCATTTCCGCTCTTCTTCACCACCTTTTCCTGGCATTTTTGGGATGTTACTCATCACTTTAATTATTGAATTTGGAGCTATGGTCTCACAGCCAAGCATTTTATACCTACTACCGGCCCGTATCAAGTACTAATGTAACAATGTTCAGCATGTGTTGAGCTTATTTTTTGTTTGTTAACTGTGTAGTTTATGAGCCGGAGATTAGGGACAGTACCGACATTTGTTTTGATGGATTCGAAAAACCTAGGCTCCTGCCTCGTCCGTTGTCCCCCCCCCCCCTCCCTCAAATTCAGTGTATGGCGACTCAGTACACCGAGCCTCATTGATGGGTAATTTAATTCGGTTCTTGTTGAAGAATTACTTGAATTTCCTATATTTAGAATTATGCATTCAAAGTAATGTTACCTAGATTGTCCCGGCAGCCGATATTACATTAACTAAATTTAGTAGCTGTGTATCTCCGCGAAACGATTTTCAAACTGTATTTATATCAATAATGATTCCCTGGTTAAGAAACCATAACCAGGAAATTATATAATAACTAGTGCCGCACGTTTAAGTTCTGATTCTGTATTATACAGTTTCCCAAAATTGGAGAGGGCGCCAAACCAGGGAGGGGTGGGAGGATCTCTACACCGTCGGAAGTACTATATCTCCTTCATCGCCTGTTAGAGCTCCAAAACTAGTGTTATAACATCACATACTGAGTGAGTTTGCTTTGATATGTTAGTATTGAAAAGTAGGCATTTACCTGTTAAATAATAAAATTATGGCAGGGGTAGAGGGGAGTGTGGGAACTTTACTTTTAATGGAAGGTGCGCGTGATAAGAAATTTTGGCAGCCGCTGTATAAGTTTTTATTTTGCACTTTACACATCAGTGTACCAATAATATTTCCAATCGCATAGTTTTATTAGTGAAATTATTCAATTTCAGATTTAAAGTGATGACGGAAACACTTTAAGCGTGAACGCTAGAGAAAACTTATTTCTTAGTAGTATTTAGAAATGTTGTATTTGAAATACGTTTCAGATGCGTAAAGTATTAACAATGTTTAGTTTCATTGAAAAACGAAATTACTGTAGGTCTTTAACTATATGGCAATCTTTCATTATTTCTGTGATGTGACGTACTGAAATATCTTAATTTCAATATTTCAAGGGAGTGAATAAACATAAACTAACAAACTGAGTTATACGGAGATTTCAATGTTGAATTCCTCAATCATAGCAACGAAAAATTAGATATTGTATCTATGATGTTGTGTTTTAGTTTAACTGCAATTATAGACAACCATACAAGAATAAAAAATTATTCCTATTGCAATTAATAACTGGGGACAATAATTAGAAAAAACTGCCAGTTATAAATATCTTTGATAATGATGCCAGGCTATTTTATACTGGGTAATTTAAAAATTGAAAAGCGGTCACACGTGTTTGGTTCATGTATTTCTTTCCACGTATATTTGTAATAAATGTTCACTACAACCTTCAGTCTAACATATTATGAAACGAAGTTAGGATCGCCAAGAATATGCATGTATCAGAGAAAATAAGAAATCGCATCTATATGGAACAAAATAATCGGAATATAATAAAAGATTAAAGAATGAGGTATCTAAATCGCTCAAAAAATATAAAACTAAAATAAGATAGATTAGTGCTCAGTGAATTAAGGGAACATAGTAATCTATAAGCAAACATTTAACTTCAGCTGTAGAGAAATTAGAAATACATAAGGCATCCCAAGCTATTACCCTTAGGTTTCTTCAGATTGCTTGACCAAATAGATTTGTGGAGGTACAGTAGAATCTGTTAACAGCGTCAGAGATAAATCAACTTAAATAAAACATTTATGGAACAATTCCAACACAAAATCTTACAGCTATGATAATTAAAATTTTTGAAAAAATGTCCATATAATATAAAGCTCGTACAAACAATTTCCTCTACATTGAATGTTTTAAAACCATTATTCCAAAAAGGAGAATTTTTCTACTTCCAGGGTTCTCAAAGACTTTCGAGAGAGTTATGTATCGAAGAGAAATAAAATATGTTGCACTCTAAAATAATTTTAGTGTTTCGCAGTTTGGATGAAAGAAATCGTCATCCACTGACACGACTGTATACTGTTATTACATACTACATTTGAGGGACTGGAATGATAAATTGCACTCACTAAGAATTTTCTGTGAATTTGCAAAAGAAGTTCAATGTGTTAATCTTGAATTATTATTGAGATAGTAGTAATACTGTGATACATAGGAAACATCAGGTAAATGGTTCAATCTATTCGTGAAAACCGTTAAGCAAAATATTTCGATTTATAAGAAGAAAATACAATGTCACATATCATGAGGTTCTATTCTACAATTTATTCTTTGTTTACTATAGATCAGTGAACTTCCTGGACTATAAAGGACTCACCAAGCAGTTGTCTGAAATTAATTGTAAATGAAGTTCCCCGTGAAGCATCAATTTAGTTTAAGGCAAAAACATTGAAATTAAATTGTCGAGAAACACATTACATTAGGTTTAAAATATAAAATTTAGCACAGAGAGAATAATAGATCATAATCTGTCATGTGCTAGTGACTATCGTGTGTCGTGTGTTCCGAACACACATTGCGGAAACATAACAAAAGTATTGTAAGATTTTTTAAAAGTGATTTTTAAATTGAGTTCATTGTTCTTTATCTTAAATTGTCTTTTAAATGATATATATTAATGAAAAAATTAAGCTTAAAAATATTCTGATCCTTTGAAAAATTTTATTTTTAAAAAGTATTTTCACAACATATCACGTTCTGTATCGAACGATGCATATGACCTTTTGTCGAAAAAATATCTCTTCAACTATCATATTTGTTAAATTACCATAAATTTCAGAAAGATTGACGTTGTTTTCCTGGAACCTTTAGAGGCTATACATCGCTGCAAATTATGAAAGAATTTTTCGGTCTTTAGTTTCGGAAATAAACAGTGAAACTGAATTTTTATAGTTTTTCGCCAGAAACTAGTACCAATCGAGGAATGCAATGAAAAATCAAAACATTTAGAGAGTGGATATGGCGCCTATTACAATTTGATATCCATGAAGATAATCAAAGGAAAAAATTTCCTTGACTCCCCACTAAATCCTTTATAATTATTTTCATCCCCACGTTATAATGGTGTTGATATCATTAAAAACTAATAATAACATCCGGTTGCGAAGGTTTCAAGGCAGTGAGAGACGGGCCGACAGACAGACAAAACAGTGACTCCACAAGTTTCAATTTCCCAATTAGAACATATAAAATCATAATAGCATAATTTTAGAAAGAAAGAGTAAAATGTTCCTTTGCATTCAGATAGATGAGAAACTCAGCTGCAGAAAACATATTACATTACTACTGAAGAAACAAGGACGGTTTCTCTCACAGCAGGTTTGGAACTAATAATTAGGTGTATTCCTCTTACCTTCATTGTGTCTAACCACATAATTTTTAAGGAAAACTCTTCACAAAACAAAGTTTTCATAGTGCAGAAAATATGTCTTAGGATGCCGTGTAGGATTAAAGAAAGAACATTTTGAGATCCTCTTAGAAAAGCTTAGTGTTCTTAGAATTTATTTGTTTACATCGAATTACCAAGTACAAAATTTTGATACAAGAAGTAAAATTAACTTGCACAAAACACGAACTTCATAACAATTAATTCAGTCAGTGGTTATTATTACAGGACACATATGTTTAATAAACTTTCTAAGTGTATAAAACATCTTGTAGATAATATAGATGTCTTTAGTGAAAAACAAGAGAGGTGATCAATAGTTCATCCAAAACGCTGAAAGAATTTACAGATAATATTAGTTAGGGGGGAAAATATGCAGGAACAGGAAAGGGGAAAAATGTGTGTGTAGAGAAACTGCCATCAGAGCAAGCACTCCATTGTAGTTAAATCTGTTAATATAATAAGCAAGCTGTCATGTATGACGTCACCTGTCACGGCATGACGTCAATTTATGACGTTGCTCAATGATGGTACGCTTTGAGTCATTATTCTTGATAATGGACGTTATTTAATAACATTTCCAAGTATCCGCGAATAAATTAACTGACAGAACACTGAAATAAAACTATGTATTGCGTTAAAATCGACATATCAATAATTAGATGCTTATATTTACATAATATTCTTTTTATATATAGAAATCTTCCTTAAATTCTTTGTCCATAGATACGTAAGATTAAAGCTTTGTGTTTCGAACATCAATGTAGCGAATGTTATGGTTAGATTGTTACTGAGCATGGGTCAGAATTACAACTGGAATTTGACGTTACCGGAGAGGGCATGAATAATTTAGTTTTTTTAAATAATTTAAACTGTGTCCTATTATTGAAATTATTAATTCGTGTAAACGGAAATAGTTGCACAATGATCCCGATCTGTGCATCCTACACTACACTTGAAGTAAATATTACGCGGCATATTGTAAGTTTATAAGATTTATTTTAATTTCCTTTGTTTCCACTGTGTAATATCACTGATCCTATTATTCCAGCAACTGTGTCAGCCATTCAAACGTTTTAATATCTGTCTGAATCACGTGTAACAAAAAAGAAATAGGTAAAAACCTTTGAAGATTTTTGATCAAATTTATATCGTGATGCATTATTGCCACTAATATGCGATACTGTTCATGTATTAATATGCGTGAGATAGAAGTATTGTTCTCATGGCGGAAAGTTTATCGTAGTATGTGGTTAGGTTGAAATGCAATCTGGATTCAGATGGAAACAGAAACCTTTTGCTACAGCGCAAGGCACGAGGAATTACACTGAATTTAATTTTATAACAATTGTATTTAATTAAGCAATTGCTAACACATGAATTGTCAGATTACTGAAAGAAAAGTATGTATTGCGTTTAAATTGGAATATTTGCTATCAGTTTTTTTTTACTAAAATCATTACATGGTTCCAATGAAAAAAGTTCCAAATTGATCGCGATATAAGTGGCCTAAACAATAATTAAATAGTACGTGGCAAGTTGTTAAGATTTATTTTTAGCATCCTTCGTTCTCACTGGGGTCATTATTTCAGCCGATGTAAGCTGTCTCAGCCATTAAAATATCAATCTTTATCACAGATATTAAGAAGGAAAGAAAGGTGTCAGAACCTGTGAAGATTTGGGATCAAGTTTATTTCGCGATGCATGATGACACTGACATGCAATACAGGGAACGTGTTAATTCGCGCGTGATTAAGGTTTGCTTTTCTACCAGCATTATTATCGGAGATTGTGGTTAGGCTGAAATGCAGCCTGGAAAACTGAAGCTGACAACTGGAGTAGACAACTGAAGCGTTTTGCTATAGCACAAGGGACGATAAATTACAATGAGCTTTATTTTATAACAATTCTTTTTAGTGAATAACTGCAGTGAGATAAATTACCATAACACTCAGTTAAACCCGTCATTTTTGACTGGCTTTGGGGCTAGTTAAATAATAAACGATAAGATATTAACAGTGCTCAGCATGGGACGAATAAAATGGCTGGAGGGCGAATTCTGAATAATTCAACTGAAATATCATCTCATTGTTAACTACAACCAATCTATATATCTATAAATGAGAAAATAAGAAAGTTCGGATGTGTGTTTGGATGTACGTCTGCAGTCAATCACGCCTTAATAACTCAACATATTTAAATGAAATTTGGCATGAAGTCAGTTAATTGCGTGCGAAGTGTTATAGGATAGATTTTATCCCGCAAAAACGCATAGTTCTTTTAGAAATTGCCATTAATATCAATTCGGAAACAACAAAGAGTTTCCTACTTCGTAGATAGCCGTGCCACGTTTACTCTTTGCTTTTTACGTAAATCGCAAACACTACTTTTCAGAACCTTCTTACATATGCAAGTTTGTGATTAGTTTAAAAGCCATAAAACCGACGCACTTGACAATAATAGTTTGGAAGCAGGAAATATAAATCTGTACTTAACCTTAAATTTAAAAAAAAGGTAGGTACTGTTGTCAAATTCGCAAGGAGATGTTTTCATTTGCTTACATAAAATAGTATGACATATCAAATATTACACCATAATTTCGATCTTAATATATGCGTCATACACAATGTAAAAAATCAGAACTTGGAAAAAAAACGTAAAATGCTATGAGTGAGTATACCAGCACGAAAGCCGATTTACTAAAAGTGCAAAATGCCGGTGCCCGAAAGGTCGTATTTATAAAAATGTTACGGATTCCATTCCATCTCGGTTTAATTTATTTCCTGTTTCTTTTTTGTTACTATACAGTCTCTGCATTACAAATTACTTTTGGCGAAATTTAAAACTTAACTAACCCTTTTTATTTTTCGTTCAGAATTTTTGTACAAATAGTACTGCTTTTTACTTACTGTTCAATTTTCTGCAAATATCTATCGAATTCTACACTTAAAATGAATGTATTCAATGGGCTAATGTATAAACTTATTGTTTCGTGAAGTAACACTGGAAGTCGTTTACAACACAATACACCTCATTTGTACGGAGCATATGAAAGCTGCATACTTATTACTAATAATAACTAAATTCCTTCTGCTTTCTGCTGTAACAAAAACATTCTGGTCCAGGCAGCAATTCAACCAAACCACTATTTCTGCTAATATTGCCGCTAGAAAATCAAACGATACAAACACATCTCAGCACATTAAATGCTCTGGAACTACATTTCGAGTAGTAACAGAATTTTCTATATCATAATTTACTAACATAATTAATTTCATTATACGCCTTACTAAATCACGAGCAATAAAAGTCACTTTATTGCGATGTAAATTTGACCAGCAATATTAACGACCGTAGAGAATTGTGGACTTTCCGTTGTACACTGTAAGTTAAAAGCATTTTAGTATAATTTTTTTAATTACGTTACCTCAATAACTGTCATGAAGCTGACGACATAGTTCATGCGGCTGAATGTAGTTTTAGATGTATTCAATATTTAATTTACTGTTTTAATAATAATTCAATTTTATTTCGCTATTCATGACGTCACTAACATACAATATAGTGAATGTATTAATGTGCGATTGATAGAAGCTTTGATTTTCTAGCGGTAATTTTAAAACTTAGCCTGGGCCAAAATGAGAACTGAAACATTATTAGTTATTTAAGCTTCTTTCATGAGCACCATTTTAGTGACATCATGTATCGCTTTGTACCGATATTGTATCAAAAGATCTATAGTAAGCTTGGACGATTTAGCAGAACCATGCGGCGTTGCCCGAAGCAAATTTTTGAAATTTATCAATGTTTTATTCAGATAATGGAGTGGCGGACAAGCGGAGTGGTAATTCGCCGGTTGTCATTCAATTCTGTTTGCAGAGTGAGAAACCAATTATGAAGAAACAATCTATTACTACTTTAACATTGAAATTAATATTTTAGCGCAGAATTAATGTTCGAAACGAATGAACTATAGTAAACTGGTCTACAGGCAATTCAGTTGTTTCCAAAGATAGAGAAACCATTACCACAATACCACTGATCATTTTGAATAAAAGAATCAATTACTATTATACTTACTACTATAATATGTAAATTTCTGTTGATGGAACCAATATATCCTCAAAAAAAATCAATATTCAAAGAGAAAATTAAGTTCTCTTTTGTTAAAGTTTTTTTCAGATATCCAATGCAAATCAAAATATTCATTTTTAAAATCGCAATTTTACTAACGGAAATGAACGTCCTTGGGCCACTTAAGTTTTTATTTGCTGTTTGGATGTTAGTATTTTGTTGATTCCATCAATGTATTGCTAATATTTTGACGTTTTGAGCTTCCATTAATTAAAACTATATTAATTTTTATTCGCGAGATGAAATAAGTAATTTTAAGAGATGCTGGGTAAACGAAATTCAAATCTTTCAAAGAAATGTAAGAAAACTAGGGCTATGAAAATAGGCAAAACCTAGGAGGCAAATCCTCAATATTGTATATACGGGTATATTAAACTGAAAATACTCCTTACAAACAGAATATTTTTACTGTTTTAAAAATTCAATGAAGTGTGGAACATAAATAGATTTTTGTTATTTTATTGCAACATTTATTACTACTATTACTAATAAAAATAGCTCTAAAATAAATTGTATGGTCGTATTGACCTGGTGACAAGGCTTCTTTACGTCTCCGCAATCAGTCCATTTCGTAGCCTCTTAACGTAACCCAGTAATCCTACCGGACATAGAGGACCCACAGTTCAACACGGAATCAGAACCAAGTGAGCATTGTGGCGTAATTCAAGTCACACAACCTATGCCAGATGTGAAGGTCGAGCTAAGGACCTTTGAAAATCCTCTCCGAGACTGGGATTCAAGCTGGGGACTTTTCCATCTTCAGTTGGACGCCCTAACCACTGAGCAGCCAAACCTCTCAAGAAAATCTTATATTACAACACTCTTCAACGCGGACGAAGTCGCGGGTAACTGCTAGTAATTCATACCAAACAATTAACTGTATCTGATTTGAATTTTACAGAACGTAGTTGTATATTTTAATGCTTAAATTTGTTTGACTGTAGAATAAATATTTTTCACTACGATCACTGTTCATCATGAATGTATCATATATATTATTTCTATAAGGTATTTTTTTTGTCACATGCCTGTATCATCCTTCATACTTAACCGAAATCAATGAATGAGGTGTCATTTTAAAGCTTATGGTCACCACTTTGGTCACATCATTTTTAAGAAAGAAAGTTTTCGGAATTCGACCCTTAAAGGGCAAAAATGTCAATATGTCTAAAATGCTGTTTTCTGTGTTACGAGTCATTTATCTCCCTGGATACCTATCTGAAGTCGTTTAATGAAGTATCATTTTAAAGATTAAGATCTCCGCTTTAGTGACGTCATATACTAAGGAAATTTTTTTCGGAATTCGACCCTTAAAGGGCAAAAGTATCAATATTTTGTAATACGTTTTTGAGTCACGAGCCATTATCTCACTTCATATCTAGCCGATGCAGATAAATAATGTTTCATATTAAAGAATAAGGTCTCTGCCATGATAACATTACATTTCAAGAAAGGAATTTTTCATAATTCGACCCTTAAAGGCCAAAAATGTCAATTTTTCTGAAATGCGTTTTTTGTGCCTCGAGCCATTTATCTCCCTGCATATCTAACAAAAATCGATAAATCAAGTAAGATTATGAGGAGAAATGTCTCAGCTTTGGTGACATCATATTTTAAGAAAGAATGTTTTTGGAATTCAACCCTTAAAAGGATAAAGTATAAATTTTTCTACAACGCATTTTTGTGTCACGAGCTATTTATCTCCCTTGATATCTAACCGATATAGATAAAAGAGGTATAAAAGAATAAGATCTCCGCCGTGGTAACATTATATTTCAAGAAAGGAATCTTTCGTAATTCGATCCTTAAAGACTAAAAATGTCAATTTTTCAAAAATGCGTTTATTGTGCCTGGAGCCATTTATCTCCCTGCATATCTAACAGAAATCGATAAATCAAGTAAGATTATGAGGAGTAATGTCCCAGCTTTGGTGACATCATAATTTAAGAAAGAATGTTTTTGAATTTCAACCCTTAAAAGGAAAAAGTATAAATTTTTCTATAACGCATTTTTGAGTCACGAGCTATTTATCTCCCTTGATATCTAACCGATGTAGATAAAAGAGGTATCATATTAAAGAATAAGGTCTCCGCCGTGGTAACATTATATTTCAAGAAGGGAATTTATCGTAATTCGACCCTTAAAGGGCATAAACGTCAGTATTTCTAAAATGCATTTTTTGTGTCTCGAGCCATATATCTCCTTGGATATCTAACCAAAATCGATAAATCAAGTAATATTATGAGGAGTAATGTCTCAGCTTTGGCGACATCGTTTTCAAGAAAGAATTTTTTTGGAACTCCACCTTAAAGGGAAAAAGTATAAATGGTTCTGCAACGCATTTTTGTTTCATGAGCTATTTATCTCCCTTGATATCTAACCGAAATTAACAAATGAGGTATCGTTTTAAATATTAAATTATCCGCTTTGGTCACGTCATATTTTAAGAAATAACTTTCTCCAAATTCAACCCTTAAAGACCCTTAACGAGCAAAAATATCTTTATTGCTAGGTTTTTTTTTTTTTTTACCTCGCTTGATAATTAACCGAAATCGATAAATGAGTATCATTTCAGTGACCAAGGTGGCTCCTTTGGTCACACCATATTAAATAAAAGAAATTTTTTAGAATTCGACACTTAAAGGGCAAAAGTATCAATATTATTTCTACAGCGTGTTTTTTTTTTTTAATTTATTACAAGCCATTTATCTTCTTCGATATCTAGCCGAATTCGATAAATATCATATCGTTTTAAAGATTAAGGTCTACAGTTAGGTAAAATCATAAATTAAGAAAGAATTTTTCTGAATTTGGTGCTTAAAGTGGTAGCGGGTATGAGAAAGTTAAGAGCCAAGTCCCTAGATTGCAGCAGCAGATATCACAGAGATGTCAATAAACTTTTTTTAATTCAATAAGTAGCTTTTCGGATACTTTTTTCTATTATGGAAACACTTTCGTTTCTCAGTGAAATTCCAATGTAAACATTTTATTCACACAGCAAAAAATATCAAATATTTGCTACAAAAGTACGGTTATACTTTTCATTATATTACAAGCATTCAACTTCGCTATTCATTGTATTTTATTCGCGAAATTTTCGCACGTGTCGTCTAGTACATGCTCTACATCCCATTTCTCTCCCTTCAGTACTGATCTATGAAATAACAATAGTTGTAATAACATTTGCTGAATTCTTTTTGACTAATATGAAGGCACAAGTTTCATTTTATCATCACAGATATCAACATTCTCAACAACTCATGATTCCAATGTATTACTTTTACCATTTCTCAACTCTTTACTTCCGAGAAAATTAGTAGAATAATCATATATATTATTTCTATAAGGTATTTTTTTCTCACAAGCCTGTATCTTCCTTCATACTTCACCGAAATCAATGAATGAGGTGTCATTTTAAAGCTTATGGTCTTCCCTTTGGTCACATCATATTTTAAGAAATGAAGTTTTCAGAATTCGGCCCTTAAAAGGCGAAAATGTCAATTTTTCTAAAATGGGTTTTTTTTGTGTCTTGAGCCATTTATCTCTCAGGATATCTAAACAAAAAGAATAAATTAGATAGGATTAGAGGAGTATTGTCTCAGCTCTGTGACATCATATTTTAAGAAAGAAAGTTTTTGGAATCCTACCCTTAATGGGAAAACGTATACAATTTTTCTATAACGCATTTTTGTGTCACGAGCGATTTATCTCCCTTGATATCTAACCGATATAGATAAATGAGGTATCATATTAAAGAATAAGATCTCCGCCGTGGTAACATTATATTTTAAGAAAGGAATTTTTTGTAATTCGACCCATAAAAGGCAAAAAAGTCAATTTCTCTAAAATAGGTTTTTTGTGTCTCGAGCCACTTATCTCCCTTGATAACTATCCAAAATCGGTAAATCAAGTACGATTGTGAGGAATAATGTCTCAGCTTTGCTGACATCATATTTTAAGAAAGAAGTGTTTGGAATTCAACTATTAAAGGGAAAAGTATAAATTGTTCTACAACGTATTTTTGTGTCACGAGCCTTATATTTCCCTTGATATCTAATCGATATAGATAAATGACATATCGTATTAAAGACTAAGGTTTCCGCCATAGTAACATTATATTCTAAGTAAGGAATTTTTCGTAATTCGACCCATAAAGCACAAAAATGTCAATATTTCTAAAATACGTTTTTTGTGTTTCGAGCCATTTATATCCCTGGATTTCTAACCAAAATTGATAAATGAAGTAGGAGTATGAAGAGTAATGACTGAACTTGGTGACATTATATTCAACCTTACTATTCATCGCATTTTATTCGCGAAATTTTCGCACGGGTCGTCTAGTATTTGTTATTTGATTTACAGGCTAGAAATGTGTGTTTCTGATTATAAGAACAGATGTTTATCAGAAAGTGAAGTAAGGCATACAAAAAACAATGGTAACAATAACGTAAAAAGTTATTTTATGCAGAAAAGCGATCGTGGACTTTCACGAATCTTATTACCATCTAAAATATCCATTTGAGGAAATTTATTAGAAATCATTAATATTTTTTGGAAGAGATATTGAATGAAACAATTTTTTTAAGTTGGCAAAGGCAGTCGAAAACATACGACCACTCAGGCTAACTGCTGAACGTGAATACCACTTTCAACTGAATTGTTAATAATCCAATTCTTTCTCTACAAAAGATTTCCTTACCTTTTTTTATCTGCTTAACGTCTCTCTAACAGCCAGGTCTTTAGAGACGGGAAAGGATGGGGGACAAGGAATTTTGAAGGAATTCGGCCATGGTCTTTTGAAGGAAGCATCCCGGCATTTGCCTGGAGTGAGTTGGGAAACCATGGAAAACCCAAATCTGGGTGCCCGGACGGGGATTCGAACCGACAGTTTCCTTCACACCCATCTTCTCCCTTTCTTGTAAGCACATATTTTTGCCTTCTGCAAATTCTAATTTTAAATTCTTTCAGCGTTTTTGGTAATTTAATCATCATTTCCCTTGTTAATTTATTTTAATCCCTGACTTCTTTACCTACAAAAGAATATTTTCCCACGTCCCTATGTCTGAAATAGTGTTCCAGCTTGTTGTCATTGTCATTTTCGTCCTTCCATGCGTTACTTTTAATTCCCCCAACAATATCTTTGCAAGACTCATCACAAATATACCTACGCCTTGAACACACCCAGCAGTCTCTTCATCCTCCTCCTGTCTTCTCGTGAATCCCATCTCAGCTCCTTATGATATCATTTACTGATTGTGTTCTTTAGTAATTTCCAGAGAAAAATCTAGCATTCCTTCTTTGCATACCTTCCAACTCTTGTATTTGATATCCAAAATGTGGGCCCATACTACTCCACCATATTCAAACAATGGCCTTATCATAGTTTTGTAATCCAGTTAGCTCACTTCCCTGATAAATCATCCCCAATAAACCTTTTCATACCACATATCTTGCCCAGTTGTGTACTGGGGTTCGTGGTGCCTGTCTAGATAGAAGTCGCTAGAATCAGAGAGAGGAGAACAACAAACGGAATACTGTGCAGCATGCCGTGCAGTATAAGAACGTTGTTAATAACTAATGGTAACCAATACCATCTAAATGATTAGTTCTTAGCATCATATATATATATAAAGTTAAAGTTGGTAAAAGTCAAAGACCATGCACAAATGCAAGCTAGCGCAGCTCTTTCCTGGCCTTGTTGCAGGCCTGGAGCTGTACTTCCTGCTGGTGGTGTACAGCTACTACCGCATCATCGAGGAGCGGCCCGCAGGCTGCCGCAGCGAGTTCGTCTGACCCGCGCCCTCTCAAGCTGTCAAGTGAAACCTTTACGAGCGAGGCAGTTCAGCAGTGGACCGAGTGAGACTGAGGAGATACGGCTTCAGAAACTGAAATTATTTTGTTCCATCTGTTTTGCACTCCAGGCTTACACATGTCCGAAGAGGGCGCAAGAAGCTCACGTTCTGTATTATATTTTCGTTTTTATTCTATGTTTCAATTATAAATAAATGTACACGTTGTAGTAATTAGTTTGTACTTGTTTTTAGAAACTCATGAATGAAAGGTTTCATGTGTTCGTAGATTGCAGACAGCGAGGTAATATTTGGTTAATGCTGAGACTGTTAAACAATATTAAGCTGAACGTATTCTACCGATATGGAAACTTCTCGGCACCTCCTAATGATGATGACGAGTGTTAATGACATCTCCTGTAATTATTGGCCTATTCCCATTACATTTGTTGATCAAGTCTTGTAAAACAAATACCATAAAAGTCATGGCAGTTACTGGTGTGGTAATATTAACCTCAGCTGTAGTGCGCATTTAATACACCTCATTATCACGATTTCCAGAACAAAATACGTGAGCATCCATTTAATTGAAATATCCGCTTCTCGCTTTTAATTGTCGACGTCACATTGGTGTAACACATAATCGTGTTCAGTGTAAAATTAATTCTGTGCTATTGTAGTTACATGAGAAAAGATATTAAGTATTTTATTCGTTTCTGAAGAAAAATATTAACTTTTTATAAGGGAATTTGTTTAACTAATTTTCTCGAGTATTTTACAATACTTGACTATTATTATTTCTTAAGCGCAGACTGCATTTTCCTTTGCACAACTTGCAAATGAATAGCAACTTAACACCTTTCCTGGATGGTCTCACCAACACCTAACTATCAGGCATCTCACAACGTTGAAACTGACCATGTATCGCACATTCTACACGAAATACATCATATAAAAAGTGTATATTTAAATTGTATTGTAAGGTTTACAAGTAACATAAATTCTGGAAAAAAAAATCGAGTTTTGAAAGTAACAATGTGCACTACACTTGATTTAACGATGCAACATTAATGAAGGAAAGAGAGGTATTACACCTTTAAAAAGTAAAATGTTATGTAAGGTGATAACTAGACATAAATATAGACATATGCAGAGGTATTTCGTTTTCTTTCATCACTTTCTTAAAATTTAAGGCTTCGTTCTCCGACATATAGAAATCATTGTCACTCATAAAAATTTAGAAAAGGCGAATAATTTTGAGGGAGCTATAGGATTGCAGTATTTTTTATGAGCAGTTTAGTGACAGACTTATTTTTATGAGGTAAGAAACTAGCCCATTCCAATTACGTAAGTAGCAGTTTATATGCCAACATCACAGGAAGATGATGTAGAAATAGAGAAAATATACATGGAAATTGAAGGATTAATCCAAAATGTGAAGGGGGAGCAAAATCTAATAATCATGGGTGATTAGAGTGAGGTGGTGGTAGAAGGAAAAGAGAGGATTATTGTAGGAACTTTTGGCCTAGGAAAAAGAAATGAAAGAGAAAGCAGGTTGTCAGAATTTTGTAAAAAATATAAACTCGACGCGACGAACACACTATTTAAGAGTCACGCCCAAAGGATATACACATGGAAACGTCCAGGGCACACACGCAGATATCTACTACACTGGATCATGGTCAACCAGAGATTCAAGAATCAAGTTCTAAACAGTAAAGCATATCCAGGAGCGGACATAGACTCACATCATAATCCATTAGTTATGAAGTACAGGTTGAAATTCAAGAGAATAAAGAAGTAATACAAACAGAACAGAATGGAAATGAACAAATTGAAACGATTTAACATGGAACAAAAGTTTGCAGAGATGATAGACGTGGGCCTAAGAAATAACTCTGAAAGGAGTTCTACCGAATGCTTTCAATTTAGAAACATTAGGCATTAGGGGACAAGCCGCCCGAACACCTTGGATCATCACAGAAGAAATTTTATAATTGATGCATCAGAAAAGAAGGCACAAAAATACTCAGGATGAAGCAGGAAGAGAGCAATACAGACAATTAAAAAATCAAATAGATATTAAATGCAAAAAAATATATAGAAAAATGGTTACAAGAAAAGTGTGAACAAATATAGAAGGAAATTATTGCAGATAAATTAGATGTGACCTGTAGGTATATCAAACAAAACTTTTGAGAAATGAAAAAAAGATGTATAAACATTAAAGTTGCTGATGGGAAACCTGTTTTAAGCTCAGAAGATAGAGCTAACGGATCGAAGGAATATATAGAGAAATTGTGTGATGGGGACGACTTGAACTACGGTGTATTGGAAAAAGAAGGCAACGTCGATATTAATAACTTACGTGATCTTGTTTTGATAGAGATCTAAATGATATGAAATCATATAACCCTGCTGGAATTGATTAGATTCGTGCAGAACTTCTAAAATCCGTAGGAGAAGAAGGAAACCAAAGAATAATGAAATTGATATCAAAGAGTAAAGAAAGACTAGAGAATCCAACTGATTTTAATAAAAATATCATCTTAACACTTCCGAAGAAAGCAAAAGATGACAAATGTGAGAATTATCGCAACTCTAAAATCACATGACTCAAAACTACTTACCAGAATAGTATACAAAAGAATGGAAAGAGTAGAAGAAGCAGTAGGTGAAGATTAGTTTGGGTTTAGAAAAAACTGTGGTAGAACAGAAGCGATTAATATTTGAAGGGCGGCTCAAGAAAAATAAAGAAACTTTTATGGCATTTGTTGATTAATAAAAAGTTTTTGGTAATGTTCGATGGGACAAGATGTTCAAAATTTTAAAGCAGACATGTCTAATATACTGAGAGGGAAGAATACCTTATAATCTATATCAGACTCAAGTATAATATATGTAGAGAATCAAGAGAGACATGCATCAGTTAAAAAGGTTGTGAGACAAGGCTTTAGTCTATCCCCATTAATATTCAACTTGTATGTAGAGGAAGCAATAAAGGAAGTAAAGATTTGAATGTGGCGTAAGTGTTCAAGGAGAAAAAATCAGTATGCTACGTTTTGCTGATGACATTGTCCTGTTAACAGAACAGCCTGAGGATATTGAGAAGTTACTAACTGGCATGAACAAAATACTGAAGGAAGATTTTGGACTGAATATAAGCCAAGGCAAGACAAAAGTGATTAAATGTAGCAGAAATGATACCAATACTAGTAGATTAAATATAAAAATTGGATCCGATGCGGTCGGAGAAGTAAGTGAATTCTGGTACCTTGGAAGTAAAATTGCTTCTGACGGCCGAAGCAGGAATGATCTAGCACTAGCAAACAGAACCTTCATGAAAAAGAGAAAACTTTTATTTTCAAATATTGATTTTAGACACAGAAAAAACTTTTTAAAACTCTATGTGTGGAGTACAGGACTTTATTCTAGCGAAGTATGGACTTTAGGAAACCAGAAAAAAAAGAAAATCGATGCATTTGAAATGTGATGTTATACTGAAGATTAAGTGGACAGATAAAGTGTGAAATGATAGAGTTTTGGAAATGATGGTTGAGATAAGAAGTTTGTGGAAGAAGCTTGCAGAAAGAAGAGACATGATGATACGTCACATTTTGATACATGCTGGCTTGCTCAATTTTTTAGTGGAGGGAACAGTCGAAGGTAAGATCTGTAGAGGAAAACAGAGCTTAGAATATATGAAACAGATAATTGAAGCCTTCGAGTTAAGAGTATTTTGAGATGAAGAGGTTAGCGCAATATAGGAATGGATGAAAGATTCCACGAAATCAGTCGAGGGACTGATTACGGCAAAAAAGGATTGGAAAATAAAACATGATAACAGTTTACTACGCTTGTAAAAGTCAGTTGAAAACAGTTGCTTCGGTTCTTAAATGAAAAATAATGAACTTACATTAACCAGAGAGAATTTTGTTAATATTTTGTATAACAGACATGGAAAGAAATGCTGTCTTAATATTCATTCCGGTCATCTTATAATTTAATTTTATTTACTTGCGAGCACAGGCTCCGGTGGCAATTTTCCTAAACACCCATCTTCCCCCTATCCTGCACCCACCTACATTTGCCCTCTACAAATTTTATATTTAAATTCTTTCAAAGTTTTCGGTAAATTATTCATCATTTCCCTTGGTAACACCCCTGTGCCTGAAATCAAGTGCCATCTTGTGGTCATGGTCATCTTTTCCCTTCCATGCACTACTTTTCATACCTATTGCAATATCTTTCCATGCCTCATCACCAGTATATGCCCTGTACACTCCCATGTCCCTCCTCATCCTCCTACTGTCTTGCAATGAATCCCATTCCAGCTCCTTTATCATATCCGTCACTGATTGCATTCTGCGTAAATTTCCAGAAACAAATTTAGCAGCCCTTTTTTGCACCCTCTCCAACTCCTCTATTTGATACGTAAAATGAGGGTCCCATACTACACTACCATATTCGAGCAATGGTCTCACCAAAGTTTTGTAACCCAATTCCTTTACTTCTCTCGTACATCCCCTCATCACTCTCTCCAACAAGTGCAGAACTTTGAAACCTTTTCCTACCACCTGTCCCATGTGTCCTGCCGAATTAAGCTTGTTATCAAAAGTAATGCCAAGATATTTACATTTCAAGTCTTCATCAAGCAATTCTTTCCCCACCTTATATTCATAATTAACCTTTTGTTTTTTATTTGTGTATCTAATAAGCTGACTCTTCTTTGCATTTATCTTCATTCCATGTTTACCAACCCAACTAGATATCCTGTCCAGATCACCCTGCAATTGTCTACAATCCTCTATCGTTTTGATTCTTTTATACAGCATAATGTCATCTGCAAACAATCTAATTTCAGATCAACGCAATTATTCATTAGAATAATTAATAGCAATGGTCCCAATACGCTACCCTGTGGCACACCCATTTTTACTTCCACTTCCTTCGGTACTACATTTTAGCTTTGGAATAGCTTTGTGAGATAGAAGGTTTGATGTTATTTTCACTGAAAATCATAATATTATCTTTGCATTTAAAAAAAAATCTAAATAGTATATTCAGTACATTCCTTCTGCTGCGGATTTTAAAAATAGGTGAAAAGAAGAACTCACGGACACCTGTAGACCCTAACGATCTAGTCTTCAGAGCGGAAACTGGAAATCAATATTAACAAAATATCTTACACCGATTTGTGCGAGAGACAATGATTACTATAACAGCAGATTGTCGCCATCATGTGTACAGAGAAGACCTCTTCTGCCAGGGTAGCACAGTAGCTTACGAACTGAATCATCATCACTAACAGCATTTTTTCATCGACCCGTAGTGCCTTTTCTCCAGGAACCAGCGTCAGATCGCTCCCACGATCCTGCGTATGTCCGGTCGGTCAGGTGGTCTTCCTGTTGGCTCATATGATCTGTTGGAATCCACTCCAACGCCTTTTCTATCCATCTTCCATCAATTCTCCGAGAAACATGGATGATCCACTGCCGTTTCAAATTGGGTGCCTTGTTAAAGATGTCTGTTAATTTGGTAACTG
Source organism: Vandiemenella viatica (assembly GCA_031002005.1). NCBI lineage: Eukaryota > Metazoa > Arthropoda > Insecta > Orthoptera > Morabidae > Vandiemenella > Vandiemenella viatica. The sequence continues at coordinate 289,794,054 of JARYHS010013630.1, read as the reverse complement.
CTCTGATTTCGGTGGCACTCTGTTTGTCTTTTCTAGTGAAACCAAGCATTTATTTTTGGTATCTCCTTGAACTATTTTAAGTTTCTGTTTTTTTTTTAATTTATTGAGTGTCCAGGTCTCTTATGCTTAAGTCAGCAGGGGAAGAATGTTCTGGTCGTAAACTGCTTTCTTCAGATTTACGTAAATATTTGATTTTGGGACCATGGAATGATTACCAAAAGCTTCCAATTCCAACTTCAAGCAGCGCAAAATTTCTGTCCTCACTTCTAACTGAATATTTGCAACGATATTTGTAATGAGTTACTTAAAGCGTCATTCAGCTAACTAGCTAACCTAAGAAACTAGAATAACATTAAAGAAAATACAGCAGTCAGTTGGCTATGTAGTCTACTTAATAGTTGCAAATAAAAAAGTTAATATGAATGTGTCTTCACTGTTCGTAGCCAGCGAAATGAACGTCGATGTGATTGTTAACCCAGCCATCAAAAATTAAACAGCAGGTTGCGGATTTACTAGAATGCTGCTGTTTCTTTCGTCCGAAAAAGAAATGGATTTTCGCGAGGTAGGAATTCTACAAATCATAATTCTTCGCATCCTTATTCGTTGAAGTGATAGTATGTGTCGCCAGATTGACGCCTAAGAAGATTCAAATGACGTTTCTTAAGATCAATAAAATAAAAAAAAATATCAGAACAGACTACATTTGCCACGGTGCAGAGGTAACAAAAGCGATTATTTCGCTATTACCAGTAAGCAGCGATAGTTTTCTGTACCCTTTACAAAAATGGTCCATTCCCAGTACATTCCATATCACCAGCTAGGTCGGAGGTCACTCTGCGATACGAAAACAAATTAAATGTGGCGATAACTTGATTCAAGACATACTCATGGCTTATATTTTCTTACGCATCGTCTTCACTGCATCAGAACTCCACCATTTCCTTACAATATTAAACGAAACGAAACAAAAAATACGTAGTTCCCGAGCCTCACATTTACATGTACTGTGCCAGTCCTACCAAACAGCAAATCGAAACACCTCTGTGCTTGTTGTCTTGTTAAAATTTTCTATCATTTGCTTTTACGAGCTATATTAACATCAACTCATACGTAGAAAAGTGTATTCTAAAAATTTGAAGCCTCGAATGATACTAAGAGCTAATGTAACTTCCAATTAATGTGATCATTATATTCAGACACCTACTTTCTGTTGTTTCTTACTGTAACAGGCAAAAAACAGGAACTCTCAAAGTAACATTATCCATTTGTCTCTCCGTTCACGTAAAGTATTCCTAAAATTTTTGAAGTGTACCTTCTTTTATATTATTAGGATAAAAGCTGAGAAAATTTTTAAGTGTGTTTTACGACATTTAATTCTATCACAACACCATCTATCGATTCTTGTCTACAGTTATTATGTCTTTGAACCCGATAGTGGCATTATAATTATACCATGACTGCAGGCGAGTAAGCAAATGGTGTTTAACCAACAAAGAGATTTTTTATTTGAATATTTTGCGTATACAATTCTTGGTGGAAAAGTAGTTATTACGTAAATTTCATTGAAGTGTAAAGCAGGAAAGTGTTCGTTATCACGACATAACTGAAAAGTTGAGTTTAATAGTTATTAGCCATCGAAATATGGGCCATTAAACCAGCGATTATAGAAACATTTACACAATCTTTATTTCCCTAAATAATAGTCTGAATGATTCAGCTGCGTGTAACAAATGGTAGTTTGTATGGATGAGATAAAATTTAATCTTACGTATATTATACAAAAAAAAGTTTGGACGGAATAATGTATTTTGCTAAGTGACGCCTTATTGACTCGAAGAATCTGAATGAAATTTGGTACAAAATTAAAATATAGAATGGATTAGCGGGATGTAAAGCCTGAAGCAACAAAGAATTAGGTACTTCTTTGTTGCTTCAGGCTTTACATCCCGCCGAAGTCGAGTTCATTGGTGACAGAAGAGTATTCCCGACGAGGAACAGGAAGAAATTATCCCCGTCCGGGCATCCAGATTTGGGTTTTCCATGGTTTCCCCAAATCACTCCAGGTGAATGCCGGGATGCTTCCTTCAAAAGGCAATGGCCGAATTCCTTACCATTCCTTGACCCCCATCCATTCCCGTCTCTAAAGACCTCGCTGTTAAGAGATGTTAAGCAGTTAAAAAAAAAGGAAGAAATTGGCAATGGACTTTTGGAGAAACTGTCCCGATATTCGCCTGGTGTGATTTCTGGAATCCATGGAAATCAGGATGACTGGTCGTGGATTCGAGCCGCCCTCCTCAGGAATGTCACCTTTTCCCCCCGCGAAAACAAGTAGTTCCTCTGAAAATTATCGTTGTAAATTCGCATACAGTCTCCTTCTTCGAAACCGATACTGCCACCTTTGTACTCTAATTCTTTCGCATATCGCATGCACTAATTTTCTTCTTGACATAGAAACTTTATTCACAGTAGGATGACGTTAAATGCATGAATTATCGCAACAACGAATGACTTCAGATTCGAAATTATGGCACCCCATCAAACCTACAATGCACGTGTAAACACTAGACATCGTCAGATCTGCACGTCGTATGTGCTCATTTTCAGTGAGCTCCTTGTCTCTTTGACTACCGAGCATTTACATTTAAAGGATTGATGGGCTCGCCTGGAGCGTACACTCCAAAACCGTGTGTGTAAACGGGCCTAATGTATGCACTAAGAGGTCACAGTGCTACTGATACGGAGTATACAGGAATCCAGCCATGGACAGTGGGTGGCACTGATCGTGAGTGGTGTCCGTCCGCCGGTGGCATGCAGTACGTCAAGTCGGGACTATTTCCAGTACACTACGAGTCTCATATTAGAGCTTCCTATTTTATCAAGTGTTTGTGTGTTGTGTAGCCACAGTTTGGATCGCCATGGACGCAATGATTTTTCCTTGATGTAGAAGATCCCATAACTTATGAACACGAAATCTTCCATCTATATTTTGTCCATACCTAACGTGACCATTTATCTTTTTGGTCAGAGCGAAACGCCCGAGGATATATATTTTTTTTCGGTCAAAGCGGAACGCCTTAGGAATTTCGTAAAAAAATTTTTTTCGTATATTACTAGTTTTAATTTTAAAACGAAGAACTCATTTAATAAGTAGAAAGTATTTATTACATGTTAGCTGAGTTACTTAGCATTAGTGTCTGACATCTAACTAGCCAGTTGTTTTGTACTTATGGGTGGAACAAATCAGTTTTAAAATATCGGATCTAGTTTTCAAGTAGGAGTAGAGCCCATTCCTTTTTTTGTTGATGTTAGTCTTCGTAATAAAACTGGCTTTCAATACTGCGACACTTAACTGTGTTTTGCCACCTGACATTATTTTATTTATCAGAGAAAAAACTCTTTCGATAGGCGCGTTACTTCCAGACAGAATCTTAACGTACTTCTTAGTTATACGAAAGTTGGTAAAGTTGAGAATGATAGCACGCAAGTGTTGAAATCATTCCACCTAACGGTCTTCAATAGCAACATTCTCAGCGTTCCAGCTAGTGATTTTTTTTTCTTTTTAATCTGTGACGTAGTTTGGAAATAAGCCGAAAATTTCCATATCTAGGCTGCTGCTAATAAATCCTTGCGCGATCAACAATGGTCTTTTCGACGACTATACCACCGCATGGAAAAAAAGCATTGTCTGCTTTAGACATTAAAAGACAGATATATTGAATTGTCATTTTGTTTGCGACAGCGGGACAGACAGCCTGAAAGTGGGACTTATGGTTATGTTATCCATTCCATTCAATAATTTCTATAGTGCCCAGAACAGCCAAAAATCATGTGATTACATTATTGTTTGCTTATACGTTCGTATTCATGGGTTGAGGCTTATGAAACTTCTTTACACCTCATGCTTGATTCTTACTAATGTCGAGAAAATTTGTGTGTCAAATAGGCGTGTCCGAATTTAAATTATAAGTAATTTGTATTACAACCTGCGAATCTCTCGGCATTAATACAAGGAATTTAAGATTTTATTACGTCTAATGTTTCTAATTTTTCACAGTTGTATCTGAATTCAGGAATGTTACCTGAGTGAATACCAGTTTAGTAAGGCGAATGCTTACATATTTCTAAGGTAAAAAGTTGTTTTAACGATGAGTATCTTGTGACATCATTTCGATCTCAGTTCTGTTCTTCCCCATGCCAACTTTTAATGTGTGGAGAACCAATGCGTACTGATTTTAAATTGCCGTTTGGTTCATTTGTCCATGTTTCTTACGTTTACCAAATACAGACCTACGTTAGTTTAATGACGCGCGTACTTTTGAGACTGCGTAACAGATATTTTATATTTCCATGATTAGAAACGGATACATACGTGGTACTACCACTCTGCAACACGTGTGTTGGGTCCTAGACGTTCCGTCCCTGGAAGGTTCCTCCACTGCTAGGGCCCATGTCAGTACCTTGTAGATCCCTCCCAGCTATAGCGTGCAAGGTGGATGGTCACGTCTGAGGCATTACTCAATACTGCGCCCAATGAGCTCTGATTGGTTGATTTGTTGTTCTGTCTCACCCGGCTGTCTACCGGTGCTCCATTACAACTGAGCGCCCCATCACCAACACCATATCAACCATGGAGAATGGTGGGATGCTTTTGTAATAACTATGGCACATACTAAAACGAAGGATATTTTTAATGGTTATAAGCAACACTTCCTTCCAGAACTATGATGGCCGTTCGGTTTCAAGCATCGAACGAATGAACTGCGTAGTTTATAAATACGAATACACAACTATAATTAGCAACAGGAATATGGCACCAGTGATATATTTATGTCAGCTAACGCAAGTTATATACAAAAAGTTATTGACCACTCCATCTCTCTCTCTCTCTCTCTCTCTCTCTCTATATATATATATATATATATATATATATATATATATATATATATATATACCAAGCGTGGCGGTGTAACAGGGAGGACGGCGGTTCGAATCCCCGTCGGGGCATCCAGATTTGGGTTTTCCATGGTTTCCCAAATCACTCCAGGCAAATGCCGGGATGCTTCCTTAAAAAGGCCATGACCGAATTCCTTGCCCCCATCCTAGCCCCCCATCCTTTCCCGTCTCTGAAGACCTTGCTGTTGAGAGACGTAAAGCAGTTAAAATTTTTTATATATATATAATTTCAGGTTATTTCACAAGCAGTTAAGCTGTTAGTGCTGTTAAGCAAGATCTGAAAGGTGTTAGTCAATTTTCTGCACCATGGCGTAGCCACATCATGATTTCGTTGTCCAAGGAACAGTTATGCAGCGAGCCCGGTTGAGACATGTTTGTGTCATTCGGTACGACGCGGGTATGATTCCCGATCCAGCCATACAGCTTCGGTAATTCCAAACGAATGCCAGGATGGTTCCTTCAAAATTTCATGGAAAAATTCCTTCACGTTATTCGCTCAAAATCCTTTCTCGTCTTTAATGACTTATTCGTCGATGAGCCTTACAAGCCATACATAAAAAGTTTGGAGGGTCTATTTTCCGGACACGATTCTCCAGTTTTATTATCATTATCAAGTGTCACCACATGTGATGTGTTGTGCATGAGACATGGAAGTAAACTGACGCAAAAACATTTTACTGTGTGTTTCTATGTTCGTTTGGGCCAAAATTAAGCATTCTTTAGCTTAAATTTGTTTTTAGATGTGAAAACATCCATGTTGCAACTAGAATTGTTAGCCCTAGAGGGAAGCTACACTTAAACGAAAAATTTATAAGCTCCCTTTTTTATAATTACTGATATAAAATGTAGATGTTTTACACTTTTCTTTTCTTGTTGCTATGTCTAACTTTACTAATGGAATCTCCGTTTTGCATTTAAAATGAAATGCGTGTTTATGGAGTACGCGTGTATTTGAATTCAGGACAGTTTGGTGTTAGATTATTTACAGTTATCATATTCAGGTTCGGATGAACTTCATATCATCTTATAAGATTCATTCTATTCTTCCTCTGTTGTTCTATGGAGATTTATGATGAATTTGATCATTTAACACTTTCAGTGTTAATAGCTAAGTATACACACAAACATTTGAGTGCGAGTAAGATCGGTAAACATTTACGTGCGGATATTCTTGCGATGACCATGTGAGGTTTTTTTACGGTTTTCAAGCCTGGTCGACGTCGAGGTCATTAGAGGGGAGAAAGGAGTAGGGTAAGGAAAGTAGGAGAATTCGGCCGTAGCCTTTTGAAGACACCATCCCGGTTTACACCTGGTTTGATTTCGGGAAACCATGCAAAACGGAAATTTGGATGGCGGGATGGAGATTCAAGCCTGCGTCCTCCCGAATGCGAGGCCAGCAGGTTACCGCTCATTCATCACGCACGATGAGTCTGTTCTTGTCTAAGGCCTTACACACGAACATCAAATTCAAACATTTGTCGTTCAGCTGGCTCACCACGTTTAGATTGTTGTTTACTACAGTAGTCCAAGCATTTATCTGTGAGGATTTCCCTACTGCTAGCTCATTGGTAATTCCAAAACTTCGCGAGCCAAGTGTTGTGCCAGCCAGTTAGACGCGGAAATAACAACATAAGACTGGAACACGAAAAGCTGTATTTATTTGTGCTGCAACGTATGTTAGTGAAGTTGGAAGGAAAAAGTTGTTGCTGGAAGGTCATAAATACAGTCATTTACAGTAAACATCAGAAATAATAGCCACGAAGATTGCAAAAATTACCTTAAAATTGATGAAAATATATCTAATGAGTTCGGGTATCCGTAAAAAAAACGAAATTAGGATGAGTGTAACGAGGACTGAAGCCACGACCTTTCGAATGCCAGGCCTGAGCGTTAAAATATCACCCACCACGCTCTCTGAATTTGCCAAAAGCCGAGCTTATTTAGCGTTGATATTATGAGTTGAAATTATGTCTTTCTTTCTTTACATCTCTTCCTGTTAAGAGTAAATCGGGACAATATATGCCACTGAAACTAACCAAATCTAATAACCTGATTAAGAGTTTTCTGTTTCAACCTTGATAGTGATATTAAAAGACTTATCCCATTATGACCATAAAAAGCTACAACCAACTTTTCTGTTTGGTAAAGAATATAATGACTCAATCATTAGCAGCATGCAGACGTGGAAATCCGAATGGCTAGAAGAGAATGTCAGAGGTTCAGCTGACATAACAGTCCCAGCGAGGCTCTAAGCGGCAAGTTTAATCAAACTAAGTGGGTAAGACAAGCGGTGTGTGGGATAATGGAGAGAGACCCAAGTAGCAGAGGCCTTTGTATTCAGCTTTTGACATATCCGGATTCCGGACAAAGCAATTAGAACAGTGCTTCTCTGTCTATGGTCCGCAAAGATGGAACAGTTGGTCCATAGGCAGAATATTAAAAATTTAGGTACCGTACTTATACTGTATAAGGCAATAAGCAAGTATTAGCTGTAAGCACAACTTTTTAAGAGCCATGAATATTTCAATGACTAGGCAAAAATGTGGCATTTCCGGGATATAAGGATAGGAAAGTATTGTTCCCACAGAGCCTAATCATTAAAAACTTTTCTTCTCGGTATCAAAGAGAGCGCCGTTCGTTAGGCATCAAGTTTATGTCCGTTTTCTGATGGCTTTCGTTTAGGTCTAGGGAATCACCGTAGGTTATAGGATAGTTTACATAAGGATGTTGAAGTAAACAACAATAAATGTTGTTAAATCTCGTTCCTTCCATTTTATTTTGTGCCTGTAGGTCGGTGACATAGTAGCATTGAGCCTACAGTAACGTTATCATTATAATTCATTCATTCATATTAAGAGTCTGTTGAATATGTAATTAACTTAAATACTTCACTTCCAGTTTCATAACAATGTTTCTGTAGCAATTGAAAACATGTTTTTTATATTTATTGTGTTATAATGGTACAAAACAATACATCCCAGTAGTTAATAATAGTATGAACATAGGTAAAAAATTAGGCTAACATAAGTTAATGGTCCGTACCCTTATCCTCGCATTCAAAAAGACGCTGAATTAGATGCCTCTTCATCTCCTTAATAATAAATTCATGTCAGCAGGATAAAACTGAGTAACAGCTTGAAACAGTCGTTCCAATAATGTTTTAAGAGGTATCTGATAACGGTGCCTGAGTATTATGAGACATTTTAATTCAGAAACAGAAAAACTCATTAAAAGATTCAAATTCAAGATTTTCTTGACCTTCGAATTTTTCCAATACACAAATTTGTATTAAAAATCTTCTGAATGAGTAATGAGTGCTTGAGAGACAGATCCAGTACAACGCTGATGCTAGTGCTGTGTTCGGCCTCCATAACCATCATCCTGCGGTTTAACATGGTTCGAGTGAGCTTTATTCGTGTGTTTCATACCGATTGCTAAGAGTTTCATGAACATAATGACAAGTAGACTGCTCCAAACTTAACTGCAACCACACAATAGCCCCATTCGTAAAGGGTCATCGTCATCATGTCGTTTTTCCTCTGTAAGCAATCCGTTTGTTGTGTACTGCCGTCGGTGGATTGAGGGATCCTACCTGTCGGCATCTGTCTGTGTAACGGACAATCTGTGCTCTGTCCGCAAAGCTCTTTGTGAACTGTCTCTTTTAGGCAGCGTCCATAAACTACGTGGCTCCGTCTAGGAGGGGGGGAGAGGGGTTGATTGTAAAGTTACGCTGAGCAACGTGGGAAAAGGGGGGGGGGTGTTTCCAAGCCAGGTAGCTTCTTATTCACATTATTTGTCACAGTTAAAATAAGGTACAGAACACACAACAGCGTGTGAATATTTATATCTGGCATTTATATATCTCCATGTGTCTGACAGGAGAAAACAGTACAAAATATCTTCTGGAATCAATAGGGAAAAATAAGCTACGTGCTGCGAGGGGTGAAGAGGGGGGGAGAGAGGAGGGGGTAGGAGAAGGGAAGAGGGGTAGGGGGAGATGGGGAGGGGGAGAGGGGGAAGGGGATTCACAGGAGCTACGTGGCTTATGCACGTTCCGTTATTAGCAGGAAAATTGCTGATTCTGAGTGTTTTTTGAAATGTGTTGATGATTGTTTATTGCTGTTACGTGTTGTGTGATTATCTTCTTGTTTTTTGTATATTAATATGTAATAAAGCAAAAAACGCTTTCGGCATATTCAGGCATATTCTTCATGAAGATAGCGAGAGGGCTGTCGAAGGACATATCAACAGCAACTGATCCATACGACCTTACTTGAACATTATCACTGACCATTCTTTTTATTATTATTATTTTATGTGAATAGACCTATAAAGATTATTATTATGATATAATTATGTAGCATTTTGAAAGTTATAAATATCCTTAATAAATGTATTAATGCTTGTAACTTGATTTGTACGCGCCTCTAATGATCTTGACGTCGACGAGACGTAAAGAAATAATTTTAAAAAAAATTGATTTGTAATATTGACTGACAGTAGCTGGTTTAGTAACCGGGGTGGCATCGCGTAGTGCACACAGAACGCGACAAGCGACAGCACCAACTTATTATTATTATTATTATTTTAATGGCATTTGGATATCCTCCTTACAGCCAGCCTCATATAATTATAATAGTTGCATCAGTGAATACATGGATCAATAGCAGCATAAGACTGAAATAGGAATACAATTATTTTCACCATTGATAACACATCCAAAGCCAGCGGCAAACTGTAATATGATATGATACACAATATAAAAACACAATTACATATACAGTATATAAAAGCAATTCAATCCCATTAAACATAATATGACCACACAAAGATACGGCATTCATGTTTCAACACTCGGTACCACTGCACAGACATACCGCAGCCATGCCGCAACATAGTATAATATGTAATACAACAATGCAATCTCACACACAGCGTACACAATACGATTAGAGTATAATGTTTACAATCTGTTTACACAAAAATGCGACACTCACATTTCAACACAGAGCGTCACTCCACAGTCATACCGCATCTAGACCACAATACAATATACAATATAACAACGCAATCGCATTCACTCTGTAAACAACGTGATTAAAATATAATACAATATAATATAATATAAAATATAATATATACAATGTGATTACAGAATTACAAGATCAAAACAATAACATTAAATCTTGATATTGTTCTCTTCCAGGAACCTCGTTATTGTTTTGTAGATGGCAACATCTTCCAGAGCCATGAGGTGGGTAACATTTATTGGTAATTGTATTCCTAATCCCACAAGTTCTTGTATAAGCTGTGTGCTCTCCCGCCATTTTTCCTTGCAGGCAAATAGGAAGTGGTTGGGTTCGCATACCATATGCTGCTTCCATCGCATGTGCAGGTTGGAGTGTTCAGTGAATTAATGCGGTGTAAGTGTTTTGGGAAGAAGCCATGGTTGAATTTTAGTCTGCTAATGGTGACAATTGTTTTCCTTGGTACGTAATTCGTTTGATGCCACTGCGATTTAGGGATTGTTGGATGTATGGTGCCGTAATGTTTTCCTTTTGTTTTTATTGTTTCTTCCCACGATGTTTCCCACAGTTGTTTTGCCTTGGCGCGCAGGGTGGACAGGAGATCAGTCGTCTTGATATATGGGTATGTTGTACCGTCGGATGCTGCCGACTTAGCCAACTGATCCGCTCTTTCGTTGCCGTAAATTCCCGTGTGTGCTTTTATCCAGATAAAGATGGTCCGTTTTCCTATTTCTTCTAGTTCCCTGACACTTTCCAGGATCTGGTACGTTAAGGGGCATCTCCACGCATTATTATTGAGATGATGTAGAGATTCGAGGACACTTCGAGAGTCAGATAGTATGATCACTGTCTTGGAGTTGGTGCTCTTGGCATATTCTAATCCCTTGAGTATGGCAACCATTTCGGCGGTATATATCGTTGCTTCGCTGTGGAGTTTATACATCGATTCGACTCGTGCGTGCATATCCACGAAGGCACAGCCTACCGTGCTGCCGGTCTTTGAACCATCGGTGTAAATGTGTACACTATTTTCGTATTACGCAAGAGTTTCGAATAAAAGGCTTGTGTTCCGTGCTGTATTTTCTGTGAATGGTATGTCCAAGTTCATCTCCATTTTGATTACAGTTGATTTTTATGAGCCTTCAAAGCAAGGCATGTTCCTTGAGGAAATGATTATAGGTTGGTATTGAACTAAGTCGATGTATGTTGTAGCGAGCAGTGGTATTTTTTTCCTACGCCAGTAACTGTCCACCGTGGTTCTGTGCGCCAGTGCCTCTAATGCATCTGTTAAGGGATTGTTTCGGAACTGCATAATCTTTGTGATGAATTTCCCACATAGGTAGTATCGTCGGATATTCAGTGGAGGTTCCATGGCTTCTACCAAGAGTGCATTTGTGGGTGTAGAGCGCATTGCGCCGAAACATATGCGCAGTGCTTTGTATTGTACCTTATCTATTTTGTTCAGCAGAGTTTCAGCTGCAGAGCTATAGCAGAGGCACCCATAGTCAATTATCGGACGCACCAAAGCTCTGTAGAGGAGTAAGAGTACTTTCGGGTCAGCTCCCAACAGCAGCCACTTGTTGCACGCAGCAGATTGATAGCCTTCTCACATTTGTCTATCACGTATGTTATATGTGGACCCCAGCTAAGTTTGGAGTCTATTTGCATGCCCAGGTATTTGATTACCTTTTGTTTGGAAATAGGTACGGTCGTACAGATTCCATTTGTTGTAATCGGTGTCTCGTGTATATTACGACTGCTGATTTTTCTGGTGCAATCTGCATCCCATTATCTTGCAACCATTTTTTTAATCTTTCCATCGCTGTACTAAGCAATTTTATGCATTCCGTCAGCGTTTCGCCTTCTGCGTATATGCATATGTCATCTGCATATTGCAGTATGTACACTCCCCTGGGTAGTATTTTGGCGAGGTCATACGTGTATATATTGAAGAGGATCGGTGATAGAATCGATCCTGGCGGCAGACCCTGGCTCGTGTGTCGCGGTCCTATCGTAACTCCTTTGTGTTTTATAATCAGTATTTTGTTCTGCAGCATTGATATTAGGTTGTGTGTAAAGGTTGCGGAGAAGCCCATGTTCTGCATCTTCCCCGCCAGTAGCTCGAGGTTGACATTGTCATAGGCGCTGTTGATGTCAGTATAGAGCGCTATGAGATATCGGTTTCTACTTAGGCTGGATTGGATGTCTGTGACAAGTCTTACTAGTAGGTCATTGCTGCCTCTCCCGCGTCTGTACGCCCACTGATGGTCTGGCAGAAGGTCATTGTGTTCGGCAAACCATTCGATCCTATTCTTCACCATCCTCTCCAGTTGTTTATATGGGCATGGTAATAGTGCTATGGGCCTGTAAGCTGTGGCTATTGACGGGTTTTCTCCCGGCTTCAGGATCGGGATGATTCTCGCAGTTTTTAATCCTGCAATCTGTTGTCTTTCGTTCCAGACATTGTTTAGAACTTTTAGGAGCATCTTTTTCCCTCGTGATGGTAAATGTCCGATTATTCTGTAGTGGACGTTGTCTATTCCTGGTGCCGTGTTATTGGAATTCTTGGACGCTTTTTCAACTTCTTCCATGTTAAAAGGTCTTGACATGGGGTCGCTAGCTTCATCTTCACGTGGGGAGTTGCAGATTGGGTTGGCGGAAGGAGGTGCTAATGTTGTTAGTATTTGCTCCAGCATTTCCGTGCTTATGTTCGACGTCGGGTGCACTGTTTCAGTTGATCGTTTTTAGTTTTTGACTTTTGTTCATATGGTGGTAATTGGGGTGTTTCTATTGATTAATGCGCAGAAATTTTTCCAACCTTCTCTCTTCATCTGCTTCAATGTTCTTTTTGTACGAGCTTGTGCTTTGTTTAACTCTACGAAATTTTCTATGTTGCTGCATCTACGATATTTTCGGAGCGCGTCTCTCCTCTCTTGAATAGCCTTCTCGCATTCCTCGTTCCACCATGGTGGGTGGTTCCTGGTAGTGTTCATTTCTTTTTGTTTCTTTTGGGTTATGCCTTGTTTGGCCGCATGGTTTATAGCCCGGATCAGGCTGTTATAGTTTTCCTCTGTCACTCCACCATCGTTTAGGTAGTTTAACTGTGTCGCAGCAGTATCAGTGTATACGTTCCAATTTGCGTTCCTGATATTCCATTTGTGACCTGATGTTGCCTGAGGTTTTTTGCTGGGTTGATTTAGTCTCATGGTGATCAAAATCGGGTAGTGATCTGATCCCAGAGGCTCGTGGATCACCCTGTGATCGTGCAATGCTGCAATATTCGAGGAGGCCAATGCAATGTCCACTACTGATTTACGTTCCGTCGGGTTACAGATTCTTGTAGCTGTGCCGTCATTAAGTATAACTAGATTTTCTTCTTCTGTTATCTCTATTATTATTCGGCCAAGATGATTTGTTTTTCCGCTCCCCCAAACATTGTTGTGCGCATTCAGATCTCCGTTGATAATATATGGGCTGGGTAGCTTTTGTAATAGCCTTAATATTTGAGGTTTTGTGAGAGCCGTGTTGGGCGGTCGATATATCGTCGCTATTGTCAGCCAGGTATTGTTAACTCTTAAGGAGATGGCGCAGGCTTCAATCGGTAGTCCTGTGGTGTCAAGTTGCACTGTGTTGTACGTCATTCCCTGTCTGACGAAGATAGCAGTTCCTCCATATCCGTCATCACGATCACAACGAATGATGCTGTAGCTTTTAATACTCATGCTGTCAGTTGGTTTCAGCCATGTTTCGGCGACTGTGGCAATATCTACGTCGTGCGCTCTTAATGCCTGTTCAAGACTTTCCCTATTAGATCTTAGTGAACGGGCGTTCCATTGTAGCATTGTATTCTGTCGTCCTTGGGTCATAGATTTCCTGGGAGAGGTTTAGTTCAAACCAATTACAAGATGTCGCCAACATAGGTTCTGTAGTGAGGATTTCTCTGTTTGGCAATAGCGACCAGGAATTCCATTGCGGTATTTTAATTTGATGTGCGATTTTAATGTCACATAAGATGTTTTCCATTGTTGGAGGATTTAAGCTCCGATGGTAGTTAATAGTTCCTGTAGTTTAGTGCCAATGAGTGTCGGGTTTATTATGCCACTGGTTTTGGTTTCTTCTAGTATAGAGATAATGAAGATCAAGAGCTTTTCAACCAGTGGGGAGGATTTATTAGAGGGTGGGATAGTTTCTGTGCTCTCTTTGCCATAGGTTGACTCTAAAGGTGTTGGTTGAATTGTAGTTTCATGGTGGTTGTTTATTATTGGGCTTAAAGGACCATCACTTCTCCAAAATAAATGTCTGGGAATTGTTATTCTATTTCCTGCTGCATTTGACTGGGTCGAGTTTCCTTTTAGGCGGCTGCGTGGAGCTGTTTGGCGGAAATCATAGCGGCTTCCGACTTCACGTGCTTGAGAGCTGCTACCATCATAGGCCACGATGGAGCTTGGAGTCAAGGTTTGCGGAACGACTTGTTTGGCAGCTGTAGGAACAGGAATTTGCTCCGGTGGTTGCTGACCCATTTGTACAAGTTGAGGGCTGGATGCTGCTATGTTCGCGTATGAACGCGGGTATGTCAATTGTGGCCAGTATTGGGGACTATTGGCTACCAAAGTTTGTTTCCTTTCAGCTCGCTGTCTATATTCTGGACAAGAACGGTCGGTGGACAAGTGGTGTCCTTGGCAGTAAATGCAACTTAGCTGGTTTTCTGAGGTGCAATCTTTGAGATTGTGGGGGCCTGCACATCTGCTGCAACGGGTTGGCTTTTGCACTGTGATTGACTGTGATTATATCTAAGACAACGGTAACACTGTAATACAGGTGGCACATAGGGTTGGACTTCGCAACGCATGCCATATAAGTAAACGTATTGCGGTAATACTTGGGACTGGACACACATACAGGTAGGGGGCGGTACTGAGTGCCGCTATCTGATGGGACTTTTTTGTGAATCTTCTGACTTTCAGTACGGGGAAGGGAGAAACTATTTCACTAATTATTTCGTCTGTGGACAGTGAGGTATCAATGTTTCTAATCACTCCCTGCTTCCTCGTCATGTAGTACGGGATGTACGCCTCTAAGTTGTTGTCTTTAAGTGATTTTAGTTCCACCAAGGAGTTTGCGGAGGCACTAGATTTAGCTTCAATTCTAATTCTGTTGCGCCCTGCTGAAGTTATGTTACTGATTTCTGATCTTAGGTGGTTGTTCTGGCAGAAAAGTATTTTTCCAACAGACATAGGATGGAGTCTGCCTATGTTGCTGTTACTGTTTTCGACCATCACATAGTAAGGGCCATTGTCAGTAGGTGAATATCTATTGTCTTGGCTACTTTGATTTGAGGGGTAGTCAGATTTGTCGTAGTTACTGGATGAGTCCAGGTATGGCTGCGATGTTGACATAGGGGTTAAGTTTGTCACGTTCGGGGATATCTTTTCATTAACTAATGAATCATTTACATTGATAGGTTGCGGGACTTTTGCAGTAAGTTCTAGGTTATGTTGACACTGGTCTTTTTGCTTCGCGCGTTTACTCACTGGTGATGACTGGTTAATCTTCTGAGGTGAGCGTGATCTTGGGCGGGATCGCGATGCCACTTTTTGAGTCTGGCGAGGCTGCTGTTGCTCTGTTTGATCTCCGACCTGGTCGTACTGCATCTCTTCCGCAGCCATATGTGGGAGTCGTTCGGCGTATGACGGTTCTTGTACAGGCTGCATCTGGATGCCAAGATTTTTTCCGCTGTCTTGAAATGTAGGAGGTGTCTGAGGATCTTCGATGTCGAAGAGAGGATCGAAAGTTGGGATTTGCATCGTATAGTACGTGTGTAATGCTGCGCCCACTGCCTGGCTGGTAGACGGAATCGTTCCAGAGGCCTCAGCCATAGCGTTCCGAGACTACGTCTCTAGAGCACTACGGTGTTGGCTACCGTGTATTAACGTCTTTCTTCGCGTTAGTTGACCACTATTGTTTTAACACTTAGAACAGACAGTTGATAAATACACTAACACACACTGTACCGATTAGTGAAATCCAATCACTTGGTAAACAACACTCGACACTGCTCGCACGTAAACACGAAAGTGAACCGTCAGCAGCAACTGGTCGTTCTCTCGTCGTGTCGACAAGCGATTTTGGTGCGTCAGACAGGACGCGACAAGTCCATAGCGACAAATGCCAGTCTAGTGAGACCCTCTCTCGCGAAGAGATCTGTATTTATTTCTTAATAAGTTTTCTCGTGCTAGTAAATTCTTATAAAACATGTCAAGTGATGAGGAGATTCTACTTATTTTGTTTGCACTAAGCAGAAAGAAAAGACGGTTCTGGCTTCACGACATCAATAAGAAAGAGAGAATGCCTTGGTGAATACCACCGCCTTTTTCGGGAACTGGAATAGATTTTATACATGTTTTCTTATGTCTCGAGAATGCTTCGAGAAATTTTACAATCTGCTAAAATCAACTATATCGAAGTGCACCACGAACTGGAGAAAAGCAATACAAGAGAAAGATTTTGCCATTTGTATGAAGTATGTTCTGTTCATTTAATATATATTCTTAAAAACAAAACAAAAACACTACCAAAACCCCTGACCTCTAAGTGTTTTGCAATGTTATCACTTCCCCCTTGGAGGCAGCTGTGTCATTTGCGTGGCGGTAAATATTAGGAAATACCCGAAAATCAGACGTATCATCATAAAGTGAAATTGTCACAATAAAAAATACAATTTATTATTGACAATTTATTTCACAATCAAAAGAAATAAAGATAGGCTCAAGTGAGAAACTAACAAGAAAAAATATAATTCTGAATGCGAAAAATTATTTTTTATGAGCTGTAAAACTTTTCATATACATCTCTTAGTATACCCAAACCATGGCCGTCGGATGCGATGGAAATCAATTTTTCTTCATCGCCCACGTCGCTGTGTCATTTTGTACAAATGTGTCGCTCGTCGCCACGAAAAAGACTGCGGCCCGGTGACGGATCGCTTTGTGTGTGACCGCCCTAACTCAAAATTGGGAATTACAGCAATAGCGCCGTCGCGCCGCGACACTATCGCGTGTCGCTTGTCACGTTCTGTGTGGACGGGACTTAAGTTTGTAAAACTAGCCAGTAAAGCTGTGCGTGTAGCGATTGTTGACTGGGCGCCTGTACTGTAGCATGGCAAGGCGCGCGGCAGCGTGTGTATCACGCCGCTTGGAGAAGGTTGTACGGAACCAGTTCGTACGCTCTGTACACAAACTAAAATATCTTGTGAAATGTATTGGAAACGTGTGTCAATATAACATAAGTGTCTTAGAAGTTCTGTCAGTGAACGTTACTAATTAAATTCAATAATATTTCTACAAGAACAATGATTTTCTCATTTCCGTACTGTGTCAAATATCTCGCAATTTGTTTATCCGGGCTAACGGCTTGTAGGTGTTGAAAGAGGAGCATTGGGCCAATCTGCTGTAAATAACATTCCATAATCAACGGAGAGGTTAGCTAACACTTGGCTGACCATTTCAGAGCATAGTTAATAGCTTACATTTGGCGACCAGTGCCAGGATAGCTCAGATTTGGGCAAACCTGGAAGGGTAACTTACACTCCACACTCTCTGCGAAGGGTTTTCGAATTGTGTTTTTGCGCACAACCTGGTGATTGTGAATGTGTCCCACCTCGCAGTCTAGGTGCACCCTCAGGACTCGAACCAGTTACCTGACGTCATCACGGCACCACAGTGACCTTAGTCAAAGAGGCGAGCGTACTACTAATGACCAGTAAAGGCAATGGAAAGAAAATAAACACAGTTTTGCGGTAACACGAAAAGAGCACATTTATATAATTTGCCGGTTTATAAACTATTTAGTATTTGAATTTTTAACGAATTTCTTTTTTTTTACTTAAGTATACTGCTTGAAATACGAAAATGTTTGAAAACCACAGTTAATAGCTTTTAGGTTTTATAACTACTAAAAAACAGACATTAATGACAGCGATTTGCGAAGATGAAATGCCATTTAACAAAATTATCTAGTTTTATTCAAACCTACCTGTTTGATTCAGATGTTTGCTATACCTGACGAATTCCTTGGTTTTTTTCAGTATTTTATCTGTGACATTTGAGCGAGAATGCCGTGATATGATCAATGCCGTGAGCTGGCGCCAGTGCCGGTGAAAAACACAGTATATCCATTTAGACTACATACGTTTCCTGTATCATAATGTAAATATGTGATTGCCATTTATGCTTTAGATCTCATATTATCCATGGCAGGGTTTCTCAAACTTATAACTTCACGTACCCCTATAAAATTTCTCAGGCAGTGACGAGTCCCCTTAAAAAAACTGAGTTTCTATTTTTTTTAAAGAAATAAGCATTTTTATTTTACAAAAGTAGTACAGCCACAAAGATAAATACATTGTTAATTAATTTTATTGATTGGATTGTTTCTTGTTTTAGGATCATTTTGCTCATGATCACGCTTGATACAGCCGCCATAACGTAAATCCTGTCGCGAACCCGGGGCTATCGTACCCAACTTTGAGATACCCTGATCTATAGCACGACCCAGAGTCGTGCAAACGCTGTTTAGGCTCGCTCTGTTTGTCTGTTGGCTAAATGCCGGAAATGCAGTACAGGGATCCGAGCCTGGACGTAAGCTCGAGCCTGACAGTAGGCTCGGTCCGTTATTCGCGTGCTGTTTGGTGACGAAGCGACACTGGTTCTCGACCGTTACAGACGGAACAGCCACAAAACTGCATCGCAGTCTTAAAATCGCTAAATCGAAGAATGTAGTAACTGAAAAATTAAAGATTGGAGGGTATATGTCTTCTTCTTGTTATTTCTAAGTGCTGTTGTGTCATTCTATAACAGTATGGTATACGTGTGTTTACATTCGGAAAATTCGGATACGTAAATACCGGGCAAAATTTTATGCCAGTGAAAAAGTAACAATCGGCAGATTGCACCATATTTCAATATTTCTGTGGTGATGTTCCGGCACTTCATGAAAGTGGAACAATCATTCTCCTGAGCATATGAAAGACCTTTTGGTTATTTGCGATCACATATGAGAGTGATATCAATTATATCATTGAAGTGAGTTTATTGTTGTGCGTGAACAGGTACAAATCCTTACAAGACATCACATATATTTGAAGCTTCCGAATAAATCATAATTCACTAAATGTGGATTCAGGGTATACTTCACGTATATCAGTAACTATAGATTAATTATTTATGTTATGGTTTTCGTTACACTGTGTTCTGGTCTCGTGGTTTGTAATACCTCCGTTACATATATTTATCAAACAGATACATGTTATATTTCATGTCTATGACGAATCAATTGATATAACTTACATAAAATGTTTGTAGTAGTCACTGATATACTGTACATTCGAGAATGCTCCTGCTGTACAATATTTTCCAGTTTTCTATGATGTACCATCCTTGTTGCGAGGATTCAATTTCCCGCCGAGACTTCGTTTGTCCGCCGACCCTTCGTTTGTCCGCCGACCCTTCGTTTGTCCTCCAAGCCTTCGTTTGTCCGCCGAGCCTTCGTTTGTCCGCCGAGCCTGAGGAAGCTCCAGCGTTCACAGCTCAGCCGAGTAGAGAGGACCAGTCACAGGAATAACCGAGCAAGTTCGAACGTGAGTTGACAGCAATTTGCACGACACTAGTGTGAACATTTGTCATTTTAATACAAGGCTATGAAATATCTATGTATTAATTGAGTATTTCTAATGAAATGTTAATAGCAAACTAGATTTCAGCTGATATCTTCGATCTTTTGGCGTCAACTGTTAACAGAACAAACATACAAACTCGTCGTTGTTTCAGAATAAGAAATTACGTATGCATACCACAACCATTCCTTAACTAGGTTACAATATTTTATAAGAAGTTGACCCACTCATTCGTTTGAGTCACTGCTTATCGGATAACCTTATGACTTGTTTACTAGGGTCCCCGAGATTAGATATTTCTTCGGTCACTACGTTCTTCCCGTAGCAGAACCATGAGGCACGAAGAATCGTTTTAACAGAATGAGGTTCCGGGTTCAAGACCACACTGCAATTTTCGTCATTACAGTGAAAAAAAAAATATTCTGCTGTGCTTTCAAAAACAATTTGTTAGTAACGTCAATCAAAAAAGTATGGAATGGGACATTACTCTTGTAAATAAGAAATTAAAACATTCTTAGCGTTAACTCCTTGCTACTGATCAAATTAAGTAATTGAAACATTTCCGACTATAGCCTTCATGTGAACAGCCTTGTAACAACCATAACGAGGCAACATAGTACACGAATAGGGCATTGTTGGCAGGGAAACTGTGAAGGATAGAGATTCGATTTGCCACGCATTCCACATCCATCGTGGCTAAACCGACACTTCTACGTGTAATCAGAACCACGAAACGACTCAGTTGTTATTGAAAGAAAGTTTTCATTTCATTGTAATGTTTAAAAGGAAACAGTTCACTCCCCACGATGAAACAGAATTTTTAAGCTCTCTGACTTAGCTTGAAAGTAATATACTTGGCGAACTGTGAGAATTCTCCACAGCTGAACAAAGAATTATTTTAACTCCCACAGTCAGATATTTGTTCATCTCACAGACTGCCAATAAATTTCTTTCTTCTCTCCATAATTCCGCTATAAATTCGCAACCATGATAGGATATTTCATTCTTTCAACCATAACACCTTTCACATTTTAATACCTTTTTATTACCGTTCTTAGTTTTCTTCTCCTCTCTTCGCGACGTATATGATAAGAACTACTTGGAATTATGAACTTACATCTCTGAATGGCCCTCCTTATTTTCAGTGAATGTCTTGTAGTATTTTCAAAGTAAATTAAAGTTGACTGAACCATTTTCAAACGACGTTGGTCGTCTTTGACATCAGGGTCACTGTTTCTGGCGAGGCTCTCGGAGGCAGCTCCAGAATGTATCGGTCTCCTCAACCCACTTCATATCTTCTGACTTCCTCGCTGCGGATTGCATTACCCCGTATACAGGATCTCGGAATTGTCCTTGGATGTATTATGAAAGTGTTATCTAGGAATTGTTTGAGAATATTTCAGCAGGCATTGGTAACAATTGACTTTACCGCACTAACTCTTATTAAAATAATCATTGTAATTGTGGACCACAACATTCCCTTAATCTTAATCTTAGTAAACATTAATAATTTTCACTGTGTTTGAAAGTATAATGAATTTCAAAAGACTTTTCAAGTAATCTCGTAATACTTTATCGAAATAACATTTTATCCAGTGGTTACTAAATTTCGTACACTGGACGTGAAGTTATGACATTCTGATTAATTTTTTCAATTTTTATTAAAAGCCCTAGGCCTTAAGAAAATATCCCACATTGCTCCACCTCTTAGTGTAAGCAACCATGCAAGATTCCCTAAATCCTTTCAATTACCTTGAAGGAACGGAAAATGGATTTTTATTTCCTAATAGGAGGGTTGAGCATCTCTCTCTTGTTTTAATACCCAAACGTTGAGTCAATTTTCACATTTTCTTTTTTAATTTAGCAGTACAAGTAAGCTAAAAAAACTGTTTCTCTATACACACTAATCGAATTACGTTTGTTAGTGTCTTTAATACTTAGTTTTTTTCAGGATTGACAGAGAGAGGCAGTATCTAGCGATCAGTACCGCATTAGCCACGTAAAAGGAGTTAGCAGATGCTTCGGGCCCCACGCCTTCTGGAGGCCCCGTGCCTTCTAGGGGGGCCGGCGCCTTCTAGGGACTTTGTTTTCTTAGCTCTAATACTATCCCGGACGGCGAAAACACCAAAGGCCCCTTCTTCACATTTTGCTACGGGCCCCGCGCTGTCTTGATTCGGCCCTGCTAGCCATAAACAATTTATATCATAGTGAGACGTAATGCAAACTCGAGATAGCGAATTTCTGAAACCAGACTTACTAACATGAGCTTCCTACATCATCGCCCAATCCAAGAAAAAGTTTGCTGCAGTGTTTTTTTGCGTGGGGAAAGAAGAAACTGAGTCGAAAGAAATGTAAGAGTTGCAAACTGCATGAGTCAACCTTTAACGAGCGCTGCCGGTTTGTTGTTGTGAGAAGAAGACATATGATATGACAGTCACGACATAATCCAAACACTAGAAGACAAAGTGCTGGAGGCGAATTCTGAGAAGCTGGAGCGCGTACTTGTGCTGGGTCTTGATGTTGAAACAAGGTCACCGGCTCAACTCGACACTTCCTTCGTCCACGCGCCCGGTCACTCCTCAAGCGGAACACCTGCCAACCTCAAGGCTCCACTGCCTAGTGATTTTCATCTTTCAGTTAAAAATGGTAATAATGTAAGTTCGCGGTTCAAGAGTTCATGTATGTAGAAGGGATTAATCCATTCTTAATATTTCCTACAGGAAGTATACATGTATCTTGATCAGATTGACAGCTTGCACGTAGTAATTTAGATTGTTTAACAGTAAATTTGTTTGAAACTCCATATTTACACAGAATGTAATATTTATGTTGAAGAGATTAGTAAAAACTGTAGCAATAATTTTCAAAACAAGCAAATGATTCAAAATTGTTTACTTAGCAATTGTTGCTTGTGACGATCGATAAGTGTATATCTTGACAACATATTTCTTAATTGGTTCTGGGAAAAATGAAACTGGTACCATCCGTTAACCAGGTAATGCTGGATTAAACTTTCGTTCACTTCGCAGAAATATTCGCGCATTAGAGGAGTCGAATTTTTCTTTCTAAGATCAAAGTTTTTAGCGCTTTCTGCACAGTCAGGGTAGAGTAATGATGATTTCTGTGTGTGTGTGTGTGTGTATGTCAATAGACTTCCAGCTAATTTGTATTCTTTTTCAATTTTAAATTATATTACGAAAAATATTTTAAAAAATGTTTAATACATAGGAAAGTGAGTGGAGGTATTACTGTGTAGAATATTTCGTATCGTGTTTTTGCTCGATTTAGATGTTTTAAGGTTTTTGAAACAAAAGTTATATTGTTACCAGAAATTTTTTCCTTCAGAATACTATAGCCATCAGAACAGACTGGAAGTGAATAAACTGAAACAATCTAGCACAAGTGAAAAATTTGCAGAAATGGTAGACTTAGGTCTAAGAATTAACTGTGAAAGGAGCTCAAACGAGGACGAATGGAATGCATTAAAGACCGAAATAATGAAAGCTGGCAAAGAAACCTTAGGCTTTAGGGAACAAGCTGCCCGAAAACCTTGGATCACAGAAGAAATTTTGCAGCTGATCGGTCAGAGGAGAAGGTACAAAAATGCTCAGGTTGAAGCAGGAAGAGAGCAGTACAGGCAATTTAGAAATCAAATAAATAGGAAATGCAAAATAGCAAAAGAAAAATGGCTACAAGAAAAGTGTGAAGAAGTAGAAAAGGAAATGGTTGCAGGAAAAGTAGATGTTGCATATAGAAAGATCAAACAGAATTTTGGAGAAATGAAGAAAAGAGGTATGAACATTAAATCTGCCGATGGGAAACCTCTTTTAAGGTCAGAAGATAGAGCTAACAGATGGAAGGAATACATTGAGAAACTGTATGTTGGGGACGACTTGAGCGATAGTGTATTGGAAAAGGAAGGCGATGTCGACATGGATGACTTAGGAGATCCTGTTTTGAGGACAGAATTTAATAGAGCTCTGAATGACTTGAAAGCAAATAAGGCAGTTGGAATTGATGAGATCCCTGCAGAACTTCTGAAATCTCTATGAGAGGAAGGAATCGAAAGATTATTCAAGCTGATATTAAAAAGTTATGAAACAGGAGAAATTCCAACTGATTTTAATAAAAATATCATCTTCACACTTCCAAAGAAAGCACAAGCTGACAAATGTGAGAATTATCGCACCTTTAGTCTAACATCACATGCTTCAAAATTACTGACCAGAATAATATAACGTAGAATGGAAAGGGTAGTAGAAGAGATAGTAGGTGAAGGTCAGTTTGGGTTTAGGAAAAATCGCGGTACAAGGGTAGCAATTCTGTCTTTAAGATTAATACTTGAAGGGCGGAACAAGAAAAACAAAGATACTTTTATGGGATTTGTTGATTTAGAAAAAGCTTTTGATAATGTTAGGTGGGACAAGATGTTCAAAATTCTAAAGAAGTCAGGTCTAAAGTATCGAGATAGAAGAATCCTCTATAAACTATATAAGGATCAAGTGGCTGTGATAAAAGTAGAGAATCACGAGAGACATGCATCAGTTAAAAAGGGTGTGAGACAAGGTTGTAGTCTATCCCCGTTAATATTCAACTTGTATGTAGAAGAAGCAATGAAGAAAGTCAAAGAAAAATTTCCATGTGGCATAAGTTTTCAGGGAGAAAAAATCAGTATGCTACGATTTGCTGACGACATTGTCTTATTAGCAGAGAGGGCTGAGGATATTGAGAAGTTATTGAATGGCATGAACAAAATACTGAAGGAAGATTTTGGACTGAATATAAATCAAAGTAAAACAAAAGTGATGAAATGTAGCAGAAATGATACCAATACTAGCAGATTAAATATAAAAATAGGATCTGATGCAATAGGAGAAGTGAGTGAGTTCTGTTACTTGGGAAGCAAAATTACAACCGATGGCCAAAGCAGGAATGATGTTAAAAGCAGAATAGCACTAGCAAAAAGAGCCTTCATGAAAAAGAGAAACCTTTTAGTTTCAAATATTGATCTAGGAATTAGAAAGAACTTTTTAAAACTCTATGTGTGGAGCACAGCACTTTACGGTAGTGAAACATGGACTTTACGAATACCGGAAAGAAAGAAACTTGAAGCATTTGAAATGTGGTGCTACAGAAGAATGCTGAAAATTAGGTGGACAGACAAAGTAAGAAATGAACAAGTTTTAGAAATGATGGGTGTGAAAAGAAGTTTATGGAAGAAGGTTACAGGAAGAAGAGAAAGGCTGGTAGGTCATATTTTGAGACATGCTGAATTGGTTAATTTGTTAGTGGAGGGAACAGTTGAAGGTAAAAACTGCAGAGGTAGACAGAGATTAGAATATATGAAGCAGATAATTGAGGACGTGGATTGTAAGGGGTATGTAGAAATGAAGAGGTTAGCACAGGATAGGAAGGGATGGAGGATTGCATCAAACCAGTCTAAAGACTGACGACAGCAAAAAAAAAAAAAAAAAAAAAAATGGATTAAAGTTTGCGCGGCGCATGCATTAATTATTTTTTACCGTTCGGTATTGTTAGTTTAAAAATTTAGAGTTTCAAAATTGTAAAATACAGATGAAGGCAGACTTAACTTATTCACTATTCTGTTTGACTTATGTCCAGTCATAAACTGTAAACGAAGTACATTTCCAATTGTGTGCGTATACGTTACCGTTGTTTCAGAGTAGTTTTGTTCTCATAGTTTCAGACGGTAAGATATCTGCCTTTATTTCAGCACCTCCATAATTCTTTACGGAATGTAATGATCTCAGCGTTGATGATCCACAAAGGCCTAAAAAAATTCAGCATGAACCGTGTTTGTTTGAGACAGCTTTTTCAAACAATCTCAGCGTAATAATATTGTATTAACACGATACTAAGATTTATTTTAACGTTTTTGGCTTCAGGTCTTGATACCAGTCATTAGGAACCACATGTTTGTTCATTTGTGAGCCAAACATGATTTACACCAACTGCTGCTGTCAGCATACGACGATCAGTGGTTCCCAATTAGATGTTCCCGAGTACCACTTTCGAGAAAGATCTCAACCTCGCGTAACCATTAGAGCTGAAATGATAAATGCGATCATCCATTCGATTGCTTCGCACAATGACAGCATTATAGAAATATAATTCACACAGATAGTTTGTTTTAAAATATATCTTGGCGATAGTAATGTTTGCGTATTTTTTATTTCAATTATGTTAGTGATTACCTTAGCCAAGATATTATCACGCGTATCCATTGGTGTAACCTGACGTACACACTTGGCAATAAATTTGGCCGCCGCCGTAAAATTCTATCAATCTTATTTTGCAAAATCTGACATCAATGTCATCCCAGGAAACAGTAATGTAATACTGGCAAGCCAGTTTCCTGGGATGACATTGATGTCAGATTTTGCAAAATAAGAGTGATAGAATTTTTCTGCGGCGACCAAATTTATTGTCAAAGTATGTACCTCTGAGGATTTGTGTACCACTAATTGGAAAATACTGGTATACGTTAATCAAATGGCAGAAAACTGAGGGGCTTATATTACTTGTTATCAATTATTCTATAATAAGCGAATATTTGAGTTGTTAGTTACCTGTCTGTTAATTTTAAATTGTGTTTCAAAGTTTGGACGGGATTGATTATCCACAGGGATTCATAATTAAATGAGGTGAAGCACAATTTATTAACTGAGTTTTATTTTTGAACAATATGCATTTGGTAACGTGCTCTGAAAATTTCATAATCCATTTCGTTTACTGGGTGAAACAGAAACGAAAATGCATAGTCGAGTGCTGTGGATTTTTTTTTATGTCCATTGTAATATAAGTAAATCGTTAAATACATGTACTAGCGTCTTGATGGGGCGATGGACTGCAACGGATCGCCTATTGTCTCGGAGAAGACTCGGGCTTGTGAGTGAGTTCTACGAAATAACGCTGTGCTGCATTTCAGTCTCTTCGGGTTTGCGGTGGCTCATTCTCGATATGGCCAATGTGTTCCCGGATCGTTATCAGACGCCTTCACTTCTCCCCGCTTTGACACGTTCGACCTCTGCTTCAAACTAATGCGTCACAATCGCGGCATGACGTAACTCAATAGACCAATGATGCCCTCCAGTTTCCTTCCTGTGACGAAATTTCTTCGAATTTTAGTACGCTGTAAACACACAAGAACCTAATTTATAACCAAAACAGGAAGCCAATATCTAAATACAAAAACCAGTTTGCCGACGCGAACAGAAGGAGAAATTATCGTGGCATTGCTACAGACTGAGTTGGACCCTGGAAGAAAGTGGTGAAAAATTAATTAAGACGTAGTGATGATAAGTCCGTATGGAACATCAATAAACTTTTGAGAAAATAAAATCTTTCAGAATGAGATATGTTTTACACATTCAAATTTCAACAATTCCTTTATCTCAATTGTGAAGCCAGCGGAAAGGAATTCTGGTGGTAATACCAACTATGAAAATATTACTCCCCACCAGTCATTTTTATATTATTATTAATAATAATAGTAATATGTTTATTAGGGGTAATTTTGTAGATATATGTAAATTAATTTTTGTATCGTAGGTTTTCACAAGCTGAAGTACGTATAGTCTTTGGGATAGCGATAAGTAGTATAAGAATCATTGGCTGGTAACAGCTGGGCAGAAGGTCGCACACATGCATTGTAGCATATGAGAGACAGAATGTCTATAATAAGAAAAGTTTAATTTTGTATTCGTAGCTTCCGCAAGAAGTGCTTATCATAATTTTTAAGTGTGGAGTTTGGTAACAGATACAGTGAAAAATAAATGGTGTTGTCTTCCTTCTGGAAAATTTTCATTTCGTTATAACAATAATTCCATCGTTCCGGCGTATCCGGATTAACTAACAGCATTTTTATTTGAATACGAAATGACCAGCTGCTTGAATGTGTTCGTGATGACATGGATCTTCTCGTCTATAACACAATGTGATTCCTATAGTGTGGGTATGTTGTTAAACCGTCTATTTCTTCGGGAGCTAACCTGGGAACTGTCATCAGCTAATTAACCACACTAATAACGGAAAACTCTTACAACTTGCGTCATGCGAGATCCAGATTGCAATTACCACGTTGCAGATTTCTTCTGTGTTCGGGGTATTTAAATATAGGTCATAGCTGATTGGAAATAATGCTTTCGTAAGAATGGGCCACCAGGCGCTAACCGTCAAGATGAAGGGGAAGTTTACGTCAAGGCGAGCTACCGGATATGCTCTACTATTACAAGAGCGCGGCACTGATGTCTAACACTGCGCGGGTGCCATTAGTAAGATGGCGGTTTTCCTAAAAGTATTTATCAAACAGGGAGCATGAGGTGAGTCACCGTTGAAAATAAAAACAGATTTTGTCTTCTTTACCAATAAAACATACGGTCGATGGGAAAAGACGGCCCCAACATAACCTTGTCGATACAGTCTGTGTGGGCCTGTCAGGCGCAAAGCTTGATCATGTCAGAAAGCTGCGTTGTTTTCCGCCACTCTTATTTGATCATACAGGTATTCACGGAGGCAAGGGCTAGCTTAATCTGGCTGGCAACGATTTTTGTATAATTTTGTTATATGGACAAATCCTGAGGCAACGGGGTATCGAGGGGACAGAGCAAATGAGAGCTTCCATGGAGGCAGTGAGGGAGCTAGTTGGGCATCGTTGCTGGACATTGCTCTGAGACAGTCTGACGAGGCTCGATGCTCTGACCTCCTGAGAAGGAGGCTACCCGCCTGGCACTAAACTGCCGTGAGAGCTTCGCAACGCGTCATCGCAGCGAGATCTGCGCCACAACATCCGCGCCACAATGACTTAGTAGCACAGAAAAACTACCTGTATATATGACTCTTGTACCAATGCTCATTCATTTATATTTGATTTTTTAAAGTTTTAGTTCTTCTTTTTTTAAAAAATAGAGTAAGCAAACTGTTTTTATAAAGTGCTTTGATTTGTCAGTAAATATTTTAAAACTAGCTGGTACCCATTACTTTGTTCGTGTTTGTAAAGAATTTGGATTGACAGCTACCAACATCTAACAGCCATAGTGCACGATGGGAGACACGATACCACTTTCGCACACAAACACCAATGGCCTATGCTATGTAGTTGTGGCAGCAGAGTGACATATACGGAGACACGTGTCTTCGGCCGAAATACGAAAATGCCCTGAAATGCCCTGCATCGACCACTTTTAACCATCATATCTCCCACATCCCCACAGCTATCGACATTCGGCCAACGTTGTGCACCACAGGAAACTCCATGCTACTTCCACACACAAAGACCAGTGATCCGTGCTAGGTAGTGGTGGCTGAAAAGTGAAATATAGGAAAACACACGTCTATTTTAATATATATATATATAAGATTTGAGATATGCCTTCCTTGCTTATCTATCAGTCTACCTATCTATCTATCTGTTTATCTATCCTGTCTATCTGCCTATCTATCTATCTATCTATCTATCTATCCTATCTATCTATCTATCTATCTATCTATCTATCTATCTATCTATAAAACGAAGACAGGATATATT
Organism: Vandiemenella viatica; assembly: GCA_031002005.1. Classification (NCBI taxonomy): domain Eukaryota; kingdom Metazoa; phylum Arthropoda; class Insecta; order Orthoptera; family Morabidae; genus Vandiemenella; species Vandiemenella viatica. The sequence goes on along the minus strand of JARYHS010013630.1, from coordinate 289,764,857 downwards.
GGACTTATAAAAACTCGGAAACTACGGAACAGATTTCGATGGGGTTTTCACCGTTTTAAAGCTTAGAATCCTAATTCAGTTGTATGGCATGTCTTATGTATCAACGTTAAATAACGCAGGAGCATTAAATATTAAATGAAATTATGAACGTATGATGACGAATCCCAAAGATGGAAGGATTAGTTCTATACTTCGCACTAAACACACAACTAAATGTCTCTGACCATAACCTTTAATGAAAGCAATAAGATAACTTTACAATAATAACTATTTTGCACACTAAACAAAACTTGAATATTCTTTCCATTAATTCGGCATATTCAATTTTTAAACGCCATAGATAGCCATAAAAACAACAGATATTTTCTTTAAGCACGATCTCTGGACAATATCTGGCCATCAGCAATAGTCTCCTGTTTACGATAATATTATTCCGGATTCACTTTTGATAATTATGTACAAGGCTGAATCTGCGGAGTTAATCTGCCGTTTCGAGTAAAACGTGTATCTATTCACTTGGCAATTGAATAAAATGTGATTTTCTAACATAATCTAGCGTTGTTCAGTAATGTAAATTCTTAACTAAATTAATGAAACTTGATATACACGAATTTTTTTCGGACGAATAAAAATAGTTTTCGTCCAAATAAACTTCATCCCATCCATTTCTTAGTAGGGGACGGGTGAATCTAGGTTTGCATTAATTCCGAAAAAAGTTGCCACGAATTTTACGAAACTTTGTACAAATGTTTTTCATTGCGGGAGTAAAAATAGGGTACGGATAAATCTACGCTAACTATACCGGGCAACGCCGGGAACTCCGCTAGTATTTAATATTTCATTCACTACCATTTTTACTACAATCCTACTATGAAAAATGTGGCGTGCTTATTAATAATCAAAAGGCTGCTAAAGTAATTAAACTAAATACCCTACAAACAGACATTACAAAGTCAAATGCGCAGTGCAATCATTTCATATGCTGGTGAACTGATCCTTCGACCACCTTTTTAGGTTCTAGTGTAAATAGTTGGAAAATAAAAGTCAGATTCCTCAAAAACTGTTATCTTCGTATGTAATGAATATTATTCGCTCATTAATTCTGCACTGATCCGCTCCGGTCCAAAATATTAACAGGCTTCTCTGCAAAAAATAGTTAATCACAAAGGGCAGCTTCACACACCATTATTCGGTGGTCAAGAATAATTGCGAAAAATTTATTCCGTGTGGTTGAAATTAATTTTTCATCCTTCCCTTGCTGGTGCAAAAAAAACTAATTGGAATCGGTACATTTAATTAGTGATTGAAGAAATCAATGCCAGTAATATAGATATTTTTTTCCAAATGTTTTCAAACTGTAAGGTACAGTCTCATTCGATGCCTCCGTATACTGGAGAGTGCTATGGTATCACGATTCATGAGACACTTCATTCCTTATAACGTGTTATCATATTTGTTTAAAAAAATGTAAAGACGCTATTAAAAACAAAACAAAAAATGTTCACCAGAATTTCTGTATTATTTTTTCATATATATATATATATATATATTTTTACGGAATTTAGAACGCATGATTTTCTCACACAGTAAAGTACAGCATATGATCTGACAGTTTACTTCACCATCTCGCCACCACGTCGTATGGAGGAGAACACTATGCATCAGCTCTGAAAGGTATCATACCTTCACTCCGTCAGTGTCTCACAGCAGTGCTCACTTCGATAAGTGGTGGTTTGGTGTCCAGTGGCGTTTTTCTTGTTTGCTCGTGTGTGCGCTTTAGTGAAAATGTTTGAGCTGGTATTAGTGTAAACAACAGACAGTAAATCGCTTGTGAAACAGGGTAATATTGGAAGTAAAATACGAGAAATTTTTATTGCAGGCGTATGAACACAGAGGTTGTTGAAAGGTTTGCTGAGGAGTGGTAACAAGTGACTGATGATGGAGGATAGCGCGGCTAACGAGTTGAAAGGAGTACAGGTTGCCTACATTCTTAAAACAATTAAAGTGGTTAGTATCTTAGATTACTGTGAGGGTAGTATGGGAAGGTTAGATGCAAGTGACTGGAAATTTTCGACAACAACGAGTTGCCCCGCATCACGACGATGCACCTGTGCACAATGCAATGTCTCTACAGAAATTTTTTTGACAGGGAACAACTATGGTTAACCATCCTGCGTTCTCACCTGTCCACAGTCCACTGACTCATTTTTTTTACCTGAATATCGAAGAAGTTGTTGAGCAGTCACTGGTATTAGTGTATAGATGAACACTTTGAAGGTTACTACAGTGGTATGCAACAATACGATAAGTAACAGGTTTTTTTTAAAAAGAGGATGAGTCCGAGGAGGAACTAATTATCAAATTAGAATATAGTCAAACGTTTTATTACGTAATCAAACCGAGCTTGGTGGGTGAACGGTTAACGTTCTGGCTTCGCATTCGGGGAAGACGGTGGTTCGAATCCCCTTCCGGGCATCCAGATTTGGGTTTTCCATGGTTCCCCAAATCACTCCAGGCGAATGCCGCGATGCTTCCCTGAAAAGGCCATGGCCGAATTCCTTTCCGTTTCTTGTCCCCACTCCCCTCCCTCCTCTAATGACCTCGACGTCGACGAGGCGTAAAGCCATAAATAAAAAAACGTAATAATATGTACATAGAGATATAGCAGTAATGTCGTTCAGTTTTGCTTTTGAGACTAATAGTCGTAATTTTCGACTGAGGATAATTCTAAATCCAATGCCGACCATACACTATAGCACCCCTCAACCAACGTCGCCCACACACATGCGGGGATGTTCAAGGACACGGCCGCTCACTTCCCCGTTACGAGCCGGACCCTCGTGTGTGTGATGGAAAACCGTCGGTATACCTGTAAGCTGACGGGCCCTCTAGAACTTTCAACCGGGCTAAGTCCCTAGGGGCCGTCTGAAGGGTCATCTGTATCTTTTGGACATGTTTTACCATTAAATCTGCAAAATATTGTACGAGGAACTGAAGTATGATTATATGAAGGTAAATTTATGTAAATATTTTCGTTTATATATACAGGGTTTTACAAAAAGATACGGCCAAACTTTCAGGAAACATTCCTCACACACAAACAAAAAAATATGTTATGTGGACATGTGTCCGGAAACGCTTACTTTCCATGTTAGAGCTCATTTTAGTTTCGTTAGTATGTACTGTACTTCCTCGATTCACCGCCAGTTGGCCAAATTGCAGGAAGGTAATGTTGACGTCGGTGCTTGTGTTGACCCCGGTACCAAATGTAGAGACTCTTCGTGCTCGTATTGTGGACGGCTGTGATACAATACGCCCTTCTCCAGGGCTGCATCAGCGCATCAGGGATTCCATGCGACGGAGGGTGGATGCATGTATCCTCGCTAACGGAGGACATTTTGAACATTTCCTGTAACAAAGTGTTTGAAGTCACGCTGGTACGTTCTGTTGCTGTGTGTTTCCATTCCATGTTTAATGTGATTTGAAGAGAAGTAATAAAATGAGCTCTAACATTGTGGTGTGACAGAGTCATCCACAATGAATATTATTAAGTAATTAATTAATATTCAGATTTTCTTGGTAATATTCAGTTATTAAATTGTAAATATTATAAATGATAGGGTTATTTCATAGGTAAATAATCATATATTAAACCCGGGCAGCCAAAGTTATTATTGTTATATGGTTTGGTTTCTGCAAAACTTGCTCTTCAGAAATATACATTGAATGTAGGAAGTTGGAACGGCAGTTTTGAACGCTCAGAGGACGGGATAATGCCCAGTGTCGCCGACAGGCCGACGCCTATGGCTCACAAAAGGGGTAGCGCGGGAAACCGTTACCTGCCGGGTGTACTGACCTCACCCTTTCCCAGTTCCTCTTGCAAGGCCAAGCGAAATTTGCGGGAAGCGCTTAGCGAATGTTAGCTGCGATACGAAACACGTGATGATGGACATATATCAATGCACCAATCGTGAACGGCTACAGGGGTTCACAGTGGTTAATTCACGGCTTCTGTTTCATGAGCGGAGAGGAAGCTGATTTTGCCGGAGAAGAGAACACGACGCCATCTTCAACGACACTTGCTGCCGAGACGAGCTGCTGGGCGGACGTATCTCCCGATACGCTCGTGGCTGTTGATCAGTGACTGTGTCTGATCGCATACAGCTGATGGGCTGGAAGCTGATGTGCTAACGCGGACATATCCGCTTACTTGGCATTCGTTGCTGCAGTGGTACTGAGCGTGCCACACCTCATCAAGAAGATGCTATTATGGTAAAGTACCGACGCATGGGTCCACAGTTCCATTGGGTTTTAACAAGGCTTGCTAATCCGTAAACGACTCCTGAGATAAGACTCTGCTCTCATCCTAAAATCACTGAGCTAACCAAACTTTTCATGTTTTAACTTCAAATTCGAAGCATCTTGCTCATTGTTTTAAATTCAAGACGATGCTTTTAACTTTAAAATGGCGCCCTGGGATTCTTTGTTTTGTGAATGTTAACTTCAACTTGTTGGCCTGTGATGCCACTTTGATCGGGTACTCCTTGTTTGTTTGTCTTTGGATTATGTTTAACGTAACGTTAACTATACCCGGCCTTGTATAAGCCAGAAGACTTAATAAATTGAGTATAATATTTGTGTAAAATAATAATGGTTCTAGTTCACCCTTTAGCTAACCATTAAATTAAAATCATATTCATAATTCATAAATCAGGAATTAATATTTTGATAAAAGTATAGAGGAGTATAAGGCTTTCCCCCCCCCCCCCCACAGGCTTCTCTATACAACATGGAAAGTAAGCGTTTCTGGACACATGTCCACATAACATATTTTCTTTGTTTGTGTGTGAGGAATGTTTCCTGAAAGTTTGGCCGTACCTTTTTGTAAATAATGAATAATTTAAATCAAAGAAAAATTATGGTACACCTTTGGTTTGCAGAAACCCTACGCCTCTCCCTCTTTCAACCAAATTAATTTTTTCCAATGTTGTTTATACATATACTTTCATATATATAAATGTAGTTTATATATATAACTTCATATCTACTTGTACAAAGAAATTATTTATTATTAGTTCATTTTAAGCGAGGAAAAACAGAAAAAAGGAATTTAACATGGGTTAAAACTTTTAATTGTTATTCAAAAATATACTCCCATGGAAGCAGTATCTAAAGCATATCTATTTCCTTAATGATGAACTGCTAGACCTAGTCATTATAAGGGTGTATCGTGATACAATTTGCAAGATTATTCTCGTGGTCCTTGCTTACGATTGTATACTGCGACTGTACACTTATTGATGCATAAGATATAGACGGATTGTTCGAAACATTACGTTCTACTAGATCTGTGTTCTTGTTAATTCGTTTAACAAGGCTCTTCTTAAAACTTGTTGTATAAGAGATTCAGCTAGAACTCTCTGTTAGAAATTAACTTGCCTAACTTTAGCTTCTACATTTTTACCAACAAAAATTTGTTCGTCATCGACGTCTTCTTTATTCAACGCTGAAATGCGCCTTGAAAAAAATCTTCTTCCATTTTTTTTTTTTTTTTTTTTTTTTTGCTTCGTTGGGTATGATTTAATCCTGAATAATGAAATATTGTTAAAATAGTTATTTATAAACATCAGAAATGATTTTAAATATTAATTACCACTGCAAAACCTTTTGTTGCAGTTCCCTAAAATCAAAGAAGATTGGAAAAATGTCGCTTAAGGGTTTAACAAAATTATCATTTTATTAATTATGGAGGAGCATTAGACGGGAGAAATATTCGCACTAAACCGTCACCTAATTCGGGTGCAAAACATTAAAACAACATTGAATAGAGAACGATATTGCGAATACTTCAACACAGAAAGCCAAGTAAATTGGCAAGATGGAACGATTTCATTATTATTATTGTTACTCCGCGATTCATTAAAAGTGTGTGGCTGAGGGTGCTTTGCACCTAACCAATAGGGTAATGGTTTGAAAGGGATATACGTAACTAGAAGTATTTGCGACGGACTCGGCTCACCGCATTCCACGACTGCCCGTTTCCCCGCTGGTGTAATGCCACAGTCCTGAGTCCAGGGAACAAGCACGCAGAAGTAATGTAGTGGGCAGGCAGCCAAGCGTACTCTCGTGCTGGCCACCCTCAACGAAATGCCGAGCTCTCCCGACCATCAACTTTCAGTCTGTGACAGTAGTTTACAAGTTGCGTTACTACTTTTTGCTGCTTTAAATGAAATTCGTAGTTGTTTGATGGCTTGATTATCATATCAGTTGAGCCAAAGGTTTCAGCCCTTGAATCAATTTCTACCTTTCTGCTTACAACTACCCTGACTGTATTATAGCTCATATTTTAATTATTTTTCAAATGGAGGTCAAAATAACTCAAGCTGAAAAATTTATTGTGCAAGGAATTATACGCAGTCACAAAGTAACTGATAAACTGTACACTTTTTTGTATTCTTTAATTTTTTATGCTAAAAATGGCTGTTTTTTTTTTCCTTTTTAGAGACTTAGGTGCAGTATCAAAGTCTCTGTTGGCTTGTGGAGTTGATTCCTTTTACTTTCATCTTTAGTATCCTGGTTAAATAAAACGCGAAACACGATGTGGGATACTGATAAACTTCATCCTAGTAAGTCCGTAGAAATAACAGCAAAATATTGAAACGGTGAACAAGACGGTTTGTTATACAGCTATAGATTTAATCTCTTAGACAATATTTTGTTATTACCTTCCTCACTGACAACAAAGAATGAATCGCAATTTTACTTTAATTTTATATCCTTGAAATATTAACGACAATAGCTTTGTAAATAGATGGTACAATGAACATAAAATCCAGATCGTTAGTTGTGTTCATTAGGAGATTGTCTGCAAATGTGCTGTTTATACTTCTTTTTTATACTGAAAACATGCAACATCAGGCCTCATAGTACACTACCCTTAATCCATCCAAATAATCACAAACAGATTGCAAAAATAATTGGAAAAAAATCCATCAAAAAAATTTTCAAACTGAATATAGCATTTCAAAGGAAGTAGCCAAAAAGATGCTGAAATAAATGATTTTATACCATAGATTCCCTAACATACAGCTCTATGATACGTAATGTATTCTTTAATCTGTGCTTAAATCTGTACAGCTTTGTAGTGAAATGTAAGAATATGATCAAACTGTCAAGAGTTGTAGGCGGGGATCTCTTGTCTTTTCAGATTCCATTCGGGTTTGATAAATTACTACGAGAATGGTTTGTTATTCTTGATGCCTATGTGTACGCTTTCCTTTTGTACAATCGGATTCACTTTGTAGATATTTGTAGTTAGGACTATCAGTCTAGACTCTAGAGCAATCAGAGTAAGCACCTAACATGTAAAACATTAAGCATTGTATTGAGGGATCCTTGGATGTATGAAATGGTTTACAGTTTAAATTTGGGTTTCTTTATTCGTGGTCATCTTCACTGAGTTGCATTAACCATGTATAGTTTCCTATCGGCATTACTTTCTGCAAGTTACGGTATGTAACGACGCTGTTTGTAGTCGATCACCACATCATTTACTGTTCTTTTTTGCTGTCGTTGGCACTTGTGGGATTTTCTAATTCAAAATCGATTTCAGTAAGTCGTTCTTGTAAAATTCCTAATCGAAGTACTGATTCCTATGTTTGCGCCTCGTGCAAAGTATTGGTGTTCCACGACGGAGATTTCTCTGACATTCGTCATCTCGATGTCGCTTTCACTTACCTAATACTCAATACAGTGGCCCATCGACAGGTTTTTAAGCAACCGAGACAGCACGGGCACTTGGCAAATAGAGAGCTCATTTTCGCTATCGCTCCAAATAAAATTATCTCATTCAGCAGGCAATAATCTATTCTTTGAGTAAGCGGCTCGAATTAGACGATGACCTCACGCGAATTTTTGAAACACAGTTTCAGCTTCCGCCGCGTGATTTTCTAGCATTCTCTACGCTGCTTAACTCGTTTATACTGTTTCATGGGAATCACAGGGTAGTTGGTAAAACCATCATTCAGGTGTATACGTCTTGTGTATTTCGACTTGGGTTTTTGTCAAGCATAGTCTGAAGTTAAACGGACTTTTGTTAATCTTAAAAGTTCATCCCATAGCCAAAGACAATTATGTGATACTCACCAAATACACAAAACTTGAGAGCTGTCTATTGAGACTACTACTAGATGCATCAGTAGTATTAGTATCGTGTGGAAGATTCAAGACGCGTCAAAAAGAATCTTGGGCACTCACATTTGGAGCAAGTATCCCGTTGCTCCCTTGGAGTAACAAATTCTTTGATTGTTCAGCTACTCAAGCACACAATTGGTATTTTGATATAGACATCATGTTCGTAGCTGCAATGCCGTGCCGATTTTTTCGTTATGGAAATAACGATACTTTAGTCCTTTAAGGTTCGAATTCCGAAAAATTTCTTTCTTAAAATATGATGTGACCAAAGTGGAGACCTTAATCGTTAAAATGCTACTTCATTTATCTTTTTCAGTTAGGTATCAAGGGAGATAAATAACTCGTGAGACAAAAACGCGTAATAGAATTATTGATTCATTTGCCATTTAAGGGTGGAATTCCGAAAAATTATTTTATTAATATATGATTTCATAAAAGCGGAGACCTTGATCTTTAAAAAGATACCTCATTTATCGATTACGGTTAGGTATGGCTTGTAGGCTCTAACAACAACAAAAAACTTTATAGAAATATTATATATGGTTATAATAAACAACTGCAAGCGAAACAGCCTGTTATAATTACGTAAAATACTTTATGTCATCGCTCTTTGAGTGAAGCCAATTAAAAAAAAACATCAAATCAGCATTTTTAAGGATTTCCTTCAAACTCAGCAGACTGCTACATATTTGAGATTCAGTGAATGACGGTCGAGAAGCAGCACAAGCAGAGCGGCGTTGAATGCCGTCATGAATGCTGGCAGGAGGAGTACGTCAAGCTGTATACGTTGGTCTGTAGATGACAACCGCCAAATCACAGAAGCTACCTGTCTCTTGCAGAAGGAGAACTTACCACACCCCACGTCTCTCAAATAGCTGATTCCTCCGTCAGGAGTAATCAAACAACTATCAAACAAGTCACCACCACAGAATCCAAGGCTCCATAAAACAATATATCATGTATTTCTCGTCACTCACTACCAAAATTTGTGTGTCTTTTACTTAATCACAAATTGCTTAATAAATTTAATATTTTTGCTGTCTTCTATACATTAAAATCAGTTCCCACATTTCTTTCCAACAACCAGTCGTAATTACATTTGAGAAATGGTGATAGTTGATTTCCTTAAGGATCTTATATATATATATAATCATAACTAGTAAGTGCATCTCCATCCACTGGAAACATGCTGAATTAAATCTGCCAATGAACAAGGTTTTTTTATATATTTTGTTAGAAGAAAGCCTTCATTCTCACTCTTTAATGGCAATATAAAAATGTAGATTATATTCAATTTATAGAAGTAATGTTCTTCAATATGATTCATTGATCTACAAAAACAAAAACGCAAGTAAAATACAAGTAAACAATCAGTGCGTTTTTACGAATAACTGGATTGCTCTTAATGAAATATTCCACTTACTTTTTCGGGATTCGCGCTGCTTTTTTCGATGTATTACTACCAACGCTTCGGCGCCCAACCTGGGGCCTTCATCAGGGTTGTATACAAGTGAAGTATCACTTGTGACGGTTTACACACAACTTCGTCCTTGATATCGCTAATTGTGCTGATTACCGGCAGCGGGTGTCAGCTGTTCCAGAGATGTTGTTGTCGTTGGAGATTTTGTGTCGCGATTATCCAAGAGTGCACATTTCCACATTTCGCTTAAGCCATAGCCACAGTATTAATTGAAATTTTTGGGTTGTTTGAAAATTTCAATTGATTCCCTTATTTTCCGTTCAAGGTTGTGCTATTACTTCGGTCTTATCCCATTAAATTTTATGATCTTCTTCTATCTGATGTTCTGCTACAGCTGATTTTTTTGTTTGACCGACCGAGTCTTGCGTGACGACAATGTTCTTTTAGTCTTACAGTAACCGCTCGGGAAGTCTCGCCAATATACACCTTTCCACAATCGCCGGGTATCTTGTATATTCCACTAGCTTGTAATGGTGGTCTACGATCCTTCTCTGATCTTAAAATGCCTCTTATTTTGTTCTTAGTACTATAGACCGATTGAATATTGACTTTCATCAGCACTTTTCCTATTCTGCCAGTGACTCCTTTTATGTAAGGTAAAAAAGCTTTCTTCTTTTGTTCTGTTACCTTTCCTTGAACATCGTTATTGCTCCTCTTCTTACTGCTTAACGCGCTGTCTATCATTCGACTACTATACCCATTCTTCCGCAGGATCCCGTGGATGTGTTTCCTTTCCTCTTGTATGTGCTCTTTATCTGCTATTCTTTCCACCGTAAAAAATAACGTTTTCATCAGAGCGCTTTTTTGAGCTGGGTGGTGATGTGATGCAGCATTTAAATAGAGGTCTGTGTATGTATATTTTCTATAGACAGTGTGTGTTAATTTTCCCTCTTTTCTTTTCACCAGAAGAAAGCGAGTTGCCCATTAGTTTCTAATTCCATGGTGAACCTCATTTTCGAATGGATGCTTTTAATATAGTCCAGAAAAACTTTTAATTCCGTCTCTCCATGTGGCCATATCACAAAGGTATCATCTACGTATCTAAACCAGATCAACGGTTTGTTTCTAGCTGTTGAAATAACTTCACCTTCAAATTTTTCCATAAATAAATTTGCTACTACCGGTGAGAGGGAGCTGCCCATAGCTAGTCCATCTAGTTGTTCATAATAATTGTTATCCCACTGGAAATAAGTAGTCGTCAAACAAAGCTGAAACAGCTGACACCAATTGTCATTAAACTCTTGTTTTAATATATCAATAGCTCCCTCCACTGGGACGTTGGTAAAGAGTGAGACTACATCGAAGCTGACTAGAAGATCGTTATGTGAGAGGGTGACATTCTGTATCCTGTCAACAAAAAGCGCCGAATTTTTGATGTAGCTCTCTGTGCAACGTATAAGGGGTTCTAGTTTTTTCGATAAAAACTCAGCTAATCCATATGTTGGGGAGTCATTTGCACTAAAAATTGGACGCAGAGGCAAGTCTTTCTTATGTATTTTGGGAAGCAATAAAAGAGCGGAATCACCGGATTGGTGATTAGTATTTTTTGTTTAACTGTCTATTCAAAATCTAATTTATTTACAAGTTCCCTGGTGAACTTTCCAATTTTTCGGTTGGATCTTTGTTCATCTTTTTGTTTGTCTTGTCTGCTAATAACTGAAAAAAAATTTCTTTGTAAGTATTAGTATACAAAACCACTGTACAGTTTCCTTTGTCGGCAGGTAGAATTATTATGTTCTGATTTTTCTGTAACTTATATAAGCCTTTCTTTTTTCCCGGTGATATTGGACGGAGGGGGTTTTGCTTTCTTTAAAATAGTGGCCACGTCCAATCTTACATTTTCTGCTACCAATTTTGGAATTCCCTGTAATGCCTGTTCTACACCGATAATCACTTCTTCTTTCGGAATTTCACGTGGAGTCACTGCAAATTTGAACCTCTATACTTAAATTGAAACCTCATCTTCATTTAATACCACCAACGATAAATTCTTGAAGGCTGTCCGGTGTATTGTCTTACGGTAATATCACTATTCTTCACTAATTTTTCAAATATAGCCTTTTGTGAAATAGTTGCCTTGTATGAAGCCTGCTAAAAGCGTAAAATGTTGGATCGCTCTTATTCAAACCAATCACGATATAAAGTTTAACCGGAAGGTGGAAGGTTGACAATCGACTGGTGGCGATACTCAGTTACTCGTACCTCCGAGATAGCAGTTTCTCTATGTAATAGGGCACAATTGGGTGAACCAGAAAAAAGGGAGGGGGGGATTATTAGAAATCTAAAATAATTCCTGAAAAATGGAAAATACATATAATAATGCTGCTAAAAGGGGATCTAATAGGTTACTAACTAGAACCATGAATTTCAGACACAAAATAAAACCTCATTTATTGAGTCTTATGGCCTTACAAGGTCGGGTAGTAATTAACGTTACGTTAAACACAATTAGATCAGCAAAAACAAGCAATACCCGACGTTTACAATTCGCCGGAGTAAGCAAACAAAACTGAATGAAATATCTCAAACAAGTAATAAAAACAGCAAAGTTAACATTGAAATAATATGGCAACACAGGCCATCAAATTGAAGCTAACATTTTACTGTGCAAAGGAAAATCCCAGGGGGCGCCGTATAAAGTGAATGAAAAGCATCAAAATTGAATTAACAAACAGCAAGATGCTTAAAAAAAAATTGAATTGAAATATAAATCCAGCTAGCTCAGAATTTAAGTGGCGGGAGCAGAGTCTTAACCCAGGCGTCGCTTAAGGGCACATAAGTCTGTTAAAAATCCACTGGATAGTGACCGTCGTTTCTGGTACATTACCATAGTATCATCGCCGTGATGGTGAGCGACAAACACAATGCCACTGCAGCAATGGAAGCTAAATAAGCGGCTACGACCGCGTTATTAGCATAACTTCCGAATAATGGCAAGCATGCCACTCGACATCTCGCTTTTCCAAAGCAAGAAATGATCAACCACAATGATCATCAGAAAGCGTGCCGGCTAGCACGTCTGTTCACCAGCTCGTCTTGGACCCAAGTCACGTCCGTTCATCAGCTCGTCTTGGACAGAAGTCACGTCCGTTCATCAGCTCGTCTTGGACAGAAGTGTTCTCTCAAAAATGGCTCCTTCCTCTTCCTCGGCTAGTTGCTCGCCACATGTAAAAAGAACTCCACGGAATTAGTATTGTAGCCCCCAATAAATGTTCAGGATTGGCTAGCTACACATTTCCGTCGTCACGTGTTTAATATCACGCGTCGCATTCGCTGACTCCTTCGCGCGTTTCCTACTTGGCCTTCGGGATAGCGGCAAGGTGGGGTAGTTCGTTGACCGAATTCCAACGGGACTCAAGCCGGGCTGGCCCGGCGTCACCTTGTCGCCTCGCCTGCTCCATTGTTCCACCCTCAACGGTCGAAATGGCAGTCTCTAGCCTTCAATATTTAAGCGTTCTGAGCCATGCGTTTACAGAAAATTAATTTATAATAAACTATACCTTTGGCCGCCCTGGTTTAAACATACATTTAACCTATCCAGACAACCCTCATTATTTACAATTATTTACACATTCCAAGATTAAATAATTAATAAACTTGAATATAATAAAAAAGGAAAAAAAAAGAAAGAAATATGAATATAATTAATAATGATTTGATTATATTCATTGTGGGTGACGCTGTCACACCCACCCAATCAAAATAAAATTATGCCAATAATTTTATTTGAACTATTGTAACCCTACAGTTGCATCAAAATCATTGCCTACATTATAGTTTCATGGTTCCAGCTCACTCAAACTATCGCATACATGTGACCTCTTTAAATATGTAAATACGACACGTGACTCTGGTTAACATAAATAATGAAATGTCTTATTCTAATATGCAAAAGTAAAACAACATAAAACATTGACAGGTACATAGATGTAAATGAACGACAAAATAGATCTGTTCAATCACTAAACACAAAAAAAAAATAAAGATGACGTAAGCACAAGATATTAACATTAAAACTAGACAACTCAATTAATTATTTACAACGGGCTATGCAAATCTAGCACATGTGTTGAAGTTAGATACAGCAACAACAAGAATAAAGAATGCACCGAATGTCCATTATCAAGGCCGACACAAGTATGCCGAAACCACACAACATGAAAATCGAATGGAAAAGAAAAATCTTCCGCGAATTTACATAATTTAATCCTTCCGCGAATCTACATAATTATCCGTACAATACAAAAGAAAGACGGTTCTTGCAAAATGAACTATATTATGCTTTCCAAACTACACTCGTAGCAAAGACATTATAGCGGTGAAACCAAGCGATCAGCTGTTTCCACTTTGCCCGCTCTGTTGTTGTCAGTAAGCGCTGTCCCGTTAGGCTCGCGGCTCAGGCTACCTGTTTTCGTTTAACCTGATTACGATCCTTCCAGGAAAACTGGCGGTCGGCACAGCTGCGATTCCAAACAGCTGAGCGTCCTTTACCTGTTCTCGCTGCGTTAGCGCTACGCTTGTTAGGCAATTACGTGTCTTAAGACTGACACTCTCACTTTCTGAATATATGCTCTATGCTATTACCTAACTAAATGTACATTGATCCTTAAGCTATATTTACAAACATCCGTCTAGGAACTTGTAGACTATGCTGTGTGAAACGGGCGCAAATTCCGGGCATTATGCGGGCCGAGCTCCGTTCTGCCGTCGGTCAGCATGTAGCAGTTTGGGGAAATAATCCGCGCTACTGAGAACGGTCCCGAATACAGCAGAAAGAACTTGGAAATTAATTTTCGCTGTGCGTCAGACGGGGTCATAGTCCTAAGTAGCACCTGCTGCCCGACGCTTAAACGTTTGCGTCCGCAATCCGTCGTGCTTGCGTTGCCGCTTCGTAGCTTTCTCTACCAAGAATTCATGTGCTTTCTTGATGTCATCCTCGGGATTCTTCTCGGGTTGATCCTTATTTTACATTGATACGAATCGACGCCGTCTCATCCCGCACGAAATGATCGTGAGTTTCTCATTAGCATCGGCATAGCTTTGGCTTTGACTGTGGTGCTGTCGTCAAGTTTCTCGTCAGTATCGGCATAGCTTTAGGCTTCCGTGCTGGCGTCAAGTTTTCCTCTTTCCCGCATTTTGTCGGTTGGGTTCTGTGGTATGAGATTTTGCTCGTCAGCTGATGCGCATATAGCTCTTCCTCCGTTATTCAAATTGCCTTCGCGTCCCGCGGTGTCTTGCATTGGTTTGGAACTATTTATTCCAAGGCTCTGCTCACAGGCCTCATGTTTCCAATGCAACACCTCCGGAACCAAATTTGTCACCGTCTTATTTCCCCAATCCAGAATGACTTTACGTTTTGCTAAGAGGTCGCATCCAACGATCACATCTTGCGTCAAACCGGGTACTATAAGTAGTGGCAACATTAACTCGCTATTCGCGACTTTCACGGGGATTAGCGCTTGCGTGCTAACGATCTTTTCTCTCTTTCCTATTGCAGGAACCACCGTAACTTGCGTTGTGGGAATTACTTTTAGCCGCGGATTCTTATCTTTCAAGCGTAGCAGAAATTTCTTAGACATTACGGAGACAGACGATCCCGAGTCAATTAAAATATTCGCCCGTATGCCATATGCAATAATATCTACACGGGGACACTTCGCGCGCGCCATGAGGCTGTCGCCGGATACCATATCTTCTTCTTCGTCGATATTTTCCGGTCCTTCGCCGCGCCAATATTCCAAACTGCCGAGGCAAATGCTGTCGGCGTTTGCAGCGTCCCCCGAAAAATCTCATTGTGACGGCGGGGAATTAGACGCGTTGTTAACGCCGCCCACATTTTCCTCCGTCGCCTTTGCACACATTTCCGGTTCCGCGTTTTCAATTGAGATCGCGTTCACTGGAAATTCTTGTGGATACGCGGATCGGTTGTTTCCCGACCGCTGATGATTTTTATCATCCTTCCACTTGTGCATTTCCGTTCTTCCATTTCTTCCCTCCATTACGATTGCCGGAATTTTGATTGGAAGATTTCCCATTCTGTCCATCAGCATAGGAAGCTTTATTGCCGCCATGCGGTCGCTTAGACTCGCTTTGCGCTTCGCCATGGTTTCGTTCCGCGTCTTGTCTCGCCAGATTATCGGCCATTTTCCCGATTCTGTCAAGGTTACCGACGGTTTCTAGCAGTTCTGGTATCGTACGAATGACCACGGGGTTAATGAGTGACTGCACTTGTGGACCAAAGTGCGCGATCACCATCTCTATGAACTCTCCGTCCGTCATTTTGTCGTCGAATTGCCTACACTGCACCAGCAAAGTTTTCACGTAGCTTTCCATCGAATAATGCCACTTGGGAATGTACCTTCCTTGGTACAGCTTTATCCTCGCCTGGTTCTGGATCTTTTTCGACCAGAAGGTCTCAAGAAACAGGACTCTGAATTCGGCGTAAGATAAGTTAGTTTCGGACGCAATTTTCAGCCAGAGTCTGTCTGTTTCTGAAAATGATTCCTCGACTAACACAAGCTTCATGGAATCAGGCACTCCTTTGATTTCGAAATACCGCTCCATTTCGGTAAGATAAATCCTAGGATTTACGTCTTTGCGAGACCCAAAACGTGGCAACTTAAGCTCGATATTAGCTGCAGCGTACTGTGCGTAATTCGCGTGAACAATACTCCCGCTAGCGTTGGTACTACTCACTTCCTTCATTTTGGATTCCAACTGCGCCAGTTTTGAATTAGTGTTCTGCGCAAGTGTTTGCTGTGACGCTTGCAAATCCTGTTGTGCCGTTTGTACTCGTTCAACCGAACTTGTGACCTCCGACACCTTTGCATTTACAGCCTGCAAGCTTCGTTCAGTATTGTCCTTAATCTCGTGGACAAATTCCGAGATCTGACCGAGACTCTGGTGGCTTTCTTGCCGCACGTGCTCGACTAGATTTTTCGGTCGCGTCCAAATCGCTTCGAGATTTCCGCGCTTGATTCCTGCAATGCAGTGCATGTTGCCTGAATCGTATCTGTGCGTCTCTCCAACACTGAAACATTCGCTCGCATCTCCGATTTGAATGCACTCATTTCACGGGTCATTTCCTCGCGAAAAACTGGACAATTTTCCGTCCATGCCCTTCAATAAAGCACTTTGTGATTCAAATTTTTGACTTAACTCCTCCCGTTGTGAAGCTATTTGTTTAGTTAATTCCTGCCTCAATGAACCAGAATTTTGACTTATTTGTTTACTCAATTCCGAAGCTAATTTCTTGTTCATGTCCGCCATCGCGTCAAGTATGCTTTGAAATTGTAACGCGGGCTGTGGCAATTCTGCCGCGCTTTGCGACGCACGTGTTTCAACTTCTGCTCGCATGGGTGGATTTTGAACGGTTTCATTGTCTGGGGTTGGAAAAATTCCTAACTGTTCCCCATCTAATGATGCATTTGAGTGAATGCTTCGCGTACTAGGAGTATCATTACACTCGTCGTCCGCCAACGGCATTTCGTGTACTTCCGGTGCTTGATCCATCGCGTTCAGTTTGCTCGGAAATTTTATGAACAATAGATTGATCTGCCCTATTAATGGTGCGCGATCTCAACTTCATAGATTTGATCGTAAGATACAAAATTTCAACTCCGAACAATTTGAACAATCGACAACAAACAAAATACAACCGGCACGATTTAACTCGAAAAGTACAGCATTAAACAAATTTCGCGCATAAATCCCTTCAACATGAAATAAAACCCATCCAAAATTAAACAACAAGGAAAAACAACGATGTTTCATGCGACACAAATACCTCAACACATGAGCAAAATCAGCATAAAGAAAAATCTTAACTTTTACCATGCATTAAAATTTCAAAAGCACTGACTCTATCTTTAATTTTAAACTAACCATGCTTGATGCAAGTGAACGAAAATATACTTGAACAACTGATTGAAATAAATCACACATTTAGATTTAAATCAAGCATGGCAAACAAAGCAAACAAATTTCAACATAAAACTTATTCTAAAATAATAAAATAAATCAACACAGGTCACATCCATGGATTTTTTTTAGACTTGTGAAATTCTCAAAATAATTTCGACTTGCAAAAGCCCGAAACGTTGGGTGCCAATTGTAATAAATACAATTGTGGGGTCAACCATGTGAATATCAGTTGCATAAAAAGGGAGGGGGGATTTATAATTAAATCCTGAAATACGAAAAACATTTATATAATGATGCTAAAAGGGGATCTAATAGGTTACTAACTAGAACCATGAATTTCAGACACAAAATAAAACCTCATTTATTGAGTCTTATGGCCTTACAAGGTCGGGTAGTAATTAACGTTACGTTAAACACAATTAGATCAGCAAAAACAAGCAATACCCGACGTTTACAATTCGCCGGAGTAAGCAAACAAAACTGAATGAAATATCTCAAACAAGTAATAAAACAGCAAAGTTAACATTGAAATAACATGGCAACACAGGCCATCAAATTGAAGCTAACATTTTACTGTACAAAGGAAAATCCCAGGGGGCGCCGTATAAAGTGAATGAAAAGCATCAAAATTGAATTAACAAACAGCAAGATGCTTAAAAAAAATTGAATTGAAATATAAATCCAGCTAGCTCAGAATTTAAGTGGCGGGAGCAGAGTCTTAACCCAGGCGTCGCTTAAGGGCACATAAGTCTGTTAAAAATCCACTGGATAGTGACCGTCGTTTCTGGTACATTACCATAGTATCATCGCCGTGATGGTGAGCGACAAACACAATGCCACTGCAGCAATGGAAGCTAAATAAGCGGCTACGACCGCGTTATTAGCATAACTTCCGAATAATGGCAAGCATGCCACTCGACATCTCGCTTTTCCAAAGCAAGAAATGATCAACCACAATGATCATCAGAAAGCGTGCCGGCTAGCACGTCTGTTCACCAGCTCGTCTTGGACCCAAGTCACGTCCGTTCATCAGCTCGTCTTGGACAGAAGTCACGTCCGTTCATCAGCTCGTCTTGGACAGAAGTGTTCTCAAAAATGGCTCCTTCCTCTTCCTCGGCTAGTTGCTCGCCACATGTAAAAAGAACTCCACGGAATTAGTATTGTAGCCCCCAATAAATGTTCAGGATTGGCTAGCTACACATTTCCGTCGTCACGTGTTTAATATCACGCGTCGCATTCGCTGACTCCTTCGCGCGTTTCCTACTTGGCCTTCGGGATAGCGGCAAGGTGGGGTAGTTCGTTGACCGAATTCCAACGGGACTCAAGCCGGGCTGGCCCGGCGTCACCTTGTCGCCTCGCCTGCTCCATTGTTCCACCCTCAACGGTCGAAATGGCAGTCTCTAGCCTTCAATATTTAAGCGTTCTGAGCCATGCGTTTACAGAAAATTAATTTATAATAAACTATACCTTTGGCCGCCCTGGTTTTAAACATACATTTTAACCTATCCAGACAACCCTCATTATTTATAATTCATTTACACATTCCAAGATTAAATAATTAATAAACTTGAATATAATAAAAAGGAAAAAAAGAAAGAAATATGAATATAATTAATAATGATTTGATTATATTCATTGTGGGTGACGCTGTCACACCACATCTACTCTACTCCGAATAATGGGATGCCATAAAAGAACGAGTCGTTTCGGTTCGCGATATACAGTTTGAGCGTTTCTCTAAATGACTGTTCTGTTTTAGTAACAGATTTATGGTTAAAGTACGTTTCGTTGAGTCATTTACTTTATAGAACCTATCGGGAAATAACAGTCAGTATTTAATTTACCGTCCAACTAAGAAAAGTCTATTCCAGGATTAACAGACTCTGCAGATCCTCCTATGACTGGATCACTCAGGCAGCTTCGAGATAGGGAGATGCAGAGGGCAAAGCGTATACGCGCCGAGAATATGTCAGATACGGGACGGGGGCAGACTTTCTCGGCTGGACAAAGGTGTCAGAACCCACGAGCTCGACGCTTCACCTTACCTGAGGTGAGCTAACTGCCTTCTGCTTTCACTCATACAAATCGACGGAGTGCGGCTACTTTCATTTTCCGATGATTAAGGTATTTTTCACATACTGAAAACTGTTCAAATTGATATGAATTCATGTGTTTTCTGCCTTCTTTTATTTAATTTCAAATTCCCCTTTAATCATTAATTCCAATAACGAATAATTACCATATATATATACATATTACACGTATTAGTACGTGATACTTGACAATTTGTTACGATTTGTATCGTAAATAACATTAATTGAATATTCAGATTGGTAAACTTGACTGCAGGTGGCGCACATTTAAAAGACAGGACGGCGTGCCAAATGAAAGTATTACGGCATTTCTGAAATAGTGTGGAATGTATCCAGAGGCACCATCTTTCTTTCTTATCCCTTATAGGGTAAAAAATTCTGTCATAGTAGTTCTTGCCTTTTTGGGGATTGCCTTCTTTAACTTACTGTTTTTCTGGTTCTAGTTATTTGTTTGCTTTTTGTGTTTTTCTTTTCTGTTGAACCTTGTTTATTTATTTTAATATTATATATATATATATATATTTGTAACGGTCGCTTGTGAGGCCCTTCTTCTCTTTCATATTGCGCAAGAGAACGAATAAGTTGATTTTTGCTCACTTGCATTTTCTTGTAGACGTTCACTGCTAGGTGTTCGAATCTTCCTTTGAGTGTTGGAGTTCCCGCGATTGCGTGAAGGACATCCGTTGGGAAGCTCATCTGTAAGTGGCGGGCCCTCTTGCGGGCATGATTTTGCAGACGCTGTAGGCGGTCGATGTGGGTGTTAGCTGCATACGCCCACCCTGGGCAGGCGTTCTCCATTATAGGGCTCACTAGGGTCTTGTGGGACTGTAAACCTTTTATGTGTTGAAGTGCGCAGCGATCTTGAGAGTGTGAAACAGAGTGAGCTAGTGAGACCATTTCCTCAAAAGTTGCCGAACTGCGAAAACGAACAAGATTTTAAAAACGTGTATAAGAGATTGGGGAAGATACTCAGCGAATAGCATAACGGACTATTTTCTCAGCTTATTAATGTGTGTGTTTTTCTGTTATGCATGATATATATCTGAGAGCGTCGGTTTCTACGACAACCTAGTTTGGTCGGAGTTTCTTTGGACGGAGGGAGCGGATAGATCTTACGTATGACTTTAATCTACCTGCTTTACGACGAGCCATCTTGTTCTGCAGACGATTTGAGTTTGACGCTGCTAGAATCTCGAAAAGTTTTTTTTAAAGTGTTGCCAACTCATAAGCGTACATAGTTATCTAGAGATCTTAAGCTGTTTCCACATAAAAACTACGTTTTGCTTAAAAAAATTAATAAAACTTACCATCGCACAGTGTCAGAATGATACTCCGCTTATCTTTAGAGGTATTGAAATATCCCAATAGTGAGTCACTAGGCAGGTATTTCTAGTTAACAGATGAAGAATGTCGATAGTGACCTATTTTAGCATAAATTCCGGGAATTTTTCTCTACAGGTCTCGAAAATGGAGAAATTGCAACATTAAATTTCCGAAATACAAATTTAAATTAATCCGTTGCACTAAACGTCCAACGAATTTTTTTTTAATTTTAAGCTGATTTAAATTATATAAATAATTTTCTCGGGCATCTGAATGTTGTTTAGGGAAACGAACGGCAGAATTACATGAACTGAAAGTGGATGGCCTGTGAATTGATGACTCGTCCACGTCGAGATTCTCCGGCACAATTAGTAATTAATCTTCACAGGGCCACTCATGAGACAATTTCATACCTGTATAAAGTTAGTGTGTTCGTTGCAGTTGTGATGAGGAGCGATGTGATTCTGGAAGTATATTTTTGTATAAATGTTTGTCGTTATGTAACCTTATCCCTTGGGTGCGTGGGTGTAGTTACGACTACCTTTCAGCAGACTGTAATTTTGAGACAAATTGATAACGGTATCTCATTAACTTAAAGGTCAAAAGTTACTAGTTAAACATGAGTTAGTTAAAAAGTGAAAGATCACTGGGCTGAGATGAAATGGTTTTTTAGTTTCCATGAAAAATGTGGCATTTATTATTTATGTGGTACTGACTAATTTTCCTATACCCATGAAGGTTCCAACAGATTACAGTCCCCGCTTTATAAGCATCAAATTATGCATCCATGCGTAGCATTATCAAAAATTTTAAAGTTATAAAAATAAATAGATATCGGCGAGCTTTCGGTTACAGTGCAACCGTAATTTTGATTAAGTGGCAATAAAAAAAGTTTAAAATTCTGTCTAATATGGTGACGGACTTGGTGACAGGCGATTGAAAGGACTGTACAGCAACGTGGGAACAAGGTTTTACCTAAATGATCTCGTGTTGCCCTGTGATCTCGCCCGCTGTGTGATTTGTAGTCGTGATGCGGAAACTTTACTACTTCTTAAGTGTATGGTGATGTGTGATGTGTGGTGATGCAGTCGTGATCTTCCGCTAAACGTAAGGGACAGTAACAAGAAGGAAGACCCAAAGAGGAAGTGAGATGTGTTTTCATTGAATCTTGAAATACATTTTTCTACAAGGTGCCATTTCAATTGTTTACAAAACTGCTACCAAAATTCATCTTTATCTGCCCTTCTAATTACTATTTTTAGGAACATGACTGCTTGAAGAAACTCAACTGCCAAGAGTATTGTACCGAAAATGATTTTCTGATTAATCTTAATCGTTTTATGATAGCGCCTATATAAAATAGAAAAAGGACGTATTATTCTCCTTTCTTCTGACTGTGTTTAAGTTCAGCTTAATTACGGCTAGAAGAAGAGGTACCCAGTTCGTATAACTTACGTAATGTTTAATGATACAGTTTCAGGAAATTCAGCTTTCTTAACCGGTATCAGTAAGCTGTATGTCAATGGTGTGTACTGAGTTGTAACGATACCGAAATAACAAACTTCCGTTGATGATCATTCATGACCGAGGGATGGGGATCAGGGGCCCTTGCGGCACGTTGTCGCACAACTTCCGAAAAGTAATGAAGTTCAGAAGTGTATGGGGTTCGAGAAGACTATATTAACCCAATAAAAGCAAATTTCTACCACCCCTTCAAGAGGTATTCTGCAGACTTTTATTATAAGAAACCACCTACAGTTTTCCCGAAATTAGACCGGATGAGACGGGATTTGGTCAAGGTAACATCCACACATGGGATTAGAAACTACTGTCCCTGAAGTCTGATGAACAAGAAATGATCAATGGGAAGAGGTTGGAGGAGTTAACTGGAAAGACAAAAATATGTATTCTGACCACAGACAAAGTTCTTGAATGATATTCAGGTGTCTATACTTCCTGCAAAATATTCCGCAGATGAAGTAAGACCTCATTCTGGTCACCGACTGAGAAATTCTAATGAATGATGAAGGAATAATTGATAGAAACTTTCTTCAAAGCTGAGTGTGCAGTGTACGAAATCTTAATAAGACTGGTAGCTTACAGAAGTCTGCAAGAGCCATGAAATTTAAAGCGAATCGTCAGCATCGCAGGAAGACGCTAGTGAAAATTTCTGACGAAATTGATGAACTTAGGGGGCATCCATAAATTACGTGAGGTGTTTTTCCGGATTTCCGGACCCCCCCCCCCCTCCCCTCTGGTTGGTGAGATCTGATCCGGTGAGACCCCCCTAGAAGTCGCCCTCGCACTGCTTGACAGACTTTTTTTTTTAAGTCTCACCCTTCCAAATTTCGACAAAAAATCCTAAAATCGACTTTCGCGTGTTTTGCAGACCTTTTTTTAGCTCTACAGTCCAACAATAATTTCCAAAACCTCACATGAGATTTCCGGTGACCCCCTTTCCCCTCCCTCTTGGTAAGATTTTGGGTGCGATTTAGCCGGACCCCCCCCCCCCCCGCCCTCCCTATTTTACCTCACGTAATTTATTGACGCCCCCTTATCATGTGCAGGAAGAGTTTGGAATATCTAATAATCATGGAGTACAGAAATACAGTAGTTCAAGAAGTAGAAACGAAAATAGAGTAAGATTTTTTGGTATAAGAGAATGAAATAATCGATAAAGTAGGCTAGATGGTTAAACAGAGATTCAGAAACCAAGTTCTAGATTGTGAGCCATACACCGGAGCTGACATAGCCTCTAACGATAACCAAGCAGTTACGAACTGTAGGTTAAATTTCAACAAAATAAGGAAACAACAAGATCAGACAGGCTGGAAGTAGGGAATTTAAAAGAAACTCTCATTAAAAGGAAATTTGGTAAGACTGTGGACTCTAGTTTAAGGAAAATTTATCAATGAAATTCAACTGACAAGAGTGTAGCATGTTATAAGGAGATATAATCAGAGAAGAAAAAGAAACATTAGGGATAAGCTGTCTTTGGTCTTTGCAGAAATACTGATTTTTCAGAGACGAAAGCACAAAAATTCCGAAGAAGAATGGCTAGGAAAAAAAAAAAAAAAAAAAAAGTGTAAGGATGGAGAGAAGGAAATGGGTACAGGTATATTCGATATGAGTAATCCTGTTCCGGCTATAAAGATTTCCACTTCATCCTACTGGAGTTGTGTTCCCTTGTCTTTCACAGTGATGGAAATGTCTACAAATGTTATTGTTTTTAGTTCATGACTGTGATATGTGTATGTTCAGTGTAGTATGTTTTTGCGTTGTGAGTTAATTAAAGATGAAGCAAGGGAGAAGGTGAAACCATGTACCGCCGCATTCATGCCTACTCTTTCGAAATAAATCAATGGGCCGATAGGCTTATCGTTCACATCCAATGGACTATTCACCATCAACAGTGCCCTATACTCCAGCAACAAACGCACGACGTATGAAATTTAACGCAGGGCTTTAGTACACAATTGGTGATCTTTAATTGCGCACCAGTACCTCTCCTGCTCTAATGCCCGAGTCTTGACGCTGAACATGACCTTCTCCGCCAGGACTGGAACCAGCTAACTCCGTGTCAGCGCCGGACACCCTCAAGGTGACACAACCAACCCAGCCAACAAATCAAACTCTTAAATATAATTCTCTCGTTGTGTCCTAATTTTTTTAAGTATTATTTCACTGCATTCAGCCACATGTATAACATAATACATTTTATGAATATATTTGTTGGTAAGTTGTTTCGTTTGATTACCAAAGGTCATGTTTACAGTTTTACAATTTATTTGTTCCATTAATTTTTCTGCCTGGAAACTACACAAGGACTCAGATTTCCTATAGTGTATGGAAATTTTTGAGATGAAGTTGCATTTACTGAACACACTATATCTACCCCTGATTTAATTTTCTAGTTTAAATTTACATTATTCCAAAAAGTGTCACGCAGATGATATTTATACGCACAGGTGCTTATCTGTAATAAGTGTAAACCAGTGACCGTATTTTTGGTACGATAATTGGTTTCTCAGTTGGCAGCCAGGTTAAATGTCTTGAAATGTCTACTTTTGCCTTTGGGGTTTGTTAATTATCGTGACAAATGACGATATGATAGTAAATTGCTTCCTTTTCTTTTAAAAAGGAAGGTGAAGGTCATCAACCCCTTGTGGTGTGCAGAGGGTTATACGTGAAATAAACACAATGCCACCCTTGGCAGACCTGCTTAAAACTGCGGAAATAATCGCATTGGAGCGTTTTAGGGATAAAAATTATTTCTTATGGTAGGAAGTCATTTTCCTGAGATCTGATCTTGCTGCTATACGAACTTGAGCCGTGTTTGACCCTAAGTGTTTATTCTGAAAAATCCGAAGAATTTCTTTGAGGTTGAAGGGACTTAGAAGTACTTAATAGGGGCAGACAGAAACGATCTTACTGTATAGCAATCTATGTATATAAAGATGAATGTATGTATGTATGTTTATTTGTTTGTTTGTTTTTCATACAAATCCACAGTTTTAATCCGATCTCGATGAAACCTTGCACACTTATCCTTTGAAACAAGGATGAAAAAACTGTCTACATTTGATTGATAAATTTTCAGCTGAATCGAAGTTGTCCGATTCAAATTGGGCAATTAGGAGCCGAAATTCGTAATTAAAATGACAAAAATGTTGCCGAAAAATTCATAACATAAATTGTGTCGATACCACAATCGGCAATACTCCGTGCGCCCCAGCGGGCGCGTTTCTACCCCGGTCAAGCAGGGCTCAGCCCAAGTAGCCCTCTCGCCACTTCGCCAAGCAGTTAGCTCAGCGGTACCGCGCGCGGCTGTCAACTGTGCAGCTCGGGTTCCAATCTTCGTCCCAACGACTACAATTATTTAACTCACTTTTCTTCAATTTTCCAGTGTGTTCTAGACCATCTATCTATTAATTCTCAAAGGATATTCCCATCCACAGTACTTTTGAACTTAAAGTAATATTTTCACTTTTCTGGGATCGGGTCTAACTTTGTAGAATTGTGTATAAATTTCTAAACAGTTCAACAAAATTCCAGAAAATTTACAGTTAGACAATTTTGTACAACTTATGGAGCTCTCTACCATATTCTACAAATTATATTCGGATTTCTTTACGTCACTATGCCAGCGCTGTGGATATTTCGTAGGCAGGCCTCGTTTTACAAGCGGCTGGGAAGGCTATTCATTCTTGAAAATTCAACCCCACACGCCTTCTAAAAAATGAAAACATAAATAATTTTTCCTTCGCGTGAATGATGGAATTTGACAAGGAAACACTTTGTATTTGTGGGAAGGACAAAGAACATTTTTGTCTCAGTATGGATAACAGTTGTAGTCACGAAATTTTGAGAACTTATCGATTAGTGACAGACAGACGGATGCGTGTGTTAATCTCTAATGTTACGTCGGTTGCTCAAGCTGTGCTTATCGCGCGATCTGTTAGAGTATGTTTTGTTAGTAAATTTCGTTTTGAGACAAAACGTATTATTTAGTATAGATGTCGATTTGCTCTGCACTGTATTATTACTTTGTGTCTGTCTAAAAGTTTTTGGCACCAGTTTATTTTCTCTTCTTTTTTGATATGCCTAGTGGGCGTATACCTAGCCTGAGGTGGAGCTTTAGCAGAGCAAGAAGAAAAGATCAAGCTGATATAAAGCTGCCCTTAGTTAACCCCCCCCCCTCCTCCTCCCGGTTCCACCTCCCCGCACATTCGTTTGTTTTCTGTTTTTAAAGATGTTGGAAATTGATTCTCTTCATGAGACAGGTTCGACGGTGGAATGATATAGTGATGACTTTCCTGTCATGTTATGCCCACTCGGTGTTGTTGTGGACCAATACTACGTTACTAACAGCTTTCTATATTCAATTCTGGCAATGAAATTCTAATTTCAAGCGTACGACGTCGCAGGTATCAGCTAGTATATATATATATATATAATCTCATATCAATATGCTGTTATTTCAACGTGCTTCCTGTTCATTTCAGTATTCATTATGCCATTTCAAGACAGTACTAAGGTTCACTTACTTTCAGTACAGTCTTCGAAATGATGAGAATTCCTTTTTTTTTGTAATTTGAAAGTCATCTGTACAAAGCGAAAACTTTCTTATGGTATTGGAGAATCAAATTCCGGGCCCCGTGTGCAGCCCGATGAGATGACTACACCTTTCATAAACTACACTTGCAAAAAAAATAATACACTTATTACCATGCGGAATGCAAGTTATTTGTTTCGCAGATCGATGCCAATATTTAGCTCCCCCACTTAGAACGGAATCACCAATCACTGATAGAAGTATGGTGATTAAAGTTTCACATCCTTAAGAGTTTCATGAGATTTCCACGACTTAAATGAGGCCACACCAGTTCAGATTGAAAATGGCTGGGAAAAAATGTAAATAAATAAATCTCATGGTACTAAAACACCTCCACGATTTTATAAACCTTTACTTGCTCGGCGTAATGGGATTAGGCTGAAGGGGAATCTCGTTAATAGCAGGCAAACTGTTGATTCATTATGCGATTAAAACGACACCATTGAAACTACTTTTTTAAATTAACAACACCTTAAAACACACATTATTTTGTTCATGAAACATTACAGTAAAATCGTTCAATTGGTAAAAATAATAAAGGTTTAATGAATGAAAACTTTTGTAGTCAGCTACCAAATTTGATTAGTGCTTCAGATAAGACAACATCTTCTTATAAATAAGTAAAACCTGGTTTCAGTTAATAGAAACTTCATGCAATATTTTAATTCCCAGAACATGAGGGACAAAATTCTTGGTCTCCAAAGAAAACAAAATAATAGAATTGAGTCATTACAGCTAAATCAAATAATGTAACAGAATGACGAAAATGAGTCATTACGTACATTTTTATATTTACCATGTAAAAAGAATAATAAAAGGAATAACTCTGGGAAAGTCTCGTTGGAGTAACGGGTTCATCCCAGCAGAAGACCGCCAGCTTAAGGGAATTTCTCTCACCTCAGGTGAACGGACTACCGTTGACCACGCCACCGGACCTAGTGATGGTCGAGGTTCCGGAGTGTACCGACTAACTCCGAAATCGTGCGGGTCTCCCGAAGTCAATGTTGGCCAATCGTCATAGCTCGTGCAGGAGGAGCCGAATAGCGAAGCCAATCAACGGCGGACTATTCTCCACGTTATTTTCATTTCCATGAATTTCTCTGTTTGTTAAGAATCCCTGGGAAGAGACGAGGCTACACGGACGCCACGGAGGGACGGATGCTGCAGAACTGCGGAGGAACTACTTGATGATCCAGCCTTCAGAGTGGAAGGGGTGCTTGGCTTCCGACCCCAGAGGTTGGAGCTACTGGAGCCAAATCTTCCAAGGTTGGAGATTGTTCTGCCTTGGCATCGAATCCTCCAAGGGTTCGAAAGAGACGTACTGCAGCATTGAGGTCGCTTGGCAGTCAGTCTGTACGTTGCCTGAACGAGGTATTGCCTTGTCCGCTGTAGCTAATGTGCTATAACATTTTCGCCGTCGAGGAACGCCTTTCGCCATCACGGTAATGACTTCAACGGACAGTACAGTGTGATACTTGCGTACAGTCATTGAGTGTAACCCTGTAACGACCTTTCAAAGGAAACTTTTATTGATTGGGAGTTCTCGCCTCCGGCAAGTATTGAGCTAGTTGAGACAGACTTCAGGAGCTTTCCTATAACCACACTTGGTGGATAATTTAAAATTATCCTGGCGCCTGGCATTTGCAATCTAATGTAGTTCATGTTAGTATTGTATTTAATTTTTGAAATTAATTGTTATTGAAGGGAACTTTTCATTCAAACCAAGTGTGAAGCTTTTGTTGTCCAAAAGGAATTAATGATATTGAATTTGTTTCATGATCAATTAGTAATGTGGTAGTGCTTAAATTTTGTTGTTTGTTTATTAATTTTGGCAATTGTAAGGGGAGGCTTTGCATGGTCATAGACTTGAGATTCCTTTTGTTAGTGTGAAAAATATATAAGCCTCAGGTTGTATGCCAGTACGAGTAGCAAATAAATTAGCAGCATAGGGTTATCGTTTGATGATAAAAAGAGGAGTTAGAAAGTTTTCACCCTTTCCCCCCCCCCCCCTCAAAAACAAGACCCCGCTACAGTAAGAACAAATTAAATTTTGTAGAAATTAATTCTACACAATATGCAATCACTATGAAAACATTAGGGGAAGTGTTGTGATTGTTCCCCGCCAGTATCTTGTAATTTGCAATCAGGTCGTAACGTACGAAACAAGAAACATCTATAGAATTAGAAATTGAAATTATTGAGTAAAATCGCTCCTGCTCTCCAATGTTTTTGGTCAAGAAATAGCCCATTTTATTGACAACAGGTATTAAGCATAATGTTTTCTGTTTGGCAATACATTTCGCATCTGGTATTCGGGTGGGCGTGAGTTCAAATCTTCATCTGGCCATACCGATTTCGGTTTTATGACGTTTCCCGACATCTCTCGAGGCTAGTAAGGTACCTTCAGAAAGCCACGGCCCAATTTGCCCCCACTTCTTTCCCGCCCCAACTGACCTCTATGTTCCCCAGGTGAAAGTCCTAGGCAAAATTAAATCAACATAACGTAATATGATTCCATGTGTGATACTGTCGCATCGTATTTTTGTGTATTTTTGATCCATAAAAGGATTTTTTAGTTTGTCGAGAAACAGTTTCACGAGGACTGAAATTCAATTTTCATATGAGGTAATTAATGACTTCTTCTGGTAGCCGCACATTGCGAAACCCCCAACGGATAATTTCGTAGAGAAAATATAGGAAGCTAGAGTACACTATCGTGATTTTTCTATTTATTTGTCATGTGAGAAGCAGAGAAAATATGAAAATGAGTATGCCTTAAATCCAAAAAAAAAAAAAGAAAGAAAAATGTCTATTCATATCATGGAAGACCAGAAATTAGTAACGACAAGAACGTCCGGTGCGCGTGGCTCCACCGACTCCTCGGGAATGACCCGGCTTATTCTGGTAGCCCCGCAGCGTTGTCTGTTAAGTGATCTCCAATGGCAACTGAAGTAATAAAAATTAGACATATTTTAGACCTGAAATTTCGATACTATATGTTAATAAACCCTAAACTGAAATAAAAGTCAATCTGCATGTTTGGTTTTTGCATTTCACGATTCTTTTGCAAATCATTCAATCCAATACTTTGATGATATATGCTAATAAACAGTAATTTCACATTGGTAACCATATTTTCAAAATTTAACACATGAATCTTATAGATTATTATTATTATTGTTGCAGCTATATCGATCCTTTTTTCAGGATGTAGCCTCTCTAAGCCTAATGAGCTATATATTAGAATTTAATTCTACATAGTGTTGCTGTAGTTCTTTCCAGGCCGATCGATCCTGAGCCATCCTCTTCCAGTTCACGCCTGTAACTCGACGTATATCCTTATCCCAGCGATCCGGGGGTCTTCCGCTTGCTCTTTTCAGGTTTCTCGGTATCCAATCCAGCACTACCGTAGTCCATCTTTCATCTCTTTTGCGAGCAACATGACCGGCCCATTGCCATTTTTGGGTCATGACTCTTTTTAAGATGTCTGTTACTTTAGTTATTGAATGGATGTGCACGGCCCTTTTCCTGTCTCTTCTTGTAAACCCTAGCATTGCTCTTTCCATACTTCGCTGGGCAGTTCTCAGTTTTTGCTTCATGTGACTGTTTAGGGTCCAAGTCTGGTAGGCATAAGTGAGGACCGGTAATACACATTGTTCAAATACCTGTTTTTTAAGATGTACTGGCATGTTCGATTTAAAAAACTATGGAATTTCTTCCGTATGCTCTCCAGCCCACCTTTATCCGTCTGTAGATCTCAAGCTTTGAGTCACCATTCATATTGATCAGTTGGCCAAGATAGATGTACCGATCTACGGACTCAATACCAGAATCTTTCATGTCCACCTTGTCTTTATCTTTTTCTGCCCATTTGTTTTGCATGATTTTGCTTTTTGATATATTTATTTTAAGGCCCACTTCACTGCACGCTGCCTCTAGTTCATTTATCAGTTCTTTGAGCTCTTCCAGACTGTTTGAGAGTAAAACTATATCATCAGCGAATCTTAAGTTGTTGAGATTTCTTCCATTTATTCTCAAACCTCGGTTTTGACATTGGATGTTTGACATTGCCAACTCTAGTACTGATGTGAATAGCTTGGGTGATATAGAGTCTCCTTGTTTTACCCCTCTTTCTATTGGGAACTCTTTGGTGACTTCAGCGATGTTGACAAAGGCAATGGAAGTGGTGTAGATGTTGTACAGTAAGTCGATATAGCCGGGCTTGCATGATTGCTGAGTGATGAACTGAATCAAAAGCTTTTTTCAAAATCGATAAAGGCCAAACAGAGGGGCATCTGGTATTTTATAAATATATATATATATATATATATAAATAGACGTGTTTTTCCCTATATTTCACTTTTCAGCCACAAATACATAGCACAGATCACTGATGTTTCTGTGAGGAAGTAGCATGGAGTATCCTATCGTGCACAACGTTGGCCAAATGCCGATAGCTGTGGGGATGTGGAAGATATGATGATTAAAGTTGGTCAATGCAGGCGTTTTCATATTTCCACCAAAAATTTGTGTCTCCTTATACTTATCTTTCCTGCCACAAATACATAAGGTAGACCATTGATTTTTGTGTGTGGTAGTAGCAGTAAATCTCCCATCATCGTGCACTCTGGTTGTTAAATGTCGGTAGCTCTGGGGATATGGGAGATATGGTGGTTGAAAGTGGTCAACCTGCGCCTCTTTCATATTTCTGCGAAACACGCGATACATAGTTTTCAGCGAAAACGGACATAATTCAGCCCGGCTGCTCGACCATTCTTGCACATGCTCAGGGCCAAGTTAAAGTCATACTGAGTAATCAGTGCAATTTATTTTCTGGAAATGAGAAACTTCTCGAAGATGACTACATGATGAGAAAGAGAACGTTTCTGTTTTTCAGGCGGATTCCCAACCCTCCCAAAATGTCCGGATGATTCCGAGAATAATGTTTAAACTCCCGAGTTCCCGGGATACAATAATTTCTCCGGATTTTTAAAAATAAAGTTGTCATTATTAAACTAGATAAATCGCGCTACCTGGAACGCATACCATCGTATAACCGTGCTAGCCAGCCGCCTCCGCACGCGTCTCTGTTTTGCTCAGTCGAGTGATGCGGTAATGTGCATATTACGTCAACAGATATTACTGCGGCGAGTGGAAAATATTTGGTACCTTACTTTATAAAATGTCTCGTGATCTCTCGAAAGGTTAAACTTGTAGCATAGAGAAAAAAAAAGTGCTATGGTTAAAATAGCATACATGGTTGCTGAAAATGGACGATTTCACATCAAACTGTAAAATATGTAAGCATTAATTTTCGGTCAAATTTTACGATTTTGGAGCAGTGAAATATCGTGCCACATCTTCTAAGTACCAAACATTTACTAAGAATGTCGAAGGAAGTCGAGGTATCACGACTTTTTTCCATCTAAAAACAATAAAGAAGAGGATCTAATTACTGCTGTTGGAGTTACTTCAACTTTTCATGGTATCAAACATCATCATAGCCATGTTTTTTGACACCTATTAAACGCTACAATCTTTTCTCATTGGTCGATTGCGAAAGAATATCATGCGGCAGAACAAAAGCGAGCAGTATATTTTATAGCCGGACGTTAAGAATGCTTACCTAATATAAAGACAAGTCAATATTTTTCAGTAACAAGAGATTCCTCAAATAAACTAAATTTAAACATGAATATACTATTCATTAAGATTTTTTCGCAGAACAGTGGTATTCAAACCGGATTATTAGACTTTTAGGAAGATTATCAGAAAAATAGCGAATCAATATAAGACCAAATAATAAATATTTTAATTTAAGACGGTCTACAAGCAAGTCAAATCTCAGCATATTGTGGTGCGTACGGAATAAATGTTTCCGTTTGTAACAAGCTTAAAACTTTAAACACAAAGATATTTAAAGTGAATTTTATGTATCATAGTTCACACAACCGCGTTAAAATTCTTTAAAAGCCCTGTCAGATGATGTTGAATTAATTATTTACAAAGTTTACAGCGAATTTTCTATTTCTGTTTTTGTAGTTCTTTGAGAACGCCACTAAACTACTGAAAGCCGACGGAACATCAAGCACTAAAATTCATGACATTATAACTTTTTATATGCTATTTGAATGATTCACAAATTTTGAAGACCCGGAATACCAAGCCATCACTGGAAGAACCGTTAACATGGGCTGGAATTAGCAGACTGATAGAGTATTTAAGAATTGATTTAGTACTCACAAACCGTACGATGAAGTCTTTGCGAAATGCAACCACATCTCACTGAAGAAAATTGATTTGATTTATGCTGGGTTGACTTCCTTGTGAAATTAAATGACAGAATTCCTCGTCCATAATTTTAAAAAAAAACTTGTCACTTTTATTATTTCCATTCCTGTCTCCAATGCTTCTTGCGAACTCGTATTTAACATAATACGAGTACAACAAGTGTGGTGCAAGGAAAGAAACAGAATTAACATATCTTTAGTAAAAGCAAAGCTACAAATACTACACAATTTTGATTTTTCTTGTTAAATCTTTTATGATTAAATGCTAAAAACTGATAAATATTAGATGCTTCTCGAAAGGACTGTAGATATAAATTACAAAACAAAACAAAATTAACTCATTTTAGTGACTCTGGTTCAAACCCGCCCTCCTTCCAACTGCTCAAATCTCCCCCGTTGGTTCCTTCGATAGTTAGTAACCCTAGCATGTAGGCAGGACCTTTGTGGTAAACATGGCTAACAAGGAAGTGAATTTCTCCGTTATGAATCAGTCGTGAGTATTATTGGATTCAGATACAGCAGAGAGGGAAAAGATATTTCTCACTGATTTTTAGCTGACTTAGCGTTCTGGCCTCGCATTCCGGAGGACGTGGATTCGAATCACCAGATTTGGATTTTCAATGGTTTTCCCAAATTATTCCAGGCGAATGGCGGGATGGTTCCTTCAAAAGGCCATGGCCGGAATCCTTCCGTTCTTTACCCTCAGACTCTTATCGTCTCTAGTAACCCCGTCTCCGATGAGGCTTAAAACTAGACAAATAAAATTTTAGCTCATCTTGTAACTGCCAAGCACCATACAAAATGTGGAAGACATCGTTCTGTTTTTGTTGCAATTATTCCATAGCATATTTTTCGAGCTATTCATCATAACAGACAGATATTCGTGTTTTCAGCGAGACACAGATTTCTTCAAACATAACAGAGACGTTATGCAGCGTTATAAACGAGTCGGCTTTCCGCACTCACTCGTTTGCTGACTTCCGGTTTCAAAACTTCTGCTTTCACGCTATGGGTACAAAGTTTTTGAACGGAACACCTTTACAGTACACATTGTTGTAGTTATGTAGAAAGCATTTATTTTGTTTGAACGAATGATGCTTTAGCTGGGATTTCCAAGGTTTAGTAACAGAATTTTAATACCATCTGAGGGTTCCGTTCTTTCCCGAATTGAATTTTTAACAATCTGTGGCAAAACGTTCTGGCGTTCAATAATGTGAAGAAAAAAAACGGAAATATTAAATACTAGCTGACCACTACCTCGTTCACTAATAAAGTTTGGACTTCTCTCTTGAACCGATTATTTCAACGTTCACAGATTGAGAGCAAGGAATTTGGGGAGGCTTTTATCTTAAATTTCCCAGCTTTCAAACTTCGCATAAGATCAAAATTAAACTTATTGTATTTTACCCCCGCACGATGCGCTGTACATTATTCGAAACGCATTGAAACCCGAACAGCAGGAATCAAGACAGCAAGGACAGGATCGCTGCCAGCGGAACGTAAGTTGTTTCTCATAGTCGAAGTGCTACTTGCGTAAGATATAAATATAATCAAGTAGCTTCTACTTGCTCAGACCGAGATGGGAGGAGGCCATTAACGGCCTCCTACCTATCATTCGGGAGAACCGGGGTTGAACTCGGTTCGGCCATCCTGTCTGAGGTTTTCCGTGGTTTATCCTCAGACACTTAGGCGAATGCTGGGATGGTTCCCTACAAGGCCACGGCCGACCTTCCATCCCCCTTCCCTCCCCGTAGTAGTAGATTGGCTGAAAAGAGTCCCCTATGACTCTCCAGCAGCCCGCCTCCCAGTCTTCTGCTGGGAGGAATGAAATGTTAAAAAAAAATTCTACTTGCTCACCGAGGTTTGGGCAGTGCTATTTCGCACTGCTAATTGCCATTCGGGAGGACCGGGGTCAAACCCGGTTCGGCCATCCTGTCTGAGGTTTTTCAGTGGTTTTCCTCGGACACTCTAGGCGAATGCTGGGATGGTTCCCTACAACGCCACGGCTGACCTTCCATCCCCCCTCCCTCCCCGTAGTGTAGATTGGCTGAAAAGGATCTCCGCGATCCTCCAGCAGCCCGCCTCCCAGCCTTCAGCTGGGAGGAATGAAATAAAAATTCTAATTGCTCATACACTTTTTAACATCCTTTTCATCACTGGCCAATGCTCCGAAACAGAGTTTAGTCAGCAGACAAATCAAAATCATTTCTGAAGGCGCGTACACGGAAAGTCAGCCGATGTGTGGCGCACGACTAGAGGTGGAAGTTAATTTCAAAATCGATAAATATATCAATAGTTGTATTGACACCGTGTATATATCGATATACGATGATATTGGCTGCCTTAAGCCAGCAATATCTATATTTTTCGATATTTGTATATATTATAGGCCCTATTACATATTGATAAATTAGAAACAAATGTGTTAATTAAAATCAAGTAATAAATTTGAGGTAGTTTGTTGACGTGGGTCACATTTTCGCTATAGCAAACTCAACCGCTGTCAGCATTGTTGGTGCATCCATTTAAAAAAAAAAAAAAAAAAAATTACTTCACTTAAGAAGGGCGCAAGTTCAAGAAACCTTTAAAGCATCTAATACACCCCGTTTAAGCGTGTTTTTACATCTGGGTTACTTTAATTTCGATTTTTTTACTTCTCTTTTCTTTATATATTTAACGATATTCCTGACATGTACGATAACATTGTATAGATCGGGAAATTTACTTATAGCATCCTCAGCAAGCACACTAATCATATGAGCAAAACATGGTACATGTTTGCCTGCACCAAATGTCTCCCTGATAGGTTTAATTATGTTGGCATCCGAATCTGTTACGAAAGGCGTAACTTTATCCGACATAATACTCCAATTCGTTAAGACAACAGCCAACTGTTGGCCAATATACTCCCTACTATGACTCTCATTTAATCCAAATATGTCAATCGTGAATGATTTTAATTCATTTTGCATCAAAAATGTACTGCAATCCACAGATAGTATTATTCATAGTTTCATTCCCGCTATTCATACTAATGCAACGGCGGCAATCTGCACGTTTCGCCGTGTCGGAGCCATGCTGCTTGCTACGGTTTGCGTTAGTCACCCCGAACGCGCGCCATCTGATTACTTTGCAACACTTGCCTGGCCCTGTGGGGAGGCACGTACGAGTAACCTTCTTTCCGAGGTAATTAACAGTTCATGATTTTGTTTGTTAGATACTATATCTGAGTCTGCAGGAATATTTTTTTTTTAAATCTGTTTAACGTCTCTCTAACAGCGAGATCTTTTAGAGACGGGAAAGGATGGGGGGGCAAGGAATTGGAAGGAATTCGGCCATGGCCTTTTGAAGGAAGCATCCCGGCATTTGCCTGGAGTGATTTGGGAAACCATGGAAAACCCAAATCTGGATGCCCGGAAGGGGATTCGAACCGCCGTCCTCCCGAATGCGAGGCCAGAACGCTAGCCGTTGCACCACCTCGCTCGGTCTCTGCAGGAATAATTACCATCAACAAGAAAATTTTATATATCTTAACCGAGAGTAGTGGTGTAACGGTTAGCGTTCTGGCCTCGCATTCGGGAGGACGCCGGTTCGAATCCCCGTCCGGGCATCCAGATTTGGGTTTTCCATGGTTTCCCAAATCATTCCTGGCATATGTCGGGAAGCTTCCTTCAAAAGGCAAAGGTCGAATTCCTTCCCATTCGTTGCCCCCTATCCTTTCCCGTTTGTAAAGACCTCGCTGTTAAGAGACGTTAAGCAGTTAATATATATATATCTTAAGTCGTAATGGATGATTAGCGATGATCTGTTCGCTGTCAATTTCATCGTGGTATTGTACACGATTTGTATGTCTAAAATGCTTTACAAACATATTCAAAAATAATTTGTTGCAGTATGCTGATTTAATAGATTTTAGGATATTAGGTTGTTAATAATTCGACGTATTGTCTTAATTTATAAGCTACTTGGTTACGGACATGTGACGTAGCTCTTGTTAATCTGGACACATCCAGGTCTCCTTCTTGCTATTTAGACTCCTATCTAGCCTAATGACTTAACCCTTACGTGTATTCACGAAGTCTTGCCGATCTGTGATTTTAACAACACCTTCGAAATGATTAATGTTGGTTTTGTTCCTTTCATGAAAACTGTTTTCCATTCATGATGACTATTGTGATGACCATTTGAAAGTAGTGCGTCAGATTTAAATATTGTGTATTGGCTGTTCACTTTAAAGGTCAATAATCACTTTTTTATGTCATTCATCAAAGGTGAAATAAATTGTTCCCTGCAATATGGAACTAAAGTAGTATGATTCAGGATTATGGTGTCGATAAAATGCTTTGGATTTATATCTTGATATTCTTCTCGACCACATCTCACAACATTAATCTCTAAGTGAGGCATTTATAGAGCATAAATCAAATTATTTACAGTTGTAGATGTAAAGCCAACTGAATTCCTTGTGCTCGCTTTCCGGGTCATAATTTTTGTTCCATTTGCTCCTGCTACTTTTTTTTTTTTTCTTTTTTTTTCGCATTACAGGATTGGGCGAGATAACACTAACCAGCAAATTGTGCTAACAGCAAGCTGCTGGTGGATAGGTAGCTTGTAAATCTTGTTCAGGTTAGTGATAGTAATACTTGTTAACTCCACTACATTCTACAAAGAGTTTTCGTCGAGTTTCTTCAGTTGCTGCATCACGTCCTTAAATTTTTTTGAGGGTATGATAGCTGAACTGGTGGTTTCTAAGGTAATCAGTACCATTACTGCTGTTACGAATCTTACACGCTTCCCCCTCGTCGTGCTTCGTGATTGATTCGCAGCACGCCGTCAGTAGCTGCTGACCCGCGGTGTCGCGCCGCGGGCAGACAGAGCGAGAGCGCGCCAGTGCGCGACCGCCAGCCGCCACGGCCAGCCCAGTCTCACGGTACGTGCCGCCACAGACAGCCGCATTGCAAACACTACTTCCATTTCCGTTCCAAGCCAAACGAAGTTCTAGATTGTCGCATTAAATTGACTCTATATTCTGCTCTGTGTCATGCTTGCTTACAGCTGTTCGAAATTTATGATTCTTTTTTTTTTTTGGCGAAATTTACAGATCGAGAGTTTTTTTCATGGTGTCTCCTGAAATAATTTTGACTTTTTTCAACCTTAGTGATATTCACATGCTTAGCACAAATTATTTTAAACATTAATATGATCAGCAACAATGAACTAATGCTAACAAAACTTTGAACGTATGTATGCTTTTATGGATTACGGGTCCGATTTTATTCTTTCTGCAGTTTAGATCACTTGCTCTGGAATTATTCAGTAGACACAAATATCCAGTGAAAAATAACGATTAGTATGATAGTAAACAAATTTTGCAACGTGTTACTAACACCCAACTCTGATAGTGATGATCTGTTGCAACAAAATTCCATAAATTTGTTTAACGTTATTTTTTACAAACTGACTATTTAAGAGAGTGTAAAGCCTTAGTTTTGTATCTGCACTTTAAACGCTTTTACAAACATTTAGTAAAATGAAGATAAAATGTCTTTAATGACAGCAAACGAATGATATCTATAGAATTTTCACGCCTAGTTGGTAAACACAATCACTGGTGTGAAAATGCTCGAGCAGGTTTTAGAATCAGATGAAACACGTAACTAGAACGAATGAAAAATCAGGTGAAGTGAGACTTTAGTGTCTATATTATCTTAACAGTTTTTGTTTGAAACGTACAAAAATAAGATATGAGTTTTGATTTTTTGGTGTATATCTCCCCATATTTTTATTTCTTGAACCCCATGCTACAAGACTAATCAAACTAATTATTTCTTTTTATGTACAAAATTCTGTTGACGTACATGTCTAAACTAACAAAGAAACTTGTGTTTTCTTTTATGGGAATCGGCCTTTTTGTCATTCAGCCAATTTACATTACTTTTATGTATATTATCATTAAGTGAAGTAGTTTTATATGACCATTCAAGTGAAGAAAGATACAAGACGAACATGGCATTTGATTTAACTTCCATCCCGCTATGCGGACTCGAACCGGTGATCCTCGGCATGTGGAACAAGCACTCAAATCATTAAGCAACCGAAGCCGAAAAGAAAACCGATTAGTTTGCTTCGTGACAAGTTTGCCGGACAAAGAACGTAATGCTGGGATCTTATTAATCAGACATGGTTATAGTAATTGCCCCGAACCAGAAATTTTTTAAAAAAAATTAGCTCCAGCGGATTTAACATTAAAAACAAAATGACCTGACTCACGAACATCAGTGCATGTAGCTTAATTTGAATTTCTCAAAAGGAATATTGGATAATGTCTTTCATATATTCCACATTAATGCAATCTGTCTGGTGATTTTTGTTACCTTTGCACATATCATTGTTTACAGTTTAGATGGCACTATAAACCACAAAAATGAAATTTTATTTCATCACTATTTAGCTGCGCACTGTGAAATTAACGATTTTTTTACTCCTTTTAAGTACAAACTTGTGATAACATTTATTTAGCTCACAAAACTAGCTAAGAAGTATTTATTGCTGCTATTGACTATGTTCCATAGACATCAGTGACATTAGAGCTAGGAGAAAGTATGGTACTGCGTTAGAACTACTCGCATATCACTGAAAATATTATAACGTTTTGTTTCTAACATTAGCAGTATTTATTGCTTCTAGGATACGTATAGATGCTATAAAAATAGGAAATATGTCTAAATTATTTGATACAGTGCTCCAACAAATTTTATCAGCTCTAAAGGATTTCTTGGAAACCCAACAAGGGTGTGCTTCAGACTGCTAAGATACAAATTAACTCGCAACAAGCTGTGAGAAAGATTATGTTAACAGCATTAAAGCTGATATCACGAATGAAGTCATTGATACTACACCGTTAAAACCCCGGGAAACGAAGTCTGTTGTAAATGCCTTACGTAATGTTTGAACAGAGTCCATGATAAAAATTCCCTACTTGTCGCATATCTGTATAGTCTTGCAAATCGGTGAACCCATAAGTGTTTTGATGTGTTCGCTAAAAACTCACTGCTACAAGGACGCGACAAATTCAGAAAGAATGGGTTCGTTAATTTAAGTCTAATACATTTAGAAGCAAAATTAACACTTTTACAGACTAAAAGCATTACCAAATACGTCACTGCCATAGCTCGGGAAAATTTCTCAGAATATAACTCAGATTTTAGATAATACTTGCAGTTAGGCAGAGCATCGTCACTACAATGATCTGCTAATTTTCTTGATTTTATATAACAGTCAGTTCTTCAATTCATTAGTATACTGTTAATTATAAAATGCGGTATTCATTTAAAAAGTCCCTTACAGAAATTGAAAAAATCGTTTCCTAATTTAGTATTGCAGCTTCTTAAAAACTATAAATCATGATTTTGCAGCAAATTGGTGATACGTTTGACAGTTTATCGTATATTTAAATCTAACTGCAACACCAATACATGGCCACTGCGCTGTATGAAATTCTAACAAAAGGTAAAGTTAATTTGAAACGTCCAGGTTTCTCTATTTATACTTACATCCAGCAACGCTACACTGAAAAATTTTGTGGCAATGGCGTACAGCCATTAGAAGCAATATCTCTGACGCGTAGCACGGGAAGTCAATAGCGAAGCAGGAGATAGAATCAGATGTGCGAAATTGTAGGATTCGTGAAATTTATTCCCAGCTGCATATATCGCTAATTAATTTCCATAGTTGTACAAAGCATAATATAATATTTTATTCATGTGTAGTGTTCTGAATAATATCAGATACAGCAGTAAATTAGTCAAAAATCAAAAGAAATACGTTTCTTTCTGCATATGGTTATTGCATGACTAAACAGTTTCCTTATATTTTCAGTAAATTACTTATGAATGGCAGTAAATTTTCGTGTGGTAAATATTAGCGATTGTGATATTATCTACTGTTTTATTTAGAATTCTTACTATTAGAAATATTGCAATAATTAGTTTCGATGAAGATATTACGTCTTTGTGCACTTTTATTGATTAGGAAGAATGACAGATGAAGATGAGACTCTTGGGGAGAAATTAAATTCATACTCAGTTTTAAGAAGTGAGAATAGAATGGTCATTATTGGTTGGGATTTAAATTTACCAAGTGCAAACTGGGTAGGAAATTAGATTAATAACACAAGGAAATTTGCAAATACCTTAATAACAGAAGCGGTAGAGCAGAACACTAGGGGGCAAAATATTTTTGATATATTCCTAATAGAGCCTGATGATAACCTTGTAGGGTGTCAAGTAACTGAAGGAATAAGTGATCATGAAGCAGTTCTGATGCATACTAGAAGATTCAGTACACCAGCAGCCAAAATTGAAGTGAAAAATAGGTACATTTATAAAAAGCCACAGACTTCGAATTTGAAGCGAT
The DNA here is from genome assembly GCA_031002005.1 of Vandiemenella viatica. Taxonomy (NCBI): domain Eukaryota; kingdom Metazoa; phylum Arthropoda; class Insecta; order Orthoptera; family Morabidae; genus Vandiemenella; species Vandiemenella viatica. Next base: position 289,723,025 of record JARYHS010013630.1, on the reverse strand, counting down.
ATTTCAGAGAACGTTTCATCAAATGGAAGAACCCACAAGTACAGTAGAGACAAGGTGGGAAGCGTTCTAGGAGATAGTAAGACAGGGGAAGAAAAATTTATTCCAAAACAGAAAATAAAAACAACTAAACAAGGATTTAATAATAGCTAAGAAGGTGGCTAAAGATGGGTTTATGAAGAATATTGTTAGTGCAGGGGGACCATTGACTGATGCATCGAGAAGTTTCTATGGCTATGTTAGAAAACGGAGGGGAAGGGAGGGTTTTGAAACGCTTATAGATATGGATGGAGAAGAAGTTACTGAGGATTTGAAAAAGGCAGAGATTTTAAGTAAGTGATTTAGTGAGAGCATTGGGGACAATGAATCAGAAACGGGAGGGTCTAAATCGGAGAACGAGCTTAACAACACAATTAGAAATGAGCAGGCCAAAACATTTTAAATTTATCCTGAGCATATCATGAAGGAACGAACTAAGAGAGCTGAAAAAACATGTAGGGGCTGGTATAGATAATATTACTACAGATATCTTAAAGATAGCCGGATGTGACATTGCTCCTTATCTTGAAACATTATTTAAATTGAGTCTAGATACTTGCTGCTTACCACAGGACTGGAGATGTACGATAGTAGTGCCGTTACATAAAGGAAGGGTGAGAAATAGAATCGAAAATTATAGGCCAATCAGTTTGACATCAGTGGTGGTAAATTAATGGAGAGATTATAATGCAACCACATCAGGAGCGTAAGTAGTTTTCAAGTGGGTAAGATGGCTTCAGGCAAGGATATTCATGCGATTATCAGTTAGTGGGATATATGCAAGATATTTCGGATGAAATGGACAAAGGAGGCCAAATTGATAGTGTAGAACTAGATCTTTCAAAGGCTTTTGACAGAGTGAGCCTTAAACTGGTAGTAAATGAGGTAAAAACTATTGGAGTGAATGAGAAAGTAATTTTCTGATTAGAAGAACTTTTAAAAGGTAGAAAACAGACAGTTAGGGTAGGAAATGCAGTATCAAAAAAAGTGGAAGTAAAAAGGGAGTGCCACAGGGTAGCATATTGGGACCTTTTCTAATCATTAGTTTAATGAATAATTGTGTTAATTGTTTACTATCAGAAATTAGATTGTTTGCAGATGACATAATTCTATATAAAAGATTCAAAACGGTAGAGGACTGTAAACAGCTGCAGGGTGATCGGGGCAGAATATCTAGTTGGGTTGGTAAACATGAGATGAAGATAAATGCAAAAAAGAGTAAGCTTATTAGGTACACAAATAAAAAACTAAAGGTTGATTATGATCATAAGGTGCATAATGCTTGTTGAAGACTCGAAATGTAAATATCTTGGCATTACATTTGATACCAACCTTAACTGGACAGGTCACATTGGAAAGGGAGTAGGAAAATCTATCCAAATTCTGCACTTATTGGAGAAAATGATGAGGGGATGTACGAGAGTAAGGGAATTGGGTTACATAACTGTGGTCAGACCATTCATTGAATATGGCAGTGCAGTATGGGAGCCACGTTTTCAGTGTCAAATACAGGAGTTGGAGAGGGTGCAAAAAAGCGCTGCCAGATTTGTTCCTGGAAATAACCGCAGAATGCAATCAGTAACAGATACGATAAAAGAGCTGGAATGGGATTCATTGGAAGACAGGAGGAGGGTGAAGAGGGTCAAGGGACTGTACAAGAGTATATTGTTGATGAGGCATGGAAAAATTTTGATGTAAGAATGAAAAGTAATGCATGGAAGGGAAAATATGACCATGACCACAAGTTCACACTCGATTTCAGGCAGAATGGTGTAGGAAGATTCTCCTTTTTAGGTAAGAGTGTTAGGGATTATAATAAGTTACGAGAGAAATGATGAAAGAATTTAAAGTTGAAATTTGTAGAGGACAAATGTAGGTGGGTGTCGGAAAGGAAGATGGGTGCGTAGGGAAATTGTCACCGGAGCTTGCGCTGAATTGCAATTTTAATTATGTAATAATTAAATATTATGAGTACAGTATTTTGTCAAGAGAAGGTCACGCTGCGAAATTTTTCTACAAACACTAACAATTTCTTGTTTAGATGTCTCTATCTTGATTACCGAAAGAATTATTTTTTATTTTTGTACACTAGACGTTAAACATCTACTTTGCTCTACAGGGGAGAGAGAGAAATTTAAGTTCTAGCTCTGTCTAGTATCACTAGTGAGCGGTTTATCTTGTTATTGACCATCCAGTTCTCAGTGAACTGAAGTTTAATTCGCCGAAATTTTTAGTTTATTGTTTTCTGTTAATTTGTTGTTCGGAACAAACCTTCGAAAGGCATACTACGTTCATGCAAACATGGCAGCGTGTGTATGAAGATGAGTGGTAAGTGTGGGATTACCAGTTGCATTCGATGTAAAAACTTTATAAAATACTAAGCACTAGCAATTAACCTTACCGTCGGATTTTACGTTACTGTCTACCGTCACATGTGCGTAGCGTATACAGATACGTCATAGCTGTCAATTTCCCAAGATGATTAACGAGGTGGTAGTTTTAAATACTAATGCTGGTTTTTTCGTTTACTTTTTGAAAAAAGGTAAACTTCTTTTTCATCAGAGCTGGCTTGTTAAATGAAACAGGCTAATCATCCATGTTAGTTGCAGTGGGAAACTTATACTCATCTTTTTAGTGTAAGATTCGTTTAAGAAATCGTTGTAACAGTTGTTACGTAACAGTGAGGCTGCACCGTGGCCGGGTCACAGTGCTGATGCGAACGCTCTGCTGTTTATCACTCGTGTCGGATTCGCCTCGAGTTTTTGCGCCGTCTAGTTCGTGGTCGTGAGAAACAATTCCATACTCCACAACGCCGAAAAAATGTCTACCATATTGTTAACTCGTTTTCATTCAGTCCTTTCTATAATTTTAGGTCTTTTAACAAACAATGTTTCTAAAATGGTACTTCATGCAGAGTTACGAAAACTTACTTATCTATACTAATATAAAAGCGATAGTAATTCTGTCTGTTTGTTACGTATTGTTTAAACCGACCCTGGTGAAATTTGTCAAGGAATTACTACGTATCATTAGGATGGACATAGAATACACTGTAGGGATGAAAAACAATTTTTACGAAATCTTGAAAACAGAACTGTGACAGACAGACGTATAGCATGTGTAAGTCTTTGAAAGTCATGTCGCTGCGCAGTCTGATGACTTAGTGGTTAAGGCGCTCGCTTTCAAAAGTTCGGTGTCGGGTGTCGGGTTTAAATCACAATGGAGCCAGAAATTTTTAATCATACGAGCTACAGCAAGATCTTCCGTGATTTGGATTTGACGTTAAAGTGTAGGTCCAACCACGATAGATACGGAATGCACTGCAATTCGAAATTCTGTCACGCAGGTGGCCGAACAATCCTTCGTAATCTCCCTGCCAATAATGCCACAGAGGTTTTTTATGTTATATTAGTCACTCAGGCTTTATTTCTCTCGCAGTCAGTTTGTGTATGATCTGTTCATAAATTTCATGTACAGACATAAGCAATTTTAGCACCGACTACAAACATTTTGAACGAATAAATGAAAAAATGATGGCGCAGGTACAAGGCGAAATACTGGGATATCTATCGGTGGCCAGTGTTGTGGCTACTGCACACGTTACCACATGTCCCACATAGTTCCTTAATTCTTTGGATATATCGAGAGCGCCTTCTTATAAAATAAGATTGGGGTTCCCATGCTGCTGATGCACAATCTCCATGTGCGCGACAGTGCAATAGCACACACCTACAAATAACATATTTGGGGCGCAACGTAATGAAAACTGTGATCGTGACTGGAATAGTAATAGATTATGGTTTATTGATTCCTCGAATTCCAAAAATTCTGACAAGTCTAACATTCCAATATAAATCTTTTATGAACAAATTATTATATTTTGCCGTTGTGTTATCGGAACCGTATAAGTCCACCATACGTGGACCGCCGTAATACGTTCTACGAGTAATCATTCAACTTGATAATGAGGAAGAAAGGAATACACGAAATTCTTGTATTCAACAGCCGCGCGGAATATTCATCATCATCATCATCATCATCATTGTCATTTGACAGGTGAACGAATCCACCTGTCTGGCTGTTTCACCGTGTCGCCGGTCTTCAGCCTCGGTTGAATTTTTTTGCTGTCGGTGTAGTAGTAATCCCGCCCGACTCCGCAGGAAGCACGCCGCCCTCGACGTTTGGTGGATGGAGAGCTGTCTGGAATGAAACAAAGCTACTTACGGCGTGGTGGCCACATTGCTTGCGAGTGCAGCTGCAATGGCTGCAGCAACTTGTTGTGGGAGTGCCAGGACGGCGCTCATGACGGCGTCTAGCCCAGCCGCTTGATCGCACCCTCCTGCACGGCCGGATGGCGAGGCTGTTCGCCCCCTCCACTCGTCCCGCTTTGGTGCCGGACGCGCACTGCCGTTTGGCTGGGCGCTGCTGCTGGCTGCATTGTTGGTGGGCAGCACCGTCTCCCCTTCCTGCTTCTCTCTCTGGTTGTTGGTTCGGCGCTTCCTGCGCTGCTTGTGGTGTTGGGCCCGATGTGGTTGATTGGTGGTCTGCTGTTCGGCTGCGGTCGTCTCAGGCACCCTTTTGCGAAGTTGGAGACGAGCTGGACATTTTGCCGCGCAAGCGGCGTGCATCAATCCGCAGTTGCAGCATGTAGGAGATTCTCGAGGTCGTTCACATTCCGAGACTCGATGTTCCCCTCCGCATCGGACGCAACGTTGTCTTTCAGTGCAATTCAAGGCCTTGTGTCCGTAATTGTTGCATCTGAAACATTGTTGGAATTTAGGAGCGGGCCTCTTCTTGAGTTCGACCCGCACCTTTTGTCCCAGCAGCTGTTTAACCTTGTGGACTGCCGGCTTTGCAGCCGCGTCCGGTTTGAAGGTGAACAAAGGTAATGGTTCACTGCCTCCGACCCTTGTCATCTGCTGGATATCGCTGACGGTGTGCCCACCATCTGCGAATGCTTTGGCAATATCCTTGGTGTGGGTGGTGGCTGGTAGGCCTCGGATGACATGCCGCTTTTGTTGTCCCGGGACCGGTGTGCCGAAGCGGACGTCACGCTCCTCAAGGTATTGCATGACCGTCCTCTTGTCGGTCGGGCAGGACACACTCAGCTTGAGGCCCTCGCCTTCAGGCCAGATGAGGATGGGCAGCTCGGTCAGCAGTCGTATATGGTCTGCCATGGCAGCCCAGTTTCCGGTGAAGTATATTTTGATTGGGAGTACCGGTCCTTGCTCAAGTACTGGGTCTTCGCCAGCTGTATGCTTGGGTGACTGTGGTACGAGCTGCCCACCGCTGGTCCGTCAGACTCGAATGGTAAGCTTTTAGGAGGCATTCTACAGTCCTCAAATCAAATACGCCCACAAATCTAAAGAAACCAGTTTACGACCACTCCATTCTTCCCGCGACAACTTTCGGCTGCGAGACATGGACACTGAATGAATTTACACCAGGAAAACTTAGAACGGTCAAAACACTATGGAAATATTAATGCTATGATTCACGAGAGAACAACCAACCCCAGATCATATAGATAAAAGATATTTTTGGAGAAGAGAGCCTCCTTGAAGTTTCAGTACACCTTGTTGCTTGGAGGAAAAATGAAAAATAGAAAAAAAAAAACAACGTTGTAGTGGAGCACCAGAGGATGACAAGCAGAGCGATGGGACAAAGCCACACGCTGGATACTGGAGTTAACTGGCAGAAACTGACACAAAACGACTCTGGTTGGAGAAAACTTCAAGTTTTCTTTGGGCTCATAACTACAAGATGCTGTTAATGACGATGATGAGCCAAGAATCGTGAGAAATATAATCGTGGAACCAGGATCGCTACGACGAGGTCTGAAAGCCTTCAGATTTCATTATGTTAGTAAATTATGCTTTATTGTAAAGTTACATAAACTTAGAGAGGGAAATAAGAAACTTGTATTTATTAGCATATAGTTCATCAAATTACATTTCTTATAAATCATCCATTACATCGCCATCCGTAGTCGAGGACTACCCACATATTACCACTCATGCGGAGGATCGTGGTAAGATTTGTTTGAAGAATTCTGACTGTTCAACATGACAAGTGACTATTTTTACGAGCAAGGATTTAGGTATATTACCAGAAATAAGCTATTAGCACATTTCCCCCTTAACCATGCTAACATCTATATCACTTGAAAATGGCAGCAGAGGTTGCAACCGCAGAAAACGTCGTGTTTTATCGATGAACTAACTTGGTTAGTTACCCGAGAAGATTTTATTCATTTTCAACGCCGAGAAAACCTCCAGTCCTACATAGCATTTATATATATATATATCTATATATATATATATATATATATATATACATGAATCAAATTGACAATGATACAGAAGTTGCGTTGGGATCCACCAGATCAGCATTTCTCAACCATTATCAACCCGAGGACCAATAGAGTATCCAAAATAATCCTCCAGACCACTCGCTTATATAGGCCTAATTTTTTACCTATGTGAATATTATTAACATCTGGGACATAGTTTACAACTATAACATCATAAATCTAAAAGCAAGCTTTGAATTCATACGGAAACACAGGAAGTAAGCTATTTAAAGTTAATTACTTGTAGACAAGACTTAATATTTAGTAACCACATGAATAATAATGTTACTTTAGGCTGTATTCTACACCATACAACCAACCTACATACACAAAATAAAATAAACAAAACCAGACACTTTATATTTGTTTACTTTACTACTCATATGTTTCCAGCTACCACATTCCGGGGTTTCTCACATCACTAGAAGATCTTCAGTAAACGCTCATTAATTTAGTACTTAAATGACCAATGCTCTTTTCGATGCCAGCTGGAAATGAATAGACTATTTACTGCAGGCAAACAATGCTGTCTTAACCACATCCTAATATTAAAATATTTGTGGCTTTTAAAAAAGTTGTGTTTTAATCTTATACTCGCTTATAGTCTCATACAGTACGTGTAAGGAATCTAAATTTTTAATATTCTGCCTGCGGGCCACCTGAACCATGTTCGCGGATCACAGGTTGAGAGACACGGCCCTAGAAGTTAAGATATGGGCGGTGAGGGTGCTGGGAATGTACAGGGCGTGTATTGGCGATGAGGCTTGGATGGATAGAAGGATTAATAGTAGTACATGGAAGGTAAGAGGTGCCCTTGGGCACACCTGCACTTAACTTCAGGCATTAGGGAGTGGAGAAATTTTCTTTTGTTGCTTATGTATTCAAAGGTCGAGTCCGGCCTCGCTCAAGGGTAATTTTACTTAAGTGTTGTACGCGTCATGTATCGTCTATCCTTTGCGGACCCAATACACTATGGAAATTGTATACTGATATAGATGTAGGTATATTTATCAACCAAATGCCATACATATTTACATATACTAAAACTTCCAAAAAAAGACCGTTTGCATCAATATTTCATATTTTCTCATAAATTGCAACAATTTCTTGCGTAGAAAGGCAGAAGTGATTTAATCAAACCATATTTAAAAAAAAAGAGAGAGAATCCGTCACGTATGAGTTATTCTTGCGGGCAAGAGCGTTCTGTAAACTGATTGTATCTTAAGCTAAATTCACTATAAAAATTGGAAATATTCTCTGAAAAATTGATTAACAGGTGGAATTTAGAGTTCGTTGTTCGTTTTGTGAATTATATTTGAAATGGTATATACAAATCAAAAACAAAAAATCACATAAAATATAGTATGTCTCATGATATTTGTAAAAAAATTTAAAAAGTATTTTGATGACATGTATTAAAATCCAAATCACGAAATACATATGTCCTCTGATATCATCAAAGAGGTATATAATCACCTTTTTGACACATTTATCATATGAAGCACTAATTACGTGACCTAGCATCTGTATTCACGCTGTCTGCTTCCCGATGCTATGAGCAGCGCGGGGAAGTGTTGGCTACGAAGCGCTGCGTGGTAACAGGGACCATCTGCTCCGCCGACGCGACGGTCCTTGTGCTGATGAGATAACGAGAGGACAGCGTACAATGGGCACGAGGCCACGGGCACGAGACGCCACCACCTACACGGCCATAAGGAACACACAATAATTCCAATAACACAAATACTTGAGGCAGCTCTGTCTTCCAATTTCCTCTTCATTTTCTGGTACAATACAGCCTCAACTAGCATCTTCCATTATTATTTTGTCGTTTGTACTTGAAGCGTGAGCGTCCCCGATATCTCATCCCTTCTATCATTTAATGCATATCAACAAACAAACTGTAACACATCTTAGAAATTCGCCTAGCGAAATTAGTTGCTAAGATAGCGAGTTCAGTTGAAGTATATGGTACCATCCTTAAAGTAATTTTTACAGTTAATTTTAATAATAATCCCAGGAATATGTCCTTCATAAGCATTCATTCAAATATGAACAGTAAATTCAATAGTTAAATTCATTTAAACAGCTGTTAAGAATATAACCTCAGAATTGAATAAGTAGTATTTGACTTTCATATAACTTTGCTAAATCAATATATTTCTTTAGTTCAGAAGATGTTTAGGTAAATAGATAGCCAGAAGATGATTAAGTTTGTTATTAGAAGATCATACTTAGAGTCTAAATATGTTTAAAAGTGATTTGCCGGTTTAGAATTTTGTCACGTAATTTTCCACTGTATAATCGAAGTACTCAGTCATTAGAAAACAGTTAAGAAGTCAATTGGTAGATAGAAAGTAGCGTAATTTTGGTTAAAACAACATTTTAGAAAGTTTAAAGATGGATATAATTTGGTATAGCAAGACATGTGCTTCATGTAAAAGTTAAATATTTCAGTCTTATTCGGGGATTTATGAGAAGAAATTATGTTCAGAGTAAAGTTAATTTAAATATAAAGGTTTCTGAAAAAGTTTTATTTCGAAAATATTAAAGCATTTGATTGTAATAAAATAAAATAGGTTTTGGAGACAGAAACGCTTGCACAAGTTCAGCTCAAATTTGACGCGCATTCAGGAGGAATAATATTCTAAAATTCGTAAAAAAAATTAGGGAATATACTTAGAGATTCCAAATGTTTACAGTAACCGTTTTTCAATATGGAGATTTGTTTGAAGTTATTTTCAAGTCAATACGTTGAATATTTCAAGTAGTCAAATTTTGTTTTCGAGTTTTATACCACTTTCAAAATTAGGTAAAATACTTTATTTGACATCAGCGGATACACGAACAATAGGAGAATAGAATATCATTTGTTTCAGCTCGGTAGGAGTAATATTTCGAAAGTTATGGCAGTCACATCTTTATGACTCTTTTCTGGTGAAACTATTAAAGTTACGAAAAATTTTATAAATACTTAATTTGACGTTTGTAACAATATCTAGCAACTACCAAAATATCAGAGAGGTAGGATTAGTTTTGGTGTCTTGATCGAATTGTATTGCGAAATATTCGTCAAAAACTGATCAGTTATCGGATAAAGTCCATGGGAAAGCCAAGGGAAGGTGGTTCCCACGGCTCAAGAAGCAACGATCTTATAAATACCCCCTCCAGAATCTATCCTCGTCCAGACTAACAGCGGCAGTCTCAGAATGCGTTACAAGTTATGTAGGGCGTAACTAGGTTGGGCTCGTGGCGCAGCAAATTACCAACTTGCGCGATTATGGTTGCATTTGAAAGTCATGGTTAAAATCAAGTAAAACCTCATGTAGCTAAGTAGCTGTGGGGGCGGGAGGATTGGTCATGCTCGAATGGTCTGTCGAATCTGTAAAATGTTTTTCGGAGAAATTGTATGATTGCCTGTGCAGATTTCTGACTTTGTAAAATTTTGAAGAATATAGTTATCTTGTCAGAATGGACTAGTTATCATTGAACTTTTACCTTTTCATAGTTTTGGGCTAAAACTATGTGGCGACTGAATCATCAAATAAGTCAGAACTGTCACATCCTAGGCTACACACGGTTATAGCTGAGACCAAGTGTTTATGCTAACCCCCGGCATAAGCTTGTTCTTCACAAAACTTATAATCAGTATTTTTTTATATTTGTTTGCTACGATCATTTTCCTGTAGAACATTTGTAACAAAGATGCAGTTTTTTTTTTTTTTTTTATTTTTTTAAAAAAAATATGAATTCAATGAAGGAAGCCTCACACATGGAACAAGTCATACATTTTTAATACAGTTTCTTGTTTGATTCAGTATTCTTTAAGTTACATTTAATCACGATCTCGAAAAAAATCTATTTTAATTAAAGTGAAGTCAGAAAAAAAAATGAAATTACAGTTCTCTAGTGTCAAAACATTTTATTGTACCAAAATCTTTCCTGTTTTTGAATCCACGTGGTGAATTAAAGTCGTAATATCTCCCTAGATTTTTTTCCAAAAGAACCTTCCTTAATGTTAAGACCAGCATTAATTCTAATCATGATTTCCTCCAAGACGTAAAATATTTTCACATTGTTGATCACAATATCCGTTAGCCGTTAGGAACGCCTTATAGTGATTTGCTAATCCAATTACAAAATCGTTGATGAAAGAGCGACACAAACAGAAAACCTGCGACCATGGAGAGCTGGATACGTCAAAAACAGAAGCCAAGTCTGGTGAGAAATGAGCATCTACTTCCGGATCTTCTGACCACCTGAAGAAACAGCAGGTTCATTGTGTTGACGGAGGAACACGTGTGTACTCTCGTCCAACCGTTTTTCTTGCAATGCCGGCCCTTCTTAAAAATGTATGGATCCCAGTAGCTAGGCATAAGTAAACACTTGTTCACGTTGGTCGATTCAGCCGATGTGTGTCTGTAGATCACTCTCATATCACTTTCTTTAAACTTTCGCTCGCAAAAACGAAAGTTTTCCTTGTCCACGATACTATCACAGCATCTCTCATTCAACTGACAGCAAATTTAAGTGGGAGCATTCTAAATATTCTGAACGTCACAACGATTGCACATTGGGAGCAGTAACAGAGCTTAAAAAAGGTTGTCCATAAATTGAGTGCCCCTGTTTGCCGCCCCCCCCCCCCCCCCTATATGCGGCACTCAGGATATGCCCCATACGATGAGTTTGCCACGGGCCTCAACGATAAACTTACGCCACTGATATTGGCAATAAAGATATAGGATACCTTAAATCATAATCCAAATCATAACTCGTCACGTAGCCTAATTCATATACACTATACATGCTAATAATAACTCACATTTTAATCTTAATTTGGTTTACTCAGCGATAAACAAATTTAATCTAAGCTGGCATGTTTATATAGTAATAGTGCATTCTTCTTGCATAGTCACTTAGGTGTAAGAAGAAAAAGAATTATATTTAAAAAATATGCTTCAGAATACTACACCTCTGTCAGTAATTGCTGCTTATATCAATATAGAGACATCACAAGAATATTCGGATAACCAGTTTGTTCTACAGAGACCACGCATAAATACTAACGCTTCCGTGGTTTGTATTCAACGTTAAGCTGCAGGTCCCCTACATTCAGTAGGATCCCGGTTAGGCTAGCTAGCCACGAAAAGAGCAGCATTACGCGGCGAATAGAAAACTGTTATTTGGCGGTCCAGCAATCCTTCCAGATCTACGGGCGAGCGATGCCACGTGATGATTTGATATGATTTTGCCACCAAAGAATGCGTTGAATTTCAATTAAGAAACTAAGAATTAATCATTGCCTGGCTTCATAACAGAGCAAAATATGTATCTAAGTACAAAACTTCGTAATTGTAGCAAGAGGCTGTCAGTTGTACTTCACACTGTCAGAAAAATGTCAAGCCTAACGTGCTGCTACGTCAGCCTTGGCTTGCAATACGACTGAAGTATTTCCAGTGTAACGGCGGGAGTATCCTTCAGCGTTACATTCCTTGATCATTAATTACAATCTATTATAAAGTTATCGTGATGCTGCTAAATGACATAATAAAAAGAAGATTCCCTACAAAGCGTTTTCTTTTCCAGCCACGATGATGTCCATACCCACTCTCAAGCAATGCTGCTGTGGATGCTCTCTGAGGAAAGGAAGCATCATTATCGGCGCTTTGGGTATCGTAAGTAGATACTCAGTACTTCTTTCGTTGCTTTAGGATTACTAACTTTTCCTCTACATATATAAATTAATCAAGCAAATTACGCTATCTGAATTATAGATGTGAAATCATTTTTACATGATGCAAGCAAATTTCAAATAAAAGGACTTGAAGCAATGTAATAATTCGAGCACCATTATTTGATAGTTGTCTTGAATAATTATTACTGCAGATATTATAATCATTTATAAATTTTGCAGCCCTTAACGTTTACTGTAAATACGATAATCCAAATTGGCTTAAAAAAGAAAAGAATTTTCACATTTAATCACAAATAGCTACGTCCTACTATTCTCTCACTATGCAGATTCATAGTGGAGGCACCTAACCCATACATGACATTTAATAAGACTATAACGTTGATAGCTGTTCAGCTGTTTTGTTTTTAATGAGAATAGTTACCGGGGAGTACACCATGCTACAGCATAAAATAACTCAGTGCTTTCTTTGCTACCCCAAATACCCAGCTAGGTCGTTGTTATGGTATTGTTTCTGCAAGTATTTCGTATCCCAGTCAACCGAAGAACAAACTAAACGTTTGTGAAGCGTCCGTTGTTTACACTTCGACCGATATGTAGGTTGCTCTTCATTTTAAGAGATTGATAAATGCATAATAAAGTTTTATTTATTTGTGTAACGAATTTTGTTAAGGTCATCATTTCGTTTTATTACCAATAATTCACTTCTGGCATACCCAGTACTAGGTTTGATTAACTTTCTTATACTGAACCATTATTACCAGAATTATCTAAGCCCATCGTTATCTCATAAAATGAAATTAACATATTTAGTGGTGGTTTTAGTCATTACAAATTATTTGATTCAGACTTTTTCAGTATATTGCCTTTTCTTGGAATTATCGCGGTCCAAGCCGAATATCATAATAGCCGTTAGTATAAAATTTTAGTAAAAGTTTTATTTTAAAATCTAGTGCGAGTAGCGGCAACTTGTAATTATTTTCGGTACTCAAGTTATTAGAGAAATATCGGTAACAGGACTTTTGTGTTTTTAACAAAGGCACGTCACACCAAATACCTGGAATACAGAGTCTGTGAGTTTTTAAATGTGATTGTTGCAGGTTTGTTCATCTGGACCTGTAATTTTGTTTTGCTCTGAAGTCAGTCCAACCACGGTGACTGGTGTTGTGTTTGCTGACATATTAAAACTTTCATACGTTCACCAGACAAACGTTTTATTCATAATTGTAAACTATTAAAATAAATTAATGATTAAATATTTTTTTCTTCAACTAAGCGCCAGTTGCCCTGAACTACAAAATATAACAAGAACCTTCAAAGTTGTAAAATTATTATTTAAAATGCGAGGTGTAGGCCAACAGAGATGTTCTTTTAAACGTTCTGTCTTATATGATGCAAAATGTCCACAACTTCTGCCTTGAAAGAAGAGGAAACTATGACTTTCAAGAGATACTCGTATACAAATAGATTTGAGACATGTATAGAACTTGTAAGCCCTATGAGCAAAAAGTGTGAACTTCGACATACCATAGAATGTATGCATTAACAGTTTCATGGGTCTGCTAGTACTTCACTATCCACCGACAATGTTTGACTCTTGTGGAATGGTATTTCGGATTTTTATCTGCATGAACAAGGGTAGTTGGGGCTTGTTTCGGATTGTCTGACGTAATCGGGCAGTCACATCCAAAGTCGCCCAGCTAGCGATCTTTCCAAGCAGGTGACGTAATACCATAAAAAAACAATGACTTCTTAAAGCTTTAGTGTGTGGTAATGCATTGCATTACGCAAACGATAACCTAAGCATTTCACAGAAAACTGAAACGTCATAGAGTGGGAATAATACAGAAGAGGTAGAATCAATTTCTTTTCAGAGGCTTCTTTCAAAGCCAAGATGACTTAGATACAAGCATCATAGGAAATTTTCACCAGATTACCTGAAATTCATATGGCCTTGTTATGGCGAGCCACAGTTTAAGCTGGAATGCAAACCATAGAGCGTACTAGCATGAACAATAACAAGCAAAGTTTTACCATAGACGAATAAAGTCGACGGCGTAGAACTATTGAAATGAGTGCATTAACCATCAGATTAACTCCTGATGATTTAAGTAAATACATTTTACTGCTTTGGCGTAAGTCTTATTATTATATAAACCATAAAATTTAGATGGTTGGCAACAGAATAACATAAAAATAAAGAAGAAAAGTTTTCTTTATTTTAAATAATAAAATAGTTTTATTTCTAGGCCATAAAGCCAATGCCAGAGATAATACGATCCTTTCATCATTTTTATGATTCAAATTTTATAGTAAATTGCTATATCAAAACAAACACCACAGGTCGGACACAAAAAAATAATTAAAACCTCCCATGCCCAAGGCCCGAATCGAACCAGCGACTGTTGCATTGCGAGGGCGGCTTGCTAGACCATACGATGTAAGAACCGACAAAATAAAACAAAATTGTTAGCGTGATTTATTCAAAGTAATTTTCCTAGTTCAATCCAGTCATCTCGGAATTTTTTTTTTTTTCAGATTTATCTGCCATATGGTTGGAAAATTAGATGGGAACTTATCTAGTTCATACTCGTATTAAGTGAAATACACAACTACCGAGCGTGGCGGTGTAACGGATAGCGTTCTCGCCTCGCATTCGGGAGGACGGCGGTTCGATCCCCGTCCGGGCATCCAGATTTGGGTTTTCCATGGTTTCCCAAATCACTCCAGGCAAATGCCGGGATGCTTCCTTCAAAAGGCCATGGCCGAATTCCTTCCCATTCCTTGCCCCCATCCTTGCCCCCCATCCTTTCCCGTCTCTAAAGACCTCGATGTTGAGAGACGTAAATACAATAAAAAAAAAAAAAAAAAAAAAAATACACAACTATAAAAAAGTACCAAGAATGTTTACTTTAACTATCCAAAGATACCACCCTCGATGTTTTAAGAAACACACCTACCGTGGTGGGTGAGTGGTAGAGGTGGGCGCCGCTAATCGAAATCTCGGCGGCGGCGCACCGAACATTTTCAGCCGGCGGCGTGTCTTATATATATAGATTTTATGATATTTGTATATATCATTACTTACTCCCTTAGTCACTCTTATATTCAAAATTTTGCAGAGTTTTGCATTCTTTGTAGTTATCGTGTATAAAAATAATTTTATTTAGCCCAGACCTTTTCGCATAAATGACTAACCTAGTCACATAAAATACTCCTTCGTTAGATGTGCTTGTGCAGGCACATAAAGATAAATCTTGACAAGGGCAGAAAACCGAGGAAAGGCTTTTTTTCTGTCTTTGGGAGCAGATGTAGCTAAATATCTCCAACATTCTTGATCGATTGGATAATCATTATCGGCATATACACGATGTTTCATCGATAGTTTTTGCAGCAACGATATATCATTGGTGGAGTTTGTAGAAGCAATAGGGTCTATATCTTCATTTGTTTCTGGCACATTAAGGGCTTCCTTGATATATGAGGCAAGAAGGGAAGGGCTGGTCTTTTGTATTAACTCCAAATATGCATTTACTTCTTTGAGACCCATAAAACGATAATCCAAAAGTGATACTGCTACGATCGCACTTGTGGCAGAGAATCGTTTGTTAATTTCTGCCACTATGTTGCGATTAAGCCGAAACATAATCAATAATTCGTCATCTAAGACAGAATTCAGGATGTCAATTATTTGAGAACGGAACAGAAGAGTCACATTTATTGTACATATCTTTTAGACGACTTGACCTCAACTGCATCGCAAAACCTTTTCAAAAATCTTGCTAGTTCCTTTATGTCTTTGACTAATCTTTATCTCATCTTGTCCAATATTTCTAAACATTTTGTTTTTAGGTCACTGTTACATACGTGGGTTAAACTTTCCAGCAACTGTAGAAATCTGTGCCAACGAGTTGATCTTGAAGTTTGGTACAAGGAATGTATATAATATTTTCTGATCCTAAAATGTAGTCTTCACGGGTTTTCCGCCGTATGTTGTTGAAATGCGACAACGAGCTTTCGGCGGCTGACTCTGCCGCCATCTTCAAGTTGGATGTTGTGCAGAGCAGCTCTGGTTCTCCCTGCTCAACATCCAACCTGAAGATGGAGGCAGAGTCAGCCACCGAAAGTTCATTGTCGCATTTCAACAACATAAGGCGGAAAACCCGTGAAGACTACATTTCATCGATACGCCGTGAAAGCCTTCGATCTCACATTTTTCTGATCCTGATACGAATATCTTCAACTACTTCATCCAATCTTTCTGTGTGTAATGGTTCCGTCTGATAATTATCTAAAATAGGATCGGTCTCATCATTTTCTAGGTATTAACAACGTTATCAGGGAAATCCATAAACTCTTTTTCCATCTTTTCGGCATGTGCTTCTAGCTCTATCGATGGATATCTCTCTCTCTTGACAATATTCTTGCATTCTTTTAATGAGCGTTTCAATTTCTGGGACTCTGTTTATGCCTCCACTGTCACGTGATTATGGAGCTAATGACCAAGAGACAGATGATGTTCCATATCAGCCAACGAAACTGCTATTCGCAGGTTTTCTCCAGTATCAGTGGCAGCAAGAATCTTCTTTTCATTCAGTCCCAACTGTTTCTTTATCTCTCTTATCATGCCTTCTTTTTTGTCCCCCGTCTTCATTTCCTCACCGAGGATGGTGGTGTAACGGTTAGCGTTTTCACCTCGCATTCGGAAGGGTGCCAGTTCGAATCCCCGTCCGGGCTTCCAGATTCGGGTTTTCGATGGTTTCCCAAATCACTCAAGGCAAATGCTTCCTTCAAAAGGCCATGGCAGAATTTCCTCCAATTCCTTGCCCCCCATCCTTTTCCGTCTCTAAAGCCCTCGCTGTTAAGAGACGTTAAGCAGTTAAAAAAAAATCATTTCCTCCATACGTTGAGAATTCAAGGTTAAATACTGTACTTCACTGTTTTTTTACTGCATTTAGGCTAGCTAAGCAATAGTCTTGATCGGAATTCACAATTTTATTCTTTATGGCTTCTTCTATCATTAAACATCCGAAATATTTACAACAAAAACTTGTATAGCTTATAGGTGGTATAAGCGAGAACCGGATATAGTTTCAGCCGCCATATTTGTGCACTCGCTGGGCCCATTAATGTACGTGCTCTTATGGAAGGTGGATGGTGATCTCGTATTTTACGGCTGTTTTCTTAGTGAAAAATGTCTAAATTCGAAAAAAACTATGGTAGGACTCTTGTCGGAGAAGATGCGGTGGCGTATAGAAGAAAAATTGACCTTTGTGGTGGCCAGGATCCGTATGAAATGTGCGTGAAAGACTTTGTAGTCTACGATGTCGACCCGGCTATGTTTCCAAATGTTACGCGAGAGGACTTGATTGGTTATCTTGTTTTCGGAACGAACTTTTTAACCTTGGATCAAATGAAGGCTTTCAAGTCTCTGGAAGGTCATAATTATGTTACAAGTGGACATGTGGACTTTGTCGAAGGAAAAGTACTTTGCAACAACAGAGTTCTAGTTATCGGCCAGGTACGTTAGTTTAAGGCTATGTACTTACTTTGGCGAGATTTTAAATATTCATTTAATGTTTTTATAGCTTGTAACTAATGTCTTTTTTTATTATAAATCAGGTTACCCATTCTCAGAGCCTGAATTTGCCATTCCTCAAACCCTGGGTTCTGCTCATGAAGAAAGGAGAAGTCATAACAGCTCATTGCAACTGTATGGCAGGATTGGGATCAGTTTGCTCCCATATCAGTGCTATCCTTTTTTATTTAGAAATAAAGACCACAAGAAAAAATTCCACAACATGTACTTCAAGAGAAAATGAGTGGCTTCCTTTTAGAGAAAAGAGTGATGTTATGATCTGTGAAGTGAAGGACTGTGAGCTGGCATCAGCTGATAAGAAATACAAGATGTTGTGTGGTGAAGTGGATCCAGATCAACCATTAACATGCAAGAAGAGGCCCTTCGAGGAATTGGTGACAACAGATGAGGAGTTTGCATTGTTTTTGAGTGCTGTGAATGATAGTGATCCTACAGCAGCAGTGTTAGATTGTGTTGAACCCTTTGCTGAAGATCGGAAGAATTCTGTTTCTGTCAATTGTGTATTGCCAAATAGTGTTATTTTGCCTGAACCCTTGACCAATCAATTTGATCCATCCACAGCTTCTCTGACCCAGACAGAACTTTTTTAAATGTGACAGAATTATTTGAATCCTTAAAACTAACTAGTTCTCAGTGCACAGCTTTAGAAGAGGCCACTAGGGACCAATCTAATAGTCTTCTTTGGATGGTGCATAGAGCAGGACGCCTAACAGCTTCAAAAATGCATTCGATCTGCCACACCAATATTGAAGACCCAGCTCCTAGTCTTGTCCGTTCTATCTGTAGGCCTTCTGAATGTGCATTTAAAACTGAGTTCACTGAATATGGTATTAGAGAAACCAATTTTGAATTGCTTTAAGACTGTAATGGAAGGAAAACATGAGCATTTTGATTTGAAGGACTGTGGTTTGTTTTTAAATGAAAAGTTTCCATATCTAGGGGCATCTCCAGATGGACTTATGACATGTTTGTGCCATGGTGTAGCTTTAGTGGAAGTTAAAACTGATAACAAAATTACTAATAAAGTAACTGTTTGTGGGACTGATAATGGAAAATTATCTAATTCACATCCTTATTATTATCAAATCCAAACTCAAATGCTTATCACTGAGATTCCTGTGTGTTATTTAGTTGGTTTACAAACTCAAACAGGAAAAGTAGTTGTAGATATTGTTCATGAGGATAAGGTCCTGCAAAAAAAAAAATTCTTGATATTTCTTTAAAGTTTTTTAAATGTGTAATCCTACCAGAATTGCTCTGTAAATATTATACAAGTCAAAGACATCTTTTGAACAGAAGTGATAACTATGTGGTTGAAAATGTTTGTTTGTGCCAGAAGCCTCCTGAAGTACCAATGATAAATTGTGCCAATAATACCTGTAAGATTGTAACTTTTCATCGTGGATGTGTGGGTGTGAAGAAACACATGGTAAGGTGGAGATGCCCTGATTGTGTTAGTTCCAAAAACAAGTAGTGAAGGTGATTCAGATCTCTGTAATCAAATTTTGTGATGTAAAATATCATTGTATTTATGTAGAAGCCTGTCCATTTTGATAGAGGTTGCAGTTAGGCTGAAATAGATCCTGAACCTAAAAAAAAAAAAAAAAAAAATCCAAAGAATGTTTCGGAGTCTTGTGGAATGTTATATCTTATTATGATTGAAAAATAAACTATTTATACAAGCTGATGGTGACTTCTGATTTTTTTATTGTTTTGGTCCAGGTACTATTTCCACCTAACCACAACCTCTATCAAGAAGGATGAGATACTTTATAAGTACCCATATCATGTTAGTATTTATGACTTTTATTCCAATTTTTTAAATTCTTTTCTTTTTAAATTTTAGTTCATTCATGTAATTTAATTTTTGGTAAATGTAATTTTGTCTTAAAATCAATAAGATATTTTTAAACAATACTATTCTCTGGAGTTTTCTTTCATTACATAGCGATTGATTTTAAATCAAATGCCATGCTTTTACCAGTGATTAATGTACAGGTTTTCAACTATTATTGAAATGCACTGCCAGGCTGAGATACCTTACATGTTTCAACATCTAAAGCTGATTTCCTGTGATATAAATATAAAATATATAGGTATAACTGATGGTGACCTATTTTGAAACAGAAAAAAGTTGTATTGCAAAATCTAATTTATCAAATACTCTTTTTTACTTACTAGTACATGGTACTTGAATAAAAGTTATCTTCTTTACTCCATAATCTTACAAATGTTATTGTACCACATATGCAAGTTTTTGTTGCTTTTAAAGGAACAGGATAGGTGTGTAAAGTAAATTTTAAGTCACAAATTTGTTTCATCATTTTTATTAAAAAAATTACTTATTTCAATCCTAAATAACAAAAAAACTAACTCTGAGACCAATATAATGATGTCACTATACTAAAATTATTACTACAAAGGAAAACCACAAAAATCTCTACTTTATGCTCCTCAAAAATATAATTTATTGCAGTGGGGAAAAATTATGATCAATACAGTAAAACATATTTTTTCCCAAAAATAAAGCATTTAGTTTTCCTGACATTCTAAAACTAGTCAGAAAGCAGATTGATTTTAAATTAGGGAATTCTCTGCAACATCAAATATTTTAGGACAAAGGTTTGTTAGAGCACAACAAGCACGAGCAATTAGATCTATGGGAGATAAAGTATCACCAACATGGGGTTTCAAAAACTCTACTGGAAGAGGTCCTTGCAATATCCTATCTTTTTCATCTTAAAAGACCAATAATTTGTTCAACACGAATTCTCACATTACCTAGGGACCTGGTTTCTGAGACATCTTCAGAAGACAGCTGTGTTTTACCTTTAGTAAATGCTGGAATATGCAACCTAGCACGATACATTCCAACATCTTCTGCAATATCAAATCCTCTATCTGCAAGAACGACATCACCAGGCAACAATTTCTCAAGAATACCACTTTTATTAGTAATTAATTGGTCACTAGCACGCCCTACCCATGCATTAGAAATAAAGGAAATAGAGCCTTGAGGGGTAATGCCAATAAGAAATTTAACAGTGTTGTGATGCTTATAATTTGACCAGGTTCCTGCTCTAGCTATTAATGATGTTGGACGATTAACAAAGATTTCAAAACAGTCAAGGATAACACATACACCTGTCACCAAAAGATTCTTTAAAACATAGTGGCACTGTCTTATATAAGGTTTCTCTTTCAGGCCATACAATACACTTATCCAAGCGAGCAGCCACAACCCTAATCCACTTGTCACAAATTGCACTTACAGTTGGTTGTGTGACACCAAACCGATAAGCTAGGTCTTGCTCTAAAAGATGTAATCTTAGCCTCATTAATACCATAATAAACTCTGAAAATTTTGATAAAGCATTTCTATGAGATGACTCTAATAGAAACAAGATTGAAAACATGCATAAGCATTGTAAAGGTTGGAAGCCCTGTATAAAACTGAACTTTCTTATCATTAGCTGCTAACACTTCCTCAGTTACTTCAAAATGACTTAGACGTGCCTTCACAGTAGCCAATTCTGCCTTAAGTGCAACATTATCTTCTACGACCCTTTTGTAATTTTGATTTAGTTGAATATAGTCCTCATTAGATAAATCAGTTTGGCAACTGACACCTGGAGAGATGTAATTTTGAGCAGTATCACTTCTAGCTTCTACAACACACTGTCCTGCATTAACGCCTGCAGTAGAAGCATCACTAGCACTCACATCATGAAGGTCATCAGCCTTAATCCTCATCCTTTTAGGTGCTTGAACAAATTCTTGTGTCCTACTTAACAATCTTGCTTTCGCCCGTTCGTAACGTTGATTGTTCCTGATCGCGGCCTCCGGTGTCATTGTCTGTGATGCATATCCGAGGTTGACACTGGGTGCCCAATCAACGTGTGTTTCATCAATCAGTTTTGATGGTTTCCCTGAAAACAATAAAAATGAAACGTTAATAATTTGTAAACGGCAAAACACTTTAAAATTAATACAAATATAAAAAGGAATGTAGGGTTACAAATTAGCCCACTGTTAAACAGATTATCTGCAAAAACAAACAGAATTTAACTTACCATGAACAAAGTGAAGAGAGCACACACGTTTGTCCTTTGTGATATTTTCGTCAGTAACATTGGATCTGTTTATTAGAGAAATCCATCGTCTTCGACGACGTTCGCTCAGCTCCCGAGTTCGATCACATTGGTTCGTAATTACAGTAGGTATTACATATAAACCTACTTTACGACGACCAGACTTTGATGTACATCCAAACATCACACACGCAGGCATCTTGACTTTACGTTAATTAATCCGTTGCAGAGATAAACTAACTTTAAACGCTTGTAGAAACACAATGTGGTCTTATGGACGTTCGGACAGGTAGTGCACAATTATGGCCGCCGTCTATAAACCTGGCAGGATGTGACGTCACACTTATACCACGGATAGAGTCATATAACACTGTTACAGAGAGTTTTGTAACATTAGTTTTAGCTAATTCAAAGTACTTTTAAACACCTACTTATTCACTAAATTTAACGAAAAATTAAAAAAAAACCGTTGTCGTGTTAGGAAATGTTGCTCAAGGACACGCCGCGAAGCAAGTGTCGGCGGCGGCGGCGGCGCGCGCCACTGAGACGGCGGTGTCACGCCGGCGCGGCGCCCACCTCTAGTGAGTGGTATCGCTCTGGCTTCACATTTGGTAAGACGTTAGTTCGAATCCTCGTCCGGCCACCACGATTTGTGTATTCCATGGTTTCCCCACATTACTTCACGGGATAATTCGCCCAATTCCTTCCCATTCCTCAAATAACCTAGACGTGGACGAGGCGTAAAGTCATAAGCAACAAAAAATATGAAAGCAGAAAATTCTCATGTTTTTGATGATTGGGGGAGGCATCTCAGATTGTTTTGTCTATTTTTGCTCTATGTATTACTATCAATGTAATTATATGGCTGTGACTTAAAAGACGGAGTAAAGAAATTATAAAGGTTCAGTTTTTTGTCCTTTTGGCTACGGAACTCGAAAAATGCAAGAGACATTCTCAATTTCTAATCACAAGATAATGGCTAGGACAGAACCTTATTGTTGCATAAATCTTTTTTTTTTAAATGAGCGTAACTTTTTTCGGCGTTATATAATAGTATATTATTCTCGGGAAACAAACCGAATAAAAATAGTCATCACATTTCACCAGATTTCCGTCGTTGAAATATTATGTGTAAACACCAGTTTTACTGTGTTAATTTCCTGAGAATAATGTATTAATTATTGTTTTTAATATTACTCAAAACCATCTAAACTTTATTACACTGTATAACGTTTAAAGAAATGAATGCAGTTCCTAAAAAACCTAACTGCATCAATGTAGAAGTAATCTAATAAAACAAATACCTGTTGTAACCTTACGACATGCAGAAATTATCAGCAAAGTAATAATCTAATGCCTCAACTCTTACCAAACTCTGCGTCAGCTGAAGATAGAAGTAAAGCAACTAATTATGCTCATCGTTGGTAGCAGAGCAAATAATGTCCATCGCCTGTCAACCAGGGCCGTAGCTGTAGGAGGGCTAGGCGGTACCATAGACCGGGGCCCCAAGCGCAGCTCAGGGACCACTAAACCTCAGGAAGCCCCTGCCACTAAAACGCACAAGACTTGGTAGAGCTAAAAAAAATAAAAATTAAAAAGGTCGCCCATCTGGTCTGAAGGCCCAAAATATGTTTTATGTACCGAAGCCCTTGTTAAGCTAGCTACGCCACTGCTGTCAACTGGCATTTCCCATTTACAATAACCCTGAACGTTTCTAAAAAAACTTGCGCTCCTGTGATCGAATATTTAAATATTGAATCTCACTAACATTAAGTAATCATCGATACAAGTAACTATTAAGCGCTGTCACAAAATAGCAGCTAATAATCTGTAACACTGTTACTATCAACATGTGCAAAAACAAAACAACAAATATTCCTAACCCGTTTACGTACATTTAAAAGGAACACCACGAGAAATATTTGGTTCATATTTAATGTTACTACTGACATTGAAATTTAACTTCGCTTTTGAAGAGAGTAATATCAAATTTAGAAAATTTCTGCAGGGTAATCACTATTTTTATTATATTTTAACAATTTTTTTGTTGTTATCGGATTCTGAAACTTTTATTGAGTGCGAATATGCACCTATTTTTCTCCTGCTTCTCCGAACTGAGTACATACGACTGAACTTCCAACGCCTTCACACCGATGTGACCTTACTGAAAAATAAGCGATTCGAATAGTGTCAGTATAATTAATTTTTCTCATATCTCACCTATAATTTTCTTAGTCAAATTAAATTCTTTATTAAGAACATAAAAATATTACTTTATTAACTTTTGTAGTTCTATATATATGGACCATTATTCAGGTTTTAGCGCATTTTTATGCATTTGAGTTGGCATCAGCGCTTATTCCAAAATGATATTAAACAGTATCTGACAGGTACTCGATCTTGCAGCTCGCCATAGCATCGCCATACTCCGGTGGTTGCTACAGCAGAGAATTTAAATTCCACTAGCTACCCAAATTATTCATGCAGTTCTCAGTTATGACAGTCATTCATTTCAATGACCTACTTTTATGCTCCAAATCACTCCAGAGTCCAGACGAATGACGGGATGCTTCCTTAAAAAAGCGCCATGGCCGAATCTCTCCCGTTGCTTGTTCCCAGTCCTATCCCGCCTCTAATGACCTCGACATCAACGATGCGGAAAGTCATAAATTAAAAAAAAATAGTTTTACTAAAGCGTACAGCATCAATCTTACCTCGGCTACGTTAAATATTCCATTAGCACTGTATTTTAAAATCTACAGTTAAATAATGGAAAGTTTTTTTATTTTACTTAAAACATAAATTCGCACATTTACGTCTTATGCAATCAATACCACCAACTACTGGAAATACTGCAATGCACCACAATAAAGTTTGTGATTAATAGAGAAGATATATTAAGGAGGTGATAAAAGATGGATGATTCATTAGCAGTTCGGAGGGCAATACCGGCACAGCGATATTTGGCATAAATAAATCCACCCCACTGCATTTTTCAATCTGCGATTAGTTCCCGCTCCCCAGATAAAATTTATCAATTTAAAGAGCACCGTTTTAAACATATCGAATATGTCCAAAGTGTTACGGGAACCAATCAGCGAGCAATACTCCAGGAAGGGGTAGAAGACATTTCAGTATTTGCAGTATCCAGGCATTCGCTTTATCAATGCATGAATGATATACTTCGAACAAAATATATAGTCATGTCCATCATTGCGTCAAGGCGATAATCAGTAAACTATACGACGGCTGGACAACAAACAGGTTACATATCCGCCTGCTCAGCACGAGACTGGACAACTTCAGGGGGGCGAAAAAATCATGTTTGAAGGGCGGAAAAAATTGTGTCGGTGACAATGTGCGATATTCAGGGTGTAGAAAATGAGGGAGGCGAAGTAATGTTCTAAAGGGCAACAATCTCGAAGTTTTTACTTCGGTTCGCAAAATTCCTAGATTCACCACTGGCTTTTGGCACGCAGGATTCGAAGCATGGCAAGCAGAATGTCACAGAATACACATCTGAATGACAATGCGAGTGGTCGAATCATCGGCCACAGTCAATGCCAGTGGGCCAGTAGTTGTAAATCACCTATAGTGTCACTTTACCGTTGTGCAAAAATTCTATAAATAAAACATTAAACAGCAATACGTGCAAGGTCAACCACGTGCTGTATAACACAGAGTCAAGATCGTTGTCTTGCCTTAAATTCCCGAAAACGCCCAATCAACACATCACGTGAAATGTCTAGAGACCTCGTAGCAAACACTGAGTAACACATCTCCCGTCAGAGAGGTTGCTCTGTCTACTCGGCGACCCGCCCGATAAATTCCCTCACACAAAGGCGCTGCGTGGTTCGTCGATAGTGATGTCTTGCTCATCATGATTGGACCCAATAGATGTCGGATAGTGTCCAAATCATGGATGAGTCGCGGTTTACCCTGTAGAGTGGCTGTTCTTCTGGCGCACACCTGGAACACGTTACAGCCCTGCCAATATTGTGGAAAGGGGCCGATATGGTGGTGCCAGGCATTATGTATACTACTGAATGTGTTTCCTGAGTATATTGTGACGGCTGCTGTTTATAGCGATGGCATCCTGCAACAGTATATAATGCCTTTTCGTGCATATGGATCTGGGTTCCATCTGATTGATTGATGATGCTCTGCCACACAGGGCTGGCCTGGTGATACAGTACCTGCAACATGAGGACATCACAAGTCTAGGGTGACCAACTCGCTCCCCGGACTTAAATACAGCTGAACATGCATGGAAGTCTCTTCTAGATTGGAGTATTGCAGCCCTAACAATGCTGCCTCGGTTCATTGTGGAACTCCAACAGGTGCTAGATCAGCACTGGGATGCGTCAACGCAAGCCATTGTGGACTACCTGATCCACAGTATGGGAAGCTGTTAATCATCCTGTGTTGCTATGTGAGGTCATCACGTCCAATTTTGACGTTCAGTTTGAATGGGACGAGGAACACCACACGCGGTCTATGCCACCCATTGTCCATATCGTTTTTTCCCTGTATATTTTGTATTTATAGCATTTTTTCAAAGGCAAACTGTACCAGGGCCCCTATGATTTCCGTGATCTCAAAGATCTCTTAACGTACTCAAATTGAGCACATTCGAAGGCTCTGATTTCGTTTTATACTTTATGACTATAATACCTAAAAAAAAGTCTTTATCTGTTGCCTGTAAAGTATCTACATACTACCTGTCTCCTCCGATAAAGGTGCAGCCTGAATTTTATGACTAAAATATCCCACAAAATCCTTTATCTGTAGGCTGTAAAGTATCTACATACTACCTGTCTCCTCCGATAAACGTGCATCCTGAATTTTATGACTAAAATACCTCACACAATCCTATGTACGTTGCCTGTAAACTATCTACATATTACCTGTCTCCTCCGATAAAGTTGCAGCCAGAATTTTATGACTTAAATACATCACAAAATCCTTTATCTGTTGCCTGTAAAGTATATACATACTTCCTGTCTCCTCCGATAAATGAACCCAACTTACATGAACTATACTGGCAGGGATGACCACATCAGCGTATTACCGTATGGACCAGACTTCTTATTTTTTATGATAGTTGTAATGACACTGTAAAGTATGATTAAGGCGACACAGCTTCATTTTTTTCCGAGATCAGTTTACCAAATACGTAAAATTGAAACATTTATATTTTGAACATACACTTCAACTCTCAATTCTTCTGACACCAGAACTATCCAAAAAGATTCTTTGAAATTTGGTTTACTGAGTGAAAAAAGATTAGCGAGAAACAGGTTACAAACGTACAGTCCGTTGACTTAATTAGCAGCTCGAAGCAAAGAGACATAGCTGTGACTTTCTAACAAACAATGTGATTCCTTCTTGCGCGCTTCATCGAAGGAATATGGAGGAACTCTTTTCTCAGGCTGCGGCTATACTGTATTCATATCAAACCTCGCACAGACAAACGACGTTTTCTTGATATTACCATTAGGCTCTGGATCCCCTCGGAACCAAATTTTCTGTTCGAACGATGTAAACTTCAGCTTGCAGTTACGATCAAAACGCATTACTGGTGGAGCGAAACGACTCTATCCTGCCTGTGTTACTAATTGGAACTATCACCAACGAACGTTATTAGTAAGATCAATTAGCGATTATGCCAATTCCCCTAAATACTAAGTTTTCATAAGACAAAGAGGGCAAGACTGTACGAATTGCAAATTACTTGAGAGTAAACTTGTGTTCTAGTGGTGGTGTGCCAATCAGATTACAAAATCAATAAAAGTTCTGGTGGATTAGTGTTTAACGTTACTAGCCTGGAATCGAGAGTTTCTCATCACGTAAACTGAATTTCATCTTTGGCAAAATTTCGCTATGCTCTTATAACATTAGCTTCGACGATTTGAGATTCTGATTCCGTTTGAAGCCTTAAGTCCCTTTCTTTCACAAAAAGTGCCATCAATACTATAAATCTCTCTTTGAGACAGTATGGGTGCTGATAATGGTGGAAAAGGATTTTAGTAAATATCTACTAAATCTTTAACAACAATTTATTAATTATAGTTCACGACACTAAATTATTTTTTTCACATTATTCATAGGTTCATGGAATAGTGCAAATCATCGAATCAGCCCTTGGTAAGTAACTACAATATGTTTTTACAAACAAATACTAGATAAAAATTACATAAGTCATAATAAAGCACAATTGATTGTCTGTAAAACTTTTTCTGTGCGAGAAAATGAAGAGCAAATTTTAAAATTTCATTAAAAATAAGGTAACTTTTTTTAAAAAAAATAAGGTAACTAATCATATCCGATAGTGTAATGGCAGGCTATATTGTGAAGCAAGGTTGATTTCATTTTACTTGTTCAAGTAACTCCCTGTACAATCAAGGCACCAATCGAAGATGTTTTCTATGTTGTTTACAGCGTAATACCCACCACTGTGGTTGCGCGCTTTAAACAAAAGGCATCGTAATTTAAGTAAAACGATAGTTTAAGTGTATATTATTTGTTTATTACTTAAATATTTACATGGAATGTAAAATTTACTAATTACTTTTTTTTTTTTTTGCTGTCGTCAGTCTATCGACTGGTTTGATGCAATCCTCCATCCCTTCCTATCTGGTGCTAACCTCTTTATCTCTAAATACCCCTTACAACCCAAGTCCTCAATTATCTTCCTCTACAGTTCCTACCTTCGACTGTTCCCTCCACCAGCAAATTTACCAATCCAGCATGTCTCAAAATATGACTTACCAGCCTGTCTCTTCTTTCTGTAAGCTTCTTGCACAAACTTCTTTCCTCACCCATCATTTCCAAAACTCGTTAATTTCTTACTTTGTCTGTCCACTTAATTTTCAGCGTTCTTCTGAAGCGCCACATTTCATATGCTTCAATTTTCCGACTTTTCGGTATTCGTAAAGCCCACGTTTCGCTACCATAAAGTTCTGTGCTCCACGCAAAGAGTTTTAATTCCTAAATCTAATTCCTAGATCAATATTTGAAACTAAAAGGTTTCTCTTTTTCATGAAGACTCTTTTGCTAGTGCTATTCTACTTTTAACGTCATTCTTGCTTCGGCCATCGGTTGTAATTTTGCTTCCCAAGTAACAGAACTCACTCACTTCTCCTATTGCATCCGATCCTATTTTTATATTTAATCTGCTAGTATTGGTATCACTTCTGCTACATTTCATCACTTTTGTCTTACTTTGATTTATATTCAGTCCAAAATCTTCCTTCAGTATTTTGTTCATGCCATTCAATAACTTCTCAATATCCTCAGCACTCTCTGCTAACAAGACAATGTCATCAGCAAATCGTAGAATACTGATTTTTTTCTCCCTGAAAACTTATGCCACATGGAAATTTTTCTTTGACTTTCTTCATTGCTTCTTCTACATACAAGTTGAATATTAACGGGGATAGACTACAACCTTGTCTCACACCCTTTCTAACCGATGTATGTCTCTCGTGATTCTCTACTTTTATTACAGCCACTTGATTCTTATATAGTTTATATAGTATTCTTCTATCTCGATACTTTAGACCTGACTTCTTTAAAATTTTGAACATGTTGTCCCACCCAACATTATCAAAAGCTTTTTCTAAATCAACAAATGCCATAAAAGTATCTTTGTTTTTCTTAATCCGCCCTTCAAGTATTAATCTTAAAGACAGAATTGCTTCCCTTGAACCGCGATTTTTCCTAAACCCAAACTGATCTTCACCTACTATGTCTTCTACTACCCTTTGTATTCTTCTGTATATTATTCTGGTCAGTAATTTTGAAGTATGTGATATTAGATTAATGGTGCGATAATTCTCTCATTTGTCGGCTTGTCTTTCTATGGAAGTGTGAAGATGATGCTTTTATTAAAAATCAATTAGAATTTCTGCTGTTTCATAACTTTTTGATTTCAGCTTGAATAATTTTGCGAATCCTTCTTCTCCTAGGGATTGAAGAAGTTCTGCAGGGATCTCATCAATTCCATCTGCCTTATTTGCTTTCAAGTGATTCAGTGCTCTATTAAATTCTGTCCTCAAAACAGAATCTCCTAAGTCATCAATGTCGACATCGCCTTCCTTTTTCATTACACTATTGTTCAAGTCGTCCCCATCACATAGTTTCTCTATGTATTCCTTCCATCGGTTAGCTTTACCGTCTGAGCTTAAAAGAGGCTTCTCATCGGCAGCTTTAATGTTCACACCTCTTTTCTTCATTTCTCCAAAATTCTATAGGCAACATCTACTTTACTTACAGCCATTTACTTTTCTACTTCTTCACTCTTTTATTCTAGACATTTTTCTTTTGCTTTATTTGCATTTCCTGTTTATTTTATTTCTAAATTTCCTGTATTGCTCTCTTCCTGCTTCATCCTGAGCATTTTGGTACCTTTTCCTCTGATCCATCAGCTCCAAAATTTCTTCTGTGATCCAAGGTTTTCGGGCAGCTTGTTACCTAAAGCCTAATGTTTCTTTACCAGCTTTCATTATTTCGGTCTTTAATACATTGCATTCGTCCTGGGTTGAGCTCCTTTCACAGTTACTTCTTATACCTTTTAAAGAACTAATTAAATTGTGGTGTGACATTTGACAAAACAGTTTCTTTGGATTCAAATTGACTGTCACTAATCCTGCGATGTAGTTACAATTCATTCCACGATTATTTTGTTAGTTTATGAAAAACCTTGTCCAGATAACAAAAAATGAACCAGTTTATTACTACGTGTAAATCTTAAGGCTATTTTGTTTTTAGTACAGAAAACTACGGATGAACTCAAATTTAGTTATTATCTCAGAAATGACGCCTATACTCTTTCATTTGCTGGTCGAAACTGTCCCACAGTAGCTGAAAGACACTAGTGTATTGTAGAACATATTAACGATAATTGTAAAGTCAAACATCACGAACACGAAGGAAAGAAAAGACTAATACATATGAAGTTGAAAGAAGGTGCTTGAAAATTACGTTGAAAGATGATTCCGTAATCTATTAAATTCAGAATCTTCTGTGTGTCAATTGTATCAAAAAAGTACTTTCCTTCATATTCATTCAGTTTTGCACCCGCATTTTGTTCCGGGATGAACGCAAGTTCTGCGGAATATTGCTTCAGAAATTAAATCGGTTGTGGTTTCATACTGGTGACATGTTTAGAATCAGAGTGTACGAAGTTATCCAGTAAATCTTGGGAGTGACCGTGCAGAGTAGGTTGCTACAAGTTTCGTCTATGCAGATTTCTCTATAACATTGATAGTTTTTAGCATTTACTGCCTACTTATCCGATTTTAAACCAACGCTAAGAAAACATGTATAATATAATTGATTTCTTTTCCTACCCTTATTACTAGACCATTAAATACCGCTAATGTTTTCTGTTTCAGAGGGTTTGGTACAAGTTACGACGTACAAGTTTTCAGGCGCTGCACGTGAGTACCAGCAGCAGCAGGGTGGCCAACATCACCGCCACTGCTGCCAATCACCAAACATGCACCATTACAATTCATAACTGCCAATATGGGATCATAATTCTCTATTACCGTTGCTCCCTTGCAAAGGGCAAGTTTTGTTGTTGTAAGTAATAGTACATTAAAAGCCGAGTCCAAAATTGAATTCATCTACATATAGCTGAAATTGTGATTTTGTCTAAATCATGACTATTGCTAATATGAAATGTAACAACTGGACTGCTTTAAGTTTTAAGTCAACAATTTTTGATAACGCATTCCACACAATGTGGCAACAATGTATGTAACATAAAGCAACGGTTTCATACGCTGAACCGTTTTGTCTGATAAAAAAAAAAAAAAAAACAAAAAAACAAAAAAACTGGGTATCAATCGTCTCTTAATTAAATATTTCCATAACAACCGAAATGTTAAAAGGGATATATTTGCAAATACATGCAAAATATATTTTATCTTACTCATATTTTCTTCTGAATAATTACAAGTTATGTACAATTTACAAGTTCAGACTGAAACGCTTTCTTTCATGACTCCTTCGACGCTGAGTAATACGAAAAAGCTTTAAAAGTTACATAAATCGAAAGATAGTGATTTATTTACAGAATATTATTATTGGATAGCAAACAATGTGTCTGTTCGGACAGAAATCAAAAACTTTAAGCGCCAAGCGCTGATGACTGTCCGATATGAAAAGAAATGTAGTGTCACTTGCCTAAGGTAGCTGCAAGCTTGTGTACTATCTTCACAAATAAGAAATTTATAGATCAGTTTCTGAAGCATTTCAAAAAACTTCCTCCTGAGGTCATATAAATATCAAATGATCTTTAATGACGTCTTGTAGTCACGCAATACGGATCCTCTTTTTATATGATAATGATTATCTCCAATTGCCATGGCAACTGACATATCTCTCCTACCTGTCCTTCCTTCAATTGTTACTCTTCTGTTGGTTGACACCAAGGATTCTTTCACATTTTCGTCGAAATACTAACCTAATATTTTTTTTTTCGGTGTCCCAATGGATAGTGCAAAATTTCTTATTTTTTCTGTGCTGTTTTAAGTCCTACCGATTCGTGTAATCATTAACAAGTTTCAGTCTTATAAATCACAAACAACTTATACGCCATTGCCACATATTTAACACATAGTTTTCAAACAACATTTGGGGACTTAACGTTTGAATTACAATTAATTTAAATTATGGTTACTATGTACGCAATGAGTAATGATACAGAAAATCGATTTTGGATTTGCATACAACATATTCGTGGTAGTACTAATATCCAATTCACTGGTTTTTAATTTCTGTAGGCTGCAGTAACTTTTGTATTCATATCTTCTCTATCAGGTGAAACAAAAAAGCACGAGGTACCGGAGACAGGAGGCACACAGGATTAACATAATTTTCTTTCTAACAACTTTTAATAATTTTGCACCTCTTTTTACTTAGCATTAGGAAAGAAATTAAGGGGAAACTAATTAACGCCGTAGGAAAAGGGCTGTCTGAGTGAAACGTTCAATATCCAATCCCTTGCCGGAATTTAATCCGAATACTCCGACCACGAAACCACAATTTTATAAGCATAACATTTTGTTTTTAAATTTTCAAACAAAGTATCAACTTATGTTACCGACAAATTCATTGCAGAATAGTAACATGTTATTATTTTATTTTTTTTACATTATGTTTTTTATACTTTTTGTAAATACAATCATGTGGTGAAGTCTTTCACACCAATTCTAAAAATTAAAGCCTTATGCTCTTTTGTGATGGTAGCCTAGTTCCCAGACTATGATGTACAGTAATATACGACTGTCATAAACATTTGGAGATCTAGTCCGAACTTACGTAAAATCAATCTGATTCGTCCACTAAAACTTTTAATGTCTTGTGACAATGTGTTAGTATGAAATACATTTGCCGAGTGTGAAAATTCTTGCAATGAAAAGATAAGACATGACGGTCATGATGTTAGTAAAAAATGAGGTTGGAGGTAATTAGCTGAAATATTCCCAAATAAAATAAAAAACCTCCTGTGAGTTTGTTTCCTCATGCACTGTATATCCTCTGTAATTGGTGAATTTCGTTCTTAAACTTCACAAGAATCATTCACCCACTGAAATGAGAGGTTTCTATCTATTTTGGACTTGAGAATTACCAGCGATAGTTTGTAAACTGTGTCCTCCGATTTTTCGCAGACTGGGAGTTCGTTCCCGTGCTGATCATCACGCTGGGCTGTCTCATCATCCTGCTCAGCATCGCGCTCATCGTCGGAGCCGCTCTGGTGAGTTCCAGCTTAGTGCCTCATATCAACATAACATAGCGTAAATAATCAACGTTTACACATTATTTTAACATTAATTGCGAAGGAGCACACGCTCAGGTAGAAATTTCCTTACACACCCAATTCCCCCCTTTCCTACTTTTGCCCTTTCAACTTTATATTCTTTCCACGTTTTTGGCAAATTATTCATCATTTCTCTTGGTAAGTTATTCCAATCCCTGACCCCCTTACCTACGAAAGAATATCTTCCTACACCCTTGTGCCTGAATTCGAGTGCTATTTGTGGTCATGGTCATGTTATCCCTTCCACTTATTACTTTTATTTCTTACACCAATACCTTTCCACGCCTCATCACCATATACGCCTTGTATACTCCAATGACTCTCTTCACCCTCCTCCTATCTTCAAGTGAATCCCGTTACAGACTTCATTTTTAATTACTAACTGGGTGGAATTAGCTGAATTTTAGTTTTACACGTGAAACGGAGACTGAAGTGAGTTTTTTGTGGCCTGGAAGTTGGCTACTGTTGGTGTTGGCACTGCTGCGTTTGTTTGCACCGTAGTTGCTTTTGATCCTGTCCTCTCAAGAACTAGGAGCTGTTGTTACTAGTGTGACTGCTTTTGTTGCCTTTCCTGCCGGTCCTCTACTAGTTTTGGTTGCTGCCACTGTTCATTTATCGTTGATCCACCTGCTATTACATTAATTACTTTTATTTTTGGTGTTAGTGCTGCTTCGTGGAATACTATCAGCGTTGCTCTTTTACATGTGGACTGCTTGTTGTTGTGACTGCTGCAGTTGCTGTCATAACTGTAGTAAGAGTAATTCAGATCCTTGAACTTTCCGCTGATGGCAGTGTTGTTGCTGTATAAATTAATCTTAGAATTTAACTATTTGTTGTTGCTGCACGTGCTGCAACCTAGTATCCCAGAAATAAAATGAGGTGTGTTTTATCCTGACGCTATACAGTGAAACATTAACTGTTCTGTGGTATCCGTCTGATATTGTTTATAGTCTGGAGCTAAATTTTTCGCAGTGAAATGTAAACAGGGTTAAGATATAACAAAGTTCAAAGCAGTAATCTGCTAAAATTAGTGGAATTTCATAAAATTTCGATTGTTAGGGAAGAAAAGTTGTCGCAAGTGTTAAAGTTACGGCTAACATATACTGCTACTAGCTGACACCAACAAATGTACCTATACAGACTACTGGTAGTAAAAACAATTATTATCAATCACTTAACACTCACGTTCACAGTCAGCATTTAAGGTTGTTTCTTTGACACGTTGGCGATGACTCCGGAGTAACTTGGCTAGCGGACATGACTTCCTCTATAACTGAGGACTTAATAACATATGGAGAGATTTCATGGATCTGCTGACGATACATTTTAATTCCAAAATCAAGCAAGCAGCTACGATCAAGTGTATTTCATCTGAAATTGGTGGAAATGAACTGATATATACTTCGGTAGACACCCTGGTTACCGAAACGACGTCGGCGGTAAAGCGATATAATTTCTACATTATCTGAGTGCATTCGGACTCTTAGCGTATCTAATGGGATTTAAAGTTTGTGTTCTGATTATGCTTGTCCAGTACTTCTACAAAATCTAGCAACGGAATCTAAATTATTGTGAATTTAATGACAAGTATTCCGACCGGTGCACAAATTCCGAGAAGCTGTGACGTGAGGTGAGGTTATACTCTTCATTGTAACAATTTTCAGTTTAAAACTTGCTGCATCCTT
The DNA here is from genome assembly GCA_031002005.1 of Vandiemenella viatica. Classification (NCBI taxonomy): domain Eukaryota; kingdom Metazoa; phylum Arthropoda; class Insecta; order Orthoptera; family Morabidae; genus Vandiemenella; species Vandiemenella viatica. The sequence continues at coordinate 289,687,740 of JARYHS010013630.1, read as the reverse complement.
ATCTCAACAATCAATAAACAGGGCGTCCACGTGACCTCAAAACTAAATCCTTTTCTCATGGCCAGCTCTACGTTTCTCCTTTTGCGTTGGGAGCCCGAAAAATCCTCTTGATTTTGCTCCCGGTAGAAGAGCATCAAACAATTCTAACAAAGAAATTTTGTAAAAATATTTTGATGGTTACTGTTTCTTACTTTCCACTAAGTGGACAAAAAATATTAAATGAAGTGAATTGTTCTTTTTGACATAGTTCTTTGACCCATTAAAAGCTTGAAGAAACGTCACAGAATTGATGAACAGATTGAGCTGGGATTGTCTGAAGACAGACGATGTAAGTTTCGTTTGAACTTACGGGTAAACATATGAACACACGGTTTCATTCACGAGTGCAATGAAATATTATGTCCACAAGCCTACTAGGATTGCGATGACAGGAAAGATAAGAGAAAAAAGGTGCCATACTGATGATACTTCTGGTGAAGTCTTTCTTTGGTCGTGCCACCTATAATTTTGTGAATTGCAGAGTATTTATGCAGCTGCAGATGTAGAATCGAATGAAGTTGTGAGCAACAGTTACTTGATATCATATGGGAGCTGAGCTGCCCATCATTGAAAGACTGAGTCTTATAAGAAGAGTTTTAAGTAGGTGTCCTACTCTAGGGATCAGTGATTGTATAATATTAGACGAACCAATTGTAGCATATGGATGAGGAGAGGAGGGATAAAATATTTTCAGCTATTTTTCTTAACCCATAGGTAAATTAAACGAATTCCCTGTTCAAGTTATTAATCAGCTAAAGCTCTAATGACCGCCAAGGTTTGGAGCCTACAGGAAGAAAACTTTACTTTGCAAATGATTAACATAAATCTCACCGGAAGTTATCATTGTCAGTACAAAAATGAGATTGTAGTACACTTTTTAAAGGAAAAATTGGAAAAGAAAAATCTGCATTTATAGTGTGCTTAGCAGTTTTACCTTAAGCCTCCCGGAATGAGTAGAGTCATTATATAAGTCTGTATGGTAACAAAGCTGGGTTTTTATAATTTTTATTTCATTATGATATAATAAGTCTCCACATGCAAGGGTGTTTGTTGTTTTCTGTGATAATTACACAGCGAATGATCAAATGTCGTGGTGTTATTTAATTAAAAATTGCGCATAGACTTAACAGGATGGACGCGGCCCCTAATTAAAAAGCAGCTTGCACGCAATGTAGTCCAGGTTTATGGTACTTAGGCAAGCAGCCGTGAGCAACAGGTGGTGTGGCTGGCTGTTGATTGTTATATGGGTGTGCAGGAGATGCCGCGCCTGCTGCTGCTGTGGCTGGTGGGCAGAGCCATCGTCACGGTGCTCACAGGTGGTGTGGCTGGCTGTTGATTGTTATATGGGTGTGCAGGAGATGCAGCGCCTGCTGCTGCTGTGGCTGGTGGGCAGAGCCATCGTCACGGTGCTCACAGGTGGTGTGGCTGGCTGTTGATTGTTATATGGGTGTGCAGGAGAATGCCGCGCCTGCTGTTGCTGTGGCTGGTGGGCAGAGCCATCGTCACGGTGCTCACAGGTGGTGTGGCTGGCTGTTGATTGTTATGTGGGTGTGCAGGAGATGCCGCGCCTGCTGCTGCTGTAGCTGGTGGGCAGAGCCATCGTCACGGTGCTCACAGGTGGTGTGGCTGGCTGTTGATTGTTATATGGGTGTGCAGGAGATGCCGCGCCTGCTGCTGCTGTGGCTGGTGGGCAGAGCCATCGTCACGGTGCTCACAGGTGGTGTGGCTGGCTGTTGATTGTTATATGGGTGTGCAGTAGATGCCGCGCCTGCTGCTGCTGTGGCTGGTGGGCAGAGCCATCGTCACGGTGCTCACAGGTGGTGTGGCTGACTGTTGATTGTTATATGGGTGTGCAGGAGATGCCGCGCCTGCTGCTGCTGTGGCTGGTGGGCAGAGCCATCGTCACGGTGCTCACAGGTGGTGTGGCTGGCTGTTGATTGTTATATGGGTGTGCAGGAGTGCCGCGCCTGCTGCTGCTGTGGCTGGTGGGCAAAGCCATCGTCACGGTGCTCACAGGTGGTGTGGCTGGCTGTTGATTGTTATATTGGTGTGCAGGAGATGCCGCGCCTGCTGCTGCTGTAGCTGGTGGGCAGAGCCATCGTCACGGTGCTCACAGGTGGTGTGGCTGGCTGTTGATTGTTATATTGGTGTGCAGTAGATGCCGCGCCTGCTGCTGCTGTGGCTGGTGGGCAGAGCCATCGTCACGGTGCTCACAGGTGGTGTGGCTGACTGTTGATTGATATGTGGGTGTGCAGGAAATGCCGCGCCTGCTGCTGCTGTGGCTGGTGGGCAGAGCCATCGTCACGGTGCTCACAGGTGGTGTGGCTGGCTGTTGATTGTTATATGGGTGTGCAGGAGATGCCGCGCCTGCTGCTGCTGTAGCTGGTGGGCAGAGCCAACGTCACGGTGCTCACAGGTGGTGTGGCTGGCTGTTGATTGGTATATGGGTGTGCAGGAGATGCCGCGCCTGCTGCTGCTGAGGCTGGTGGGCAGAGCCATCGTCACGGTGCTCACAGGTGGTGTGGCTGGCTGTTGATTGTTATATGGGTGTGCAGGAGATGCCGCGCCTGCTGCTGCTGTGGCTGGTGGCAGAGCCATCGTCACGGTGCTCACAGGTGGTGTGGCTGGCTGTTGATTATTATATGGGTGTGCAGGAGTGCCGCGCCTGCTGCTGCTGTGGCTGGTGGGCAGAGCCATCGTCACGGTGCTCACAGGTGGTGTGGCTAGCTGTTGATTGTTATATGGGTGTGCAGGAGATGCCGCGCCTGCTGCTGCTGTGGCTGGTGGGCAGAGCCATCGTCACGGTGCTCACAGGTGGTGTGGCTGGCTGTTGATTGTTATGTGGGTGTGCAGGAGATGCCGCGCCTGCTGCTGCTGTAGCTGGTGGGCAGAGCCATCGTCACGGTGCTCACAGGTGGTGTGGCTGGCTGTTGATTGTTATATTGGTGTGCAGTAGATGCCGCGCCTGCTGCTGCTGTGGCTGGTGGGCAGAGCCATCGTCACGGTGCTCACAGGTGGTGTGGCTGGCTGTTGATTGTTATGTGGGTGTGCAGGAGATGCCGCGCCTGCTGCTGCTGTAGCTGGTGGGCAGAGCCATCGTCACGGTGCTCACAGGTGGTGTGGCAGGCTGTTGATTGTTATATGGGTGTGCAGGAGATGCCGCGCCTGCTGCTGCTGTGGCTGGTGGGCAGAGCCATCGTCACGGTGCTCACAGGTGGTGTGGCTGGCTGTTGATTGTTATGTGGGTGTGCAGGAGATGCCGCGCCTGCTGCTGCTGTAGCTGGTGGGCAGAGCCATCGTCACGGTGCTCACAGGTGGTGTGGCTGGCTGTTGATTGTTATATGGGTGTGCAGGAGATGCCGCGCCTGCTGCTGCTGTGGCTGGTGGGCAGAGCCATCGTCACGGTGCTCACAGGTGGTGTGGCTGGCTGTTTGATTGTTATATGGGTGTGCAGGAGAAGCCGCGCCTGCTGCTGCTGTGGCTGGTGGGCAGAGCCATCGTCACGGTGCTCACAGGTGGTGTGGCTAGCTGTTGATTGTTATATGGGTGTGCAGGAGATGCCGCGCCTCCTGCTGCTGTGGCTGGTGGGCAGAGCCATCGTCACGGTGCTCACAGGTGGTGTGGCTGGCTGTTGATTGTTATGTGGGTGTGCAGGAGATGCCGCGCCTGCTGCTGCTGTAGCTGGTGGGCAGAGCCATCGTCACGGTGCTCACAGGTGGTGTGGCTGGCTGTTGATTGTTATATGGGTGTGCAGGAGATGCCGCGCCTGCTGCTGCTGTGGCTGGTGGGCAGAGCCATCGTCACGGTGCTCACAGGTGGTGTGGCTGACTGTTGATTGTTATATGGGTGTGCAGGAGATGCCGCGCCTGCTGCTGCTGTGGCTGGTGGGCAGAGCCATCGTCACGGTGCTCACAGGTGGTGTGGCTGGCTGTTGAGTTATATTGGTGTGCAGTAGATGCCGCGCCTGCTGCTGCTGTGGCTGGTGGGCAGAGCCATCGTCACGGTGCTCACAGGTGGTGTAGCTGACTGTTGATTGTTATATGGGTGTGCAGGAGATGCCGCGCCTGCTGCTGCTGTGGCTGGTGGGCAGAGCCATCGTCACGGTGCTCACAGGTGGTGTGGCTGGCTGTTGATTGTTATATGGGTGTGCAGGAGATGCCGCGCCTGCTGCTGCTGTGGCTGGTGGGCAGAGCCATCGTCACGGTGCTCACAGGTGGTGTGGCTGGCTGTTGATTGTTATGTGGGTGTGCAGGAGATGCCGCGCCTGCTGCTGCTGTAGCTGGTGGGCAGAGCCATCGTCATGGTGCTCACAGGTGGTGTGGCTGGCTGTTGATTGTTATATGGGTGTGCAGGAGATGCCGCGCCTGCTGCTGCTGTGGCTGGTGGGCAGAGCCATCGTCACGGTGCTCACAGGTGGTGTGGCTGACTGTTGATTGTTATATGGGTGTGCAGGAGATGCCGCGCCTACTGCTGCTGTGACTGGTGGGCAGAGCCATCGTCACGGTGCTCACAGGTGGTGTGGCTGACTGTTGATTGTTATATTGGTGTGCAGTAGATGCCGCGCCCTGCTGCTGCTGTGGCTGGTGGGCAGAGCCCTCGTCACGGTGCTCACAGGTGGTGTGGCTGACTGTTGATTGTTATATGGGTGTGCAGGAGATGCCGCGCCTGCTGCTGCTGTGGCTGGTGGGCAGAGCCATCGTCACGGTGCTCACAGGTGGTGTGGCTGGCTGTTGATTGTTATATGGGTGTGCAGGAGATGCCGCGCCTGCTGCTGCTGTGGCTGGTGGGCAGAGCCATCGTCACGGTGCTCACAGGTGGTGTGGCTGGCTGTTGATTGTTATGTGGGTGTGCAGGAGATGCCGCGCCTGCTGCTGCTGTGGCTGGTGGGCAGAGCCATCGTCACGGTGCTCACAGGTGGTGTGGCTGACTGTTGATTGTTATGTAGGGGTGCAGGAAATGCCGCGCCTGCTGCTGCTGTGGCTGGTGGGCAGAGCCATCGTCACGGTGCTCACAGGTGGTGTGGCTGGCTGTTGATTGTTATATGGGTGTGCAGGAGATGCCGCGCCTGCTGCTGCTGTGGCTGGTGGGCAGAGCCATCGTCACGGTGCTCACAGGTGGTGTGGCTTGCTGTTGATTGTTATATGGGTGTGCAGGAGATGCCGCGCCTGCTGCTGCTGTGGCTGGTGGGCAGAGCCATCGTCACGGTGCTCACAGGTGGTGTGGCTGGCTGTTGATTGTTATGTGGGTGTGCAGGAGATGCCGCGCCTGCTGCTGCTGTAGCTGGTGGGCAGAGACATCGTCACGGTGCTCACAGGTGGTGTGGCTGGCTGTTGATTGTTATATGGGTGTGCAGGAGATGCCGCGCCTGCTGCTGCTGTGGCTGGTGGGCAGAGCCATCGTCACGGTGCTCACAGGTGGTGTGGCTGACTGTTGATTGTTATATGGGTGTGCAGGAGATGCCGCGCCTGCTGCTGCTGTAGCTGGTGGGCAGAGCCATCGTCACGGTGCTCACAGGTGGTGTGGCTGGCTGTTGATTGTTATATGGGTGTGCAGGAGATGCCGCGCCTGCTGCTGCTGTGGCTGGTGGGCAGAGCCATCGTCACGGTGCTCACAGGTGGTGTGGCTGGCTGTTGATTGTTATGTGGGTGTGCAGGAGATGCCGCGCCTGCTGCTGCTGTGGCTGGTGGGCAGAGCCATCGTCACGGTGCTCACAGGTGGTGTGGCTGACTGTTGATTGTTATGTAGGTGTGCAGCAAATGCCGCGCCTGCTGCTGCTGTGGCTGGTGGGCAGAGCCATCGTCACGGTGCTCACAGGTGGTGTGGCTGGCTGTTGATTGTTATATGGGTGTGCAGGAGATGCCGCGCCTGCTGCTGCTGTGGCTGGTGGGCAGAGCCATCGTCACGGTGCTCACAGGTGGTGTGGCTGGCTGTTGATTGTTATATGGGTGTGCAGGAGATGCCGCGCCTGCTGCTGCTGTGGCTGGTGGGCAGAGCCATCGTCACGGTGCTCACAGGTGGTGTGGCTGGCTGTTGATTGTTATGTGGGTGTGCAGGAGATGCCGCGCCTGCTGCTGCTGTAGCTGGTGGGCAGAGCCATCGTCACGGTGCTCACAGGTGGTGTGGCTGCTGTTGATTGTTATATGGGTGTGCAGGAGATGCCGCGCCTGCTGGTGCTGTGGCTGGTGGGCAGAGCCATCGTCACGGTGCTCACAGGTGGTGTGGCTGGCTGTTGATTGTTATATGGGTGTGCAGGAGAAGCCGCGCCTGCTGCTGCTGTGGCTGGTGGGCAGAGCCATCGTCACGGTGCTCACAGGTGGTGTGGCTAGCTGTTGATTGTTATATGGGTGTGCAGTAGATGCCGCGCCTGCTGCTGCTGTGGCTGGTGGGCAGAGCCATCGTCACGGTGCTCACAGGTGGTGTGGCTGGCTGTTGATTGTTATGTGGGTGTGCAGGAGATGCCGCGCCTGCTGCTGCTGTAGCTGGTGGGCAGAGCCATCGTCACGGTGCTCACAGGTGGTGTGGCTGGCTATTGATTGTTATATGGGTGTGCAGGAGATGCCGCGCCTGCTGCTGCTGTGGCTGGTGGGCAGAGCCATCGTCACGGTGCTCACAGGTGGTGTGGCTGGCTGTTGATTGTTATATGGGTGTGCAGGAGATGCCGCGCCTGCTGCTGCTGTGGCTGGTGGGCAGAGCCATCGTCACGGTGCTCACAGGTGGTGTGGCTGGCTGTTGATTGTTATATTGGTGTGCAGTAGATGCCGCGGCTGCTGCTGCTGTGGCTGGTGGGCAGAGCCATCGTCACGGTGCTCACAGGTGGTGTGGCTGACTGTTGATTGTTATATGGGTGTGCAGGAGATGCCGCGCCTGCTGCTGCTGTGGCTGGTGGGCAGAGCCATCGTCACGGTGCTCACAGATGGTGTGGCTGGCTGTTGATTGTTATATGGGTGTGCAGGAGATGCCGCGCCTGCTGCTGCTGTGGCTGGTGGGCAGAGCCATCGTCACGGTGCTCACAGGTGGTGTGGCTGGCTGTTGATTGTTATGTGGGTGTGCAGGAGATGCCGCGCCTGCTGCTGCTGTAGCTGGTGGGCAGAGCCATCGTCACGGTGCTCACAGGTGGTGTGGCTGGCTGTTGATTGTTATATGGGTGTGCAGGAGATGCCGCGCCTGCTGCTGCTGTGGCTGGTGGGCAGAGCCATCGTCACGGTGCTCACAGGTGGTGTGGCTGACTGTTGATTGTTATATGGGTGTGCAGGAGATGCCGCGCCTGCTGCTGCTGTGGCTGGTGGGCAGAGCCATCGTCACGGTGCTCACAGGTGGTGTGGCTGGCTGTTGATTGTTATATTGGTGTGCAGTAGATGCCGCGCCTGCTGCTGCTGTGGCTGGTGGGCAGAGCCATCGTCACGGTGCTCACAGGTGGTGTGGCTGACTGTTGATTGTTATGTGGGTGTGCAGGAAATGCCGCGCCTGCTGCTTGCTGTGGCTGGTGGGCAGAGCCATCGTCACGGTGCTCACAGGTGGTGTGGCTGGCTGTTGATTGTTATATGGGTGTGCAGGAGATGCCGCGCCTGCTGCTGTGTAGCTGGTGGGCAGAGCCATCGTCACGGTGCTCACAGGTGGTGTGGCTGGCTGTTGATTGGTATATGGGTGTGCATGCCGCGCCTGCTGCTGCTGTGGCTGGTGGGCAGAGCCATCGTCACGGTGCTCACAGGTGGTGTGGCTGGCTGTTGATTGTTATATGGGTGTGCAGGAGATGCCGCGCCTTCTGCTGCTGGGGCTGGTGGGCAGAGCCATCGTCACGGTGCTCACAGGTGGTGTGGCTGGCTGTTGATTGTTATATGGGTGTGCAGGAGATGCCGCGCCTGCTGCTGCTTTGGCTGGTGGGCAGAGCCATCGTCACGGTGCTCACAGGTGGTGTGGCTGACTGTTGATTGTTATATGGGTGTGCAGGAGATGCCGCGCCTGCTGCTGCTGTGGCTGGTGGGCAGAGCTATCGTCACGGTGCTCACAGGTGGTGTGGCTGGCTGTTGATTGTTATATTGGTGTGCAGGAGATGCCGCGCCTGCTGCTGCTGTGGCTGGTGGGCAGAGCCATCGTCACGGTGCTCACAGGTGGTGTGTCTGACTGTTGATTGTTATGTGGGTGTGCAGGAGATGCCGCGCCTGCTGCTGCTGTGGCTGGTGGGCAGAGCCATCGTCACGGTGCTCACAGGTGGTGTGACTGGCTGTTGATTGTTATATGGGTGTGCAGGAGATGCCGCGTCTGCTGCTGCTGTTTCTGGTGGGCAGAGCCATCGTCACGGTGCTCACAGGTGGTGTGGCTGGCTGTTGATTGTTATATGGGTGTGCAGGAGATGCCGCGCCTGCTGCTGCTGTGGCTGGTGGGCAGAGCCATCGTCACGGTGCTCACAGGTGGTGTGGCTGACTGTTGATTGTTATGTGGGTGTGCAGGAGATGCCGCGCCTGCTGCTGCTGTGGCTGGTGGGCAGAGCCATCGTCACGGTGCTCACAGTGGTCCTGCTGCCCATCGCCATCGCATTCAGACTCAAAGAAGCCAACGGCAGAGTCCTCGCACCCACCTTCTTCGTCTTCGGCTGCGCTGAAATAGGTAAACAGCTTCCCCTCCAACACAGTCGGCCACGCTTCTTCACATAACCTACAGTGTCGGTTTTAAGATTGGTAAACTAGGTGGTTAACTATAAAAGATTTTGCCGTTTTCGCAGACGTCATATTGGTATAAATAGCTTCACCCGTTTCACGTTGCACCGAAATGTTCCTCCTCCTCCTCCTCCTCCTCCTTCTTCTTCTTCTTCCTCTTCATCTCCTTCTTCCCGATGTTTCGACCAGGCCTTAGGTCTGCCTCAGGGGACTTAGCCGCCTTCTGAGTCTGCTGGAGACTGGCGTTGGGGCCGCTCATATTTAATACTGTGAGGACTACGATTCTCTAACAAATATCGATAGCCCAGAGATATGATGTATGCGATTTACTGTTTATGGTCCCAGAATTATTTATTATTTAACATACATTCCCATGCCTGTCTAAGACCATAGCTGCCATCTTTGTTGAGGTTGTTTGTCTGTTTGAATAAGACCTGGTCGAAACGTCGGGAAGAAGGAGGAACATTTCGATGCAGCGTGAAACTCTTGAAGCTATTTATACTTAGTTGGTTAACTGATAGTTGGGAACCGGTAATGATAATATTGACAAGTTTAACTACATACGTACTAAAGTAAACTTTCTCCTTTCCTCGTATCACCTCTACTACTTACTTTCTAGCTGATATTTCAGAGATTGCAGTTAGAGAGAAAAAGATGAATTAATACAAATTAAACACTTCGCAGATGATGTAGCCGTTTCCCGGAAGTCTCATGCTTTAGATACCCAACGTTAACTTTCCTAGTATTCGGTTACACAGATAAACTGAATAATTTTTTGAGGTTATGTTTCTTGAAGCATTTTTATTATCGGTTCAGCAATTTTGCCTTAGCAGGACAGTGTTGAAGCTTGCATCCATATAAACGTATTGACATCTTTATAGTTATTTATTTCTTATTTACACTTTAACTTGTCTAATTAGTAAAACATCAGGAGAGGAATTGCAACAAACTATCACTATCTTCTTTGTTCTCTCTCTCTCTCTCTCTGTCTTTTGCATTGGCGTTGAAAGCTTTGAAACCTATCTAATATAAGGGAGAATAGCTAGTTTTGTTAACTGCATCCGACATGTATAAGATATGTGCTGCAACTGTGATTTTGGTGTCTTGTGAGTGTACGGTTCGTCGCTGGACGTATGACTTATTACAGTGTATAAGCGTATAATGAGAAAAACAGATTTCCCTTGAATTAATAAAAACCATTTTTTTTATTCAAGACGATATAAAAAATGTAATTTTAATACTTCGAGATAAGCCAATATGCTTTAATCGTTTGAAATAAATGTTAGTAATCGTTTTGGGAGAGGGAATCGTTGTGAAAGTAGGTATAGAAACAACGTGCATAACCTGAATGAATGGCCAACATCGATAACTGTATTAATGACTTCTCAGGAATGCTAACATCAAACAATAAAGTTTGTTTCCTTGTTGTTGCTGCTATTATTAATATTATATTAGAGATCTATTAAGTAAAATGAAGTGTAAGGCAATTTTCGTAAAAATAAAACCCTACCATCTGATATGTTGTACTGAGAGTGAGAGAAAGTAATTCTGTTAATGTGTGATGAAGAAAGATCCACTGGAACTAGCTGCCCGTCACTTTCTTAAAAGAATTAAAAGCAAAAGGAATAATACTCAGCCAAAACTGATGAGACCAGCATCGAAGACGTACATTCAGATATTAATTATTTTCCGTATTTTCATGTCTGATGATTCTTATATCTCCTTACTTACGAATATTTGGTAGTAAACAAAGGGGCAATCATAGTAAATATTTTATTTCTGAGGCCATTCTATATCAATATATGGTTATTTTAACTGTAAGATTTATCTTTAATCGTAACTTATTGTAGCACAATAGAGGAAATTTCATTTTGATTAAAACAGACAGATGGATTTGGACAAGGTAAGTGTTAAAAAGGAATTCATCTTATTACCTGCATGGGTATAAAAATGGGAAATTCATATAACAACATACAACCGTAGATAGGTAAATGGAGTTTCAAGACATAAAATGTAAGTATCTTGAATGAAATTTGAAAATTTAGTTTCGGCTGATACATTAGAAAACTGATAGGAAAAGATTTCTACATTCTTAATATGTTGGAAAGGATAATAAATGCATTTCATATGTAGCAAAATAAGGAAACTGCTCACCAAAAGCTGGGCCTTGCTACAGCACTCTCATTAAGGGTATCAAATACGGGAGTTGGAGGGTGTGCGAAGTAAGGTAGTTCCGATAAGTCTGTGAAAATTGCCGTAGAACACAATCACTAATTAGAGGTTAGGATTGTAGTCAACTGAAGACTTGAAATACTTAAAGAAATTATTTGTTATGTATAAGGCTGACACTAGTGATCAGGCCTAGTTGGATACTCGACGAATAATAAAGAGGATAACATGGAAGGGAAGAGAGGACCATATAAACATTTTGTTTCTTGCAGAAAATTACAACTAAAAAGTTTTTATTTGGAGTTAGATGGGTCTGAGATGGAATAAGTTACCGACAGAGATTCTGGACTATAGGCCTTAAACATTTAAATAATTTAAAGTAAAAATACGCATAAATAGAGAGAGAAAGAGCCACTGGGGGATTAGGTCCATCGCAATAAATTCTATAAGCAACAACAATAATTCGGGTACACTGCGTCGAATGGTTCGCTTCACACAAATGTGCAGAGATTATAATAATTTGTAATGTCTGTGTTTGTAACTGTTAAGGTTGTGTTATGTTGGCAGCGACGGACGTGTACTTCCTGCTGGTGGTGTACAGTTTCTACAGGATAATAGCTGGCAACTCTCCACACGGGGTGGGCGTCTGACGCGTCACCTCTCAACGCCTGCCACAATCCACGAGCTTCTCCTCAGCATTTCGTAAATCAATACTCACAACTCAGAAAATAAAGTGCTAAGTTACACAAGGAGGTTATTCGTGAAACTTGTGTGGTGGTATTCCAAATAAAGCTTAATCCGCCGTTGGTACTTTCAAAATAAATTGCCTTGAACATAATAGCAACAAGCTATCATACGATTACAATATTTTCTGTTTTCTTGTTTCGTTTTATGAAAGACCACTCAAGCAGTTTAAAGTAAAAGAAGTAATTGTAGATATTATTTTGCCTGTTGTCATTATAAGAAACGATGCTGTCAACAGACACTAATAAAAGTTTCTCGAATCTAAAGACAGCAAAGTTATTTACTTAAATTATTCTCAGTTAACAATAATAATGTATTAGTTGTATCATGATAAAGTTGAAAATTTTTTGGTAAAATTTTTATATGTTTTATTTTTCAGTTTACCCATTAATAAGCAACCTGTCTCAAATATTAAAAAGTCTTGAAACAACAAACCGATGAAAAGTATCTGCAGAAATGGATGGGTCAAATGTTCGTAACGTTTGACCTCTCCAGCTGCCGATATGTTATTTAAAGCTGAGCGTCCAACTTCCATACAGCAAACACACATTTCCTCCCAAAAATCAGTGTGGTCCAATTACATACTCTGAAAAGTACAATTCCATGATGATAGCAATTACTTTGAACCATATGATGAAACACACATATACAGCTATAGAGGATCCTTTTGTTATTTTTTAAACCTTTATTATTTTACACTCGCAGAATCGAGACTGAATAGTGACTTTGAATCAGTTTGTTTACATTTTAAAAAGTCCTGTTAGATAACACCATGCAGCCTCGTGGCTGCAACACTCCGTTATGAAACTGACAAGTATTAATTTTTTCAGGGAAATGATGAATATCCGGTGGCGGTAAAAATGGTACAGTTGTGCCAAATATCAAAATTGACGTATCACCTGTCAAAGTGACGTGTTCATATCACCCGCATAATTCGAATGCTACCAACTACGTAATTCAAAAACTACGTCCATCTGCCAAAGCCTTTCCTAATGACAATCTTACCTCATACTATTTAATGTGTTCTGGCAAATCGGTACTACAGCCATACAGTACAAGATCCAGTGGCATGATTTCTACGTTCAGCTGTTATTTGACTGAAATGAAATTTTTATGTATAATTATTAGTAGCAGAATACAATTCTGCCAGGTTTCCTATCAAAATGTGGCTGCAAGTATTTTTAATTAAATATTCAAAGAAAATTTAAAAATTATCTTCACTGGTTTTTTAAATAAATTTTAAGTAATTTCAAAGAGGGTCATGCAAAGGAAGTAAAAATTTGGGTTGTCTGTGTAATAGTGGCCGCATGTACGGGTCGCCATCTGTTGAAGGCAGTGTGGAGCGCTAACTCACACGCGCTCATACATATCTATAACAGCTGGCAATCCCTACTTACAATCACTTTTACATAGACAACCCAAACTATTTATGTTGTTTACATGTCTCTCTTTGAAATGAATTAAAATTTATTTTAAAATCCAGTGAACAAATTTTTTGAAAAAAAAAAATAATTTTTGAAAATTTAATTAAATATACTTGTGGTCACATTTTGATAGGCAACCAGGCAGAATCGTATTCGGTTACTAATAATTATACATAAAAGTTACATATCAATCAAATAACATATTTATTAATTTTTTTACTTATGGCCTTATGCCTCGTCGACTTGGATGTCATTAGAGGCGGGATGGGATTGGGGGCAAGGAACGGGAGGGAATTCGGCCATTGCCTTTTGAAGGAAGCATCCCGGCATTCGCCTGGGGTGATTTGGGGAAACCATGGAAAACCCAAATCTGGATGCCCGGAAAGGTATTCGAACCGGCATCCTCCCGAATGCGGGGCCAGAGCGTTAACCGCTCACGAAATAAGAGATGGACGTAGAAATCATGCAGCCGGATCTTAAACTAATACATGTGTTCTGAATATGTATCGCACCCACTGCTTAACCCTTAAAATGTATCAGTACAATCGGTTAAACAAAGAGAGCTACAACACGTGTGATTCCTGGAAAAGTTCTCTAATTAGTTTATTTTTATTTAAAATCATCCATAATTCGTTGCATTGCAGCAACTTGAAATTTTTAATTCGTGTTATCTCCAAATAGGCGATGTGGAGTTTTTGTAACTATATTCGGACAGGAGGCCGACTACACACATGAGTTTTACGCAATCTTTAAGGTAACTATATTTTAGAATCAGAGTGTTATTTCCAACTTTATCACTCGATTGCAACTTTTAAACTTTGCTTCCTAATGGAGTTTTTGGTAGTCTAGACTGTAAATTTTACTATTCAATTGCGCTAATAGAGAGGAAACTCCTCTCACTAACTGAAGAGCATTGCTGGTGGTAAACAGTTGTAATAACTCAAGTAGACCTAATATTATTCAACGCGCTGTGTCGAAGAGTAACAAGATCAAAAGCAGATAAAGTTACGTATCTCTTTTATGATGCACAGCTGTGTCGAAAAGCTATACAAATCTCCGCTATATAGTTATGTGACAACTATCTGCATTAATCGCTCGGAATTTACTGTCTGCCACTACTGATGATATGTGATGTATCAGGCTCCTGTTGTCAGAGATGATCCACGGTTTAAGTAGTGGTTGCTTATCTTTTTCGCACTGATCTGTTCACTACATATATGCAAAGGTTGGGCGTACGAGTTCCAAGAAGTTTTCCTGAACCTCGTCGATAAAATAAATTACTGGTAAATTCATTCACCTTTCCCATGATGATGTACTCCCAATATGAATCGCTTTCCTCTTCATATAGGCTTCCTAAAACAGATATATTGTATTTGGAGCCTCTTTCTTCAGAGGCCAATATTGTAAGAAAGTGCTTTACTGCTAGTATGTTAGCCGAAACTTTTATATCTTAATCTATCTTAATATATCTTAACCTATTCTTAACCAAAAAGTTGAGAATCATTTTATGCTCGTAGTAATTTATATATGAGGTCGTGCTGGTACTCTGTCTGATCAAGTGTCTGGACACCTATCTGAAACTGTACTTAGATTTTCCCGAGACAAGTATTATTGAACATTAATATGGGATGGGAACACCGTTTACCTACATGACGGCTCTAACTCTGCTGGGGAGACTTTCAGTGAGATGGATATGGAGGAATACCAACTCATTCTTTCTCAAGAACTAAAACGAGAGAAGGTAGTGTTTGGAGTTGAGGTCTGGAGCGAAGTCGACGTTCTGACTCAGTTCAAAGGTGATCTGTTTGATTCAGTTCGGGCCTGACAGTCCTTTTCAGGAATGTTACTGTCCAAAAACTATTGCCTAACAGATGCAGCTTTATCACATTTTGCATTGTTGTGCTGATACAAACAACAATCATCTCCGAACTTGTTAATCATAAGCAGAGCACAATGGTTTAAAATGTGTTCGTTTTCTTCCATATCTAGAGTTTTGTTAAGCTCAGTAAGAGGACACATCCAAACTGTAAAAAACACACGCACATTATGACTTCATCTCCTCCAAACTTTATTGTTGGCTCTTCACACGATGGCTGGTAAAGTTCTCAAAATATTCGCGATACCCTCACCCTTCCATCGGATTGCAATATGGCAGAGCGTCATTCATCCCTCCAAATCACTCGTTTCCAGTTTCCACTGTCCATTGTCCATCGTGGGCAATCGGTTAGTTTTCGGTTCATCAAAGGAATGCGCGCCGATGATCGTGCGCGTGTCCACACAATCGCCCATCATTCAGTCGCAGGTCCAAAATACGACTTTCTTCGCAACCAATGGAGATATTTTTTGCACTAGACATTCAAAGTCGCTTCATGACATGCGATCGAAGTTATCAAATTCTGATGATTGCTCTGTCAGAAGTTTGGCTAGTTGTTTATTCATGGTTTGTCTTTAAAAAGAAAAGATCATGTGTATCGACCAAGAAGTGAAAATGAAGTCGCAGGCAAGAGCTGCCTAATACCTAGCACAATAATAGGAGGCTCTGTACCTTGTTCAGTTGCGGTGAATAGTTAACATCCACCATCTTCTCTTCCTCCATCTATTTTACATGACTTTTTTGATTTTGATACTCATCCCGATAATGGTTATATACTGAAGAGCCAAAGAAACTGGTACGCCTGCCTAATATCGTGTAGGGCCCCCGCGAGCACGCATAATTGACGCAACACGACGCGGCATGGACTCGACTAATGTCTGAAGTAGTGCTGGGGGGAATTGACACCATGCATCCTGCAGGGCTGTCCACAAATCCGTAAGAGTACGTCGGGGTGGAGATCTCTTTTGAACGGCACGTTGCAAGGCATCCCAGACATGCTCAATAATGTCCATGTATGGGGAGTTTGGTGGCCAGCGGAGGTGTTTAAACCAAGAAGAGTGTTCCTGGAGCCACTCTGTAGCAATTCTGGACATGTGGGTTTTCTCATTGTTCTGCTGGAATTGCCCAAGTCCGTCGTAATGCACAATTGACATAAATGGATGCAGGTGATCAGCCAAGATGCGTACGTACGTGTCACCTGTCAGAGTCGTTTCTACACGTATCAGGGGTCCCATTGTAACAGTCCTCAAACTAGACTTTAAATGGAGTTGTATTTTATGAAGTATTTGTAGCAAGCTAAAGTTTGATTGAATATGATTTTGTATGTTTGTCTTGCAAATATTGTAAATAATTGTAAATGGACTTTGTTTTATGTAAAGAAATTATGTAAATACCATTTAATATGTTTAATGACAAAACAATGCAAGAGAATTGCTTAAATGTTTGTAAATCCAAGTTTTAAGGCGAGCAATGGTGTTTAAAGGATAAGTTTAAAATTATTTATGAGGATAGTTTGTGTTTAATTATCTTTAATTTTCATTTCTGAACATTTCGTAATGATTGTAAATGAGTTTGATTGTTTTTAATATGTTTTAAATTGTTAAGTATGGTTAAAGTTCGAAAATATCTATCGGAAGCCTTTGTAACGTTCTAGAACTTTCGATGAAAGTTATATAAAGCGAACGGCAGAGACTCAGAGACAGTTTTTCGACATATTTTATGGACAGAGTTTACGCGTACTGTGATAGTGTCTTAGGAAGAGGTGTTACAAGTAATCACTGGAGTTTATGAATACATGTGATTATTATCTTTGAAGTTGTGTAGGTCTTCGAGAAATAAAAACAGTTAAAATTTTAAAATGGATCGTGGACTAATTATTTCATATATTAATTAACCACGAGACCTAACCGCCTAATACCATGTCACTCCAACTACACATTCCCCACACCGTTACAGAGCCTCCACCAGCTTGAACAGTCCTCTGCTGAAATACATGGTCCATGAATTCACGAAGTTGTTTCCATTTGCGTGCACATCCATCCGCTCGATACAATTGTAACGAGACTCGTCAGACCAGGCAACATGTTTCCAATCATCAATAGTCCAATGTAAGTGTTGACGGACCCAGGCAAGGCATAAAGCTTTGTGTCGTGCACTCAGCAAGGGTACACGAGTGGGCCTTTGGCTCCAGAAGCCCATATCGATGATGTTTCGTTGAATGGTTTCTCACGCTGATACTTGTTAATGGCCCAGCATTGAAATCTGCAGCATTTTGCGGAAGGGTTGCAATTCTGTCACGTTGAACGATTCTCTCCAGTCGTCGTTGGTCCCGTTCTTCAGAATCTTTTTCCGGTCGCAGCGATGTCGCAGATTTGACGTTTTACGGGATTCCCTACGGCGCACTCGTGAAATGGTCGTACGGGAAAATCCCCACCTCCGCTACCGTGGAGATGCTGTGTCACATCTCTCGTGCGCCGACTATTACATCACGTTCAAACTCACTTAAATAGTGATAACCTGCCATTGTAGTAGCGGAAACCGATCTGCGCCAAACGCCTGTTTTCTTATATAGGCATTGTCGACCGCAGCGCCGTGCTGAGTGTTTACATACCGCTGTGTTTGCATTCGCTTGCCTATACCAGTTTCTTTGGCTCTTCAGTATATGTACGAAGCAAATAGATAGCAGTATCTTGTGTTATTTTTCTTTGTGCATCATTTCTGCCTGGTACTTATTTAATGTTTTCCAGTTATTTCCGGAAGATTATGGTCATCTCTTCTTTAGTTACATGGTCGCCTTTTCTTATTTCTTAAATACGTTATAGAAATTATCTGATTAATGAAAGATTCGTAAGCATTTCTTTGTACTTATCATAACTTTAATTCAGTAAAGTAATTATTTTACAATGTTCCGCCAACACCAGCCGAAAATACACTGATAACATTTACATCGGACTTCCTTCTGAGGTTGCACAGTTAATAAATGTAATGATTGAGTTCAGTACCACGATCCAGTCCTATCTCTAACAATAAACAAAAACCTAAGGCTCCTCTACACAATCACCCATGATGGGCGACAATAGGCACGCACGATTGTGTAGAGGGAATAATTGTCTGTGAGTGGCCATGATCGCCTATAATCTGGAGGTAATTATGAGTGATCGGTTAGTTTTCGGTACATCAAAGGAATGCGTGCCGATGATCATGCGCGTGTCCACACAATCACCCATCATTCAGTCGCACGCAGATGTCCGAAATATGACTTTTTTCGCAACCAGTGGAGATATTTTCTGCACTAGATATTCAAAGTCGCTTCATGAGACGTGATCGAAGTTATCAAATTCTGAAGATGGTTCTGCCAAAAGTTCGGCTAGTTGTTTATTCATGGTTTGTCTGGGGGCAAAAATCATGTGTATGGACGGAGAAGTGAAAACGAAGTCGCAGGCAATAGTTGCCTAATACCTAGGACAATAATAGGAGGCTCTGTATCTTGTTCAGTTGAGGTGAATAGTCAACATCCACCATCTTTCCTTTTCGTCTATCTATTTTACACGACTTTTTTTTTTCTTTTTTTTTTTTTTTTTTTTTTTGATGCTCATTCCGATGATGGTTATATGTACTTAGCATATAGATAGCAGCAGCCTGTGTTATTTTTCTTTGTGCGTCGTTTCTGCCTGGTAGTTATTAAATGTTTTCCAGTTATTTCCGGAAAATTATGGTCATCTCTTCTTTAGTTACATGGTCGCCTTTTCTTATTTTTTAAATACGTTATAGAAATTATCTGATTAATGAAAGATTCGTAAGCCTTTCTTTGTACTTATCATAACTTTAATTCAGAAAATTAATAATTTTACAATGTACGCCAACACCAGTCGAAACTACACAGATAACATTTACATCTGACTTCCTTCTGAGGTTGCATGGTTTGTAAATGGAATTTGCGATGACTGAGTTCAGCCATCAACCAGCACAACAAACAAAAACCTAACTAAAACAAAACCTCAAGGAATCTATAAAATTATGATTGCGTAACACAGAGTAACTTATTAATCCGTGATCACCACAAGCCGCTATCACTAGAGACAACAGTAAGTAAATGAAAATTCACAGACAGCAACTCATGATCGCGACGATGGTGGCCAGTTTTTTAATCGCCCATCATGGAGCGATTGTGAAGAGGTTCCTTAAAGTGTATCTTCATATTGACTACATAATGTTTGGCTTATGAGCAGCAGATCGTCCTTTAAATCGCATTCTTTATAACTCCCAGTGTACATTAATTCGACTGCTTGGAAATAAAGAAGAGTGATTCCTTCCGCTCATTTTCTTACGATTTTTTACAATCACTCTCCAGAATGGTCGACGATTCCTGTTGGTCATTAAATGAGTTTTGCCTGGGAAAGGTAGTCCTATTTCCTACGCTTTCCTGTCCGTTTGTCTGTTATAAACTTCTAATAACTAAAAGAAATAAGATTGAGTCTTAAAATTTATACAAGCTACAAGTTTTTTTTTTTTTTTTACCCAAAATCGAATATCATACGTAAAAGATTTTAAACTTATATTCTTAGGGATTTTCGCAGAAATAAAGTGATCGGAAAAAAAATCTAGTTCACTGTGTGAGGTTTAGATATTTGTAGCTCGTTAAGCAGAGAACTATGTAGTATATTTTTTCAGTTGAAAATAAGACGTCAGTGGCCGTCAGAGTTGTGAATTTTAGGCCAATTTTGTTACTGAGTCCATCTCAACATTCGACCATATTCTGGATTTAAACTAAAAATACTTTAGTCTAATACAGTTTCTAAGTTTCGAAGGAAAGTTTTTATTTTGAGGATATTTTTTCATGCGTTAATACTATTTTATTCAATAGTGCTCTTGATTGAGAATTCATTTCACATTTATTTACCTGTAACTTATTTTACTGGAAACAAGAGAAACAATCGTTTCTCAAACTAAGCAGTAAACAATTTTGTAGGTAGCACTCGCCCATATTAAATTACTAGTTAAGAATACCGTGGAATACATCAGTCTCTTCTCAATACATCGAGTAATTTCTGTTGATCATAATAAATTATGTTTCTTTTTAATACTCGCCAGCGGATAATACAAATAAAATTAAAAATTAGTTTAACGAGGGTTCAAGAATAAATACCAAAAATTAATAGTGAAATGTAAGTTTTTCTTTGAAAATCCTAAAGCTATGCAATTAACGGTCCTCTCAAAACATTATTTCAAATTACGAGTCACAATGATTCCAATAGTAAATAGTCTGTATTTCCTCGATCGCGGGGAATTATCATTTGTTTCACTACTCTTAATCTATTTTTTTTCTATTCATCGATAATCCTTAAACCCGCTTCCTCGTCACGTCTGACCGAATCTATTCCTTCCGCTATGCCACTTCGGTCCGAATCAGTTTCTTTATGCAAACTAGTTTGTCAACTACCAAAAACGGGCCACATCTATTAGTTTCGTCAAAGATAGCTGACGTGACAACTAATACGTTTCCCCCATTATTATGCAGATCTTAGCGGTGTTCGGCATAGAGGTGAATGGCCTTCAGCCCACTTCTACACATGGAAATAATGATATTAGTAACCTATCTTTGGACGTGAGTTAGCGATAGACACTTTCACCGTTAGTTGCCGCTAACACTGAAATTGATTATTTATTCTCTTACTTCGCAACTACATTCCCATTTTCAACATTTAGTTCCTAAGCGACGCTTATCACTGAGCAAAACGTAGATCAATAGATGTTCACAAACCATCGCTAAACTCAGGAACTATTTTCTGTTTTGATTCTGTATCACTTCAGTACTGTAATAATTCACTAGTCATTTTTGTACGTTCGAAACATCGAGAACATCGACCGAATTCACATGCAGTTTGTAAAAATGTAGGAATCAGGCCTTACTATTTGGGACCCCTTCTTTAAAAATGTTGTAGTTCACATAGAACCTTTTAAAATTTAAATCTCGTGTTAATGGATGACTTAAAATCTAGTCAAACATCTTTTTTTAATAGGGATATAAACCTTCTG
Organism: Vandiemenella viatica; assembly: GCA_031002005.1. Classification (NCBI taxonomy): domain Eukaryota; kingdom Metazoa; phylum Arthropoda; class Insecta; order Orthoptera; family Morabidae; genus Vandiemenella; species Vandiemenella viatica. Next base: position 289,666,801 of record JARYHS010013630.1, on the reverse strand, counting down.
TTTTGAAATCTAGGTTCTGGAGTCCCAAAGATCAAGAACTTGCATTGGAAACATTAAGAAAGGCTTAATAATATAACACGTTTTATGTCTATACAGCAGATCCACATATAAATTTTGAAGCAAAAATTATATTAAAAATTGTTTCCCGGAACTGATGCTGTAAGTCTTGTGTTACGTTGTTATAATCAGGCGCGACATGCGGAGGCTTGTGCCTACAGAGCCTAATCCGTGCTGCCATCTGTCGCTCAGGTGTTGTAGCTTGTTGGCGACAACTGCGCTACGGGTCGCATAACGCTGCAGGGGACACAACGGAAAACATTTTACAATTACTTACTGGCACTATTTCGCAATGAATCTGAAATTAATTTTGTGCAAACTAAACCCTAATAGTCGGTATAACTTTGAAAGTTACTTCCTGTTCACCAATGCTGTTGTAATAAAAACTATTATTACTGTAATGCGTTTAATCATTGCAGTCCTTTATTTCACCAACAATAATGATTTAAACAACTGTTAAATTACACATTGACTGTTTTTGATTTAAACGGTGAGTAAGCAAGAAATGGCAATGTTTATTTCTCATTGTACTATCTGGCTCCAAATCGATATTTTGATTGAAAAATCTGATACAAAATGAAACCGCATGTAGTGTTGATAGTATAAAGACAGTGGGAAACAACTGCATTGTAACGCATGATTTAGAACCACCCTTAACTCGGGCTAGGAGCGAGTTTAAAGGAATTTCAGTATTAGCTGACGTAGATAGCGAAAGGAAGCAATGTTGCTTTTGAAGCGAATGACTATAATAAGAAATTCATCCTTCAAATTCATCCTAGATTTCTATTAATCCAATTTGTAAATCATTACCGAAGCGTATCTTTGAAGGGTATTTATGCAACAGAATTGGATCAGTCAGGTACAGGTACTACTCGCGGTAACATATGAGTAAAACAATTACGTTTGTCAGCGATATATCCCGTGTTGATAAAAGGTGCTGTTTACGTAGGTTTCATTCAAGTAAAGGAAGTGCAAATACTCCGTTGTATGCGAATCATATGAAATCGTAACAGTTTTTATCATCTTATTCTGTTCGTGAAAACTTTTTATTTTTCTGGTAAAGGTAATCGTTTGTGGTACTATTGGCAGAGAGATCTTGAAAGTCCATTCATTTGTATAATTGCCAGACTTTCATTTTATGTGTCAATCCACCCAACATAAACTGGTAATCATATATGGAATGTGAACCACGGAAGAATTCTTACCTATTACTCATACACAAAACAAGTTTTTTACTTCGTTGGTTAATCTTTTGATTTGTCTGCGATCCTCCATGCTAGAAATATAGGAAAGATTAATTGTAGTCAAGGTCAGAATTCAATGCGAAGACCTCTTAGTTCTCAATTACTAATAATAAAGCTTATCTCTCGCATAGCAGGTCGCTGTACATAGTGCAGGACAATACGCCACCATTTTTCTAACTGATTATAGAGGTTTAAATGAAAATAAAGCAGTCGCCTGAACATATTGCGGCAATTTGTCGTGGTTTTAGAGCTTGCGACCTGATGACACTAGTCCGCAAACATGGTACTACTGTATGGTGTTGTAAAACAACACATTTTACTGGGTTTAATTTATTAATAGTTAGTGATAGTCACTTCTGCTAATGTTTTGAACAACCTAATGGAAAGTTTCAGACTTCGTTTAAATTTATTTTTAACAATGCGGTCGCCACAGCTGATAGCCAACGTAATGTCAACCAGTTTATCAATCCCATAAAAAGTTGAAACATTCAGCACTGTAAAGGGTACAATACCACTGAACACATACACAGTCGTTTAAAGCTGTAGTAAGTTTATTCACACAGTTTTAGTTTTAAAGAACACATATACGCCGACCATCAACTGAAAATAATATTAATCCGAGATTACAGGTTCGCGAGAGTGAAAAGTACCTACACCTAGCGTAAATTCAGTTACTATCGTGTCCACTATTCACACAACAATCACTGTATGTTATCCATTTAATATACACTCACTGAAGGAATGTTCATGCAGTTAGTTCAACCTGGTCTGTCAGATCGAGTCGTAAACGACAGCCAATATTCGGTGCCGACGTGGTAGCGCGAATTTGAAATCCATTTACACTCAGGAGAATACTACTACTCCACACTTACACGACAATCTCGTTGCCGCGCGCTACCTTCACCAGCGACAGTCATACACCGAATGCTTGCTGCTTACAAAGAGTTTATTACTACAACGTATTTATGATGGATACCGATTATCGACATTGATGAACTTTGACAGTGCCATTTGGGATCCGTTTCGTAAGGGTTTGATCGAAAGTATAGAGAAAGTACAGTCCTTATGAAAGCGTCACAGAACTGATTAGTATACTAGGCTGGGAGTCTCTGGTAGATAGACGACGCACGTTTCGTTTAAACTTATTGGTAAACATGTGTACTCCCACTTTCACTCACGAGTGTAGTGAAATACTTCGTCCACCAACCTATTTGAGCCGGAATGACAGGAAAAATAAGATTAGAGAAATAAGGTGCCGCAATGATTCTTATATTAATTCTTTTTTCCCTCGTACCATTAGGGATTAGAATGCACAACAAAGAGATTAGCTTTGGTGCTGAGCACCCTCTGCCACCCACAATTTTGTGAATTGCAGAGTATACATGTAGATATGTAGATGCAGATGTAGATGTAGACAGTTCGTTAGCTTATCGCTCTGTAATGTGACAGTGTTTTATCATGTTGTGTGACGCGTACTGTGTGGTTGTAATTGTGGTTTACCGATAAAATTGCTCCCTACAAACGCTCCAGATAATGTTTACCTCCTCGCAGTTGAAGAACTCAAAGGCGCGTCGGCAGCGGTTTCATAAGCTCCATAGTTCATGAAACACGAGATATAAATCAGTCATTTCATTTTCTGTGTACCTGGATATAAAGAAATTCTTCTATGTTCTATAATAAAAATTAGTAATTTCATACCTTCTAATCAATTTTTAACAATTGTTTTCTCTCTCTCTTTTTTTTTGGTGCTCTAAACAATTTTGAGTCCACAGAGCTTCATATCGACCTATGAATCGTTATATTATTTCAGCTTGTATATGGAAATTAACATTGTTTTATTGGAACTGAGGATCACATAGCTTCCATTGGGCTTCCATGATAGCTCGAGGTTCGCATACAATTGCCTATAGATTAGGTACACATACGTACTGCAGTGATGTCACGGGATCTTTATTTTTCCTAGAATTGCTCCAGGAGCACCTAGCAACCAGGCAAACCAACAGCGAAAGAAAAACTTTTCAGGCTTTAAAATAAGTAGCGGAATGTTGCAACTGCTTCTTTTAAATACTCGTACCTGCATGTTTCTGACTCCTACTTAAAACTGAACAAAAATGACAGCTGGTGAGGAATACGTATATCTGTTAAAGATGTTTCATTAGATATCCGTAATATCGCTATAAAAATTTGCATTTTATTTGAATAAGAGAAATACTGAAAAATGAAACGTCCTTATGTACTACAATAGCAGCGTCACTTATTCTTACCAAATGAGCAATTAATTACACCCATAGCTATTCATTAACAAACAAAAAGTACAGTAAAACTGTTTTCTTTACGAAAAGACGTAGAAAACTACGTATTTACAATTACATTGTAATTTTTTTTTTTTTTCTTCGCTCGTAACACATTGTAAAATCGATCAGCTAGTACGCGGCACCCAACTGGAAACATCATAGTGTGGCGTCAAGTCTTCTTAAGTATATTGTAACCTCTCTCAGCATCACCAAAATACTTTACTGGATACACTCAAATAAATATTATTCTTGGTATTATTATGTATTACTGAAGAAATAACAAGTTTTTTAACGCTTAGTATTTCTGCTGGTACTGGCTACAGATCATAAAAATGGGTATAACTATCACTTCATGAGCCGTTATTTGATAAAGGAGTTTAAAAAACCAGAGGATGATCAGTCATTTTAGGGTTAGTGAAATCCGGAATGCTCTAACTTTAAAAAAGTGAAATGTACTTACAGAATGAGGTACAACTCGAACGACAAAACACTGGCAACAGAAAAACAATTTTTCAATTACTGGAGCTCCTGTCAGGAAGAAGAGGAGTGGGAAGGGAGTGACAGACAAATATTTTGCTAGGTTCGCGGGCTGTCAGTTGTATGGCAGCACATAAAATAAATGGGTATGTCGCAGAGCGGGAAGGGAGGAACATTGTATTTCACTTAGTCGCTTACGACGGAAAAAACTTGTCTCTTGGAATAACAGGCACGGGAGGATTCCAGAGAAGCGTCCCCACCATCTCCACCTCCACTACAGACAGTTACCCACACCCCCACGTCACCCCTCCTCTCATCCCCCACAGCACCGTACCTAACACCCTCTATTCAGTTTTCATGCATTCATAGTACGAAACTAAAAATTGTAATGTGATTCCTGCTGCAACAGTAATTTTTTTTTTACGTTCTAACATAATGCATTGATGAACGCACATTGTTTTAATATTTTTTATTGACAGGGTAAGGGGCGGTATGTCCAGAAATTCTCTAATCAGCGATTGCTAAAATCACAGAACCGATTAATGTAACAGGATCTCATAATAAGAAATTATATACTAAATAATTTCTAGGTGCCAACTAACAAATCCAAGAAGAATTCTGCTGCAAGCAGAAATTTTTATATCTAACGCAATGAAATACTACACCTGAATTATCTATGTAGCTATTTGCATACATAATATTGATAAAAGTTTTATAAAGAGAAAAACAGTATGAAATACAAAAAATCCTTCCATTAAAGGAACAGTGCATGATAATTATATTGAAATGAATTATCAAGCTCCTAGCGTTTTCTCGTTTCCCGTAGGATCCGCTTTTGATTTTTAATATGACAGTGGCCACAAGTCAGCTTATCACAGGGACTGGCTGTTCACTATACTCAAGACACCAACCAGACACTGTAAACTTTGTTCTTTAGTATTAATATGATTCTGAAACAAGTAATTTTTGAGGCGTAACCATCACCGCATCCATCTAGATGACAGCAGGAAACTGTTATCAGGATAGCCAGTATTACTCGTGATTTAAGAACACGCCGGTCGTACCTCTCAGTTTCCAGCACAGCGATGTTTTCATATTTTCCGCCAGACTGACTGGCATAACGTCGAATAAATGCTGGTTTATATAACAGTAAAAAAAAAAAAATGCTCTACAAAGGTAAATAAACACTTCAGATTCCTCTATATTGCAAACGTAGTAGCGACATGGTACATTTTCAGTGAGAGCTGTGTATAATTAAAGCGTCGAAATTATATACAAACAAATGCAAAATCTTAAGAAGATGGTCATAGGTGGTAATTTCAATTCACAAAAAACACAACTTCAATACAAGCCAAGGAAATTTTCAAGTGACCTTGTTTACCGATAAGAAATTTTACAGTCTAAAAAATGCACCAAATACAGAAATAAATACAGCGGTACTGTACAAACTCACAGCAGGTCTTTAAAGACTGCAACGAAACACAAATATTCTATTCAAAAAATCTGTTCAGAAGATTATATAATTAAAAAACATAAACTGGACAGTATATTTATGGTAAACGCATTATAGTTTGGCTAATAGCTTGCTGCTACTTTAGGGAAGAAATATGGTAACCGTGGATTGTAATAACATTTTTTTTATTCGGGATTTATGTCTCGTCGTCGTAGAGGTCATTAGAGGCAGGAAATGACTAGGAACAAGGAACAGGAAGGAATGGCATGGAAGAATCAACCGGTCTTTTTTCTGGTTTGATTTGGGTAAGTCATGGGAAAACCAAATCTCGATGTGCAGACGGGGATTCCAATCCGCTTCCTTCCGGATGAGAGACCAGAGCTTTGCCGCTCACCCACCACGTTCAGTGCCATAATAAAGTTTCTAAAATTGTGTAATTGGAAAACCTAAGGAATTATAAGCAATAGACACTATAGAGTAATAAACTTTTACCAGAATAAATAGAACTCATTATTTGACAAAGAAAACTCAAGGCATTGATAAAATTATTAATTACGTAGTCAATCTTTACAGCATAAATAAAGCTAGCTGTAACCGTTTACTGATAAGTCAAAATGCACCATATATTTGTAAGGGAAGCAGTCCTACAAGAACTACTGCAGGAAGAGCAACAAGATACCGAAGCATGGCCTCCCGGGAGCGGATATCGATCAATTACAGGCGTTCATGCCGACGCAACACCGAGAGCAGCGTGGACAGCCAATCCGAGACTGAAGCTGGAAGGTAAGTTATACCCTGGGCTCCAACGTCTCTATACCAAGGTGTTACTCTTAATATCACGCTGATATGTTAAGTAAACACCGTGCACATCAGGAAAATGAGTCAGCGCACCTTACCTGGTGCTGAACCGGAAGACTCGACTGGCGCCTCAACCAGGAACTGCCATCTACAGCACAGTAATCAGAGCAGTAATAGAGAACGCTTGTCCCGTGTGGGAGTACGCAACCAGATACCATTCTAAAAGGCTGCAACGTGCAACAATACAAAGGACTGAAACAGGCCCTAACCCTGCGCATCTGCTTCCCACTCGCGCAGTCCACGATGCGTTGGAAACTATGCGGATCGGCCGGATGTTCTGTGATGTTGAACATCTACATCTACATCTATACTCTGCAATTCACAATTACTGTGGGTGGCAGAGGGTGTTAAGCACCAATCCTAATTCAGTGCATTCCAATCCCGAACAGAACGAGGAAGGAAAGAATACATAAATTTATCAGTACGGCATCTTATTTCTCTAATCTTATTCCTCCTGTCATTGCGACCTAAATAGGTTGGCGGAAGAAGTATTTCGTTGCACTCGTAAATTAAAGATTTTCGCATATTCTCCAACAAATTCAAACGAAAACGACGTCGCCTGTCTGCCAAACAATCCCAGCCCAACCCACGTATCATCTCTGTAACACTTACATTAGGACTGTAACTAGCGGTCACGAATCGAGCGGCTATCCTCTGTACTTTCTCTAACGTATCAATCAATCCCTTGCGATACGGATCCCAAATTGCACAACAGTATTCCAAATGCAGACGAACTAGTGTTTTGGCTCTATTTCCTTTGTATGAGCATTACAACTTCTCAAAATACGACCTATAAAACGTAGTTTAGAATTAGCTTTGCCTACGACGGAAGTTATTTGCAAGTCCCATTTCATGTTGCTTTGTACTGTTACGCACAGATACTTCAGGGAGTCTACCGTGTCAACAACTGAATTGTTAACTTTGTACTCGTGAGAAAACGGGGTCTTTTTATTACTTATTTGCATTGCCTTACACTTCTTGCAGTTAAGTGTAAGCTGCCATTTACGGCACCATTCCGAAATAACATCCAGATCACCCTAATTTCTAAGCAATCGTCAGAGCACCTTACTTCCCTATAAATAAGTGCATGAGCAAACAATAGCATCCTGCAATTAACATTGTCACCGAGATCGTTTATAAAAATTAAGAAAAGAAGTGGCCCTATTATACTTCCTTGAGGAACCCCCGAAGTAACATCTAGATTTGAAGAGGCTTCCCCGTCAACAACGACATATTGTGACCGACCAGTTAGAAAATTGCGTGTTCATTCGCAGATCTGATCAGATATACGCTGGTAACGCTGGTAACTCCTCTCGGAAAGGCCAATAGCGCCAATGATGGAGCTATAAGAAGAACGACACCTATGCCAAGGAGACGACAAACATACTGTTAAGGTATGTCACGCCAAAATGATGATGTAGGAAATTACTTAAGACAATAACCGCCACCTTATCTGCTTTATGACAGTGCTAAACGACAAAGGCACTCCGCTCGTATAATTCCTTACGCTACCTCCGATTCCACAGTTCTTTACCGCTTTTCTGTCTACGTTCAGCGATTACAGATCTCAAAGAATACAAAAGCCGTTATCTTCCACAACCGCATGGTAATGAACCATCTCCTCTCTATTCAAGGACCGAGCGTGGTGGTGTAACGGATAGCGTTCTGGTCTCGCATTCGGGAGGAAGGCGGTTTGAATCCCCGTCCGAGCGTCCAGATTTGGGTTTTCCATGGTTTCCCAAATCACTCCAGGCAAATGCCGGGATGCTTCCTTAAAAAGGCCATGGCCGAATTCCTTCCCATTCCTTGCCCCCATCCTTTCCCGTCTCTAAAGACCTCGCTGCTGAGAGACGTAAAGCAGTTTAAAAAAAATCTATTCAAGGGCAGTGCTTCTAGACCAAACCTTATAAACAACTTCACAAATTATTTATCAATTTCGAGCATTACATCACGCAGTCGCGAGCATCGTAACCTTTTCCCCAGCCTGGTAGGAAATTATTAAACAAATCCAAACACCGACTCTGAAAAACGTCAAAATAAGTGTCATCGCACATAAAAATTTACAAATGAATTCAAGTTGCTTCATTGCTAACCGAGAATCATTTGTCTAGGTACAGTATTTGGAAAACTTCTACTATAGTAGATACGTGTTTGTATATTGCTTAACACTTTATAAAATGTATCAAAATATTTCTAAGTGCGGGTGCGATGTAGTCGTGGTACTTATCAGCTCTTTGATAGCCCATGTCACAATGGTAATCACTATAAATCACAGTCCGGCTGGATATTTTGAAGTGCGTCAGAGATCACGGACTAAATGTAGCACCCGTGTGCTGACAGTTCAGGAGCGTCGTTCCAAACAAGAAATGCTGATAGTTAATGCAACAAACACAACCAGCTTCATTGATACATAGCAATTTGAATGGATGTAACACATCAGGCTACGAAATAACTGATGTTAACCGAAAGGTTTTTCAAAACTTCAAACATTCGTTCTAAATGCTCCGGAACAACAAAAATCTGGTAGCATTCCAACTTTTGTCTCATAAACGATTTATCTGGAATTCTATTGCCTAGTTTTCTCTTCCAGGGCTTGATCCAACAATTTTCCTGTAGCGATATTAGTTGTCAATTCAATTATACAACCTTCCACAAAACCAATTACAGAATTAACTCTAAAATGACTGGGTTAGGTTAAGCACAGGCAACTTATAATATTTTTATCATGACGAACGAAAATACGTTAATATAAAATACTTTTCAAGCATACAAGCACAGAAAATGTTTAGCAAATGCGTTAAGAGTTCTGTTTCAACACCATTTCTCACCAATGGACTAAATAATTTCCTTTGTAGCTAGACCGTATGGGTCCATAATAAAATCTTACAGCACACTCTCAATCGTTCTTTTATAACACCACATTACCATATAGCAAACTTTCGTCCTTTAAAACTTTTTACCTACAGCTAACCTAGAAATGTTTTCACAATTTTAGGTACGAGAGCCAATCTAATATAAATGAGACTTTAGAAACATACGTGGGATTCTTAACACTCATTAATTTGGCAACACCGTGGAAATGTTGGGAGTACATTGGCCAGATAAATGATACACACTTGTTTCTACAGTCTTTTCTACTATTATCACGTGGAGCGAACAGACGATACTTGTTCTCATTGCGTAACGCACAGTTATTATACTTCAAGTACATTAAGGCATTAAACCAGCAGATGGCTGAAGATCCAACAATCTCTAAACCTTAGAGCTTGATGTGTGATCGGTAACTCTCGCTCCTGCTATTTTGGAGAATGCAGGTTCGATCCCCGCCAAGCCGTCATGATTTTGGTTTTCCCTGGTTTCGTTACTTTACTCCAGGCGAACGCAGAAGTTGGTTCCTTCAGAAGGCCATGGCCCAATTTATTCCTACTCCTTTCCCACCTGTAATTACCTTCACGTCGATGAGGCGTGAAACACTGAAAATTTGTCAACTGGACCACGTAGTTATCATGTCAAGCTGGCTATTTGATTAAAACGTGTTCCATACCTATTTCAGATGAACCACTGGCAAGATTCTTTCTCAAGTGATTTCTATTCTTTCAGAAAGTTCTACTGTTCCTATCATGCTTTATTGCCAACTCATACATAAACGAATTGGTCCTGATTCACTTGTGGGAATCAATGTTTGGCCGTAGTGAAGTGTTCCTTGGTGGATATTCCTCAAATTTAATTTTCAAAGAACTTCGAAATTTAATAATTTAAATGGGATACTCTGGCATCTATGGGCGTTGAACATGTTATTACTTTTCTTGAGAATGTAGGTGAAACTGTGTTTCTGCGAACCGATAAAATATTCGAAAGGGAGGTCAAAAATGAAACCCTGTCAAAATCAGCTTCCTCTATAGTGTGATACGTGTGAATTAATTTACGAGCAAGCCGATTAGAAACACAACAACAACGATGGAACGAAATGTCAAGTGTTAACGGCTTTCTAGTGAACTTATAATTGATATACAAGTGGAATTAGGCGCATAAGTAATCAACGATTTGAATTAATAGTTTAGAGAGGAAAGGAATAGTTCTAATAATTGCCTGAGCTGAATTAACAATTTAGTTTAAATATAAATAATAAAAGATCCTCTGAGTGAAGCAACTGAAGCTAGAAACTGACTTAGTCCATGAATTTTCGGATTATTCAAAAATGTAATGGTACAGATGCTGTAGCAACAATTTAAAAGAGTAACAATAAAATCAGACTTTAAAACTATATTTGCCTTCTGTGTATTCATTTAAATTACCTTTCACTTTTGAAGAGGACCACTGATGGCGGTGTATTAAGTGACGAATTACTTCATTACTTGTGCGTACTATGCCGTTATCATGGAGCTAGTGCCGATTCAGTTCAATTAAACCTTTAGCCATCACAACAAGACGGTTGCTTTTACGTGGCACTAACCGTGGTCTAACTACATTACTTTCTTAGAAATTTAACAGGAACATGGCTTAAAAATGTGAAAATTTCCTCATTAACTATATCTAACAGATTAGAGGATGATGACAACTGTCATATCTATCTATATTAATAAAACGCTAATATTGGTTACCACGCAGCCCTCTGTGTCAGGCTACAACGTCACGCACTCCCCTAGGCTGCCAAACTAAGAAAGCAGTTCTGATAAATATTAGAGGATCCAGTAAACCAGCAGCCAAACTTGAATGGGGGAAAAAGGTACAGTTATAAAAAGACACAAATTTCGATTTTGAAGAAGCAAATGGAAGGAAGGCACGAGTACAGTAGAGTCAAGGTGGAAGGAGTTAAAAGAGATAATAAGAAAGGGGGAAGAAAACTTTTTCCAAAATAGAAAATAAAGAGAAGTAATAGAGCCTGTGTACTATAATAGAGAAGTGAGGATGTTAAAGAGGTTGGTAAGTAAAGAGCATAACAGTGTTAAGAGATAGCAGGGAACTGGAGGTTATTTAAAACAACTAAACAAGGACTTAATAATAGCTAAGAAGGTGGCAAAAGAATATTGAAGAGTGAAGAGTATTGTCAATGCAGGGGGACCATTGATTGATGCATCTAGAAATTTCTATGGCTATGATAGAAAACTGAGGGGAAGGGAGGGTGTTGAGACGCTTATCGATAAGGATGGAGAAGAAGTTACTAAGGATTGAAAAAGGCAAAGATTTTAAGTAACTTGTTTAGTGAGAGCATTAGGGACAATGAATCAGAAACGGGAGGGTCTAACTCCGAGAGCGAGCTTAACAACACAATTAGAAATGAACAGAGCAATAAATTTGATATTCATCCTGAGGATTTCATCAAGGAAATAAGAATGATGAAAAAACAGAAAGGGGCTGGTGTAGATAATATTACTACAGATATATTATAGAAAGCCGGATGTGACATTGTACCTTATCTTGAAATATTATTTAAATTGAGTCATGATACTTGCTGCTTACCAGAGGATAGGAAAAGTCTGATAGTAGTGGCGGTACATAAAGGAGGGATGAGAAATAGAGTCGAAAATTACAGGCCGATCAGTTTGATATCAGTGGTAGGTAAATTAATGGAGAGATTAATATGCAACCACATCAAAAATATATGTGAGGAGCGTAAGTGGTTATCAAATAGGCAACATGGCTTTAGGCAAGGATATTCATGCGAATCTCAGTTGGTGGGATATATGCAAGATATTTTCAAATTAAATGGACAAAGGAGGTGAAATTGACAGTGTAACTCTAGATCTATAAAAGGCTTTTCATTGAGTCAGCCGTAAAATGGTGTCAAATAAGGTAAAAACTATTGGAGTTGATGAGAAAGTGATTTGCTGGGTATAAGAATTTTTAAAAGGTAGAAAACAGCATGTCATGGTAGGAAATGCCAGAATCAAAAAGAAGTGGAAGTATTAATGGGAGGGGCCACAGGGTACCGTATTGGAACCATTGCTATTCATTATTTTAATGAATAATTGCCTTGATTGTTTACTATCAGAAATTATATTGTTTACAGATGATATGATACTATCTAAAAGGATCAAAACGGTAGAGGACTGTAAACAGCGCAGGGTGATCTGGACAGGATATATAGTTGGGTTGGTAAACATGGAATGAAGATAAATACAAAGAACAGTCAGCTTATTAGATACACAAATAAAAATTAAAGGTTGATTACGATTACGGGGAAAGAATCGCTTGTTGAACACTTGAAATATAAATACCTTGGCATTACATTTGATAACAAGCTTAACTGGGCAGGACACATTGGTCAGTCAGTAGGAAAAAATTTTAAAATTCTGTATTTGTTGGAGAGAGTGATGAGGGCAGGTACGAGAGAAGTAAAGGAATGGAGTTACAAAGCTTTGGTCAGACCATTGCTTGAATATGATAGTGCAGTATGCGACCCACATTTTGCGTATCAAAACCAGGGGTTGGAGAGGATGCAAAAAAGGGCTGCTAGATTAGTTTCTGGAAATTACCGCAGAATGCAATCAGTTATAGATATGATAAAAGAGCAGGAATGGGAGTCACTGGAAGAACGGAGGAGGGTTAAGAGGTTATGGGAGTGTACAAGTCGTATAATGGTGATGAGGCATGGAAAGATATTGGTGTAAGAATTAAAAGGGAAAAGTTGACCATGACCACAAGCTTGGCACTCGATTTCAGGCACAAGGGTGTAGGAAGATTATCTTTTTGTTTAAGGTTGTCAGGGTTCTTGAATATATTATCAAGAGAAATGATGAAGAATTTAAAGTTAAAATTTGCAGAGGGAAAATGTAGGTGGGTGCAGGAAAGGGATAAGATGGGTGTGTAGGGAAATTGTCACCGGAGCGTGCGGCTCCATCGCAATATAATTAAAGTATCTGGGAGACCGATCTCCGCTCGGCATCTTTCGATTTCTGTTCAGATTTCATCAAAATCCTTAGAGAAGTTTATGAAAAATTAATTTTATCTATTTACAAGAGTTGCTCACATAATAGTATTAGATTGGATGGTATAAAAACCTAACCTGAAGGTTGGTTGGATCCTCCAGAAGGAGGCATACTAAGCCATTGCATCAGAGGTAGGACGGCCAGTTCCTTTCTTCTGGGACCTACAATTTAACGTAGATTCCGGATCACAGAACGCCCCAGCGTAGTTCATATGATCAAATACAAATCTTAAACATTCTTGCCCCCACCGGGATTTGAACACGGGATTGTAGCCAGAATTTTCAGAATTTTTTTAGAGCTAGCGCAGAAACAACTTTTTTCCCCGTTAATTTCATTTGAGCTGTCAAACCGCTCTATATTTGTTATACATTCAATACATTTCTTTCCTACTTACATAAAATGTTTTAAAAGTAAACTGGTAGTATTTAATGATAACCGGTTACTGTTCAAGGTACGGCTAGTAGAAAAAACTGTTAAATCGGGTTGAAAATACTTTAAGGAAAAGTGTACCCGATAGCCTTAAAATATGCAGCAAAGTTGTAATTAGTGCACATTACTGCCTATGCATAATAGACATCTCGAGCCGTCTGTGACGTTTTTATAGTTAGAATTTGGTGTGGCAGCTGTTTTCTTAATCAAAATCCACTAAGCATCATGGAATGTCAGTAGTTATTCTGGTTCAGGTTGCCATTCAACCTAAACACATCAAGATTAGGCACATTGCTGACTTAGCGGCAATAGACGACTCTAGACGCCTGTGACGTTATTATAGTTAGAATTCGGTTCTGCAGCCGTAAATGTGTTGATTTTCAAGGAGCTGTATTAGTGGAGGGTGTGGTCAGGTTTAAATGCAGCCTGGACCTGCATGAAGACTAGTATTCTTGTATCATGGTTTTTGAGCGAATAAGGTGGCTGCAGTACCGAATTCTAACTATAATTACGTCACAGCCGGCTCGAGACGTCGGGTAGAGACAAGGAGACGTCCATGTGAATTGAGATTTTATTTCGCTAGCAATAGAAAGCAGACATCACGTCGAGAAACATCATTTTTTTTTCTTTTTGGTGAACCGTCCATAAACAATAAACAGAAAAAAAAAACAACAGAAATATTCAGTTCATCTCATTCCACTGGGGAGCTCAAAAGTTTAATTTTAAATCTATTTAAGAGACAACAGTCCTTTTTATCCATCAATAATTATAATAATACATTTTAGGTTAAATAAATAATTAGTTTATCAATTATGTGTTTAAGCTAGTCCTCATGGATGCCGTCACAAGACATTAGTAGGACAGGTGGCAAGGAAGCAGATTGGGAGTTAATGAAGGTTTTACAAATGGCTGCCGTAGCTGCATTACGAACTTTTTCACTTATTATTGTTAGTAATTTTGCTAATGGCAGATAAATATTCACAAAACTTTGAAACGCAGTTTTCATGATAGTTCATAAACACACTATGTCTTCTACGAACTCAATAATGACAGCAAAACCAACTCTGCAAACCGGTGAGTGAGTGGTAACGCTCGGGCATGGCACTTGGGTGGACGCGGGTTCAAATCCTCGTCCAGTCATCCTGATTTCGGTTTTACCATGGTTTCCAGAAATCAGTCCAGGCGAATGCCGGTATGTATCCTTAGAATTGTCATGCCAAATTCCCTCCCATTCCTTGTTAACTGTCCTTTCCCGCCTCTAATGATTAAGGATAATCAGGCGTGAAATAAAAAAATGTTTTCACTCATCTCTAATCAATCATAAACATGAGAAAAACTGATATAACTGCAATATTCGAAGATTCTTGTAGAATTATTATAAAAAAGAATATTAAATTCTTTCGGGCGAATTAGAAGTGTAAGGAACCATACATATATATTGGGCAGCTAAATCTCATAAAGATGGGAACAAATACTCATCTATGATACTGATAACTGATTCTACGGTGAAATGAAAGATTCTGTCATTTTTCCACTAGTTGAAAGATGTTTTGAGCTAAACTTTAAAAACATCTACATTCCACAGTGAAATTATTATACAAAATGTAAGAGTACGAATCTCAACTGTTTTTATTGTTTTATTTACAGCATATTAAACTCAACACATACACCATTACAGATCCTTATTTACAGTAGCACTTTATAGCATTAACCATAGCGGAGAAGCAAGGGGAAATTTACCCTGAAACTCATATTTAAGATCGTCTATGAATATTCATATAATGAAGTGTTTATAGTTTTAGTTTCTAGAGCAAGAAATCATTTCACTTTGCAGAGAAACATTACATTTTTAACGCTATATATGGTATATCAACTCTTCATACATCTATGCTATCCCTGAGCACCTTTACATAACTGTGATTATTTTTTCCGAAAAACGCTTTTACGTCAATTAGGTTGAGTAAAATTGATTGTTTCATATAACAGCTAGTGATTTCCAGGCCCACTACAACAGAAACTATTCACAATTTAGACACTTTTATAATCAGTATCATCAATCAGGTCTTCATACACTCGTAAATCTAAGAGAAAATTTGAATTGTTGTTAAAATCGAATACAGATTTTTGAAAATCAGGAAAGTAAATTCGTGTGGTCTTAACGTATTCGTGACAGAGTGTCAAGTTTTTACGTTTTTCGCCGCTGCCGCGACTGAAACTACAGTTTATCTTTCATTCCGAACTATGGAGCGCTCACATAGTATCTCGCACACGAAGTACGCACAGGTAGCTAGTGTGAATCATAAGATGGAAGGATCAACTGTTGCTAGCCCCAGAGTTGTTAGATCTGGAGCGTTCATCCTAAGGGTGAAATGTTCGTGTTCGCATCTGTCTGGGCAATGAGTAATTTGTGTTTTGTATGATATGAGTCTTTATGTTCGTGAAATGCGTAGTTTTTTGGGGCGGAGACTGAAGATCCTCCCTAGTATACGCCTAGGTAATTTCGGGAAATTGCCTAAAAACCGCAATCAGGATGGCCGACCTCCCAAATCCAATGTAGTGGCGCCTAAACGCCAGCAGACCTACTGGCTGATCCTTTTGATTATTTACTAGCTGGTGCCCACGACGTCGTTCGTGTTTGTCAAGAATTTCAAAGGTTTTTATGTTTTTGCACTAAACCTTGAATACTGCCAGGATAAAAAGTAACCTATGTTACTCCCTGCCAGTGAAAGTCCCGTCAAAATCGGTTCACACACTAAATATGTTGCATATAAATTATTTACATTTGTTAAAGCTGCAAAATGTGTCGTATTCTAGAACATTGTAGAAGATTTGAGCACATTTAAGAACATTCTAAAAGATTTCTTAGAACGCTTTGGTCGAAATATTAAAATATCCTAGTTCGACCACTTCCAACCACCATATCTTCCTCACCCTCACAGCTACCGACATGCAACCACCATGGTGCAAGATGAGATACTCGAGGCTACTACCAACACAAGTACCAGTGATCTACGCTAGCTAATTGTAGCTACAAAGTGAAATATAGGGACACACACGTCTTTGGTCGAAATTTGAAAATGCCCTGGATCGACCACTTTCAAACACCATGTCTCCCATACCCTCACAGCTACCAACATGCAACCATCATACTGCACGATAGGAGACACGAGGCTCCTATCACACATAAACATCAGTGGACTGTGGTTGCAAAATAAAATATAGGGACTCATACGTCTTTGGTCGGAATATGAAAATGTCTTAGGTAGACGACTTTCAATCACCGTACCTCCCACACCCTGTTATAATAAATGGTCTACTGGCATAACTATTTTCACCGTGTAATAATAAATGTTAATGTTCTCAAATCATTGTGATATTATTCAACATAACGACGAGATATAGTTACTGCGTAGTTTTTAAACAACCACTAGTTTATAAGATAGTTATAGTTTCACACTCCACGTGCAAACACAAACTTCTGACCGTGATCTATCTTAGGCTGTGAGGTACCAGGAAACCAAATTTATAACATTATAGACAGGTTCTGAAAATCGTTAAAGTGACATGGCCGCAATTCCGGATTCCGGAAATTAAACCGTTTATCTAGTTTAGCAACTTGCTCTTAAAGGGATCTAGGATTTGTAAATAACTTAAAAGTCACTCCACGTAAATTTATAATGTAGTTAATTTGAAATTCTAAAGCTCTTGAGAACAATAATGATTCTGGCATCCAAATTTCGATTGCTGGTAGCAATTAGAAACAGTGTGTTACTTGTTCTTTTTAGCCATAACACACATTACAGTTAATTGTGAGGACTCTCCGATTCCGATTTATTACTCGCTCATAAATTACTCACGCATACATAACTAGGCTTGATGACCAAAGGCGACATTCCTATCACTCCTACGGTTACCATCACTTCCTGCTAAGACGACAACCGAAAAAATACTGGCCAAGCCAGCATTGCCGCTTCCCACTCTGGTCCACCTCAACCATTCATAAGCGTCCTTCTTCCTCAAGTGTCCTTTTCTAACCTGTCGCAAATTTCCATTCCAATTAATATAGCAAAGATCCCTCTTTTCACTAGTCGCCCCACTAGTTATCGTACTTCGTGTACTGTATTGATTTGCATTCTCTGCCTTCTAGTTCAACAACCTCTCTGCCCGGTCACTACCCGGACCAAATCAGTTTGTCATTCCTCGTTTGTTTGTCTGGAGTTTCAACACTCACGTTACAACCCCCACAGCTACCGACATGCAACCGCCATAGTGCACGACAGGAGACTAAAGGCTACTACATCACATAAACACCAGTGGTCTGCGCAAGCTCTGGTCTACAAAATGAAATATAGGGTCACACGTGTCAATTTATAATATATTTAACAAATTTTAAGTGAGCGTGCATTCTTCTCGTGTTGTCATTGATGTTGTGCACAAAAAACAAAAACAAAAAAACAAAATAAAAATAAAATTAACAATTAACTTGAAAAATTAAATACTAGCAATGGATGATATACACATTAAATAAAATAAAAAATGTTCAGCGTTAACTGTACGGCTTTCCGGCAAAACGCCTTCGAAAACATAAATCAATAAAAACATCTCTTGTATATATGTGTCTTTTGAAATGGTATCTACGGCTTATTATTTATTCCGCCACGAAATACTCTACCCGGTGATGCTTGTCGCAACAATTTTAATTATTATTTTTTGGCCAAACGACGCAACTATCTAATATTGCTAAAAGACAAGAAATTCCCCTAATCTATATAAATAAATGCTAAACTCTTACTGATCCTCTAGTCTCTCTTCATACACAACCTAGATAATTTACTCAATCCGCTGATGTTAGGTTCGTGAAGTTTTAGCACATCCGTTTATAGTGACTGGGCGCGCCAAATCGTTTCTCGGCGGACATCGGCACCGAAGGTAACGAGATGAGACTTGAGGTTTGTTAATGGTGCCGGATGCGTGAGCATGAAGGCTATCCAGCCATTCTTTAGCCATACACTTTCAAACACTTCTCATGGTTATATAATGGTCGTTGTTCATTACAAGAGACCGAGAGTGGTGGGTGAGCGGTTAACGCTCTGGGCTCGCATTTGGGAAGACAGCGGTTCGAATCTCCGTCCAGGCCTTCAGATTTGGATTTTCCATGGTTTCCCCAAATCACTGCAGGCGAATGACGGGATAGTTTATTCTGAAAGGCCATTGCCGAATTCCTTCCCGTTCCTTGTCCCCAGTCCTATCCCGCCTCTGATAAACTCTAAGTCATAAGTAAAAAAAAAAAAAGGCAAAACTGAGTTCCCAGATCGCTCGGATAAAAGGTTAAGTAGGTAGTTAATGTAGCAAATAAGTAATTAAATACTATGAATTCCACTGCAATTATTTCATTTATGACACAAAGTTGTTTAGGAAATGTTATACGACTTCTTAATTTAATTAATTGTTCTATTTGTAGGTGATGCAGGTAAGACTCGAGCGGAACTTCAGTTTTATTTACCACAAGTACAAATACTTGCACCATACTGTCCTTATGAAAAAAGAGCTGCATTCTTAGTCAACTAGTATAGCAGACTAGTAGCTCAGAATTAAGAGTCGCGAGCTGCAAACCAAAGTTCACGGTTCAGATTTCTGTTTGAACTGGCTGTTTTACGAGTTAATTTTATCGTTCCATTAATAATTCTTGTTCTGTGTGTGACCGTTTGTCGGTTCGAATTCCTTGCAAACTTGTGCTGCATTCGCGTGAGAGGCGGAATGCGTGGCAAACGCTGGTTTGCTCCATACGAATTTACTGTAAATGATAATATACATAACTGTCTCTGTAAAAAAGATATCGCAAAATGAAACGTACCCCGACAGGTCAGTGTCACTTTGAAACACCTGGAAGAAGCAAACGCAACAAAATTTCAAGTGTAAAACCCCAACGATTAGAGTCGAAACCGATCTGGGGTACAGCAAGGGACCTGCAAGACATGTCTTTCTCTGCAACGGAAACGTCAAAGGGGGCAATCAGCAGCATCGGATGGTTATCTGATTACAAATTCCTTATTAAATCTTCCTGATTTCGATATTCCCAAATCGTAAACCGGTTTAGACAGGACAAGCAAAGTGGGGGTACCTGCTACATAAGTGGAGATGGATTACTTCCTAACTCTACAACTACGGTACCCCACTGCAGATGGTGACACACATCAGCTCTGATTGGGATCAGCAGCCTTTCAGTGGCTCTTTAACTGACATGCGTCAGGTTTTTCTTGAAACAATTCAAACCACCATAGATCTCAAACTTTAAACTAATAATGCAAATTTAAGCTCAGCAGTATATGTAGGTATAAAAGATGATTTTCCCACGACATCATTCTCGTGAACCATTAATTTGCAAACTGCCCTCTTAAACCAACAATTACTGATTCTTCAGTTTTTGGCCGAATAACAAAACTATGGGCAAATTAACAATAAGTTCAGTACAGTTCACATTTTTTTCTGCAAGAGTAGAAAGTAAAAAATAGCAAACAGGTGTTAGAAAATTGTTTGCTGTTTTTTTTTTCCACATAAAGAAAAACATAAGAATTTTCAAGCTATCAGTGCGAAAGCACACAAAGTAAAATCACCAATGATAAAAACATTGGTTATGAGGATAACTATTGCAATGTGTAGCGTCCATCTGCACAATTTGATGATCGTCATTGTGAAGTGAAAACTGCACTCTTTTTAACTGAGAACTATTAGGAATGAGGAATATAGCCTCAGACTGTGTCACAATCCATCAGAATTTGTATTTCGATCACATTTTAAGTAGGATTCCGCTCCTAGATTCTCTACGAGTTTCGAATACGCATAATCGATACACTGACTTTAAGTCTGATTTATAAGATGGAGGTCGGCTGAGCTCAACGGATTCATAAATTCTACCGCGTAATCTCTTGGGTCATTTCGATCATCCATGGTTTATCGAAGTACATCACATCTCATTTTTACGTACCTGACAACATGCTGCTGTTGATGGAATCTTCTAGCTCGATTTTGGAGGTAACAGATGCGTTTGTGGACTATAGTTCCCTTCTAAAACAAGTGATCATCTCCGACAAACCTTTGTAGGAACAACTGCACCATTTAGAATTGCCACGACAGTTTAGATTTTTTTCAATAAGAGATCTCTGAAATAACGAAATGTGGAAGTGAGATATTATTATTATTATTACTCCGCGATTCACTAAAAGTGTGTGGCGGAGGGTGCATTGCACCTATCGAAAAGGGTTATGGTTTGGAAGGATTATAAGGGATATGACAGGAGGCGCCCATGGGCTATTGTGAGGAACCATCCCCGCATTCGCGTGGAGTGATCTGGGAAAACCATGGAAAACCCAGATCAGGATGGCTGGAGTGCTTTATCAAAGCTACTCCTGTCGGATTTTAAGTTTACTCGTCCGGTAAATCCTTTCTATTCCATTCCCTTATCGCTCGTGGGAAAAATGAGTACAGAAATGAATCGGTTCTGGCCCTGATTTCTCTTATCTTATTTTCACGGTCATTTTCATGGCAGGGAGAAAGATGTGTACACATCCAGACCTATCACATGAATGAACCAAAGATGAAACAAGAGGAAAGGGTGAGGATTGCACCAGTAGTGGGGGGATCCCCACCTTTCCCTCTTGTATCATCTTTGATCCATTCATGTGACAAGTCTGGATTTGTGCACATCTTTTTCCCTGTCATATGTCTCACCTCCTACATGAGTAAGGTTATTAACCAAAATATTGTTTTGTTTGTCTGGCCCTCCTGCCTTCATCTGTGTTTTCACTCCTTAATGGCAGTTTCACTGACACCATTATCAGTTAAAAAGTTTGTTACAGATTGGTTTTCGCTGGCAAAATAGATCACATTTTTCACACCTGTTACAATTACAATGTTTATTACCCATTATGTGGGTTCAATTCAATTTCCTTGTATTCAGGATGTTTATGGAAGAGAACAGAAAGGTGTTAAGAGTTGGACAGTCTGAAGAGGGAGGTAAACTGGGATGATTGTAAACTGTCAATAGAAAAATGTTAGAAAAATATACTATGGCATCTTATTCTTTTGTAACTGTGTTGGAAAGTAGATTTGATTAGTTACCAGAATGAGAAATGAAATTAATCTGATGTAGCTCTATGTGCTGGTACACACACACCAGGGCCGGCGTTAGGGAGGGGTAAGCGGGTCAAATGTACCCGGGCCAGCCGGCTGATAGGGGGCCCCCAGGCCTCGAAGCCAAGAATCCGCCCATTACCCACCCGGCCAATTTATAGAGCCTTTTAAAAAAAAAAAAAAAAAAAAAAAAAAAAAGTCGCCCATTTAATTTACCCCGGGCCCGTTATTCCTAGCGCCGGCCCTGACACACACACACACACAGATATCTATCAGTTTGACTGTGATACTGTTTGTACACACTATTTCTCATCTGTTTTTATTTTCTTACTTCTACTGAATGCTCCATTGCAATATCGTATACATTCATGAAATATTCAGCTCACTGTAGACATAAAGTCTGTTCTTGCTGGGTTCCTTAGTCAACTATTGCCATTATATTATTTAATTTTAGTCCCTGCTACCCCTGGGCGTATCCAGCGAGGGGAAGAAAAATCAAATTGCCTTCAGCATGCTTGGACGAGTGAAGAACTGACTCAGGAGCACTATGGGAGAGGAAAGATTGACTGGATTATGCCTGATGAGTGTTCATTGAAATTTCGTGAAAGAACACCATGAGATTATTGACAAACAAAGTTACTGAAAAATTTTCTGAGCTCCAAGACGATTAATGTTTACATAAAAAACTATAACTGAGTTAGGATCTTAATTCACTACATAGTAGGTCCTTAGATTAAGTGGTTGGATTACTGTGTTAATCAGTAATAAAAATAGTTTCCTCAATAGTCCTGAGTTTATCCCCCACTCCACTTCCTCAAAACCAATACGAGTTACTCCTCCTAGTTCAAATCATGCCCCTCCCCCCAAGTTTTGATCCTGGATATGCCCTTGCACCTATCCCCTTCCTATCATGTCATTATTCCAGATTTACATTCATCTTTGTCATTTTCTTGCTTCTTGTATTGCCAAACTCTGATCAGACATCGTAGTCCTCCAATCCTGCCTATCACTAAATATTTTGCCTATGACGTAATTATATAACTTTCTGTATCGAGATTTTATCCACAAGATCGTTGTGCACTGGACATCTTCAGCTTCCAACAATACCTAAGGCTCACCCACCCAGCCCTTCAGCAATTTGTCCAAAAGGCCAACCAACAATAATCTTAATTCATTTTGGGGAAGGTATTCAGACAATTGTAGATGTGGCCTGAGAAGAAGTTACTGAGAGTTTAAAGAGAACTTAAGTAATTGGTTTAGTGAGTCCATCAACCTGGCAAGCCAGGGAGTAAATCAAAGGATCTTTTCCAATAAGAATAAATGAGAAAACTAGAAAATTTGAAATAGATTCTGAGTAAATTATAAAGGAACTATGAAAGTTAAAAAAAAGGACTGGTGTAGATAATGTTACTACTGATGTATTATGACAGCAATGTACCTTACCTTCATATATTATTTAGGTTGAGGCTAGAATCTTGCAGTTCATTAAAAGATTGGAAAATTGTTATATTAGTAGGCCTACTACAAAGCAGGGGTGACAAACAGGGTGGAAAATTACATGTCAATTAATTTGACATCAGTGATACATTTTCATAAGATCAAATTGTCTGAATAATTTCAAAAACCTGAAAGAGAGTTAAAAATTTTGTAATATCATGGAGGGAGACTAAGAATTTTTAGCTAAAATAAATCTTTCAGAGTGAATTAGAATTATGTAAATACACATAAACCCTTCAATGATCTAAACTTTTAGACTGTTGATGGTGTGAATATTGGTTTGTAGTTTTCAACTTGAAAAATAAAATAAAATAAAACGTTTTAATTGCAATGGAGCACATTCTCCAGAACAAATTTCCATAATCAACTGTTAAATCCTTTCTTCTCATATTTATATATTACTAGCAGTTACCCGCGACTTCGTCCGCGTTGAAAAGTGTTGTAATATAAGATATTCTTGAGAGGTCTGGTTGCTCAGTGGTTAGGGCGTCCAACTGGAGATGGAAAAGTCCCCAGCTTGAATTCCAGTCTTGGCGAGGATTTTCAAAGGTCCCTAGCTCGACCTTCACCTCTGGCATAGGTTGGTGTGTGATGTGAATTACGCCAGAATGCTCACTTTGTTCTGATTCCGTGTTGAACTGTGGGTCCTCTATGTCCGGTAGGATTACTGGGTTACGTTAAGAGGCTACGAAAGGGACTGATTCCGGAGACGTAAAGAAGTCTTGTCACCAGGTCAATACGACCATACAGTTTATTTAAGAGCTATTTTTATTAGTGATAGTAGTAATAAATGTTGCAATAAAATAACAAAAATCTATTTATGTTCCACAACTACTTCACTGAAATGATAAAGCAGTAAAAATATTCAGTTTGTAAGGAGTATTTTCAGTTTAATATATCCGTATATACAATATTGCGGATTTGTCTCCTAGGTTTTGGCTATTTTCATAGCCCTAGTTTTCTTACATTTCTTTGAAAGATTTGAATTTCGTTTACCCAACAACTCTTAAAATTACTAATTTCATCACGCGAATAAAAATGAATATAGTTTTAATTAATGGAAGCTCAAAACGTCAAAATATTAGCAATACATTGATGGAATCGACTAAATATCAACAACAAAAAAATACTAACATCCAAACAGCAAATAAATACTTAAGTGGCCCAAGGACGTTCATTTCAATTAGTAAAATTGTGATACTAAAAATGAATATTTTGATTTGCATTGAGTACTGAAAAAAATCTTTAAAAAAGGAGAACTTAATTTCCTCTTTGAATATTGATTTTTTTTTTTTAGGATATATTGGTTCCATCAACAGAAATTTACATATTATAGTAGTAAGTATAGTAGTAATTGATTCTTTTATCCATAATAATGAGAGGTATTGCGGTAATGGTTTCTCTATCTCTGGAAACAACTGAATTGCCTATAGAGCAGTTTACTATAGTTCATTCGTTTCGATCCATTAATTCTGCGCTAAAATATAAATTTCAATATTAAAGTAGTAATAGATTGTTTCTTCATATTCGGTTTCTTATTCTGCATACAGAATTGAATGACTATTGGCGAATTACCACTCCGCTTTTCCGCCACTCCACTATCTGAATAAAACATTGATAAATTTACTTCGGGCAACGCCGCATGGTTCTGCTAAATCGTCCAAGCTTAATATAGATCTTTTGATACAATATCGGTACAAAGCGATACATGATGTCACTAAAATGGCGCTAATGAAAGAAGCTTAATAACTAATAATGTTTAAGTTCTCATTCTGGCCCAGGTTGCGTTTTAAAAATACCGCTAGAAAATCAAAGCTTCTATCACTCGCACATTAATACATTCACTATATTGTATGTTAGTGACGTCATGAATAGCAAAATAAACTTGACTTATTATTAACGCAGTAAATTAAATACTGAATACGTCTAAAACTACATTCAGCCGCATGAACTATGTCGTCAGCTTCATGACAGTTATTGAGGTAACGTAATTAAAAAATTTATGCTAAAATGCTTTTAACTTACAGTGTACAACGGAAAGTCCACAATTCTCTACGATCGTTCATATTGCAGGTCAAATGTACATCGCGATAAAGTGACTTTTATTGCTCGTGATTTAGTAAGGTGTATAATGAAATTAATTGTGATAGTAATTTATGATATACTAATTAGGAATTTTGATATAGAAAATTCTGTTACCACTCGAAATGTAGGTCCAGAGCATTTAATGTGTTGAGATGTGTTCGTATCGTTTGATTTTGTAGCGGCAGTATTAGCAGAAATGTGGTTTGGTTGAAATGCTGCCTGGACCAGAATGTTTTTTGTTACGGCAGAAGGAATTTAGTTGTTATGCTCCGTGCAAATGAGGTGTATTGTGTTGTAAACGACTTTCTGTGTTACTTCATGAAACAATAAGTTTCTACATTAGCCCATTGAATACATTCGTTTTAAGTGTAGCGTTCGATAGATATTTGCAGAATATTGAACAGTAAATAAAAAGCAGTACTATTCGTACAAAAATTCTGAACAAAAAATAAAAAGGGTTAGTTAAGTTTTAAATTTCGGCAAAAATAATTTGTAATACACAGACTGTATAGTAACAAAAAAGAAACAGGAAATAACCGAGATAGAATGGAATCCTTTACATTTTTATAAATACGACATTTGGGGCACGACCATTTTGCACTTTCAGTGAACCGACTTTCGTGCTGGTATACTCATAGCATTTTACTTTTTTTCCAAGCTTTGATTTTTTATATTTATTATAACGCATATATTACGAACGAAATTATGGTGTAATATTTGATATGTCATAGTATTTTATGTACGCAAATGAAAACATCTTTTTGCGAACTTGACAACAGTACCTACCTTTCTTTTTTTAATTTAAGGTTAAGAACAGATTTATATTTCCTGCTTCAAAACTATTATTTGCCATTGCGTCAGTTTTATGGCTTTTAAACTAAACACAAACTTGCATTCTGAGAAGTAGTGTTTGCGATTTACTTAAAAAGCAAAGAGTAAACGTGGCACGGCTATCTACGAAGTAGGAAACTCTTTGTTGCTTCCGAATTGATATTAATGGCAATTTCTAAAAAAACTATGCGTTTATGCGGGATAACATCTATCCTATTGCACTTCGCACGCAATTAACTGACTTCATGCCAAATTTCATTTAAATATGTTGAGTTATTAAGGCGTGATTGATTGCCAACGTACATCCAAACACACATCCGAACTTTCTCATTTTCTCATTTATAGATATATAACTAGTTTAGGGGACATCCATAAATTACGTGAGGTGAAATGGAAGGGGGGGGGGGGGGGTTCCGGCGAAATCTTCTACAATTTGCGCCAAAGTCGATTTTAGGATACCCCCTTACTACTGTAATTAAGCATGTGACATTTTTTTTAATAATATTCAATTTATTTGATCTTCTAGCTTATACAAGGCCGGGCATATTTAACGTTACATTAAACACAATATCCAAAGAAAATAAGCAAGCAATACCCGGCGTTTATAATTTACCGGATAAATGCAAACATAAACTGATTTATAATATCTCAAAAGTTTTGCAAAGTCAACATACATTAATGTGGCATCACAGGCCAACAAATTAAAGTTAACATTTACAAAACAATCCCAGGAGCGCCATTTAAAGTGAAAAGCATCATTTGAATTAAATATAATGAGCAAGATGCTTAAAATTTGAAGTTATGAACATGGAAAATTGGTTAGCTCAACAATTGTTGTGATAAGAGCAGAGTCTTATCTCAGAAGCCGTTTACGGGTTAGCAAGCCTCGTTAAAACCCTATGGAACGGTGGACCTTTGCGTTGGTACTTTACTGTTGTCGCATCTTCTCGACGAGGTGTGACACGCTCTGTGTCACTGTTGAATGCCAGTATGCGGACCCATCTGCGCTAGCACATCTGCTGATTGCCACTAGCAGGTGAAACGCTCAGTTTCCGGCCACATCTGAGCCAGAATGCGTCTAGATGCAGTCATCGACCAACAGCTAGGAGAGTGTCGGGTGACACGTTTGTACTTCAGCTCGTTGGAACAGCAAGTCCTCTCTCATGGCGTCATCTTCTCTCGCCACGGAAAAAGCCAGTTTCCCTCTCTTTCCGGACATGGAACAGAAGCCTTGGATTAACAAATGTGAACACTGTAGCCATACACGATTGGTGAATCGATGTATACCACAATCACCTGTTTCGCGCCGTAGCTAGCATTCGTCACTCGTTTCACGCACATTTTGCCCGACCTTGCCCCTCCTCAAAGGGGAGTTGGGGCCAACGGCCTCGCCAGGTAACTGTTTCTGCCCACCCTTCGCTGCCGTTCCATTGTGCGCGAGGGTGCCAGAATGTCGCCAGCATTCAGCATTGTCCAGCTATCCTAACGCTCAAAACTGCAGTTCCAACAATTTCCCACATTTAATACTATCTTAACAGCGCAGAATTATATAATAATAAATTTGGCTGCCCAGGCTTAATACACAATTATTTACGTATTAATTAACCCTACAATTTACAATTTAAATAAACAAATATAACAAAATTTGAATATTAATTATAATCAATTATTAATATTCATTGGGGATGACTCTGTCATACCACAACCTCCACCACGCACTGGAGTGAAACCGGGTAGAGAGAAGTGGGGTGGGGAGGCCGCCATATTGCTTGGTGCAAAAACGTCAAGGAAATCATAAGACAACTGTAGTAGGCCTACCGCAATTTGGCGATGTATTATTATGTAACTGGACGAGACAGATAAAAAATGAAGAATATATTTTTTTGATATTGTGCTTAGTTCTTGAGATATACTGTGTCAAAAGTGAGGAATTTCGGGTTGAAATTCAGAAGAAAAATTTCCCCAAGGTCAAATTTGATGATAGATTCTTATGTAATACGACGAGACGAATCGAAAGTGAAGAATATATATTTTCTATATCTCGCTTAGTTCTCGAGATATGCTGTCTCCAAATTGGGGTAGTTAGGTAAGGTTAAGTCAATGTTTAGAACTTTTTTTTTTTAAAAACTGAACCCTGCATAAGTCCTCATAGGTTCTGGGTGAACTCAGAATATATTGTACTGTTAGTGGCTTATGTAATTTTGCTAGCAACATCAGTGCATTTATCTTCTTCCCATACATCAAAAGTCAGAAGCTTAGATGGGAGTAGTTTACATCATGATACATGTTGTGTCTCTAACATGGTGTTTATGAAATTAATAAAAACTAATAATAAATAAATTTTCTGTACCCTTCTGGTACAGGCTGCATTTCAACCTACCCACATTTTCCATTAATATTGCTGCTACAAAATCAAACTATGTGGACAGATCTAAACACATGAAATACATCGCGAACTACATTTTGGGTAACAACAACGTTTGCTTCATCAAGTTTAGTAGTTCACACAGCAAAAATTATCACAGTTAATTTCATCATACACTCAGTGTAAACTGAAACTGGACTAAAGCATGCACATTCACTGTATCGCGATGTAAACTTGACCCACTTAAATTAGACTTTCAACACCTGTTAACAATAAGGCTAGCCTTTTAGGTGCAAAGTAGTAACATATGCTGATTGTCTATATTACACCAACAAACATTTGATAACTATATCATCCTATTGATAAATTTATAGCGACAGGCTCTAATCTTGCTGTTATCTATCAAACATTGCAAGAACAATAATTTCAATGTGATTTAGTTATGAAACGTTATTCCAGGTTGTTTCCTATCTTGTCTGTTTGTACAACCATATACAACACAACTTGGCATTATAAAAAACTTTGAAATATTAGAAAATGAAATGTTCACAGCAGTATACACAGTGCAAACAGCCCAATGTTTTGGGGTTCCTATGGGCGCCAGGAATCTCTGCACATGCGCAGTAAGAGACAGGGATTTTTAATGAGGTTTCACCAATTTGGTGTTATTTCGTCTCCATATATTCCTTCCTCCATGATTACAGATTGTTATACAGTTGAACAACTCCGAAGAAATGAAATGCCAGAATACCTATTTGGTAACATATTTGGTCTGATGTCTGCTTTAAATAACTTAATAACTCATGTATAGTGAACATGAACAAAGACCTTCAGCGAAAGTGGTCAGTAAAATATGTAAGAAAGGAAATAAACCATAAACATTGGTCAAGCAACAAAATTAACGAAAGTTTTAATTAAATTGAAATTTAACCTAGGCTGAAATGACAATTGAAATTCATTGTTACAGTAGAGATGATGAGTAAATTAAGTAACATGTTACTGAAAAGCAGTACCACATTTTTTCAGCCGTGAAGTTTATCGATATTTTTTTAACTATGAAATGCTACGAAAAGCAAACATAATGAATGTATTATGACAATTAATTTGGTAGCAGTTGCTTAGCTATTAAATTGTGGACATAGCCTTGAATTTCTTCTAGTGACATCTTTGATCGCTGTTAATTTGCGAACGAAGGCTGACACGTTACACCATTCTTCAGCCAGTAGTTAACGAGATGAGTGAGTGTGCTTAGAAAATTATATAGTAGATTAACTTTAATTCTTTGAATGCAAATTCCCCCACTGATCTACTTTTGTGTTATATAAATTATAATTTTAAGTTCTTTCAGAATTTTTGGGAAACTACTAATCAATTCACTCGACAAATTATCGCAGTCCCTGATTACCTTACCTAGTAGTGCCAGTACATAAAAGAGAGGTGAGAAATAGAGTCAAAAATTATAGGCTGATCAGTTTGACATCAGTGGTAGGTAAATTAATGGAGAGATTGATACGCAACCATACCAGAAATATATGTGAGGAACATAAGTGTTTTTCAAGTTGGCAACATGGCTTTAGGCAATCTCTGTTGGTGGGATATATGCAAGATATTTCAGATGAAATGGACAAAGAAAGCCAAATTGATACTGTAGCACTAGATCTTTCAAAGGCTTTTGACAGAGTGATCCATAAAATGGTAGTAAATAAGGTAAAAGCTATTAGTTTAGTATTAACTAAGTTAGGGTTAGCAATGCAGTAACAAAAGAAGTGGAAGTAAAAATGGTTGTGCCACGGGGTAGTGTATTGGGACCATTGCTATTCATTATTCTAATGAATACTTGCGTTGATTGTTTACTATCTGAAAATAGATTGCTTGCAAATGATATAATGCTATATAAAAGGATCAAAATGGTAGAGGATTGTAAACAGCTGCAGGGTGATCTAGACAGTTGGGTTGAAAAACATGGGATGAATACAGTGGCAGATCCAGGGGTGAGGCTCAAGCCCCTCCCCAAATATTATTTAGGGTCCACCCCGGGGCATCTAAATGTTGATTATGATTACAAGGTGGGGTAGAATTGCTTGTTGAAGACTTGAAATGTAAATATCTTGGTATTACATTTGATAACAAGCTTTACTGGGCAGGACACATTGGACAGGTGGTAGGAAAAGGTTTCAAAATTCTGCACTTGTTGGAGAGAGTGATGAGGGGATGTACGAGGGATGTAAAGGAATTGGGTTCCAAAACTTTGGTCAGACCATTGTTAGAATATGGTAGTGTAGTATGGGACCCACAGTTTGGGTATCAAATACAGGAGATGTAGAGGGTGTAAAAAAGGGCCACTAGATTTGTTTCTGGAAATTACCACAGAATGCAATCAGTTGATAAAAGAGCTGGAATGGGATAAATTGGAAGACAGGAGGAGGGTGAAGAGGGTCACGGGAGGTACAAGTCGTATATTGGTGATGAGGCATGGGAAAATATTGGTGTGAGAATTAAAAGTATTGCATGGATGGGAAAAGATGACCATGACCACAAGCTGGCAATATATTTCAGGCACAAAGGTGTAGGAAAATTCTCTTTTTTGGGTAAGGGTTTCAGTGATTGGAATAATTTACCAAGAGAAATGATGAATAATTTACCAAAAATGTTGAAAGAATTTAAAGATAAAATTTGCCGAGGGCAAATGTAGTTGGGTGCAGGGAAGGGGCAAGATGGGTGGTAGGGAAATTGCCACCAGAGCATGCGCTCTGTTGCAATTAAATTAAATATTATTATTATTAACTATTATTATTACATACCAAAAAATTCTCACTGCCTTGTGCCTGAAATCGAGCACCAGCTTGTGATTATGGTCATATTTTCCCTTCCATGCACTACTCTTAATTGATCCAACAATATCTTTCCCAGCCTCATCATCAAGATACACCCTGTACACTCCAAGAATTCTCTTCGTCCTCTTCTGTCTTCCAAATACTCCCAATCCAGCTCCTTAATCATATGAGTTATTCATTGTGTTCTGTGTTAGTTTTCTCAGAGAAATTTAGCTGTCCTCCTTTGTACCCCTTCCAATTCATGTATTTGATACCCAAAATTCAGATCCCATCCTATAACACCATAGTCAATCAATGATCCGACCACAGTTTCATAACCCAATTCTTGACTTCTCTGGTTATCACCATCTCAATAATGAGGGAATTTATAATCTTTTCTGACTACCTACCAAGTTGATTTTTATGATATTTATTCCTTTAGTCTTCAACAAGCTATTAATTCCCAACCTCCTAATCTTTAACAAACTTTAAGTTTTTTTTTTTTTAAATTTAACGTGTATGCCTTATAAACTGACTCTTCTTGTAATTTATCTTTATTCAATGTTGACCTACGCAGTTAGGTATCCTGACCATAACATTGTAAAGCTGTTGAGCCTTATTTGGTATTGATACAAATCACTGTCATCTGCAAATCACTTAACTTCTTACTGAAAACAATTAACACAATAATTCATTAAAATAATGAATAGCAATGATCCTCATACACAACTTTGTGCTCTGTCATAGTCATATCCACCTCATGTAAAGATATTTGATAACTATTAACTTGTAATAGTCATTAAATATACCTAGTAGAAATGGACAGTTAAAAATATAACTGATAATATTACTATAATGATTTATCATCTTTAATTTGAAATACAGAATAAAGCCAAGTAGTACTGGTTCATACAGAAGGTCAGATAAAAAGATTTAAAAATTATAGGGCAAGTAGTCTAACATCAGTGTTGGGAAAGTTGATGCATAGATTTGTATGCAACTATGTCAGGAGATGTCTTTAAGGGAAGGAACTGGTTTGCAAAGCAGCAACATGGATTTAGGAAAGGACACTCATGTTAATCTCCCTTAGAGGACTACAAAAAGATATTACACATGAAAGGGAAAAGGGAG
The DNA here is from genome assembly GCA_031002005.1 of Vandiemenella viatica. Taxonomy (NCBI): domain Eukaryota; kingdom Metazoa; phylum Arthropoda; class Insecta; order Orthoptera; family Morabidae; genus Vandiemenella; species Vandiemenella viatica. Next base: position 289,634,208 of record JARYHS010013630.1, on the reverse strand, counting down.
GCCAGTATAACACTAGATCTATCCAAAGCATTTGCAGAGTGAAGCATAAAATGGTGGTAGACAAAGTAAAAACCATTGGTGGGTACAATACAATACATTCATTTTCCATTGATCCCAATATAAGAGACTGGCTCTGCGGGATGTGGAAAGTTGTCAATTTACAGATAAACAGTTGCATAACAAAATAATAAGTATACCACTAGATGTACAGTCATAGTATACATGGTACATTAAACACTTCCATTACAAAATAATACATACACCAGAAAATGTACAGTCGTAGCACATTCGGTACATTAAAAAAAAAAAAAAAAAAAAAAATTCATAACAAAATAATACATACACCACAAGATGTACAGTCATAACATATATGGTACTGTAAACAATTATGTAACAAACTAAATACATACACCAGGAGATGTACAGTCATAGCATACATGGTAAATCAATTATGTGAACTATATTTACACAAGATACTGGCAGTTACTTTTTAGATATCTTAGAAATAAATTCTTCGACAGAGTAGAAGGATTTGTCAATTAAAAATTATTTCAATTTTTTCCTGAATTTATTCTTATCATCTACTAGACATTTAATATGTGTTGGGAGCATATTGACGATATGTATCCCTGAATATCGGACCCCTTTTTGAACAAATGACAATGACTTGTAAGTCTTATGAAGATTACTTTTACTTCTAGTGCCATAATTTTGAATTTTACTATTTGCTCCAAACAAAGTATAATTTGTGACTACAAGGACATTAATGTGTATATATACTCAGATGCTAATGTTAAAATCCCTAACTTCTTGAACAGTTCTCTACATGCTAACCCCACACATAATTCTTATTACACACTTTTGGGCTCTGAACACTTTGTCTCTATGGGTAGAATTGCCCCAGAATATTATTCCATATGAAAATAAGGAGTAAAAATAAGCAAAATAAACTAGCTGCCTCATACGGAGATCACCTAAAGCTGAAATTGCACGAATTGCAAACGTGGCTGCTCCCAATCACTTTAGTAAGTCAGAAACATGTACTTTCCAATTTAAATTATGATCAATATACAAACCTAGAAATTTCACACTCTCTACCTCTTGAATGGACTGGCCTGCAAATTTTATGTCTATATCAGGTGTTAATCTGTGTGATGTACTGAATTACATATACTGAGTTTTATCAAAGTTTAAAGACAAGCCATTAGCTGTAAACCATTTATTAATCAGTTCAAAGACATAATTTGAAATATATTCTGTAGATAAATCTGGAGTGTTTTTAATTCCTATGTTTGTGTCATCTGCAAATTGGACAAATTTTGAGTTTTTAGATGAAACACAGGGTAGATCATTTATATATATTAAAAACAATAGTGGCCCCAATATAGAACCCTGAGATACTCCACATCTGATTAATTTCCACTCAGAAAACAGTGGACCTCTTAAGGCAGCCTTAAAATTCTCCATTGATACTTTCTGTTTTCTATTCAGAAGGTAAGAACTAAGCCATTTATTAACAATGCCATCTATACCATAATACTTAAGTTTCTGTAGCAGAATTTTATGATCTACACAGTCAAATGCTTTAGATAAGTCACAAAAAATTCCCACAGGAATTAATTTATCATTTATTCCTTCTAAAATATTCTCAGTGAATGCAAATATAGCTTGTTCTGTTGAATGACCCTTTTGAAAACCAAATTGTGATTTAGTTAAAATATTATTATTTTTTTAGATGTTCATAAACTCTATTGTACATTGCTTTCTCAAAAACTTTGGAGAAGGCTGTTAGTAATGAAATTGGTCAGTAATTCGATACAGCTGCCTTATCTCCCTTTTTATAGAGTGGTTTAACTACAGCATACTTAAGCCTTTCTGGAAAAGTACCCTCAAGTAAAGATATATTAAATAGATAACTTAGTATATTACTTAATTCTGTGGAGCACAATTTAATTAATCTGCTGGAAATCCCATCATAACCACTTGAGTATTTGCTCTTAAGGGATTTGATAAAAAATGAGTGGAGGAATTCTTAAAGCAAAAATTTATGATGGGTAATGCAGTATCGAAAGAGTTAAAAGTTAATATAGGAGTATTGCAGGGTAGTGTATTGTGACCATTGCTGATCATTATTCTAAAGAGTGATTGTATTGATGGGTTACATGTCAGAAATTATATTGTTTGCAGATGATATAATGTTATTTTTTTTTTTTTTTTTTTTGCTGTCGTCAGTCTTTAGACTGGTTTGATGCAATCCTCCATCCCTTCCTATCCTGTGCTAACCTCTTCGTTTCTACATACCCGTTACAACCCACGTCCTCAATTATCTGCTTCATATATTCTAATCTCTGTCTACCCCTACAGTTCTTACCTTCAACTGTTCCCTCCACTAACAAATTAACCAATCCAGCATGTCTCAAAATATGACCTACCAGCCTGTCTCTTCTTTCCGTAAGCTTCTTCCATAAACTTCTTTTCTCACCCATCATTTCCAAAACTCTTTCATTTCTTACTTTGTCTGTCCACCTAATTTTCAGCATTCTTCTGTAGCACCACATTTCAAATGCTTCAAGTTTCTTTCTTTCCGGTATTCCTAAAGTCCATGTTTCGCTACCGTAAAGTGCTGTGCTCCACACATAGAGTTTTAAGAAGTTCTTTCTAATTCCTAGATCAATATTTGAAACTAAAAGGTTTCTCTTATTCATGAAGGCTCTTTTTGCTAGTGCTATTCTGCTTTTAACATCATTCCTGCTTCGGCCATCGGTTGTAATTTTGCTTCCCAAGTAACAGAACTCACTCACTTCTCCTATTGCATCAGATCCTATTTTTATATTTAATCTGCTACTATTGATATCATTTCTGCTACATTTCATTACTTTTGTTTTACTTTGATTTATATTCAGTCCAAAGTCTTCCTTCAGTATTTTGTTCATGCCATTCAATAACTTCTCAATATCCTCAGCCCTCTCTGCTAATAAGACAATGTCATCAGCAAATCGTAGCATACCGATTTTTTCTCCCAGAAAACTTATGCCACATGGAAATTTTTCTTTGACTTTCTTCATTGCTTCTTCTACATACAAGTTGAATATTAACGGGGATAGACAACAACCTTGTCTCACACCCTTTTTAACTGATGCATGTCTCTCGTGATTCTCTACTTTTATTACAGCCACTTGATTCTTATATAGTTTATAGAGTATTCTTCTATCTCGATACTTTAGGCCTGACTTCTTTAAAATATTGAACATCTTGTCCCACCTAACATTATCAAAAGCTTTCTCTAAATCAACAAATGCCATAAAGGTATCTTTGTTTTTCTTGATCCGCCCTTCCAGTATTAATCTTAAAGACAGAATTGCTTCCCTTGTACCACGATTTTTCCTAAACCCAAACTGATCTTCACCTACTATCTCTTCTACTACCCTTTCCATCCTTCTGTATATTATTCTGGTCAGTAATTTTGAGGCATGTGATGTTAGACTAATGGTGCGATAATTCTCACATTTGTCGGCTTGTGCTTTCTTTGGAAGTGTGAAGATGATATTTTTATTAAAATCAGTAGGAATTTCTCCTGTTTCATAACTTCTTGATATCAGCTGGAATAATCTTTCGATTCCTTCCTCTCCTAGAGATTTAAGAAGTTCTGCAGGGATCTCATCAATTCCAACTGTCTTATGTGCTTTCAAGTCATTCAGAGCTTTATTAAATTCTGTCCTCAAAACAGGATCTCCCAAGTCATCCATGTCGACATCGCCTTCCTTTTCCAATACACTATTGTTCAAGTTGTCCCCATCATACAGTTTCTCAATGTATTCCTTCCATCGGTTAGCTCTATCTTCTGAGCTTAAAAGAGGTTTCCCTTCGGCAGTTTTAATGATCATACCTCTTTTCTTCATTTCTCCAAAATTCTGTTTGATCTTTCTATATGCAACATCTACTTTTCCTACGACCATTTCCTTTTCTACTTCTTCACACTTTTCTTGTAGCCATTTTTCTTTTGCTATTTTGCATTTACTATTTATTTGATTTCTAAATTGCCTGTACTGCTCTCTTCCTGCTTCATCCTGAGCATTTTTGTACCTTCTCCTCTGATCCATCAGTTGCAAAATTTCTTCTGTGATCCAAGGTTTTCGGGCAGCTTGTTCCCTAAAGCCTAAGGTTTCTTTTCCAGCTTTCATTATTTCGGTCTTTAATGCATTCCATTCGTCCTCGGTTGAGCTCCTTTCACAGTTAATTCTTAGACCTAAGTCTACCATTTCTGCAAATTTTTCTCTTGTGCTAGATTGTTTCAGTTTATTCACTTCTAGTCTGTTCTGCTTATACTGCTTCCTTATTCGCTTCAATTTCAGCCTGCACTTCATTACTATCAAATTGTGGTCCGAGTCTATGTCTGCTCCAGGGTACGCTTTACAGTCTAGAACTTGATTCCTGAATCTCTGTTTGACCATGATATAATCTAGCTGATATCTGCCTGTATCCCCAGGACGTTTCCAAGTGTATATTCTTTTTGCACGGTTCTTAAACAGTGTGTTCGCCACTACTAGCTTATATCTCTCACAAAATTCTAGCAACCTGCTTCCTCGCTCATTTCTTTCTCCTAGACCAAAACTTCCTACAGTATTCCCTCTTTTCCTTCTCCCACTATTGCATTCCAATCACCCATGATTATTAGATTTTCCTCCCCTTTCACATATTGGATTAATTCTTCAATTTCAGCGTATATTTTTTCTATTTCTTAGTCATCTTCCTGTGACGTTGGCATATATACTTGTACTAATGTGGTTGGGACGGGCTTAGTTTCTAACCTCATCAAAATAATCCTGTCACTAAATTGTTTATAATAACTCACCCGTTTCCTTACTTTCTTGTTCATTACAAATCCTACACCAGTGACTCCATTGACAGCTTGTGTGCTAATTATCCTGTGTTCCTCAGACCAGAAATACTGTGCGTCCTTCCATTTAATCTCACTAATCCCAACAACATCTAACTTAAGTTGTTCCATCTCCCTTTTTAAGTTTTCTAACCTACCTGCCCTATTCAGACTTCTAACATTCCACGCTCCGACTCGTAGAATGTTTCTATCCATTCTGATGACTCCTCCCTGAGCAGTCCCCACCCGGAGATCCGATTGGGGGACTATTTTACCTCCGGAATATTTTACCCAGGAAGAAGCCATCATGATATATGTAATTTTGAGAGGATTACATGTCCTCGGGATACCCTTTGGGTCTTTAATGCAGTGGTTTCCCGTTGCCTTCTGCATCCCCATGCCGTTGATCATTTCTGATTCATCCGCCTTTAGGGGCCGTTTCCAACCCCAAGGACAAGAGGGTGTCCTGAATCACTCCCCACTCTTCCGCCCTCCTTCGGAGGCCGTTGGCAAGCAGTGGGTGACTCCTTATACCGGGAATCTTCAGTCGCAGAGCCTCGTCCATGCAAACAGGGTGCACCACGTGAAGGAGAGGTTGACATTTGGTTGGAAAAGACTAGTATAGTCTCTCCCAAACCAAAGGGATTTAAAACAATATGAGTACTGTAAACAACTGCAAGAAGATCTGAACAGGATATCTAGCTGGGTAATTAAACAAGGACTGATAATAAATGCAAAGAAAGAGTCAGCTTATTAGGTACACAGGTAAAAATAAATAAAGATTTTCTATGATTATGTTGTAGGGAATGAATAGCTGTACTGCAATAACTGTAAATATCTTGGCATAACTTTTGATAGTATATTCAATTGGGAAGGGTACGCTGGGCAGTTGGTAGGAAGAGATTTCAAAGTCCTTCATTTATCAGATGATGGTATTGATAAGGAGATATACCAGGGAAGTGAGGGAAATTGGGTTATTATTAATTTAATTGTGATGGAGCCAACACTTTGGTGGCAAATCCCCTAGTCATCTAATGATCCCTTTTCAAATTTTTTTGAAAAAATTCTTTCATAATTGGAGTGTTGTATTCTACCCCCATTACATTTTTCAATTTAATTTTAAAAGCATTTTTGGTAACGAATTCATCACTGCCCTTGGTAATTTATTCCAATCCCTGAAACCCTTCCCAACAAAAGAATTTTTCCCACTCCCTTATGTATGAAATGAGTGCCAGCTTGTGGTCATGGTTGCATTTCCCCTTCCATGCACCATTCCTAATTCTTTGACCAATATCCCTCCAAGCCCCATTACCAACACATGCCCTGTACATTCCCAGCACTCTCTTCACCCTCCTCCTTTTCCTCCAATTAGTCCCAATCCAGCTCTTTGATCATATCAGTTAACTGACTGGGTCCTGCGATAATTTCCACAAACAAATCTAGCTGTTCTTCTTTGCACATCCTCCAACTCATGTATTAGATACCCAAAATGTGGGTCCCAAACAACACAAGCATATACAACCAATGGTCAGACCAAAGTTTTGTAACCAAGTTCCATAAATTCCTCTGGTACATCCTCTCATCACCCTGTTCAGTAAATGAAGGATTCTGTAACCTTTTCCTATCACCTGCCCAATGTGCTCTGCCCAGTTGAGTTTATTATCAAACATAATGACCCTACTCTATATTCATAATTAACCTTTAGATTTTATCTGTGTACTTGATAAGCTGACTCTTCTTGGCATTTATCTTCATTTCATGATGACCTACCCATTTAAATATTCATATCCATATCACTCTACAGCTTTTCACTGTCTTTACCTGTTTTGATCCTATAGTATACCATTATGTCATCTGTAAAAAAACCTAAATTCTGACCATAACCCATCAACACTGTCAGTCATTAAAATAATGAACAGCAACGGTCCCAATACATTACCCTGTGGTGGCACTTCCAAATTTACTTCCACCTCTTTACACAATGTATAACCTACTCTAACAGTTAGTTCTCTGGGTTTAAGAATTCCTCATCCCAGGAAGTAGCTTTTTTAACCAATCCAGTAGATTTCAGTTTATGTAAAAGCATTTTATGGCTTACTCTGTCAAATGCCTTAGAAATATCTAGTGCACATTATCCTCCCTTGTCCAGTTCATTGAAATATATTGCATGTAGCCCACCATCTGAAATTCACATGAATATTCTTGCCTAAAACCATATTGTAGATCATCAACCATTTTTCTTTCCTCACAACATTTCTGATATAGTTGCATATCAATCTCTCCAACATTTTGCCAGTCACTGGCATCAACTAATTGGCCTGTGATTTCCAACCCTATTTGTAATGCCTCCTTTATGAACCAGTACTACTATCACTCTTTCCCAATCCTCTGGCAGCAGCAAGACTCCAATTCATTTTAAATAAAATTTCAAGGTAAGGTACAATATCATATCACACAATCTTTAATAAATCTGTACACCAGCCCCTTTCCTGAGAATTTATTTCAGCTTTTGTAGTTTTCTCATTTATACTTTTAGGAAGACTCTCCTCTAATTCAGTCCCTCCAATCACAGGATGATAGTCCCTAGTTGTCTCAATAAACCATTCACTCAATATCTCTGAAATTCTAAAATCCTCAGTTACTTCAACTCTGTTCTTATCTACAATAGTCTGAATACATTCCCTTCCACTCAGTTTTCTATTATAGCCATTGAATTTTCTAGATGCATCATTCAGTGGCATTCCAACACTAATAATATTCATAAACCCATCCTTTGCTTCTCCCTTTGCTCTTATTAATTTTTTGTTTAGTTGTTTTAAGTACTCCCTACTTATTTCCTGTCTGCTAATATCTGTCAGAACTGCACTGTGGGCACTTATTCCTTCAATTAGTTGATACCCTAGAAGAGTTTCATCAGGCTTTATTAGAAGATGTCATCCTTTTCAGGCCACTGCTTGAATATGGTGGTGTGGGATCCATATTAGCGGTTGAACCAAAAAAATATTGTGAAAATATTTTTTTCCTTGTTACTGTCCTTCTGCATTCATTTGTGACATATGATTATTTTAATCTGACTTATATGGCTAATAAAAGGAAGAGCTCTATGAAATAAAATTAAAATATTCATTTCATTGCCAGATTAAGACAATCTTTATTTTAACATTTTGGCACATGTATTAAATTACATGTAAATCTATTAAAAAAAATTATTCTACAAAGTATTAATTCCACAATTTGGGAGGAGGATAACTTAGAATCTAAGGTCAGGTACTTGCACAATTGATAGTAATGCATAAATTTCCATTATATATGACATACTATGTTAGATAGTCTATTTTCTGTATTAATAGCAATGCTTCATGTTGTTACTCATTGTTTGCTATTAGTATTCAAATATTCATTTTCATCTGATTCCCTGAAAAAGAATAAATAAATATCATTAATCAAACATATTTTACTAATAACCTATAATTGACTCCCATTGTCAAGTTTATTACCAATTTAAATGCTCTGTTATTAATAAAAGCAGGCCTATTTAAAATGTCATACATAAAGAAAAGGCTAAAAAAAGAAAAAAAAGAATAAACTATGCTTCATAGAAAGCATCTAGCCACCTGTATTTCAGTTGATTAAAGCAATAGGCACTAGATTTTAAATCAAAATTTTAAAAAATGATAGTAAACGGAATAAATATAATTTGATGTTTAACAACAAAATAAATTTTCAAGAGTATTCTTTACAGTGGAATGTATTGAAAAATGGCTGACAAACTGATTTTATTTATATGAACGGTACCACTATTTATTTGTATTGGTCTTTCCAGACCCTTTCTTTCCTTGGTAAGAAAGAAACAGTTATTAACATGACCTACTTTCCAATTAGATAGGAATGACACACACAATCATAAGAAATTTAAATTATGAAATAATATTTCAAATGACTGTTAAGAGAATCGAAAGCATTTACAAAAGGCATTTATTTATGAGAGAAATTGTGAAAAGTACGTTATCTTCATTGTTTGTATTCATTTTATATGCACCCAGAACTCAAAATATTCATGTGCTCTGTCAGGCAAAATGCACACTGCTATGATGAATTATAGGTAAGATAGTATCCTAACCAAATCAATACTTTTCAAGTTAGGGTCCAAGTCTCAATGCTACTTAGTGATAAAAAGTTACGACATTTTCTACTGAGCCAAGTCTATATAGTATTAGCTTCACATTCAGAAAAGTAATAGTTTTACAAGATGTTATGAAGGTTAAAAATTTGTTCAGTTGACCAGGGCTTCAACATAATAAATAACAAAACATCTAAATATGCAGATGTAAAGCAATGTGCTCTTTCTGTAGTTTTATCATTCTATGCCAAAATACAAAAACCAATAATTTCACTTCTTGAACCACTCACCTCTATTGAGGATGTTAATTCTTAGAGAAAGTAATATAATACTAGGGCCTATACCTTCCAGATAAGTAAAAGTTTTTTATATTGCCATATAAAAATGTCAACAGTTTATAACAGCAAGGGAAATCATTCTTTAAAACTAAGCACATTCTTACTATAGAGTTTTGACTTGGCTGAGAAGAAGAATTCTTAACTGTTCATCACGAGACTTAACGTAATTTATCCAAGAATTAATTTTGTTAGGATTCCATTTCTTTATGTATATGTTGGTCACTTATTCCAATTTGTCTTTATTTTCTGGCTCTAATTTTTGCACCCTTACAACTATTTTTTTGCATACCCCATTCTCTGTATGTGCCTTTTCTATTCGGTTGATACTAATCATCTTACTGTAGTATGAAGATACAGCATATACCTATCTTTTAAACATAAGTGGTAACATTGTCCTTGCCAGTTTCTTAATGCACATTCTAACATACATAGAACCTTATAATCCCTAATTGTAATTTAAATATTCCTTAATAGTCTGAGCCTACCTGAAAGAGTAATTACAATTTTTAGAATATTAATGTTAGTGGTAACCATTCTCTCCTCAAATGTGTGATGCAAATCATCAAATGACTGACCTTAATAAATTACTGAATTGTTATACTATGTATAAACTCTGATCTCTATTTTTACTGAATGTAAATAGTGACTTTGAAATTCTTCACCACAAATTATAAAGTAAATCAGAATTTCCATTTTTTGTTCCATTCACATCCACACTGAGTATATGATGATGAAGTTAGACTGTACCATTAATAACAACTATAAAACCATGTAGACATTTTTATCAAATGGAGTATGTTACTATTCTTTTCTTCTCCTTGTAAGAAGCATACTGAAATACTGCTAGCCATTTGTCATTATTTCAGAAACAAAAGATTTTCTCAACTACTTTTGCTTCACAGGTGTATCACAAGTTTAAATGTTAAAAATCAGCTGGGTTCTTTTATTTTGTATTAGAAAGTTACAAACATTTTGTTTTGTTTTCTTTATTCAAAACTTTCATTGTTTTTAAATTTATATTACAAATAGAACAAGAAACTGCTAACATATTAACATCATAGTTTACACTGGAAAATAGTAAAATGTATTGAGCTGTCTCTATTAAGTTGTAAGAATCACACTTACCTAGCCACGGACAGACACCTTTGCTGAAGCACTTGCCATGCCTTCAGAATTTGTGGCTATACATGTGTATGACCCAGCATCAGATAGGCGTAAATCTACAATCTGGACCCAAGATGTTTCCATATAAGATTCAGGGCCTCCTCTGACTTGTACAGCTACATACAAGTCATCACCTGCAATAATTAATAAATTATTTTCCATGAAAATACAGTTCATAAACACTATATTCCCGCACTAAAAGTAGTCAGTTTCGTAAACATTTCTAGTAGTTACCAATATACATTTAATTAATGTTTCCCTGTTGTCTCTGTATCTCAAATATAATTACAACAGTGAAAAGATACATTACTGCCATATTTACTGATATCTCATGCTTTCGATACTTACAAAAGCTTAGTTTATTTGTGTCACGTCAATGGGTGTGTATAAAATCTTATATGATTACTACTGTGAATGAACTGTACTACTCGACAGCTCATATCAGCCAGCAACAAAATACCTTACCAAAATTTTAGTTCATATTATAATTTCATTTCTAAGAAATTTCACAAAGAGAATTCAAATAGTTCAGTTTGTGTCCTAGAATTCTAGGTATTGCTGTGAAAGTCAAGGTGTAATTTATCCATATGACAACTAGCTTATAAATGTTGCAAATGGGAATATTGGAGCCTGAGATACATGTTAAGAATATTCTGTAAGAACTGAAAGTACTTTTTATTTTAACTTCTTCCATCATATGTGGTAAATTTTTCAACACATTCATAATAATTTGTTCTGGTCCCTGACACTCTTAGTTTCAAATGGAAACTCCATATTCCCTCTTACCTGCAACTGTGTTTGTCTTAATGGTTGTTATTATTTCTTCCTTTCCAAAAAATATTCATCCAGGCCTCATGGCAATATATTCATATATATTCTAAACCATGCTCTATTTATCATATGATGTCAGTTTATAGTAATCTCTACTAACAAATCTGTCCTTCCATGCATTCCTTCCAAATCCTGTAGTTTTTATCCATTACGAATGTCCCATAGTATGCACCAAACTAGGTCTGACCAACATTTTGTATATCATTTCCCTCAATTTACTCATATCACCCTCTCCAATAGACAGGGCTGTCTAATATCTTCTTAAAATCTGCTCATTGAATGACCAATAAGTGGTAACATTTAAACATCACAAAATAGAAGATTAGAAATGTTTGCACATACTTCCCACTCAAACAAACATTCTCTTCTTTGACATGGTCTTTTACAGGTCTACTATTCATTTCATAATTATTTAAAAAGGTTCCCAACCTTTATCATAGATTCTGCTAAACCTAGCTTTACTTAGTCCACAGCTAAAAAATTGTTTGGATCCTCCAGAAGGTGGAGTACTAAGCACCTTCGTCAGAGGTAGAAAAGCCAGTTCCTCTGAAATCTATAGTTTAAGATGGAATCTGAACCAAAGAGCAGCTAGTTGGGGCTTACATGAACAAATACACCAAGCTCCAGTGGGTGAGTGGAAACGTTCAGACCCAGAACTCGGGAGGACGAGGGTTCATATCTCTATCTGGTATTCAAATATCTGTTTTCCGTGGTTTCCAGGTGAATGCCAGGTGAATTACCATGGTGTAATCCCTTCACATTACTTACCCCCATTCCTTTTCCACCTCTAATGATCTTTAAGTGAACAAGGCACCAGGTTTCAATTTACAACCTTACAATATCTGAAATTATTAATCCTAGTGGGTAACTGGTAATGCTATGATTGACATTTGGGAATATCTCAGTAATAAATTGTAATTGTTATAGTTCATGTATATCAGTGGCCATCTCCGAACTAAAGTACTTTTCATTTCAATTTTTTAAAATTATTTTTTTTTCATCTTTTCCAACTGATTTAATTTTACCTTTTATAAATTTTTATTTTAAATTTTTTTCATTGTTTGAGGTAAATTGTTCAGTATTTCCCTCAGAAATACTAACCTTAAATATAGAATTTTTTGACTCTTTTCCTACAGATTCAAAAAATCACTCCAAACAAATGTCAGGATGGTAATTCAAACATATGATGGCCAGTTTACATCTCACTCCTTTCTAATAAATACTCTTCTAGCTTTGAATATCCAGTTACTGTTACACCAATTACAAAAATAATTAAATCCTTTATAAAAGTTTGTAGTCATCTCTCTCCTCTTCCTGTAAATTTATTTATTGCTGTAATGAAGAGTAGAATCACAGTTGGACACTAAACCATTAATCAGTTAATTGTCAATTAATGAAGTTAACAAAATTGCAAAAATTTAACTTTTAAATTAACCTACAAAATCATTAATGGTCTTCTTAACAAGATTGATAAATAAAATAAAAAAAATTAACTTCTGTTAAATTGAACTAGTGTGAACTTTAGTCTGTTACATTGGTAGTTGATATCATTTGGTTTCTTTTTATTGTGTGCCATGGCATGCTTGTACGTTCGGTGAGTTGAATGGCAAACAAATTAGGTATTACAGAGTGCGAGTGTGATGAATATACAACTGTTATGCTAGGCATGGCATGGGGGTGGGCAGGAAAGCTAGTGTTTTGGAGCATTTCTTTTTTACATCTGCAAACTGGTGCTCACTACTTGTTTAAAATTTGATCATTTATTGATTTTGATATTTTTATAATATAACTTTTTTTACTGCCAGGAAAATGGCACTTTTTAGTTTGTATTGATTTGGTTTTGGTTGTTGAAATAAATTAAACTGATATCTTGAATCCATTATTGAAAGCAGCAATGCTGAAAACAGAAATGAGAATATTAAAAATCCTTGGTCACATTTATACGATTATGATGAATCTAAATCAAGACTGGGAGAACAGTTGTTTTATGAAGGCAAACTGTATTTGCCTAAACTTTCTGCAGTCAAGGTTTATGAGTCTAGCCTTAATTATCTTAACCAACATATGAAAGGATGGATATATCTAAATGTGAACAGTTTGAAGAAAAGGTAAAAGCAAGGCCAACTCGTTGTGGCAAAATAAAATAATAATAATACATCAATTCAAAGCCTTCTTCAAGTGCTGTGGCTTCTTATGTAGATAGCCGCAGAATTGACTTGTTTTCATCTCCGTCTGCTAATAAAAGTTAACATCAATAAAACATTTGACATCTTAGCTACCAGCACCGTAGTATTCCAAGCTGGTGTAGGCTGATGTATTGTAAACCTTTTCATTGCTTTAACAAATATCGAAGTTAACTTTTTAAGTAGCAGATTGACGATTAATGAAGTTAACTTTTGGATTAACTGAGTCCACATATGAGTAGTATACAGAGTGGTAGGAAAAGGTTTCACTTGAAAAGAGTGATAAGGGGATGTATGAAGGAAGTAAAGGAATTGGGTTCCAAAACTGTCAGTCCATTGCTTGAGTATGGTAGTGTAGTACGGGACCCACATTTTGAGTATCAAATACAGGAGTTGGATAGGGTGCGAAAAAGGGCTGCTAGATTTGTTTCTGGAAATTATTGAAGAATGCAATCAGTAACAGATGTTATAAATGAGCTTGAATGGATTGATTGCAAGACAGGAGGAAGGTGAAGAGGGTCACGGGAGTGTACAAGGCGTATACTGGTGACGAGGCATGGAAAGATATTGGTGTAGGAATGAAAAGAAGTGCATGGAAGGGACAAGCTGGCACTCGATTTCAGGCACAAGGGTGTGGGAAGATTCTCTTTTTTAGGTAAGGGTGTCAGAGATTGGAAGAGAAATAATGAATAATTTACCAGAAACGTTGAAAGAATATAAAGTTAAAATATGTAGGTGGGTGTGGGAAAAAGGGAATGGGTGTTTAGGGAAATTGCCACCAGAGCATGTGCTCCATTGTAATTAAATTAAATTAAATTGAATTAGTACCAGGGATACTTGAAAATGTTATGAGAGGAGACCAACTTGAACCATGATAACAGACACAATTTAATCTCTACTTTGACTTGTGTGCCTGGTATTGCCCCTCGGTAGCTGGTCTCACTTCCACTGTAACCAATGCTGCTGCATGGAACATCAACACTGTATGGACAACTAATGAGTGTGGTGTGTGAGTGGTAATGCTCTGGTCTTGTATTAGGATGACTTGGGTCCAAATCGACAGGCAGCCTTCCAGATTTGGTGATGAGTACTAGTTTCACATCATTCATCCAGCTGGAAATGATGGATGAGATCCTTTGAGCAACATCATCACTGTCTCAATTGCACAGTAAATGAAACTAATATTGGCCATGGTTTATGAAAGCACATTGAAGACCTGTAACAACCTATTATGATTCATAATACATTGAGATGACATGCTATTCATTGAGGAGAATTGTTTATGGTCTACTAAGATTCATTTTTATATCTTTTCATTACATGTTATATTGTTTTAATCATTATTTGTTGATTAATTTAGTTTCTTAATGTTAAATAAACATACATTTTAATTTTCAAATACAGTCAGTAAATAAATGCTAATGCATCTTCGATTATAATTCTTTGTTTAAATTCATGTACAATCATTAGGGATCATACAGATGTCATCAATATTAATTTATCTATATTAACTGATTATTAATTAGAAGTAATCCACTGACACCTTATTTAAACACAGGATTTTAATCCAGTTACAATAGTCTTAATCTAAACTTATAGAAGAAATTTATACCTTTTCAACTAGCACTCACCATGTTGCTTTCTTAAATGCATTGTTTCCTTGAAAGCAAAGTAGTTTTGATTCCAGCTAGTTTAAACACATATTATGATATGCTATCCCTTCAACTGAAATAATTCATCATATTGAATTGAATTTTAATTGCAATGGAGTGTATGCTCCAGAGGCAATTTCCCTTGTGATCTAATTACATTTTTCTTAGTGTTTTTTATTATAATTATTATTATATTATATATTTTCAGAGTTAAATTTATCTCCCATATACTTTTGCAGTTTATGAATTTTAATTTTAAACTCCATGTGCTTTTTGTAAATTATTCATCACATGTCTTGGTAACTTATTCCAATCCCCACAAATGAAAATTGGTTCATTCCCTTAAAAATTGAGTGCAAGATTCTGCCCATGGTCATCTTTCCCCTTAAATGCACTTCTAATTCTTCAAGCAACATTCTTCCAAGCCTCAACACCAACATACCTATGCTACACAGTTCACCCTACTCCTGTCTTCCAATGACTCCCAATCCAGCTCATTTATCATATTATTTACCGACTGGGTCCTGTCATAATTTCCACAAACAAATCTAGTTGCCTTCTTTGGCAGACCCTCCATACACCTCCACATTCAAGCAATGATCTCACCAACGTTTAGTAACCCAATCCCTTATTTTCTCTGGAACATCCTCTCATCACCCTCTCCAGTAAATGAAGGATTTTGTAACCTCTTTCTACTACCTAACCAATGTGTTCTGCCCAGTTATCAAATATTGTGCCAATATATTTCCACTTCAAGCTTTCGACAAACAATTCTGCCCCCACCCAATAAACATAAACAGCCTTTAGTTTTTTATCTGTGTAACTGATAAGCTGAATCTTCTTGTTATTTATCTGTATTTCATGTTGATCCATCCAGCAGAATATTCTATCCATATCACTTTGCAGCTGTTCACAGCCTTCTCCCATTTTGATCCTATTATGTACCATTATGTCCTCTGAAAACAATCTGAATTCTGTTTGTAAGCCATCAACACAATCATTCATTAGAATGATGAATAGAAGTGATCCCAATACACTATTCTGTGATAATTCAATAATCACTTTCATCTCTTTTGATACTGCATTTCCTTCTCTAACCACTTTTTCATGATCTCCAATAGTTTTAAACTTATTTAATATAATTTTATAACTCACTCTGTAAAATACCTTAGAAATATCTAGTGCTACACAACAACTTGGCCTCTCTTTTCTAATTCATCTTAAATGTCTTGTATAGATCCTATAATCTGAGATTCACTTGAATATCCTTACTCAAAGCCATGTTGTTGATATACAAACCAGTTTCTTTCCTCAAAGACATTTTTGATGTAATTTCATATCAATCACTCCATCATTTTGCCTATTCATGATATCAAACTAATTGACTTGTGGTTTTCAAACCTATTTTCTGCCCTCCTTTATGTACTGATATTACTATTTCTCTTTTACTGTTCAATGGTAAGCAGCAAGACTTCAAAGTAATTTTAAATAAAATTTCAAGGTTAGTTTCAATATCAAGTCCCATTACCTTTAATACATCTGTAGTAATATTATCTACATTGGTTTCTTTACACTTTTTAACTTTCTAAGTACCTTGATAATTTTCTGAGGAACTATTTCAAACTTTGTACTTTCCTTATTTCTACTTATACAGAGATTCTGTTCTGATTTTTTACCTCCCATCTCAGGATGATAGTCCCTAAAATGGTCTCATGAAATGAGTCACTCAATTTCTCTGCCATTTCCAATCCCCAGTAACTTCTTCTCCATTCTTATCTACGATTCACAGACTACCTTCCCTATCCTTTCAGGTTTATAACGTAGCCATAGAAATTTGTAGATTCATCATTCACTGGTTCCCCCGCACCAATAATATTCTTCATAAACCCATCTTTAGCACCAAGTTGTGGTGGGTCAGCAGTAAAGCTTTGGCCTCACATCTGGGAGGACATGGGTTCAAATCCCCACTCGGGCATCCAGATTTGGGTTTTCTGTGGTTTCACTAAATTACTACATGTGCATGCTGGGATGATTTCTTCAATAGGCCATGGATGAATTCCTTCCAATTCCTTGTACCCAGTCCCTTTCCACCTCTAATGATCTCGATGCTGATGAAGCATAAAGCCATAAAAAAAGGAAAGATATCTTTTGTTTCCCTCCTCACTACTGCTTGTTTAGATGTTTTAAGTATTCCCTACTGCCTTGGTCTCTCTTAACTGAGTAGTGTTTTCTTCTGACCTCCCTGATCTAGTATGTAGGTTTTGTACTTCTATTTATTTTTTATCATGACCTTGAACTCATCCCACTTCACCTCATTGTACTTGTGTTATTCTTCCATTTGCAGAAACTTTCCCTGCAATATCTATTCAATCTAAAAAATTTGCCTTGTTGTAATTGTATATTGCACTTCAATTTTGGCCACTGGTTTACTAAATCCACTAACATTCATCAGAACTGAGTTGTGATTGCTTATTCCTTCTGTTCCTTGACACCCCACAAAAATATTTAATTGGGCTTTATTAGGAAGATATACAACGTGTTTCATCCTCTTGTGTTTTGCTCTACCACTCGTGAAAATCCTCCTTCCCTTATTAAGGTATTTTGAAATCTCTGCTCCCTTGTATTATTTAACTTACTTATTACAAAGTTGACCCTGTTAAATTTAAATTCTCTCCAACAATAACCATTCTATGCTCACCTATAAACTGTGAATATGAATTTAGTTTCTCCCTAAGGGCGTCATCTTAATCATTCTTTCTTCCACTACGGTAAGGAGACAACATTCTGATTTTTGTCTTTTTTTATCACCCTAATAACTTATGGTGTTGATCTATGAACATCAGAGAAGTGTACTAGTCTTCGGTAATCAATACAAATATTCCTCCACCAATTGCTTCTCTATCTCTCTGGTACACTCTGTAACCATCGGGGAATACCTCATTGTCTAGTACATCTACTTGCCATTATAAATACTTGTTGTTCATACATGTGTATTAAGTATTTAAATTCTATTACTTTGTTTATAATACTTCTACAGTTCACCAGCAACACTCTTATTGTTGGCTTTCATCATCATTTCCCTTCATCTTTCCGGTTGAAACCTCATCTGTTATTATTTCAACAGCTTTATCTATTTCTTTAGCATTAGTGATTTTTCCCATTGTGTGTCTACAGTTTCTATCCTTTGGATCACTTATTGCTATATCCCCTCCACTAGCCCCTAACCTAATAAAGGCATAGAACTGGAAGTGGGCTCCCTTACAGCTTTAGCTAAACATTCAGAAAGTATCCTCTTCCCCCTACTATGTAAGTGTAGGCCACCCCACCTACCAAATAGTGTCCATAGGCACAACCCCAAAGGCAGAACTAATGCCTTTCCCCAAGTGGCATCCCCCTTCTACAAATTCTACCTGCCTCACAGTGTGGTTCAACTGTGGCCAATCATGTCAACCTGCATGAATTCCACCTGGTATGCTGAGCCTTCTACACCAACTCCCTCAAGTCACTTTCCTACTATATATTATGTCCCTACTATTAAAAACACCTCCCACTATTACTAATGTATGCTCCTAAGTGAAATCCCTACAACATGATTCTGTATTCTTTATCACATGCCATATTGTTACACTAGGTTTGAAAAAACTTTTGAATTATGTGGTTTTTTATATTTATACCTATAACAATCTTCAGTTTTGGCTACTAGTTTATTGAACCCACTAATATCCATCAAAACTGCTTCATTATGAATTATTTCTCCTGTTACTTGAGACTCTCATCAGGATGATGCTTAACATGTTTGGTACCCATCTGTTCTGGTTTACTTCTTGTGCAAAACCTCTTCGCATACTAAGCTACTTCCAAATATCTGTTCTTTTGTATTACTAATCTTAGCCCCTTCTTCCTAATTCAGCACCTAGTAAATTTAAGTCATCACCAATAATAAATATTCCAACCCCTGTACTCTGAATATGAATTTAGTTTCTCCAAAATATCCTCGTCTTCATAATTCAATCTTCCAATGTGGTAAACACCCAATATTTTAGTTATTGGTATTTAAAAAACCACCCCAAGTAAGTCATAAGTATGAATCTATGAATACAAGTGAACTGTAGAAGTCTCTACCAACACATGTGAAATTCCTTCTACCAATTTCTGTTTCTATGGTACACTTTGTAATTGACCCCCTATTGCATGATTGATCAGAAATAGCAATCAACAGTACAGAACTAGAAGGAAGAAAAAATGAAGAATTCTGCCCATGGCTCATTTAAGCCAAAATGAAAGACTTATCTAACAAGGTATAGTTTTTATTCTACACAACATGTGAATTTACTTTAGGTTTTCTGAAATTAGTTTATATCTGCTGTTGTCTTATAACTAATATTTCTTCATATATTCTTGTTTTGTTACATGTATTATTCATCTGTACAAATCCCATCATTTCATATTTTATATGCACCACCAACCCACCATATAATTATAATGAATTCTCCCATGTCTGCTGTGCAAACTGTATTATTAGTTAGTTAACTGAATAAATACATAGTTTAACCTCTTATTTCACCAGCTTTAATCATTTATTTAGTATTTATGATTCTTCTTTTCATGCATCTGCATTCATCATCCCTTCGGCTACCTATTTTTACCCCCCCCCCCCCCCCACCAGCAGCATCTACCCTATTAAAGATAGCACAGACATTTGTATGTATGAAACTTACTTGGCAATATTCTAACTGTTCCATTCTCAGCTCTAAACTCCCAATGGATTGATGGGACTGGATATCCTTTCGCCTCACAATCAAGGGACAAACTTGCATGTACTGAACTCATTATATCCTCGGGCTTGGAAACAATCCATGGCACTAATAAATAAAAAATACATTTCTTACATCTGAACCTCTACTTTTATTTTTAGAAAATGAAAATAAACAAAAAAACAAATATTATATATTACAAGCAGTTAATAATACAGAAAATAAATTAATAATTCAATAGTTAAGATGGAAAACTTAATGTTGTGTTTTGTTTCTTTTCTTCTCCAACAACCTTCAGATTCAGTGAATTTGACAAAACAAAATTCAAATTAATGAGAATCATTAAGTCTGACAAATTAAATACAGTATCAAGAGTGCAACTAATTAGTAAATTTAAATAAGAACAACTAAATAAACAATCACTTACTGTAGGAGATAGCAATGTGGAACATATTCACAAGGAATACAAAATCATTAAGATTTTTTATTTATTTTATGGTAAATCAAGGTTTCCCAACCTGGAGTTTGCAGATCCCCAGGGGTCTGTGAAGGTTTCCAAGGGGTCCATGGGCAAAATGAAATTAATAATTATGAAAGCATAAATGTAGGCGTGAAAACATGCAAAACGTGTGAGATAAAAGTCGAGTCACCAAATGACAGTTCTAGTCTATTTCTAATTATTGTGATTATTATTATTATTATTAAGGGGTCCATGAAGATCGTAGTATAATCTCCAAAGGGTCCACCATTGGAAAACATTGGGAAAGGCTGCATTAAATAAATCCTTCGATATTGTTATCTTTGCCTTTTCGTGTATCAATTAGATTTTTTTTTTTTTTTTTTTTTTTTTTTTTTTTTTTTTTTTTTTTTTTTTTTTTTTTTTTGCCAGTGTATAGTGACAAGTGACTGCTAAAATAATGTAACTATATTCATCTAATGAATGATTGCAATGAATTATTAATTGCATTAAAATTTTGGCCAGATTTTTTATGGAATTTTCATACCTTTAAGAATAATGAATTACAATTTTAAACTAGTTTAAAATCAGATGTGGAATGATGACATCGTAGGATGAATCATTTCTCATGTTATTGTCCTCACAAACTATAACTACAAAATGAAAGATGAAGAAGCTTCTTAACGGTTCCTACAGGAATCAGCTTTTCCTGGTTCCATTTTTGTTGATGAGTAGAAAGAGAAAAATAATATCACTTCCAATTGAATACAGTATCATAACATGAATAGATTTACAACAAACACTTTTAATACAAATTTCTGGGACAAACTCTCATTCTTGTAGAATAAAAATAAATTATTCAGTACTGACACACAATACTAAATGTGAAAGATGCAGCCTTTATGTCTGGTACGTAAAGGTAAATTTTCTTATAGTTAAATTCACTAATGCTGCAGTTGACCAGCTATTATTATTCACAATAATCTTAAACTTCATCTACCTATTATGGTAAATTAATATAAGATAACTTTCTTTCCTGATACCTAGATATATCATATTCCAAGACAAACAGATGAAATATTAGTTAAACTTGTCAATAACAAGAGATTGGAAGCGATACAATACAAAATTTATAATGGATGTGCTGCTTCCATTGTAAAAGAATTAGCCTATTATTATTACTGCAGAAACACTGTAACACTAATGATAAAAATATAACAATATTGTATATTTTGTATATAAAACATAAAATGGTCAGTCATATTTTACCTGTCACACAAGGCCCCCAGTGCTGTAAAAGCAATGATGGCTTTTCACCATATCTCAATGCCTCTGCTTTGAGCTGACAAATTGAATCATATGTCCTGTTGTCTGTGCCACATACCTCACGTGCATCTTGGCAGGTGCATAGGGCTTGAGGTTCATCCTAAAAATTAAGGATTTGTCCATTGAAAAGGAGTTAAACATTCATCTAAACAGTTTGTTTCCAAAATTATTAGAAACTCTACAACAAGGTTCACACCTATATCGCTACAAATAAGAATAAATTCTGTGAAAACAGACACAGCCTACAGATAAAATTATTTTGTCTACATATAGTCCAGTCAAATAGTGTTTTTACCAGGAAAGTTGTTGGGTAGTTTTGATTTTTTCCATCCTAAATGTTTTTTGGGGTGCTGAATCTGAGGTTTGCTAACAAACTTTCATAACGAAACATTGAAAAAAAGGGCGAAAAATTTCATTTTTTGGTAGTTTTTTTGTTTATAATTCTAAATCTATCAACTTTTCGTAAATAACCTCCATATTCAAAATAAAAGTAAGTTAGACCTACATAAAATTTCCTATAAACTTCGCCAAAAAGTTTTTTCTCTCGGAAGAAGCATTCAGGCTCAAGCGCTAGTTGAAAATTGCGTATTTTGCTTATCTCCACAAAAAATCACTTATTCCACTCCAAAACTCAAATTTATTATTAAAAAAGGCTGTCATTATTACAGAATTTCCCACAGTTCTCTGTACATATCTTACTTAGATCATATATTATGTTAATGTACATGTCGTTTTTCAAAAATTACATAATGTTGAAATGTTTTAAAGGACTCCGAAATTGTTCAAATTATAAAAAATTTAATTCCAACAAAATTCTTTAAGAATTGTCACATGTTTTAATAATTAATTCTATTACATACTATGATTAACATTATATAAACCTTTGCCGTTTAGAAGATAGGTACTGACTGAGGTTCTTTGATTGCGGATTGTATAGGCACAGGTTCTAGTATTTGTTTTTTCAATGTTGTGATTTTTTCAACTAGAAAATGAAAGAGATGGTGAGAAAACATTAACTTGTCACCATATCTCAAGGAGAGATGAACGATTACAAAATAGACTGTGAGATTAAACATATCTTCTGCATCGTGTAAGTGTCCTTCTTCAGTGTGTTCTTGGTTTCTTTCTTCGGTCTCTTCTTTGTCCACGTAAATGCTGAAATCCGGAGGCACGATTTTTTCACAAAGACCTTCGCAACATGTGCAGATCGGGGAACAATGTAGGCCTACTTTCCTGGATCCACAATTTCGTTTGTAGCCTTTTTTACGTTTGCAAAAAATGTGACGGAATATTGAGTCTGGTGCAGGGTCTGAAGTGGTTTGATCTGGTACGAGAGCACTCTTTGTTTTTTTCCTCATTCGTTCGGGTCTCTATGTTGCTCATCGAGTGTGGTTCGAGCGAATAACCACTGCTGCACCTGAAAGTAAACACTTAGTAAATGTTGTCGTGCAGCAGCTTCATTAAGGGGAGGGGGAAGGAAGGGGGGGGGGGAGGAGTAACGAGGCAAAGTTGAGTTTGCTCTTGTACGATGATGATGCGTATTGCCTGTATCTTAAATCGTTCAGGCTAGCTTCTGATCCTTTCCCATACAGAGCCACGAGAAACATGTTTCCTGGTTTCATAAATAAGAAATTCTTTATGTTATGGCTACACAGGCCAATCAAAATCACAAAAAGATCAATATCTTCACCAACCACTGTCACAGGCTCATTCGAAGAAGCTAACTTTAGAGCTGTTGTGATAATCAGGATATCAGCATCCCCCACTGCTTGTTGTGAAACAATTTTTGACTCTTCAAATTTTTCCATTATCATATTTATCAACTTGCTCTTGTTTTTGGAGTTTGCAAGGAAACTCTGCTGCGAGACAGTGGGGACCATCGATTCATTAAATGATATCACAGCACTTTAATTTATTTGCGCTCTACTCAATCTTTCTATGCGCTTGATACTTCCACGATCTTCGTCAGCGTTGCCATAGAAAATGTCAATGACATTTGGTTCATAATGTGACTTAATATATGAGACATAGCTGCTACAAATTTCTGCATATGTTTGGACGTGGTGCCATTTGACCCAATCTAATAAAAATCCTCCGTCAATAACATGTTTTGTATGCCTGTTAAGTTGGCACAAAACCCCTTTTTTAAGCTTGATTTTGTTCCTTTCCTCATTCCATGCTCATCAGAAAGAGAGACAGAGGGTAGGGGCTAAGTTCATAACGCAGAAACTCTCTCAGATCTTCATCTGAATGTTTCACGATGGTCATTCGTTGAAATAAGTGTGATTGGATTGACAACTACAACCCTGTCTTCTATCTAAATAGAGCTGTTCATGATCGCAAGAGGCTGCACTGTTTTGATTCGTTTGAACTTTGCAGTGTGAAAATCACCACCAACAATGCGATGTATACCTTTCAAACCCATCTCCTTAGACAAGAGGTAATTGATCTTCTCATCTGTGACAACACATGTATTTACTGACGCTACGTCTTTGCTCTCTGGGAAAAGGAGGATGTTCATGAAACCAATCCAGCTATTTATCTGAATCAGTGATGTCTCGCATTTGCCTAGCATCACTGCTGTCAACGTGTTTTCGCGACTATGTAATTATTGTAGGCCATTTCTTCCACAGTTGCTTGTTAAACTAATAATTATTCTTTAATAACTACGCCAATACAACTGTTGTTGGATATTATTTATTTCACGGACGCGTTTCGCCTCTCATCGAGGTATCTTCAGCGTACAACGTTTTCTGTAATACGTAATATTTTAAACATAATGGCTTTTTTACATATAACGAAATTATTCTTATATATAGGAAGCATAATATGACTTATATTTAAAAATCGGTTTTGAATTATCAAGCCCTTGTTAACCTAGCTACGCCACTGGGCCTTGCAGGTGCGTAATTTTCGCAAACAATATCGACAGTGACAGAAACTGTAGCTAATAGTTTCTACTGACTGTCGATCCAATTTTCCGAACAATAAACTGAATGGCGCGGATGTTACTAGGAATTACGCACACATATGCACTGTTACATTCAAAGAAGCAGAAGGTAATCTCATTGCGTATGCGTCAAATAACTACATCCACTAATAAGTGTAACAAAAAGTGACTCCCTGAAAATCGTAATTTAACTTGGCTTAAAATAAACGCATGCCTGGATACATTTTTCCATGATCGTCACAACAAGTTTAAGTCAAGTTTTAACTTTGAGACTATCTTACTGAGGCCAGAGAAGACTACTCACGCTGAAACTTAACACAGACATTTAATGACGGTAATTGTCACCTAGGCGCCAAGCTCCATCGCAATTATTAATAACATTAACAAAGATCTGAGTCACAAATTGAAAAGTACACGTGCCTTCAAGTTGGTAAACTAATTCATCGATTTATCTACATCTATTCTTCTGAAGTAGACAAAATAGCCGTTTTTAAAAACATACTTTTATTCAACGTAGCTTCTGATACTTTCTACGGCAATTAATTTGTTGTTGTGGCTACGGTTCCAGTTTTCACACATATATTTATTGCCTGTTGGTGCTTATAGGCTGCTGACGTAGGCCTATAAAATTGTTCACTTGGTTTCCAAGCAAGATTTACTCAAAAAGCGTTTACTGAAAGAAAAGAATAAGTGTAAGAAAATGTGAAGTGCTCGTACGTATGTATCACTAGAAGAAGCAGACTGAATATTTCTCAGGAACAAGGCAGAAGTTTCCAACTAATAACGAGTTAACATACTTAAAAGATGGCATGAATTGTGAATATAATGCGGCCTTGCACTTTGTGCATTGCTTGCTTCTTCCGAGCCAGCTCACAAGTCAGCCGTGATCTCATGTCCCCTGCAGCTGCTGACAGATGCGTTCCCTGACACACGAGACAGCCTCCCAGTTTATACAAACACCTAACAGTACAACAGTCATCCAGGACTTCCTTTCTGCTATTTTCACCACGTCATTCACAAAACCATTAGACAAAATACAAGCGAGGGCTGAGGACGCACAGGGCATGTGTTGGTAATGGGGCTTGGAGGGATATTGGTCAAAGAATTGGGAATAGTTCATGGAGCGGAGCACAAGCTGGCATAAGGCAGTCGGAAAATTTTCTTTTGTGAGTAGGGATTAAAAGAAAATTTTAAAAATAAAATAAATAGGGGTAAATACGTAGATGACATGGCGAACTGCCATCGGAGCGTTAGCTTCATCGAATTTAAAATTAATAATAATTAGAATAATAATAAATATATCCGTGTGGGGTTATTAGATCCCACATCGGGGACCTCCCCAGGTGGCGGATAGGGTAAAGCCTCCCAGATATGGGTGGTGGTACTGGGGAAATGAAATACCCACGGCGGACCAAATACTAACATAAACCCACTAGTGTCTGTTCTGGTATCCAGCGGCTAGTGGTCAGCGCCTGTCCACCTAGTTGGTGCGGCTGAATATAAGTTCCAGGAACTGAAAATCCCTGGTCCTACACTCACCCAGTGAAAACTGGATAAATAATCAAAAGTGCAAGCAAAACATGACTGGTGTGAGTAATTACAATATTACCCCAGGTGGTCGCTCCACCCACAGGAAGGTTCCTGTGGCAACCAAGCATTCGGATTCTAACACCTAAGAGAAAGTCGGAGTTCACTGGAAAACTTCCACAAAATTACATTGTGACCATCAACGGACAAACATTAATTCAGACAGGAAAATTACATAACTTGACTACTGAACTTGATAAACAGAAAATCATACTACTTGCAGTGCAGGAAACACGGATGATTGATGACAATACAATGGATTATGGAAACTACAGGATCTTCAAGAGCAAGACCAACTGACGAGTAGAAAGAAACACAGCGATGTTAAGAATGGCATTCATTGTACACAAGAAACTACTGCACTCAGTGACTGAAGACAATCCAGTTAATGACAGACTGATGACATTGCAACTCAAACACAAAAATAAACAGTAAATTTTCATCAACGCATACGCATCTACAAACGGGGACAACAAGAAGAAACCGGACGAAACGGAAAATTTCTGGGGAAAATTGGAAACCACCATGATGTAAACATCCAAAATCGATACAAAAATGCTACTAGGGGATTTCAATGCACAAATTGGAAAAGAGAAGAAATACAGGAAAACAGTAGAAAAATTTCCAACGCACAAATTTACCAATAAAAATGGAGTGAGACTGATTGAAATATACCAAATGTCAACATCATTTGTGAAAAAACCCAAAAAACAGAAAACATTGAGGCTCCCAATACAAGCGATTGGTGAATATCAATTAGACCACGTGGCAATCTCATATAATGAACAAAAAGAAATACAAGATATTCAGGTGAGACGAGGGGCAAACATAGATTCAGATCACTACTTAACAATTAAGTTTACACCTAGGAGAATTCACAGAAAGATTCCAACCATACAGAAAATCGATGGGAAACAAATTAAAACCTCAAAATTAAGAGAAGAATGAGAGAAAGAACCAATTAGAAACTGGACAGACTATAAAAACAAAACATCCAGAAAGCAAGAGAGCTAATCCCACTTAAAAAGAAGAGGAAACATCCGTGGTGGAACACATGTGACAATGCACTCGAAGATAGAAAGAAGGCATGTCTAAATTTTAATAGTAACGGAACGGAACTCACACACCAGGATTTCCTTGGGATCAGAAAACAAACAGCAAGAACAATAAGGAAAATCAGGAGAGAGTACATATACGAACAACTGAACTCCATAGAGAATGACTTCAAGAATTATAACATGAGAGATTTCTACAAAACCTTTGCAAATCAAATCAGAGGGTACACACCACAAAATCTGTGTTTTAGGAAAGTCAATGGAAAATTGACACTAACAAACAAAGAAAACTGTGCAGAATTAGCAAAATACTTTTCAAAATTACTAAAACTTCCCACAACCAACAAACAGATTTTAACAGAAGGAAGCGGGAACAGAACAAAAGAATCAGAACCCCCAACTCAAGAAGAAATTTACAGACACATTCAGAAACTCAAAAATAACAAAACATCAGGAGAGGACGGGATAGTAACAGAACTTCTGAAGAACGTAGGACCCAAAACGTTGAAAGAGATTACAGAAATAATACAAGAAATTTGGAGAAATGAAAAGATACCGGCAGACTGTAAATATGCACTTATCCACCCACTTTTCAAAAAAGGAACTAGAACTGACGTGAATAACTATAGAGGGATTTCGCTACTGCCAGTCACGTACAAGATATTATCCGCATATCTTCTCAAAAGAACTCAAGAACAAATGGAAAAAAAAAACATTAGTGACCTACAAGCAGGATTCAGACCTGGAAGATCGTGCACAGAACAGATACACAATCTGAAAAGTGTACTGAAATTGGTGGAACATAGAAATAGACCCATAGTGTTCATGTTCGTTGACTTTAAAAAAGCATATGAGTGCATAGACAGGCAATCCTTATTTACTATCTTAAAAGAAAGGAATTTAGACAACAAAACCAGAAGATTGATAGAACAGACACTAACCTAAACTACATCCAAAGTTAAATTCATGGGTGAAATATTTGAATCATTCGAAATTAGAACAGAAGTAAGACAGGGAGATGGATTGTCACTACTCTTCAACATTATACTACAGATAGTAATAACAGAATGGGAAAAACAGCTGAAAGCAGAAAACTTGTGGGCACCCATAAAAATCGGGACTATACGTACCATATCTGGCATTTGCTGACGACCTAGTAATCATCACAGACAAACAAGAAGTGGCCATCAGGCAAATAGAAATCCTCAAGGAATGTGCAGAAAAAACAGAATTACAAAGTTCATTTCAAAAAACAGAATTCATAGGGAACAAAATAGAAACGCAAAAACTAAGGACAAAACATGGTGAAATCAACAGGGTAAAACAGTTTAAATATCTAGGCGAAATAATAGAACCAACAGTACTAGAAAGGAAAGCACAGGAAGCAAGAGTACAGAAGATGAAGAAAGCAATGAAGTTAGTACAAAATATTTACAACAAAAAATGTATTTCAGATAAAACCAAGATAAGACATTATAACACGGTAATTAAGACAACAGTTACATACGCAAGTGAAACATTAGCAATGATCACAAAAAAAGCAACAGAACAAATCAGGAAAGTAGAAAGAAAAATTATCAGAAAAATCCTGGGACCCAGAGTGAATGAAGATGGACAGTACAGACTTCAAACTACAAAAACTACAGAGAAAATATTAAACATAGAATCAGACATGAAGACAAGAAGGCTGAAATTTTATGGACATCCGAGTAGACTTCCGAATGAAAGGATATCAAGACAAATTTTAAAGACCTGAAGTCTGCAGGTATTGCTAAGGGAGACGTCACAGATGAAGGCATTTTCAATAAGAAGGTGAACTCATGGGAAGTTATTACAGAGACGAAAAAGGGAAAATCAAAAACGCATCTGGACTGTCGAAGAAAAGAAAACCGTCAGTGAAAGAATGAAGAAATATTGATCTGACAAGAAGAACATCCCAAAGAGGAACTGAACGCATCCAGTCAGGATTGCTTATCGTTCTCCAATATGGGGACATACGAAAATAATAATAATAAATATATCTATACCTTTACAGCATCAGAATCAATATCTATATTTTGAAGGAGCAAGAGTTTTAATGAGGAAGCTGTGGAAAAGCTCAGTGAATAATGCTAGCAGTCTATGAATGTTTAAATTAGTGTAATTTAGGAACTAAAAACTCTGCTGAAGCTAGTAAAGTAGAAGTTTACGTGACGTCAAGCGTTTAACGATGATTCAGAGAGGTAGGCCTATAACAAAAAGAGAGACATATCCATTCAGCAGTTTGCCGGAACACCAAAATACAAGATTTTAAGGAAGCTTTAAGTAACTTCTTGCTGCACTGTTGCTTTCTCTCCATTGTGAAACATTTATTAATACGGATGCGTAGCTTTGTACTGCGGAAAGAATTAATAATTATGAATTGTAATAGTATTTTTTTCTGTGAGAGTTACATTTCAGTATTTTTCTTTTACCGTTGCCGAATTACGATGATGTTTTTGTTACTATTACGCTATAGACTTACAGTATATTGTGCTATAATATTTTTATATATAAATAGTATATCATTTTTTGATGTCATACTATGTACCACAGATTTTCTCTTGATGGGAATAGCAGAATATAATTAAATGAAGTTTATGTCTAAGAAATATTTATTTTTCCGGTAACAATAACCTGGTTTACCTATTACTGTCCACAGAATGCATTAGAAATAATGGCATCAAAAGGCACCTTCGCTGCTTCTTTACTCGATGCTTCAGTACGTGATGTTCTGCTCGACGACTGTCGTTCTTTTTTCCACAAAATGTGTTGAGCGCACAAAACTAATTATCTGTGTCGAGGAGCGGTCTGAACAGTGATAAGAGGTCAGTACTGTTCGCGGAATCGGAAAAACGCGTATGTCATTAAGAACAGCCACACCGCAAACCACCACTCTTGAACAACTGTGATTTCGCCTTCTCCTGCAGGCCAAAAAGTGTTTGATTTCTATTGCTGTATTTTGACAGATAAAGATTTTGAACATATTACGTTTGGCTTATCTGTTTGTGACTGTGTGACAGATGTTTGCGAGCTGTCTGAATTGAGAAACTCGTAAAAGTGCTATTTCTTTACTTTTTTCAGACTTTCCATCAAACTTTTTGATGACACCCAACTCTACAGATTGCAGGATTTGTTTACTTCTTGCTGTATTGTTTCCAGTCCCGCAGCGTATACTGATAAATATTAGTTCTAACTACCGAAACTTTGTATTCCTGAATAAGTTTTGAGGAATAACTAATGCAGGTCGAATTAATTTTTTTTATTTAACGAACACTAATGATGTGGATTTGATCAGTCAGAGTTAAATGATAACAGTAGTAAACTGAGAAGAGAGACAAAATGTCAGTGGCTGCTCAGTGGTTTATAACTTTCATGAATCGAGGGTAGCTCCTCTATTCCCATCCGTTAACGACTTTGATGACAACCACCCCATTTTCCGCCTAAAAACATGGATCAAGGAAAAGTGAAATTATAAAACATGCAATCAGATACAACGAGGGAAAGGATTACTTCATCGAGAATAAAATTAGGTTCTTCTTTATTTTGGTACAAATATATGGAAGACCTCTCATGAAATTCGCGATGGTTGTCACGATGAAGTATAGAAAGTGTGGTTCGTATCTGAATCAGGTTTCAGTTTGAAGATGATTGTAGAGATATAATAATAGTAGCGATTAGGACATGTGTTCCGACCAGTAAGCAGGAAGGAATTAAAATTCTAATATTTTTTCTGGAATTACAATTTTCCGATCTGCCTGTCGACGGAAACAAACGTCTGACAGTTTTTAGGCGAATATTCATATTCATTAGTTTTTGCTTTTAGTATCCTTTAATCAACATATCTGATAAAACAGAATAATTCGGCAACATTGTTTGGTTTGTCGGTCGTCTATCCTAGTTTAGAATAATAACGTGCCCATAGTTCAGAAATATATGCGGGGCAAACGCCATGGCGTTTTCGTTCACCAAACTGGAAAGTTACATTACAATATCAAATCCTCTTTTTTCTCTAGAAAGGAAGAAATAAAAAGATAAGAAAAATGAATGGAATTCAGCCAGCTACAGCTATCAGCATATCAAGTGAACTGAAGTATTCAAAGCTTAATTAAAACTGTAAATATACGACGCCGTGACCGGACACGAAGGTTTTGAAAGCCGAACATCTTGTCATCCGTGGTGGCCCTGTTTTGCTTGGCGGAACAGTTGGTGCTGTCATTTCGCCAGCTTCTTGCCTCAGTGAAGTTTTTGTCTGCAGCGCGTTTGCTCTTGATGATCCAACAGCAGCAATCTTCGACCTTCCCATAGCAATCGAGATAACTTGGGCGAGCAGACGAGACAGCTTCCGCAAGGCTTTTTGTTCGGAGACAAAGGAGCGGATGCTGTGATGAGACGCCGCTAAGCGCTCAGTCAATTGCACGCTTCGTTTAAAACAGCTGAAGAAGTGCGCGAAATTAACGGCGCGCAACCAGCCGTGCGAAGCTAGATTACACCGAGACGCCATACTATTATTTTGCTGTATACAGATACGACAGTGTTCTTTTTTTTAAAAATGATAATTACCACTCTCAGTACACTGCGTCAACCACTCAAGAACTTAACACTTAAAAGCCTAACAGAAAACAGGAGGAAATACAAATTAATGATTGTTTACTAGAAATTCACGATTATCTCAACAGTTGGTACAAACATAACGATTATTAAGTATTGTTTTGTTGTTACAATACTGTTATTATGTGGTTTGCGTTCAGTTTTCTTACAACAAACAAGGTTTTTCTTAAATTGAGTATTATTACACGAGAAACATTGCACACAATTTACACTCGGAAAACGCTGCATAAGTATATTGCAGATGGAATATGATTCGATTCTTTAATTTCTTAATTGTAGATTCCACATAAGTTGATACTATTGTATGTGCATCAGCCTAATACATGCAGCATTCGCTATAGTATGGAAGAACACATATTCGCATTTTATTCTTAACTGGAATGAATTAAGAAGAAAATCTGTATGTAAAGGGTATAGTCATAAAAAAAAAATATATATTCGTTTAATTTTTTCGCTAAGGGCATCATCTTTCTTCTTCTTCTTTTTTTTTATCTTATTGAGGCGAGGGGACCAATTGTTAACGACTTTGTAAGCTTTTATTTCCCCACATTCACAACTAAATAATACAATCTCCCTAAGAAAATTGATTGAATCTGTAAATACATGTCCCACTATACCAAAAGTAATGCTCTCTTTATTCTTTCTAATATGGGAGATAGCCTAAACATTTTTTTCCGTATCTGTTTTACGGTAGGTAAATCCATTTTCCTGCGAAATTTAGGCCCAGTGCACACGTCCGGAATTTCAAGCTACGGCTCCGCAGCGGTACCCGCTGTCGAAATACACACAAACAGATGTGGTTATGCACACACACCTATTCAACCTATCCACAGCATGTTTCAAATTATTTAGTCTCATTATTTTTGCTAATGTGGAGTAGCGCCATCTCCGATTTACACCCTCCAACCCCTGAACACCTGTGTCTAATGGTTTCACTAAACCAGTTACTTAATTAATATCTCTGCCTTTTTAAAATCCTCTTTAACTCCATCCCCAGCCTTATATGATATTGTCTGAATACCTTTCATTTTATTCATTTTTTTTTTTTTAACGTAGTCTCAGAACTTTCAAGATGCAACATTCAGCAGTCCCTATCTACCCGAAGTTAACGGAGAAATTTTTCGGTTGTTTGTAACTTAAGATGGCTAAAACATAGGCTGCCAATTTAGATGACTTAAGAAATCCTGTTTTTCAGTCTACTTGAAACTACAACAGCAGGGAACTGAAATTTAACAGGGTTATATGTTTCATTTAAAACTGAAACTGACAAAAAAAAAAGCACCAGCATGGTCACGGCCTTGTAGAGGAAGGTAGTTTTGGGGACAAAAGTAGAAGCTCTACAAAAGTGTGCTACGGTCATGGCTTCACAACAGTTGCGTCAATTTCAAACCTAGGGTGAATGTAGCATATTTCTAATTATCTCCTATTTTTCCATCATTTCACTTCAGCATTAATTCTGCGTCAGAATTCAGAATATTGTCTGCTTTTTATATCCAATTGTCACATGTCACACAGCAATGATATAAAACCTGCACGTTAATATATCTAGGATGGTCATAACCATTTCGAATATTTTTAGTTTCCCCATCAGTATTACCTGCCTAATTATTTTTTTAACGTGAAAGCTACAAAAAAGAATTACATTCGCAATTACTTCCTGGGTGTAAAATGTTAGTTTCAGGTATTGCGCAAGTTAAGATGACAATGTTACACTACTGTTTGTGAAAATTGTAACATAAAGAAGGAGACATTTGATTACAACGAAATTTATTCCACAATCTATAAACATGACAATACACAAATTGTTAGAGTTACAGAACTGTACTTGCATTCTGACGTTCGGATTCAGTTCAGTGTGGAGCTGTCACTTGCTAGAATCAGAACCCCTACACGTCGTGGCATGGAATCAAAGAGAGTCTCTACACACTGCCGGGGAACACACAGCCACACGTTTTGCAGGCTGTGGCTACAGTAGTAAACAGTTAGAGAACAGTAGTAAAAACGAACAAGTTGCCGTCCGACCATATTCCAGACATGTTAGCTGCGTGTCATGGCAGTGCAGGCCAGGGAAACAGTGATACCAATAGGCTACTACATGTCTCACCACAGGTGGCCGGGCATTGCGCTGCTTGCTGAAATATGGCATGTGCAGCTGCCTGCAGCAGGGGAGTGCCTCAGGCTGTATAACATCCGTGATGTAGTGGATGCTGTTCAGATTGCCCTCAGTACCTACGAGACGAGATCGTATGGCGTCCCAAATCGTCACACTTAATGTTTGTCCCCTAAGTTGCTGAACTGTGCAGTCTACGCGATTACATTCACCACAGTAGAGTCTAACAAATAGGCGGCCATCACTGTAGGACATGTTGAAGCCGGAA
Organism: Vandiemenella viatica; assembly: GCA_031002005.1. Classification (NCBI taxonomy): domain Eukaryota; kingdom Metazoa; phylum Arthropoda; class Insecta; order Orthoptera; family Morabidae; genus Vandiemenella; species Vandiemenella viatica. The sequence continues at coordinate 289,599,908 of JARYHS010013630.1, read as the reverse complement.
TCATCCGAAAACACTAAATTTGGCCACTCAGCACGCCAGTGACGGCATTCTTGTCCCCATTGTAGTCGAGGTGTTTGTGGCTTCTGGTCAATGGAAGCCAACGCAATTGGCATACCTACCACCAGTCCAGCCGTCAGCAGTTGACGTCGAACCTTGCTGCAATGTAGACCACTGTGCGAAGCGGTTCTGTCGGTTACGGCCATCCCGGGGTGTAGTCACATTATGTGGTCCAGTACCCGGTTGTAGCTGGTTGCACACAAGCATCACTGTCATAGCAGCGCGCCCTGTGCGAACCTCAATGTTACGGTATGACAAAGCCGTTTCCCACAGACCACATGCTGGTATTGCGACCTTTCACGCCAGCAAGGTTTACGGACACTTCGTACACGTTCCCAATTCGTTTGATGGCTTAGTGCTGTCTAAGCAATACTCACGTATGAGGTCACACAAAAGACAGCGGTACTGGGTCTACATGCATGTCATCTCTCTAATCATAATCACTTATTGTGGTTCCACTGTTCTACACATCGTCCGATTTGGAAAAGATTCAGACCATTCCTTCTGGGTGAAGCAGCTTTCACAAACAGTACGGTATTTTATCGTCATTAAATAACATAGAAAATTAAGATTTTGTCAAATGAGCTTAGGCAGTACCTACTTGGACCGTCTGTAGATATAATGTTGCTCGTAGATTTCCTATTTTAGAGATGTTTACGTCGAACAGGTAACGTTATTCGTTGATTTCAGAATTCGTATGATGTGCATTAAGGTTTGCTATCTTAAAAATTGCATGGTAGACGGTTGCCAAGAGAGTACTATATCCCCCTAGAGTAACTTCCTCAACATCGACATCAAACTCTTCTCCAAAAATTATCGTGGGTTCCTCAGCGATGTTCCTATATACTGCTGTCAGAGCGACATTTGATAAACCACAGAGAAATTTCTTGACGCCGCTTCTCGTTTGCAGAACGCCAAACAATTCCTTTCTTTTAAAAGAATTAAAACTTAATTAATGCGTCTTAGAACTAAATAGAAAAAATTAATGAAAGTTTAAAGTATTTAAGAGATTTTTACGTTGCTTTTAACAAACTAAACAATTTCAGTGTCTTGAAAATAGATTAAATTTGATAATTGGCCTAACATAACATATTAACCGAGGGTGGTGGGTGAGCGGAAGGTGCTGGCTCGAATCCTTGCTCATTGTTTCCCAAAATCACTCCAGAAGAATACCGAGATTTTTTCTTCAAAAGGCCATGGTCCAGATCCTTCCGTACATTGCTCCTCGTCTTTTCCCCATGTAATGACCTTGACGTCAGTAACTAAATCACTTTAGTGCACTTACAAAATCTGTCAGATTCATTCAGAACAAAATAACACATATGAACGAACCAGTCCCATTTAACTACAATGAAACATTCCTTTATTTTACACACACTTAACATTTAACTGAGACGGTAATGAGGGGAGCCCTAGTAATATTGTTATAATAAAGAAGATGGGTTCGAAACGCTGCAAGTAAGTGATCGATATGTATTACGGATATTTTGGTCTGGATGTATTTGAGGGTAGAATTAGTAGCGCTTGGTATAAATGAACGGATCACTACTACGAAGTAGCAATTGATTTCAGGTGAACAGAAAGGGGAAATTTTCGATTCATATAGAAGCGAGGTCAGGGAACAGAATAGTTACTATCGTTAATGTGCTTGATAATTTACCTCCAAGTGAGGAAGTAATAGTGGTAATAAAAACGATGGATTGATTGGCCCTCATACGTATGGTCTATTCTCTGTGTAGCAAGCCTGTCGAGCGCTGTTTCATATCCCGCGTAGCTCATTGTTTCAGGAGGTTATGTAGGTCACTGGTAAGTAGTTTCAAACACGACTATAATGTCGTTAATGCTAAACGATCCATAACTCGTCTCAGCCTACTAGGCGGCTCGAAGGAGCGAAGAGTGTTGCCTCATATTTTTATACAGTACTAATATTTGTTGTGCTATCTAGTTTTTTAAATAAGTGTTTCCCTTGGGTAAGAAAGCGTAGGACCACTGCATTCCCTTAGTAGACTGGTTCCCAACGTTTTTCGTACCACGTCTCCCTTCCGTCAAAAGAATTCTTCCCACGCCCCCTCCCCCCCCTTTTTCCGTCAAAGATTTCTTCTCAAGCCCCCCACCTCCGTCACAATTATATTTTTAATAAGGTAAATCCTACTTTCAGTGCTAACAGTGATATGTTAGAGAACATTCACTAGGTATGTGATGTTAGAATAAAGGTTTTCAACTCTAAGAGGAGGCGTGGCAGACACAGTACTTATGACGGTATAGAGCTAGGGTATCGTCCACACTGGCGGAGAAACTACCTCGCACCCCGCGGCCTCCCTGACAGTTCTTCCCGCCCCCCTGGTGGGGAGAGAGAAGGGGGAGGGGCGCCACCCAGATTTGGAAACTTTGCGTTAGAAGATTAAAGAAACAACGTTAAATAGTAACCAAGCTGGACGGACAGTGGAGGGATTTGGACGCAAGTTTGTTGTGTCTATATATATATAAAACACAACGAAGTAAGAGAAAGAATCGTTGAAATGGACTGCATATTTTTAATTTGTTCTTTTGTTTTTTGTTTAATGTCCGTTGGGAACCCTATTTCTTTGATTTCCAAATACACTTTTAAAAACATTTTCCTGAAAGAATTAGACAAATTACAAATTTTGAGGACTCAAGGCTTGTATTCAAGAGAGGGCTTCCGTCAATTCAAGATGCTATAATTTCCCTTCCCCGTCTCTAGAGAATCTTCGGAGTTGAGGTAAATGGCCCTACTGTATGTAACAAACATGTTGTTCCTCTCTAAACTACTGCTTTCCTCCACGAAGATTTAAAAATCGTATAACTAATGCAAATTCAGTACCACCCATCTACAAATCTCTTTCTGTTTTTTTTCTTCTTCTTTTTTTCTGTCATCTTTAGGGTTTGATATTTACCTTGTCTCTTTTTAAAATTATTTTGTTTTGCTGTTTTATAGATAATTCTACATAAGCCATAGGAAGTTGTTTTCTTGAAGCACTATATAATCTTGTTCATGTGTCCAATACAGAAGGCTAAAATAAAAATTATGGTTGAAATATGCTATCTGTAAGACGTATTTGAAATAAGTATTCCAACACTGGTGTTCGCTGTAGAAAATCGAAGTATCGCCCGCCTAAATGGGATTTCGATCAGCATCTTCACGTGTTTAAAAAAAGGGGGGGGGGAAAGTAAATTAAATACTGTTCATCGGGTACTTTTCCTGTCAATGTTATTAAGAATGGCTACGCGATATTCGTTGTGATATGCACATATGCAGATCGGTGTTAATCTAACAGGATGCATTAAAACCCTCTCCTGACGTTAAATATACTGCAGTGCCTGCAGAGCATAAATATCTACAAGCTGCCTTTCCATTTTGTGCACTTTAAAGTGACTTCGTAAACGATCTTTGATGTTTAAACTGGCGGCTTCTAAAAATAATGCAGTGCCCCGTATCGTCCTTGAGAGCCCTGCACTTCAACGGCAGGATAAAATTAAATCTGCGCCGCTCGTCAACTGACAGTGCGGAAATGGTCGGCGACGTGACCAGTAAACAAGTCAGTGGGACGGCGATAAACTCTGGGGTCACAGCGCCCGACTCACTACCAGGCAACACTACGGCTCTCTCTTCTATTTACTGTCTGAATAAAATACGACTTCTATCACAAATACCCTCGTTACAGAACTAAATCATTAACTTTTTGTTTGAGTTGTGGAGATGTCATAGAACTTAAAACAATCACGACAGAGACAGAATACGCGGGAAACAGAAAACTATCAGCGGGTCATATGACCACAAGACTTTACTTTACTTCTACGGAGGCGCCCAGATACAGATGTGAGCTCGTTATGGAAAAAATACTGGTGAGACATGCAATGGCTCATGCTCTGGCACGTCTGTTTAACTCAATATCTGTTAAAACGTTGGTATTTTAAAGACATTTATCAGTTTAGAAGACAACCCAACGGATAATTACACATAAGAACGGATGGAGGATTTCATCGGAAGTCACTGAAACGAAACTTAACTACTCCTCAGCATTTAAACAAACAGTTCAAGAAATTTTTAGTGTAAAACATATATTTCAGTTTCCAAATATTAGTTTTGTACGTGAAGATACTTGTCAGAACGGTGCGATGTAAATGTATTTATAGAGTGTATAAAATCTTTCTAAAACTATGTAAAGTTTTAGTAGATTTTGCTGTTTTTGCATCTCGATATTAACTCTGCGTCGCAAATGTTCCTTCTTCTCGATGTTTCGACCAAGCGTTAAGTGGTCTTTAGGGGACTAGCCTCCTGCTGAGTCTACTAGAGGAATCTCGTGAAGATATTTATAATATGTGTGGTTTTGTGTCTGAGGTTTCCAAAGCGGAGTATTTTGTTTAGTTTATGTAAGTATAAATATTATCGTTGCCAGAATGACGTAGCTGTGTGGACAGACAACAGGAAATCGCATAGAAGCGTGAGCAGCTGGATCGGTTGCCGGCTTCCGCTCGACAGCGAAGAGGGATCATCGCTCGCAAGTAGTCACTAGCAGTTGGACTCCCATTGAGAGCGGCAGACACACACATGGAGTGCGGTCGAGAAATAGTGTATCATCAGTATAAATTCTAATTTCTGTCAAGCGAATTGAATAAAACGGAATATAAAGTGAAAGGTCTAATCAGTGAGAATACCATCAGCACAATATCCTTTGTATGCAGTTCATGCTGGTACTGTTGAAATTCATGCTCTACAATTTCTGAATTAATTTGGCCCACAACATACAGAATACTAAGGAGTGGAACGATGGCTAATAGTAAACAAACCCCTCACAACGTACATACATCATTAGGATATAACGCAATGGGATTAGCCCTCAGCGTTTGACGGAATTCATAAACTTTTACTTCCAAATATATTTACTTATGTTGTAACTATGTACAGTTAATAAACGTGGATTTGTGTACATGTCGGTTTTTGTCTTTACCAATTACATTTATTATCACTTGTTAAACTATTGTTTTGTACGATGGCAGCTAAATATTGCACTCACGAAGAAACGTTTCAGCAGAGACAGACGGTACCGCATGAGTTAAGTAAAGAAAGTGTGATTGTAGCAGATAACTTTCAGGTAGAAAGTTAAGTACAAATATATTTACACATTCCAGGAAAAAGATACATCTGAAAAACATTTACCCTTACGTAATTTGTGATTTCACAATTTCCAGCGCAGAGTAAACGCGCGCGCGCGCGCGCACACATACACACACACAGAGAGAGAGAGAGAGAGTTAATAAACGCAGTATAACAGAAATATCTTTACACCTACTGTACAAAACGTCAAACTCCAACTAAGCTGAACATTTTTGATACAACTGGTAAGTAAGAAGTACTTTTAAATTTTTACCCTTACTGTGTTCAGAGTGCATTAACTGTAGATGGGAGTTACTTGTGGAGAGGATTAAATTATTGTTATCATTCTAATAATCAGTAATTAATAAAGGAGATTTAATTTTATAAGGTGATGCAAATCTAAAATTGGTAAGAATCTCGACGCTCTCGGGAATTAAGGAAAGTTTGTCACAATATGATATTTATTTACTTCATATGGCAATTAAATGTCTAGGATAATTTGAATATATGATTGTATATAATAACAATAATAATAATAATTCCGTGTGGTCGTAATGACATGGTGACAGGATTTCTGTTGGCTGCGCATTCTGCCCCTATCGTAGCCATCTTAACCAAACCCAGCAATCCTGCCAGGTACAGGGGACCTACAGTTTAACGTGGAATCCGAACCACGGAAGCTTCCTGGCGTACTTCACATTACGCAGCAGGCTGTGCCAGAGGTGAAGGACGGGTTAAGTGCCTACGAAAATCTCCACCGAGATAGAGATTCGAACCGGGGACTTTTCGATCTCCAGTCAGACGCCTTAACCGCTGAGCCACCAGACCGCTCTATGATAACAATGCAACGCCTAGATATACAATTAGCCGTTGAGAAATACAAACAAAATGGATATATAAGAACGAAGTCTTTCTCGGCGTTGAGAATGTATAAACTGCTCTCGGGTGACTAGCCGAGTCAAGAGTGCGTTGCTACACGATATTTCGGCGACTAGATTCATTGCCGCCATCTTCTGATCACCAGAAGATGGCGGCAATGAATGCTGTGACTCTAAACATTGAAAATTACATTGGGTGACAGGAAAGGAACAAATATACCATTCAAAATTTTAATAGAATGTACCAAAATAGTATTGAAAAGCTAAATGCTTTCATAACAACCATACCGCTTTTTAAATTATGCCGTTAGCTCTGAAGGGATTTATTTAGAAAATTAAAGCAGAAACTTCCTATTTCGTGGACGCTTAAGGGTAGCTATCTGTTTCATGGAATACCAAACACTGGACTTGGCGATGTAACACTTTACCATAGCAGCTGACTCTGTAGCCGGCGATCACCGAAGGTGGAATAACGGAGTGTGAGATCTGTGCCTGCAGTCAGGCTAGGTACCTGTAATGCTCACATCAGCATTACTGACTCTGTCGCACTTGCATTCGACTCAGGATGAGCGTAAGCGTCAGACTTCAACACCTGAATCGAACTGCAGGATCAGAGTCCCGCGCCAGAAGTCAATGTCGGGATCAGTGTCCCGTATGAAGATCTTCGCTTCTTCTATCTCACACATAAACTTTGGCTCCGCCCTTGTAGTCTCGAATGATGGACAGAAAAATCCCAGAATTTCAGCCATCTGTTCGTTTTTGATAAGCTCGTGGTGAAGCATCCTGATGTACCGTGATATCACTAATATTTTAATTGCCCACGCTTGTCTCGCTTGTGAGCTACGACCCTCGGTTCCGTTCGGGAATCTCCTCCAGGGAACTCGTTCCCAAGGACTCGTATTTTACCCACAGGCTAATTGACCTTCCAGTCCCTAAGTCAAGTCGCAGGTAAAACCGCCTTACCACACTTATCTTGTTGGGTGGCAACGGATTGTACCCGCCGAGTAGTGGGATATGCAGGTCACTGTCTTCTCGAAGGACACGTTTCTAGAGAAACTGGCGCAAAACTGAATATTGCTGTTTCAAATGCTATTTGTCAATTGCATTACAATTAATGAATATTTATACTGGCGTCTCATCCCTTCTTATAGTCTTGCGTATGTCATAAAAAATATATAAAAAATGTAATGGTCGCCCAAGTTTTTATGAAAAATTAACCTGATACATGGCCATTAAAAATATGAAATCCACCATAGAATGTGGCACAGGGCGTCACATTATATAACATTCGTTATTATTAACTAACAACACAAAATAAATTGTTAATGCTAATTGCGATTTTCCATGTTGTATTTTATTTCGTAGGTATTTTTGAAAGCAATGAGGATCTACAAATATCTGTATGGTATCTCACCTAATAGAGGGTTAGTGCCAGGGCGACTGATGAAGCTGTGATGTTAAAAGACCGTTAGGCAAATTTGATAACTGAATCTGTTGGAATAACTTCTTTAGGGTCACAAATTTCAAATTCCACATAACCGATTTTTTATAATGCTGATATACACATGTTCCATATATTATCATAGCGAAAGGAAAAACACAAAACTATAAGCCAGGAGTAACATTTCTTTCTGTAACGTGATCCATACGACATTAGTTCAAATGTTTAGAATTATGTGAACAAGTCACCACGGGGCATAGTTGATAGTGTATGTTGCTTACTCTCAGAGAGGATTCGATGTGTGTGTTTCTTTGTACATAAAAATAACCATACAAAAATTAAAATTGTTACGTTTCTCAGTACCTACAAGGAATGCTCAGATACAGCGCTCCTCTTTAATATAATTTGCAGACGTGTATCTTTGTGCTGACATGTAATGCAGACGTGCAATCAGCAAGTTCACGCTTAGAGAATCAGAAACGTAAACTTGCTCTCTTGCCTTACACAATGGACACCAAGGCTTAAAATACCTTCCCAGCTCCATAAATAGGTGCTTCAAAATTTATTAATGAATTTTTAACATACTTACATCAACTGTAGGTTCCTCTATTTTTCTGATGTTTCAATGTGCTTAAATTTCATTCTCTCGACATTGAACCTTCAATCATCTCAAGATTTGAAAACTGACTAAAAAATAAGCCAGTACAGCAGGAATTGTTTCAATGCTTCCAGGATGAGGATGCTGAAGTTCCGAAGAAGGAAGACTTTCTGCTTGTTTCAGGTAATCGCTACTTTTCGATCAGGATTTGCACATATATTCATCGTTACTAATATGTAGGTTTCATTTTTCAAAACTTCGCTTCGTTCCTTAGAGGCGAACAATCCATTATAAAGGCCCTACATCGTCGTCGTTTCGGTGCTCCCTTTAACATTAAAATTCAGTTTAAAGTAACATAATATGTGTTGCTTATGCTATGAAGCATTAAGCTCCTTTATATTTGTTATGCAGCTTTGGTTCCCGTCGTTTACAAAATGGCGTAAATGCTACTTTTATAATCAAAGATTGTAGTAACGGATTTGAAAATCGGACATTGCTGAATTCTCAGTCCAAAAGCTCCATTCAGCTCATTTCGATGTGTATAATAAAAATCATTTTTAAGTGTGAAAGAAAATCTCCACTGGACGTAAAATCACTGTGGTAGTTTGTAAGTTGGGATCGTAAACACTGAAAACAGCAATAAATTTCTTTTGTGAAACATATATTTGAATAGAAAATGGGGTAAGTTTACTGCATGCGCCGAGATGATTATGGTAAATTGTGCAAAAACTGCAGTCAGTGTGTCCACAGTCTCGTACATAAGGGACTGTCTGCAAAAGTACGAAACGTTACAACCCAGTCGAAATCCTGGGCTCAGAATAAGCAGCTTTTACAATAGCACTGTAATTTATGCAGGTGGCTGAGATGCTAAGTTTTCTTTGGCAAGTTTAAATGGCGGTCACCCAAGCTTCGGGAAACCGAAAATAGTTGTCCCCAATGTAAATATACAACTTCAAGTCCATAAGCTAGTACGTTGTAAACACTGTCGAGGTGGAGAGAACAAGCGTGGGTTTAAGTACTAGACAAACGTTCTCTAAAAAGCAAGAATTAATTTAATTTTACATCAGCTTGTTGTAGTACACTCACTCAACTTTCTACACCAATACATGCACTAAAACAATCGATTTCGACATATACTTTCGTTTCAAACGTGCATTATGACGTATATGTCTGTATATAAAGATGGTAAAGTCCACTTCAGTCAAAAAAGAATCCACTTGGAGCAATGCCAGTGTCAGTAATTTTTTTTAAAATTTCACGATGCATTTAAAATTATTTGTTGAAACGCCAGTAGGAAGTGTCTCATTTGCGGAGTATTTGTCGATCACAGATTGGTAGTCTTCTCGTCAGGTACCACCTGGAAAAATATATATCTCGTCTGCTTCTTACGAAGCAGCCACACTTCAAACGTAGCCTACTCATGAGCGACAGAGAGAAATCCACGGTCCCTATATGTCCCTTCATTGCCAGCACCGCACCGCGATAAGAAAGCATACCACAGCCGACCATGACACATGAGTCTGGCATGCTGTGATATGGAACCTTGCGAAGGTACTCGTAGTAACATTTAATTAAGTCCAGTCACGGAAATCGTCATATGAAGCTTTTGTAATAATTGCCAGCCCATATCAGTCCTGAAATAATTCGCAAACGTGAAGATACTCTCTTTACTGCGTGTTATGACTATGCATGAATATATGTTATGGTTCAATTATTCTTTTCGTTTTATTTTTTCTCCTTTACCACCGAGAGCAAACATATATATTACGTTCGCTGAGATGAGGAAAAGTTCTATCCAATTCCGTTTGGGTCATTAAGTGCCAAAAGTTATAGGCCTACACACAACTGGGAATAATAAACTCACGTTTCATCCCTGACGTGTAAGCAAGTATTGACTGCTACGCACTGTTCACATTCTGTTGCTTCCTTGTTCGGGTCGTGTTTGCCTCACACACTTAACTACGCTCACAGAAATAATATAGACTTGAAAATTCAATATAATTTGTAGAATCAATTCTAAATTTGTGATGCATGCTGAATGGTTGTTAAAGCCGAAAGCTATATTGTATGAAATGAGAGTTGTTGTTTCAACAAACTGTTTTAATTTCGACGATACTTAGCGTATGATGGTAGCCTTTGAATACATCCGAAATTCTGTCAATGCAGAGTATTTTAGAAAACTTCTCCCATATTTTACCACAGACTTATCCCCCCTCCCAAGTGTTGCACGATTCGATGAGAAGGTTGAATATTAATTTTTCTTGCATTTCCTCTTTAAAATTGAATAAGGAAAGGGGACTGAGCCAGGTAGGTGGTTGGTAGCTCTGTGGGCTTGCATTTGAAAAGGGGGGAGGGTGCGAATTTAAATCCCAGACTGACTTCCCACATGTCGGTTTCTCATGGCTTCCCGCAATAACTCCAGACGAATGTCGAGATGGTTACATAAAAAATCGTGGCCGTATCCTTCCCGTTCTTTGCCCCTAATCATTTTCTGCCTTTAATGACCTCTACGTCGACGAGGCGTAAAGCCATAAACAATAAAAGCTGAACTGATCTTCCTTCCCAATTCCACAATTATACTCGTACAATGTGAAGTTCACTGATCACGTCGTCACATCACTTACATACAGAGCCTCTCGAGAAGGAAGAGTTTTCTGAAGATTGTGGTACATAACTTGTTTACCAGCTATGTACAGCTACAGATTTGATGGCGAAAGAAACTTTACCATCCCTATTTTTAATAATGCTATTGGTGGAATACTGGCAACTAGAAGTGGGTAGAAGACGACGTTTTTCAAAATATTGTATTTCAGAAGTACTTACATTTATTCACCTATTCTTATCTATAGTTCCCGTCTCAGAATTCTCATTCATCTTATTATTATTTATTTATTTATTTTGTGTTCTTGATTAGAAACTTTCCGCTTACCGGATCTCAATACAAGACGACACTACAGCTCCAAAATCATCCGATAGTTCAAGACAACGATTCAGCAACGGAAATCACAGTACTTTATAGGTTACTGGTAGTAAGAAACACTACCTGCAGAACTAATAGACATGCCTGATATAAAACACAACCCAAATTTGTGAGTGTACAGTGTGGAATAATTTAGATCTTACAGCTCAAACATATCTGTTTTACTTCCCCCCCTCGTTTGAAAGTTGCTGTTGGTTTCTTGATATCTGTGGCTAACGTCTTCATGTGCGGATCGATTCCGTTGCAACACTGAAGAGAATCTATTTCGGAAAGCTTCTGTCACGTCGACGGGCTCTACCAACGCACTGTCGGCGAGGTCAGCTGCCTCTCACACCCAGGTGCTCGCCGACCCACACTTACCAAGAGAAAGAGGTGTTTCCGGCAAAACATCTCACCACAATTTTGCACAAACAATTTTTATAGCAAATAAAATATGTGTTGCATATGTTCTATGGTAAGATACATTGAATTCAGTGTAGTTAAGTCACCATAATGCTACAGTTATAAAGTATAAAAATGTAATCTCTCCCGCATGTGCTGACCTGATTTCTTGGTAACTTAATATACACATTTAACTTTGCTTACACTCTCCATCATGTGAACAGCATATTGTATTTCTACCTAATACCGTGCTGAAGGCATGATACGCCAGTTTAAAAAATCACGCCACGCTTGCTAGGATGAGTGATGTTTGAAAATAAACATCCACATCAGAACGTCCATCTGGAACCTTCTTGCATCTATCTTTTAGCCTATTACGTCAACATGGTCATCCGTTTTTATATGCCAGTGGCTGAAACGAAAAAACTGAGCAACAGAAAAGGGTTCTCTTGCTGTCTCAGTATAAAGAGAAAACTCCGATTTTTTATTATTTCTCGCTCTCTGTTTAGATACTTTGATTCCAGTAAACAACGCAATTAAACGCGAATTCTGGAATTTTTATCCTATGCTTACGTCGATTATAGTGCAGTGTAGGAGCTGCAGGAATAATTGTTCTGTAAAGTTTCTGGTATAAAGGCAGTATTAAGGCAATATTTAGTGCGCAGATCCTTATGTGAGCTGTTAACAAAGCCTTGGAAATGTAGTTATAATGTTCGCAGGTGTTTCATTATCTTCATTATGCGACCAAAATTTTCTCTTGCCTTTCTTTTGCCATGAGTTTGCTCGTTATGGCAATCCGAGGAAGACTCCAGTTTGCCTGTACAGTGAGTGACATGAATTAAATTATTATCTCCTACAAAAATATAAATATAAATGAACAGTCAATTAGCTAATCTTGACGCCTGTTTTCCTACGATCGCTAGAATTTTGTTGTCATGCAAAGATAAAAAAAATAGATACAGAACATTAATAATTTATTATAACATTGAAATATTTTAATTTTAATAGTTCATAAAATAATACAGAGTGGTCTGGCAGCTCAGTGACTGAGTCGCTTGCTTTCAAAAGCTTGGGGTCCGGTACAGTATTCCAAACCCGGTGCGACCAGGAATTTCTAATACTTATGTTTGATCATATGCATCATGCCAGGATGTTCCGTGTTTAGGATTCCAAGTTAAACTGGAGGTCCCAGAGGAAAGGAACTGGCCCTCCCATGTATGACACAATGACCTATGTACATCCTTGGGGGGAATCCAAACAATCTTCGGGATATGGACAAAGTTTAAGTTTAAATGTAATATAAACACTACCACACGAATTTTTTTTCTATCTGTTTAGTGAAAAATTGGGTGTACATAAGTTTAAAAACTTCTCATTAACCTGTACAGGGAACTATTATACAAATACATTTTTGGCGCTTGCAGTTTTAACTACTTCGAGATTATGAGTTTATTTTGCAGCAATTTTCATCCTACGGACACATACAAATTTCGGTATTTCACATAAATGAAGCTTTCTGCACGTTCTCGTGTATAATTATCCTGTGATTTTTCTTAAAAACCAGTAATGCTATTAGACTATCAACATAGTAACAGCTGTTGAGATGAACAGTCTCGGTAGTTCCGATTGCGCATGCGACATTGCTTGTCTACAGCCGGCTGGTACATGGTGCATGTGCAGTTTTTTTACTTTTTGTTTAATTAAATTGCGTTGGAGCGCACGCTCCGTTGGCAGTTTCCCTTCACATCCATCTTCCCCCTTTCCTGCACCCACCTACATTTGCCCTCTGCAAATTTTAGCTTTAAATTCTTTCTACGTTTTTGGTAAATAATTCATCATTTCCCTTGGTAATTTATTCCAATCCCTGACACCCACACAAAAAAAAAGAAAAAAAAAAGAATCTTCCTACAACCTTGTGCCTGAAGTCCAGTGCCAGCATGTGGTCATGGTCATCTTTTCCCTTCCATGCATTACTTTTAATTCTTACACCAATATCTTTCCATGACTCATCACCAATATGCGACCATGACCCTCTTTATCCTCCTCCTGTCTTCCCATAATCCCATTCCAGCACTTTTATCATTTCAATTACTGATTGTATTCTGCGGTAATTTGCAGTAACAAATCTAGGAGCCCTTTTTTGTACCCTCTCCAACTCCTGATACGCAAATGTGGGTCCCATACCACACTTCCATATTCAAGCAATGGTTTGACCAATGTTTTGTAACCCAGTTCCATTACTTCTCTCGTACATCCCCTCATCACTTTCTCCAATAAGTAGAGAATTTTGAAACCTTTTCCTACTACCTGACCAATTATTCCTGCCCCGTTCTTGTTATCAAATATAATGCCAAGATATTTACATTTCAAGTCTTCAACAAGCAATTCTTTCCCCACCTTATAATCGTAATCAACTTTTAGTTTTTTACTTGTGTATCTAATAAACTGACTCTTCTTTTCATTTATTTTCATGTGATGTTTACCAACCCAACTAGATATCTTTTCCAGATCACCCTGCAGCTGTTTACAGTCAGCTACTGTTTTGATCCTTTTATATAACATTATATCATCTGCAAATAATCTAATTTCTGATAGCAAACAATCAACACAATTATTCATTAGAATAATGAGTAGCAATGGTCCCAATACGCTACCCTCTGGCACTACCATTTTTCTTCCACTTCATTGAATACTGTATTTCCTACTCAAACTTTCTGTTTTCTATCTTTTAAAAACTTTTCTACCCAGAAAATCACTTTCTCATCTAATCCAATACTTTTTATCTTATTTACTACCATTTTATGGCTCACTCTGTCAAAAGCTTTTAAAAGATCTAGTGCTACACTATCAATTTGGCCTCCCTTGTCCATTACATCTAAAATATCTTGCTTATATCACACCAACTGAGATTCGCATGAATATTCTTGCCTGAACTCATGTTGCCTACTTAAAAACCACTTACGTTCCTCACATATATTTCTGATGTGGTTGCATATCAATCTCTCCCTCAATTTACCAACCACTGATGTCAAACTGATCGTCCTGTAATTTCCTACTCCTCCTTTATGTACCGGCACTACTATCCTGTGGTAAGCAGCAAGAATCCAGACTCAATTTAAATAATATTTCAAGATAAGGTACAATGTTACATCCGACTATCTTTAAGATATCTGTAGTAATATTATCTGCACCAGTTCCTTCTTTTTTTTCAGCTTTCGTATTTCCATGATATCCCCAGGATGAATTTCAATTTTTTTTTGGTCTGTTTATTTCTAATTGTGTTGTTAAGCTCGTTCTCTGATTTAGACTCTCCCGTTTCTGATTCTTTGTCCCTAATGTTCACACTAAACCAGTTGCTTAAAATCTCTGCCTTTTCCAAATCCTCAGTAACATCTTTCCATCCTTATCTATAAGTGTCTCAACACTTCCCTTCCCCTCAGTTTTCTAAAGTAGCCATAGAAATTTCTAGATGCTCCCCCTGCACTGACAATACTCTTCATAAACCCATCTTTAGCCACCTTCTTAGCTATGATTACGTCCTTGTTTAATTGTTTTAAATATTCCCTACTAACCTGCTGACTCTTAACTATGTTATTTTCTCTTCTTACCATTCTCTTTAACCTCATCACCTCCCTATTATAGTACACTGGTTCTCTACTTCTTTTTATTTTGCATGTAGCCCTACTCAGCTGAAGCAGCAGCTAGTTCAGACATCAATCCTGGCACCGCGATGGAAGTTCTCACCCCAAAAATCTGTTTTAAGAACTCTGCACGTCTAAACAAGCGAGCAGTACGACCAGCACAGCACGTCGCTGGGCCCCGCTGTTTGCAGTGAGCAGGTATGCGTGTGGGTGAGGCCCCCGCCCACCACACCTGTTTGCACTCTCAGACAGCCGAGGGCTTCCAGTGTGTTACCTCGCAATAAACTTGATAGAACTTTGTTCGGAATTCAGATCAATATAACTTAACATTATACGACAAATAAATAGTACGTGTTTACTTCTGGCGTATTTAATATTTATAATACCGCAATAAAAATATTTAATTTTTTAATTTAATTTAATTGCAATGGAGCACAGGCTCCGGTGGCAATTTCCCTACACAGCTATCTTCCCCCTATCCTGCACCCACCTACATTTGCCCTCTACAAATTTTTTCTTTAAATTCCTTCAAAGTTTTCGGTAAATTATTCATGGTTTCTCTTGGTAACTCATTCCAATCCCTGACACCCTTACCTAAAAAAGAGAATCTTCCTACACCCTTGTGCCTGAAATCGAGTGCCAGCTTGTGGTCATGGTCATCTTTTCCCTTCCATGCACTACTTTTCATACCTACTGCAATATCTTTCCATGCCTCATCACCAGTATATGCCCTGTACACTCCCATGACCCTCCTCATCCTCCTCCTGTCTTGCAATGAATCCCATTCCAGCTCCTTTATCATATCCGTCACTGATTGCATTCTGCGATAATTTCCAGAAACAAATCTAGCAGCCCTTCTTTGCACCCTCTCCAACTCCTGTATTTCAGCTTGATGGATTAACAATCTCAGAAATATGTAAAACGATATATATTTACTTATTTACAATGCGTGAACGATCCATCATTGATTAACACAGCCTATCTTCTAATAGTCTTTTTGTCTGTTACCCTTGTTATCCACTAAACGTTTTTTAAACAATAAAAAATTCTATCTCAGGCTCCGATACTACGATATTTACGTCAGATTAGCTTTTTGACAGTTTTTAAAATATTCATTTATGATATTTTTTAACTTAGATATTTCTGATATAAAAAAATTATCAAAGGGGGCACTTATGTAATTATGTATCAATGAAATTTCGATGATTGAATATTGTTTGGATAGACAGTTCTAAGGATTCCTCCTTTGTTTTTAACAGCAGATTTGCTTCCGTCGCTTTAATTTGACTGTGCATAAGTTATAGGAAAAAACATGACACATTATACATTTATGTTCTGTTATATAAAGCGAATGTACAACGATGTATAAGGCTGAGAAGACTACCAATAAACGTTGACACTGCCGCTAAATTGAATGTGAAAGACGATCAGTTGTCTGCAGTAACTGCAAGTTACATGTGCGAGATCAGTTGAGAGCTCACGCCCACTTGATTGACCTAGCATAAATTGGATGCAGCGACAAGATCTCCCAGCCAGGACGACGTCTGAAAACCATTCGCCTGACATTCCCCAGGTTCCCGGTTCGAATCCATATTCGGCCTCTGTTGAGATTTACAAAGCCGCACCATGTTGTTTTCCGATGGGATTCGTAATTCTGTATTTTGATTTATTCTATTACGTTCCTCGTTAACAAGCCTGCCCTGACCATACTGATACTGGCCATGGATTCGATGTATTTGTCGGATCGTTTCTTGTGTAGTATAGTAGCGATCATTACCACTTTTGCGTACATAAAGAGAGAATATCTCAAGTGCATTAGACAAGAGCAGCTATAAGTAAATGTGCCCGACCTGTGAGGCTCAGTGAAACGGCAAGCTAGTAGTACATCGTAGGGACAGTATTCGAGTTCGTTCTCTGGCATGAACGGCTTTAATGAACTGTTCCGTTCATTACTATAAATTTGTAAGCCTGACACACTGTCTTCGTATAATCACTCATTACTTACTCCCTGCAGAGGCATCATGGACCGTAGCCTCACTGTTTAGCCTTCTCTATAGAGCTCTGTCTTTCCTCTCCTCCTCCTCTGGGATGTGTCCCTTTCTTGCGTCTTCCTTTATTGCATAAAGCTACCTGAGTCTTGGTATTCTTCGTGGTCTCTTCCTTTCAAAGCATCCTTCTATCACTTCTTTAATGTCCTTATCCCCTCTCATTATGTGGCCATACCAATGTAGCCTTTGTTATTTTATTATTGCCACAATATCAGGTAATAAGTACTGGTCCGTTAGCTCTCAACTTTTTCTTCTTCTTCCATTTTCTAAAGTTATCATCTTATTCTCAGTTCTTTTTGTCAAAGTCCTTAGGTCACACCATACAGTACCACTGGCTGTAAAATAAATAGTCGTATATATCTTTAGTTTTGATGTTCTTGATAATAATTTCGGTTTTAATATTTTCCCCATCTAAAAACTTCACTTGCATGTTGCCTATGTCCTTGCCAGAATCTCCTGTACCGTTATTTTCCTCTCTTTCATCAGCCATCCTGATTATTTCAAATCTTTCTAAAGCTTCTTAGTTCATATCTATCACTGTAGGTCCTGCATTCCGACATCTACTGATGGGAAAGTATTTTATTTTTTCGGAATTTATTTGCAATAAAATCCCTTTGATTTCCTGTACTAACACCTCCTTCATATCTATTATTTCTACATTGGTTTTGCCTATTAGCAGTACGTCATCCACATAAGCTAGTAGCCTATATTAGGTTTTCTGCCAATGTGGACTCCTGTTTCCATCTCGTAGTGAATAAAAAATTATTAAAAAGAGTTGTTTTCAGAGTATACTCCATAAATTTAAAAACAGAACCATTTAACACAGACGCACCGCCAAGCGACAGAAAACACTCCTTGTTTTGGGGCTCACTGATCTTTGGTTAAAGGTTACGTGTTACCTTTCGTCATTTCTGCTGCAGAAGTATAGGTCACACGAAGTAGAATTTTTAAATCATTGCTCCGGTGAAGTTTCTCAACTGGCAAAACTGATCGCCCATAGATGCTTAAAAATCAAGTACTTTCTGCACATATAGTTCTAAAAGCTGAACTGGGTGCACTGCCAAGTCGAGTTAACGGCCATACTGCCTAGACTTTCCTTGAAGCGATTCGGGCCATTTCTGTACCTCAATTTCTTCGGTCGTATTGAAGCCACATATCTAACATTACTGTCATGTATAGATATCAGCAATCTTAGCAAACATACAAAATTTTACTACGTTACTGTTCTTGGTTCTAATGTTATTCGGATACAAACTTCAGCGATTTGGTCACTCACTCACTCACTCTCTCAATCACTCACTGACGAACATCAATACTCTAAGGTACTTCCCGTAGTCATAGAAAGCTGAAACTTGGTACGCTGGTAACATTTTACCTACGTATTACAAGAAAAGTCTGTATCTTGTAAATTTCCGTATATCTAACACTTACCTACCCCTAACGTGAAATTGTTTTCTACCTAACAATTTTATGTAGCTCAGATTTTCATTGTTGAGTGAGCTTATTAAGTTAAACTATTTTATTAAATTTTACTACTTTCCTTTCATTACTTTAGAAGTTATTGAAATTCAAAATTTTAGTTCGATCATAGCACCGAGAAATCAAAATTCCACTGTACTTCCAATAGTCCTGGAAACAATTAATTTGGTACAGATATCTGGTTTCATCCTTAAATCATAATAAAAGTCTAATATTGGTGTTTTCCCCCGCATTTACTTGATTACAATCCCAAACATTAAAAATTCTGGCACATATTTGTGGGTTAATTACTTTGCTCCGGATTAAGCTATATGCCTGAGATTTCTGTAATGCATGGAGATCAGCAAGTTTTACTGACATCTCAAATTTTACTTTGTTCTTATGCTTAGTTTGGAAGCTACTCGTTATTTACTAATGGTGGTAGTTAAATCAGCGGCAGTCTGCAATGCTCGGTTGCGGCGGACACCCATTATTTTCATAGAGTGGGGTATTGTTGGTAACATACATAGATGTCTTCTGTGGCGGATCCAGGTTTTTGGTTTGGGGGGGGGGGCATGAGTGGATTACGTTTCGGGAAGGGGGCTTTAGTCTGGCAACCCTTAAAAAATTAATAAATCTTTTTTTTTTTAATGTCTCTAAATCTCAAAAATTTAGATATCGGTGGTGGACCTAAATACTTTTGGGCGGAGCTTTAGCCCCCTAGCTCCCCCTCCCCCCTGGATCCACCACTGGATGTCTTCAATTTTGAAATGTTCTTATTCATCGATTTTCGAATGGAATCATTACATTTGAGTTATGATTCAGAATATGTGATCAGCTAACAAAAAGAAATGAGATCCCAAAAAAACAAGTCTTGTAAAAATTGGCCAAGTCTCGTGCCCGTGTGGTGACAAAAAGTTACGAGATCTTCTTCTGAGCCAATTCTACTCTTTACAGTGTGTATCCATTTCACTTTGTGAAACAGTATGATTTCTCTAGATATTGTAGATCTTTGATTTAGAATAAAAAAATTGTCGTGACTTGGCCTTTATGCATGTCATAATTTTTACTGAAATAAAAGGCATAATACATATTTGTCTAATTCGAAAAAGTGTAAAGGAAACCTTGACTTTTATGTATTTGTAAGTTTTAAAAAGAAACACCATTCTGTTTCACAAAGTGAGGTGGATACACACCGTAAAGCGTAGACTTGGCTCAGAAGAATATCTCATAACTTTTTGGCACCACACGAGCGCGAGATTTGGCCTATTTTTACAATAATTGTTTTTTGGGATATTTTTATCTGTATCTCTTGATCATTCTCATATGTGAAGTAAGAATTATATTCAATTATGGTTAGGCCCTTTCAATAATGGAATATTTATAATTCTGTTGCGTCAAAATTTTCTGGAAGAAGACTTAGGAAATTCTGAACAATCTATGTAACTTTTACTTTTCTTTAATTATTTTTGATTGTACTACTGTTTCTAGTGTTGGTAAAACTTATGTTTTTTAATGTGGATATATGAGACTACCTTCAATCTAGATGATTTAGAGACTCAACCTAGGAAAAATAAAAATAATGGCTATTCACCTTCTGATGTAGTTTCAAATGGCCGTAGTACGGATCCTCAAGACCAACATACAGTCACGTTTAGCACTCCCCACACTGATGGTTTTTTGGTTAAAAGGTCAAAAACAACAAGTGATTTCATTAGGCTAAAAGAATGTAGCATCAACAGCTGAATGTTGTACAACATAGACTGGACATCAAGTTTAAATATCGTCTTCGATCCTCTTTTTCTTGAAGTGTTTCTTTTCTACTCTATCATACGGACGGAAGACGAACATGACGCTAAACTAAAACTCCTCAGACAGCGAAGTTTAGAAATGGAACCGAGCTTGGTTGGTGAGCGGTAACCCTATGGCCTCGCATTCGAATCCTCGTCCAGGCATCTAGATTTGGGTTTTCCACGGTTTCCCAAAATCACTCCAGATGAATATCTAAATTCCTTCCCGTTCCTTCCCCCGAGTCCTTTCCCGCTTCTAATTACCTCGACGTCGACGAGGCGTAAGACCTTAAGCAAAACAAGAAATAAAACTAATCCAAAACAAAAAAAGATAAGAAAATGAAAGCAGCAAAAAATTGTTGACAATGTGTCATCTTCGCAATCTATTTTCATATATAAACCTTTTGATATGCAAATTGCGCTTCGTAAATAGACAAAGCTGGCTTAGCATGCCTCCTTCTGGAGGGTCCAACCTTTCTCCGAGTTGAATAGCGAGTTTAGCGTTCGAACTTACATTTAAAAAAAAAAAAAAAAAAAAAAAAAAAAAAAAAAAAAAAAAAAAAAAACTCAAGATGAATGACAAACATTGTGATACCGAATGCAATAGCTAAAACTGATGTAGATGAGGTCATACCGTAACTGAAGTTCGTGAACCAGACAAATCACTCTAATGTTTTATCATTTGGTCAGGCAATGGTGGTGACCGCATTTGATTATTATGTTTCTAATGTACGAAATATTTATCGGTATTTGTGAAAAAAAATTGTAAACCAATAAATAGCTTCCCGTAAATTGTTTTCTCTAATCTTTTTTTAAGTAAAGCAAATGTTCACTGGACAACTGTCAAAGTACTATTCAAGTGCTAAACAGAATCTCTTCTCATACTCGGGAAAGAAATACAGCATATTTTTTTAATAGTGGTTGCGCAATAGATACATAAAAGTTTAGTGGTAAAAAGGAAATATACGTAATCAGAGGAAACGTTTTAAAATCTGTCACATACCAAATCTTGAAATAAAGTTTCTATGTTGTAAAAATAACAACATTATTTTGCAATTCGACGCACTAGTGTTTGTCAGTAAACAATATCATACAAGAATTTCTAGCTGAGTGACTTAAAAAATTTGAAATATTTACCAGGCAAATCTTGTTACAACATTTGACTAAGATCTATCGCATTGTGGTAACTGAAAGAAGTCTTTAGGATGAGTGTAAAAATGGTGAAATCATGTATTAAAATCTAACTGTATATAAAATTATGGTGTCACCATAAATGTTTTAAGAGAATAATTAAAAGATTGGATCGGTAAATTGCAGTATAAGCCGAGATCGTGTTGAACTGATTCTGATTAGTTGTATTCTAGTTAGCTGTTAGCTGCATGACATTGAAAGCTAACTCACCCTGTAGGACAGGTCGTGCCTGAGGGAGCAGACGAGTCCGTCTGCGCACTGGGCCAGCGGGGTGCCCGGCTCGCGGGGTGGCGCCTTCACGTGGAAGCACTCCTCGCCCTCGGCCCGGCCACACAGCCCGCCCGCGCAGCAGCCGCAGGGGTCGGGGACCAGGCCCAGGGCACACTCGGCGGGTCCCCGGGGGCAGCGACTCACGTCGCAGTCGTCAGGGCAGAAGTCAGCGTTGGGAGCGGCGGGCAGCGCGGAGACCACGGCCGCCACCAAGACGGCGACTACTATCTGCTGCGGCAGCATCCTCGCTAGTGTCGGCGCCTGGACCGCGCTCCGCTATATATGCGAGCGGCGCGGCGGGGCAGGGGAGAGTCCAAGCGCCCGCAAAAAGAGCGCTCAAACACCGACCCTAAACATTTATCTTATGCGGGTCGCTGTGACTTATACCTTTAATTATAACCATCGCAGTTCACTAAAAGACCAAAGCTCAACGCCTTCCGTGCAAATTTTACCAGCCCCCACGAAACACTATTCAAGTAACCTAACCTTTGACGACTACAGTTTAAATTGCGACCAATTCCCGTTTGTTATTCAGTTTTTACTTGTCTTTCTTAGTTTGTATATTTGATTTGTCAGATATGAAAAATAAATAAATAGTTTTCTACCTGCGTATGCATTACGATATGAAGTATTTTGTCTGAATGTTACCGTGGACTTATTTCGTAGGGAATTGTTTTGGAATGAAAATGTAACGATCTACAAAAACTTGGAACGTATACTCAGACCAGGGTATTAATACGCACTATATTCATCGATCAATAGAGTCTACTACATCGATACTTATGATCCGTATCCTCTAATTGCTGGGATATCAACAACCTAAAGCTCTAGATCCAGCAGCCTATTGAGATGTAGACTATTCAGCCGCGGCTTTGCCACGTTGCCCAGGATGCACCACGAGGAGGCTAGTCTACTTTTGCATAAGATTCATGAAGCAACCACAGAAGAAAATGAATGGCTGCAATCGTTGGACATCAGTATGTAGTAACATCCCAGTTTGGTTATATCTATTGTGATTCAATGTGTGATTCTTATGACATATGAAATAAATAAATAAATACGGAAGAAGCTATGCGTGAGAAGTACGCAACGTCACATCTGTTCTTGATGAATTTAGTAATTCTTATTACAATCAGATTTTTTTATCCGTCTAGATGAAATAATGTTACTCCTATCTCTGGAACATCTAGGTTAGGTTAGGTTAGGTTAGGTTTCGACAATTTTGGTTACTATCCATCTACCACCTACTCTAATTTCTGAACGTTTTTCAAATCAAATTTTCTAATATTATTTAGTTTCATTGGTAAACATACAATCGCACTTGCCATATATACGGAATATAAGAAGTACTTCCTTTACAAATGTGGAACTAATTGTCACTAAACAAAATCTTTACAGGCAGAACTGTTTAATACCGTTTAATATAATTACTATGAGGGTGTTAGTTTCCAGTCCACGTTGTAAAACTGCTGAATTTTAGGCACCAACCTGCAAGACTCTGCTCCGAACATGTTCAGTGAACAACAATCTTCTTTAAACAAAATAAAACGTGACCGGTTCGTTTCGTGCTTTTTATATTCGCCTTTTTTATTATGATATTCTCGACTTTTTACCGTAAAATAATCAACACAGCATTATTTCATTAGTGATTAGATATTTCTTGTCGACAATACCTGGTCATGAACTTTGTGCAAGAGTTATCGCGACATTATTACTTAATCGTGGAAATTACGAATCTAGATACAGTATCGGAAATCCCTGACCGAAAGATACCACTCATAAAATAGGCAGGATGATTCGTATTGCAGGGTTAGATCAAGTGCCTCCGGCAGTTCGTCCGTCATACCCGCTGTTAACAGACGATTAGTCTCTCTTTTCGAATAGAATTCATAAAAGAAATACTTTATTTTAAAAGATTCGATTTTCTAAGAAGTTTCTTTTACAGATAACTGCATAGAAAGAAGAAATAATTGCAATAAATACTACATTATATTCTGGTGATGAACCACATCTTTACAGATCTTATTAAAGTATCGCCATGATGAACAACGGGACGGAATAAAAATACCAATTCTATCGCACCGTCCATCCTGATCACGTTTCTAGGTTGTCAGCTGATATAATATTTACATTGTATCTATTAACCAACAAAAATTTACATTTTACTGAAAAGAAAAACACAAATCACGGTATTACAAAGCTTACAAGAATCACAGACGGATTGCAACATTCAACTCCCCACTTTGCGGTAAGATCATCTTTAATGATATCGACGTCGACAGAAATTAACAAAACAAATCGCAATCATACATTTCCTTTAAATGAAATGGTTGATAATAAGTTCTGCTCATAACACTTTCGCTTCCTTTACTTTTCTTGAGGGTTTCTACACTGAAATTGTTTTTGTGATGGCACATCTTTTAATAATTATTGAAACTAAGTACACTGATTCACCTTATTCGATTATATTATTTCGAATTCTACCACCAATGTTTTATACAATATCCATAGCAGGTTATTTTACTGAATTTGTTTCTTGCATCAGTCGCGACCAACCCTAATAATAAGTTCAGCATCAAAGGTTAAGTGAATTTTTCCGCCGAGGAATGGTTTATCGCTTGCTATAAAGACACAGTCATTAATCAAAACGGTGTTTCGATAGTTAAAAGTACTAAGAATGCACAGTTTATAAAAAAAATGTAAGGCCAAAGTAAATTCTGAATATTTTCGTCTTAATCATCCAACAATTCGAAATCCTTCCTTGGTATGTTCGCAGAATGAGCTACGGTAATGAAGAATGTGCAGCTGTTAATTCATTCCTTTTACTGCGAAACTCGAAGAAAGTTTTCCCATACTATTTCCCCTGAAATCGGTTTCTGCTGCAGAACTTGTGACTCCATAGTGTGGTAACAGAGGGGGTTTTGCTGGGTAATTATCTTTATAACATTCCATTTACCATTTTATTAATTTTCATATTACTGATTTTTGTTTATCTCAACGATTTCATAATTTCAATTATTTGATTTTATCAAATAGGAAGAGGGTGCTAAGTGATATTCTATCTTGCATTACTAATGTAAAGTCATAACCTGACAGATTTATTCAAATCAAACATTGAATGTGTAACGATTCGCTAAGCTCCCTGTTACATATCACTTTTTATTGTATATAAAGTAAAGGATTATAATATTTTTCCATTTCTTGGGATGTCCACTGTATGTTCGAAAGATGCGCTTTAAAGGGTGAGAGGCAAGAATTTTACGCTTCAGTGAAGGGCAGTCTGGCTGGCGCCTTTTGGGCAGAATGTTAAGAGGATTAGGGATTTCTGTCGGGCAACCGGTAAACAGAATTCCTTCCTCCCGAAGGAGACATCGGCCCCCGAGGTTTGCCGAAACTTAACGTGGCCAAGAGAAGCTACAGATTCACATGACGTCAGATGGTCAGCCAATCACAGGGAACATAGCACTAAGATTCGGGGAATTTTATGTTCTATGTCATCTTCGAGCCACAAGAGGCGGAGTCAGAGTTTACCTCCGTGGCGGCAGAAAAAGACGAAGGACTTCCTGCCTGACTTCCTTCCAGTCAGGAGCCCAGACGAGTCGCTGGCGAATTGGGGTCCATGTGTGATGGGCTGACTTGTGTCCTGGAGACCATCTGAGGCGCACTTCTAACTTGCGACTTGCCGCATACTGCTGGCGTGGCCAGTTACGACGATCGACCAGGTGGCCAACTCCGCTCAGCGCTACCTGCCGTGGAACGGTAATGTGTTTCTACGAAGCCATTCAGCCTGCAACTCACTTTTGAAACTGTACCCTTAAGCGCATCTGAGATAAAGATCCTTGCTCTGATCTGTTAAACCACTGAGCTAGACTGTGTAACTTTGTATTAGAATAATTGTGAGATTTTTAAAGTACAACTATACTTGTTTGCTTGCATTTAAAGGGCTCATTGTACGTCTGAGCGTTGCTTAGAAAATTGCACAACCTCTTGTTTATTAACGTAATGGTAAATACGCTCAGATTTGTAGATGCCATTGTAAAAATCTTTATTAAAATGTCTTTTTGTGACAGTTTTCAAATCCCAGAATCATCCAATTCTCATTTGAATAATTTACATTTTGATATTCAATTATAGTATCCTATATAGCGTAAAAAATTATTAAGAATTAATTAATAATCCCCCCCTGGTGATACGCTACAAATGCCAACAGACGTCGGTGAACTTTGCAATTAATTTAAAACATGAAAATCCAATATTTAAACAAAAATCAACACCGAGTCTTATAATATTTGACATAAGACGTTAATTCTAAGCAAACAATAACATATCCATATGAAATTTATAAATCTGTTCACAAATAAAAGCTTATACAAAAAATGAAATCAAGGAGGGCGCCATTAAGTCTTGGACTTAAATAAAATAATATTTCCTGATTGATAGGAATTTATAACAGTCTTCCCATATTAAATCAGATTGCTCACGGCTAATAATACGCTCAGAAAAATTGTCGGAGAGTGATGCTCAAGGGCGTTCACCGGTCGAGGAACGCGTAACACTGAGTTCTTTTTAGTGGCTGAAGGTCTTTACCGTTTATTCAGCAGCTGCGGCACCAATGGTGGTAACACGCACACTTCCTTCAGGGAACAGTCATAGGTACCGCAAGACAGAAGTGGCTTATGCCGTCCAGCTCTAAGTCTCGTCGTAATCACAGACTCGGCGATGGTGTGACTTGTCTGTCCGCCAGACACCACCGGAAGACCCTCTTCTCTCACGATGTTGGATCGGAATCCCCTTCCAACCCCACCGAAAACCAATCCGTGGGCCCGTAGGAGATGTGGACCCAGAACACCTCAAACAGCTCGTTATTATTTTGTAACATACCCGTTCATTGGAAGTTCATAGCCACGTCATTCACACTTGGAGCTACCACAACTGCCTCACCCCGAAAATATCCGACCTTCTCCGAGTTTTGTTTCGGCCACCAAATATTCCACTAGCGTACGGCACAATAGATGGCCCAGCCGAATTATTCACTTGACCGGAGAAGGGTCAGTTCGGCGATACCTGCTACAGAAAAGCGGGCTTTCCCTCGCAGAAATATGTTGCTACCGCAGCTCAGGTGTGAAAGGGTCTCGATTCACCGTTACAGGTGGCTACCTCCCAGACTCAAAGCGAAAATACTTTCGAGCAAAATATTCCAGCCCTCCTATCAATATTAATTATTGTTTCTATTTATAACATTGTACGAGTCTGTCACAGCAGTCTCGTTACAATAGTTAGCATTAAAACAATGATCTTGTGGACAACACCGGTGTTTGTGAAGGATGTGTAATTTTTGAAGCAGAAATTTGGAACCTTCCGAAGATTCGTATAGATTATTACGGCAACCTAGCTAATCACGACAGTCGGTAAGTCAATTCTGTGTTTTGAAAATGGAATCGTTGTACTTACCTCACAGAATTCAGAATGATGGTGCTTTTACGTGTACAGACAAAATGACGGTGATGTGGTGATTGAAATACAGTAAAATACACTCAAAGGATCTGAAGCTTCTGGACTGCATTATCAAGAGTTGATAAGAGAAAAAATTTCTGGAAGAGAGCAGAATCATGTATGTTTATAAACAAGTATAGGTGAAGTTAGACCAGACCGGCCTTCAAGCATTTAGAACCTGTCGATTGGGTACTAAGCACGAGGACTGTAAGTACTGCTGCTCCCTTCTTTAAAAGCAGAACATCAGTTTTCAATATTTCTTTCCACTCTCTTGCTATTTGTAGGCTTTACTACAACTATAGTATAGCAAGCACTTCAAAATGCTTTTTCTGACAGACTGATTTAGCGTTTCTGCTTTGCTTTATATACGCAGATCGCTATCGGTTTCCCACCGAAGAATGAAATTACTTTCTTAACAAACATAAATTTTCACTTACATGAGAATTCTTTGTTTCTAATTTTACCGACTGTTCTAAAAAATGAAGTTAAGAGCCATGATTGTGAGATTTTGTTAATTCGTGAAATTTCCGAGCGGTAGCCTCAACTAGCTATCCGAGATGGAATATAATACGATCTCACATTTTAAATTCTCATCTCACAATAAAAATAACATTCTGTTAAATATACTGATATCGGAATTTATATATCTTGTTGAAGGTACCAAGTAAATATTATTTCAATGGAAACCTCAAACAAATATTACAACAAGGAAAAAAATGAATGTTATACCAATTTTCAGCAAAATAAAATACCCAGAAATTTAACATGAAATTCTTTAACTAAAGTGTATTATAATTCATGGATATGCTGTAAACATAAAGTTCACTTGACAAGTACATCAAAATACTGGTGTCTTAAAGTTGGTTATTTTTTTAAATAATGTGTTAAGATATTTTTTCCTATTCTGCAGTTTTTATTTACATAACAGTAAAAATATCTGTTCTTGGAAAGGTAGTAAATACAAAACAGTAAAACCTCGCAAAACTGGTGTACCGTACTCTTATGGCACTAGCAGGAATCACGTAGGCAGTAGACTACATTCTCTTCGCACAAAAATCAGTGCAGATAGGTAATGGACTCCGTTAGAAAGTCCTCCATTGGCTCATCGCATAACCGCTGGATAGTGTAAACGTTCAGTAACACTTAAATTTGTTACTGGTAATACATATCCCATCCACTACTAAGCAATACATTCTGAATTAGTAACACTTTCAATAAACTAATATTCATACATGGCGAGGTAACCTAACAATAAACCTTTTGTTTGTTTACTCTCAACTTACAAACTACATGAGATGTAACTTTTTTTTTAGTGTTTCTCGCTTAAATTAAGGACGTAATGAATATTAGGGACAAATTTCATTTACTTAGGTGATAGTGTTTTGAGATATAACTGGTAGCAAAAATAGATTTAAACTGAAAACTTTGACAATCGCTCACGTCTTTACGTCCACCGGTAACATGTACAAGTAACTCTCACACGCAGAGTATTCAGTGAAAAGAAAATGTATTAAACTGAATTTTTTGTAACTAAAAAATTCAATGACAACTGATTTTCGTCATTAGTTTTACTATTAGCTTTCAAACTGTACAAACAACGAAAACATATAAACATTTCAATTTTAAAAAAAAAAATGAGTTTTGAAAAGATTAAAGAATTTAATTTTTCTTTACTTTGAAAAGAAATAGAAGAAAGGAAATTTCAACAGTTGGAAGACATAATCCGACGCCTGTCAGAAGGTGGTGTAATGTGTTTGGGTTTTAGAGAGCGCCTTTAACATTTATCGTATACCACATTGTCTGTGATGGGGTTCAT
This sequence comes from Vandiemenella viatica, assembly GCA_031002005.1. Lineage (NCBI taxonomy): Eukaryota > Metazoa > Arthropoda > Insecta > Orthoptera > Morabidae > Vandiemenella > Vandiemenella viatica. Next base: position 289,570,750 of record JARYHS010013630.1, on the reverse strand, counting down.
AATAACAGGTAAAAGGTCAAAATCCGGTGTCACGAGGGGGATTTGAAATCTAAGTTCGTTGGGGGCCATTCATATAATTACGTTCACACATGCCGTCGGTGACGAATCGGAGCTATGTTGAAAATGAAACATCCACTTCATTATATTGCAACTACTTCAGTATGAGCGGAATTAAATTTATTAGTGTAAATGTTACGTTAAAATTAAATCTTCCCATGCCAGTTACAGGTTTATGCTTAAATACTAATTTGGTATAACATTGTATCCATGTTTGAAGATTTTAATGAGTAAGGAACTAAATGAAACTATTTTCATCGCGCTACCAATACAATGCCTGATACTTTATTTTTTTCTGCTTAGTTATATAATGCGAATTCCACGATGTTCGTGGAATTAATACTATTCTACTTAACCAAATTCTAGCCCACTTTTTATGGAAAATCATTTTAGGCTGGAACTATTTATAAGTGAAAAACTTGCTGTGAAGGATGTGAAAAGAGCGATTTTCACATCAGCTACAAAACAAAAAGAATGATTTGTACATGAATACAATAGTTCTGTAATATTAAAAAGCTGATTTTAGACCTAAAAATTACGCGTGTTTATTTTTCAATCAGTTTTGAACATTGTTTGAAGTCAAAGCTCAAGGTAAAAACCAGGAACGCTGTATGGTGATGACGAAGAAGTAGAGTAGCCTGTTGCATGAGTATTACCATCAAGACGCTCTCGTCTTGTAGCCTAGCCAATAGGTCAGCTCGTTTGACGTTTCTTGAACAAATGTTTCCTTGCTTCAGTGTCTCCGTACCTATTTTAAACCTACCGTAGAAACAGTGTTCTGGCCTACTGACATAACATACATAATGGAAATGAACATCGTTTTCCGCGGTAAGTCAATTTGTACGTATTTAACAACAGACATTCGCCAACAACGATATCCTCGGTCTTGAAACAGTTGCTGCGCCTTTGCTTTCCTAACAATTGAAGGATTCCGGGCAGCAAAGCTAGTAACTTCTACCCCTAATAAGCAAATAAACAGCTTTTGTAATAATGCCCTGCAGAAGAGCCTTCACATGGATTTAAATCTTTTTTTCCGGAATCGAACAGCAATCCCTCATTAAAACCGCCAGAGACTTATTTTCTTCTCCACAAAATTCTGAAATGTTTCATTCATCGCCGACAAACGTGTGGCTGAAGAAAGCGCCCTTGATTTTGTCCAAGGTTGTAATGAAATGCACAAGGATTCCAATATATTCGAGGGTGGGTTCTACGGTTGATAAGGGACGACTGGACAAAGATAGTAAGTCGGTGGTAAACATATATTTGTACATTTGAAGTTACAAAGATTTTTGCTATTAGATCATTTCCGCTGATAATTAGGTCAGTAAAGATCGTGCTTACCGTGCGTTGAACTCCGGATTTAAATCGTTAAGAGAGCAACGTGGCAGAAAGAGGATGTTGTAATTAACGAAATTTAGATATTACAAAGCCTATAAGGACCGTTCGCGGCTTTCACTGGTAATTTGGTTTGATACTGAAATAAAGTTTTTCTCAAGAGGTACCACGTGTGTAATTTTCACAATGGGAATCCCGAGATTGTTTGTTGACACTTAACGCCGTCAAATCCTTCTATCCTTGGTGAATGTTATCAAGGGTGTAGCCAGATACGGGCAAAGGGCAGCTGCCCCCCTCCCGTACCAGTATGTGGGTATACGCTCGACTGGAGTGCTGTCGAACCTAAGAGTAAACAATGTTAAGTAACGTTGCATTAAGAATCATTTAAACCTGCCTGCTGCTGCTGTCTGCGCGGGCGGCACAACGCGCCACGTACCGGTGTTGCGGGCGGCTCGTAGTTACTACTGACTAGGTTGACTCGGCTCGCACACAACGCACAGCATCCTTATTGTGATAACGCCGGAGCGCGCACCAATCATTTACTTTTTAGAACAATGTATATAAGGATTTTTTTAAAAAGTAAACAATTTATATCTGCTTTAAGGTTAACGACGGTTTTTAACAGTATTACGTAAAGTGCCTAAATAAAGTTCGACTTGGCTTTAGTAAATATAGTCAGCCACATTTGTTTGTATTGTTCTTTATTTTTATTATCAAGAAGCGATTGTGAAAAATTCGGTAGCGTAAGAGCTTATTTGTGATAAATATTTATTAAATTTTAATTTACAGTATAATTGTCGTATGTACTCGGATTCGCTCGGATTAGAGCTGGGTGGGTTCAATGGTCAAGTTGTTTCACTCATTCTGTGGCCGTATCTATACTGGCACACACTGTGTTACAGCCCTCAAACCCAGTTTCATATTAATTTTAATCTTTTGAATAAAGTACACTAATGTTGGAAAGAGGTCCTAAAACGCTGCAGGGTACCTTCTTGAAAATTACAACTTTGCTGAAGTTGCTAATGCCGCAAATTTGAAACGAAACTTTAATTATGGTTTCTTGCAGACTTGTTTAGTATATTCTAATCACTTAAAAGGTTCACTATATTTATACTGTGTATTATTTCCTCCAAAAGTAGTAACCGGAATTTTTGTGGATCATTTATGATTCGATCTTTCTGTAACTTGGAAAATATCCATGAATACTGCAATAAACACGTTTCATCACTTTATCTTCAATCTGCAGTTAACGATGCTAAGAACTTCTCGGTAAAAATTACCGGTGAATGTAATGATGTATATGGCCCACCAAAAGGATGTAGAAGACAATTGGCAAATCGTGTCATCTGTAATATCTTCGATTTCTAGGCCCAGAAACTAATGGAAAACCTTTTTTCTTCAACAATTACTTACTGAACACAATGAAACTTATACGCAAGAAAGAATGATGTTTCTTTTACACTCCCTCTCGTTCTATGGCCTTCCTCCAGTGACACAAAGAGCGCGTATTGTAGAGGACAATAAATGGCTGCTGCTTGAGCAGAACGTGAGTTGCCTAAAGAGGGAGGGGGGATTTATTATATAAATCTGAAAAAATGAAAATATATTTAAAATATAATAAAGGTGAGCTAAAGGAACCAGAACCATGAATATTAGACACAAAATAATATCCCATTTATTGATTCTTATGGCTTATACAAGGCCGGGTAATAATTAACTTTACGTTAAACATATTTAGACCAACAAAAACAAGCAATACCCGACGTTTACAATCCGCCGATGAAAGCAAACAAAAAATGAATGAAATATTTCATCAAATAAATAACAGCAAAGTTAACATATGAACAACATGGCAACACAGGACATCAAATTGAAGCTAACATTTTACTGTAACAAAGGATTATCCCAGGGGCGCCGTATAAAGTTAAAGAAAAGCATTAAAATGAATTTACAAATAGCAAGATGCTTGAAATTTACAATGAAACATAAAATCAGCTAGCTCAGTGATTTAGTTGCGGTAGAGCTTATTTGTGATAAATATTTATTAAATTTTAATTTACAGTATAATTGTCGTAGGTACTCGGATTCGCTCGGATTAGAGCTGGGTGGGTTCAATGGTCAAGTAGTTTCACTCATTCTGTGGCCGTATCTATAGCAAGATGCTTGAAATTTACAGTGAAACATAAAATCAGCTAGCTCAGTGATTTAGTTGCGGGAGCAGAGTCTTATCCCAGTGCCGCTTAAGGGCTCACAAGTCCGTTAAAACCCAATGAATAGTGACCGTCTGTATCCGGTACATTACCATAAATGCATCGCCGTGAAGTAGCGTGACGTGCTCAATGTCACTGCAGCTGTGGAAGCCAGATAAGCGGGTACGACCGCGTTATTAGAACGACTTCCAGATAATGGCAGGCATGCCACATAACCTCTCGCTTCCCAAAGCAAGAGAGTGATCACAACCAGACAATGATCACCAGACGAGAGCGTGTCGGCTGACACGTCTGTTCAGCAACTCGTCCTGGCAGTAAGTGTCGCTTAAGATGGCTTCTTCCTTCTTCCTCGGAAAGTCGTCTCTCCACATGTAACAAACTCCCTTGAATTAGTACTGTGGACCCCAATAAACGTTCATGATTGGCTATTTACACATGTCCGTCGTCACGTGTATTATATCGCGCCTCGCATTCGCTGCATCCCTCCGCGCGTTTTCTGCCTGGCCTTCAGCGCAGCAGCGGAGTGGGGTGAGGTCAGCGCCCTTATCTTAACGGAACTACAGCCGTGCGGCCCTGGCGCCGATGCGTCGCCGCCTCATCTATTGTCCCTCTCTCAACCGTCCGAAAATGGCAGTTTCCAGCCTCCAATATTCACCACCTTACTGAGCCACGAGTTTTACAGAAAATAAATTTACAAGAATTCTACCTCTGGCTGCCCTGGTTTTATATGTTTAATTTATCCATACAACCCCCATTATTTACGGTATTTACACGTCACAAGATTGAATATAATTAATAAAATTGAATATAATTAGTAAATTATAAATATAATTAATAACAATTTAATTATATTCATTGTGGGTGACGCTGTCACACCACAGTATGCCCCCGCGGGACAACTCCTCGTTCTGTTCACGAAGCCATTTCTTCACTGTGTGAATCACCTCTTCATCGTCCTCCCTTAAAATGTCTCCCACGAAAAGCATTCTTCAATGGCCCAAACAAGTGAAAGTCTGAGGGAATAGGTCAGGGCTGTAGGGAGGATGGGGTAACACTGTCCAATCCTGTTTGGTGATGTGTTCCAACCTCCTCAAAATAGTGTGAGGGCGTGTGTTATCATGTTGAAGCAAATAATCATCTGGCTTATTATTGCGTCCAAGTCACTGGAAGTGCTTCTTAATTTTGTTAATGTGTTCATATATGCCTCAGAATTAAATGTGGTGCCTCTTGGAATCACATTAATGAGTATGACACCATCACAGTCCCAAAACACAGTGATCATGACCTTACCAGTGGAAGCAGTTGCTTTGAACTTTTTCTTCTGTGGAGAGTCAGGATGGCGCCATTCTATCGATTGCCGTTTTGTTTCGGGCTCAAAATGGTGAGCCCAGGTTTCATCACCTGTCACAATCCTGGGCAAGAAGGCTTCCCTCTCAGCCTCAAAACAACTCTCCTCCGTAAGACGGCGTGAAACCCATCATGAACAAATTTTATGCGTAACCAAGAGCACCGATGATTACACGATTACACCCACACTTCCTTTGCTGATTCACAGCTCCCGCGCCAACTGCTGAGTCGTTATGCTTCGGTCCTCGCGAATGAGCACATCAACACGCTGCATCTTGTCAGGTGTTACAGCAGTGGGTGGTCTTCCCGACCGCTGCAAATCTTGGAGTTCTGTAGTTTTTTCAGATGGCCTCATCCTCTGTGGCCAGCGACTAACCGTACTTCTGTTGACTGCTGATGCTCCATAAACTGCACATAAACGTATATGAATGTTTCCAACCGTTTTTTTCTCCGCAGTGAGAAATTCAATGACGACACACTGCTTATAAGCTATATCATTCACAGACGCCATGTTTAACCACTGCTGCAAATACGCTATCTGTCGGAAGAAACGGGAACTTTGCGTGCACTCTGAAAACTTCAAATAATCAGTTGAGGTCAAGCATTCGTTTTTTTTTCCCAATGTCTTTCGGCATCATCCAGATAATTAGACACACAGGACGGACATGACATTCACAGACACAACGGTTAAACACCCATGCCCGCGGCCGGACTCAAACCGGCGACCTTCGGCACGTGGAGCTAACACATTCAAGCATTCGTGGAAGACGGAACTTAAAGGAAATAGTGCCGTGTTTACACACTCGAGTGAGAGCGGAAACAAATGGTCGGAGAGGAAGCGGTGTTACAGCCCAAATAGGTCGAATTCTGTTATCGTGTAGTAACCAGTGTTAACCGGGAACAACACTTAATAACAAGAACAAAGAAGTGAGCGTGTGATTGTATATATACGTACTAAAGTGTACGATTAACAACTGTTGGATTATAGATAACATCTGCGCCTACAATCCACAGGAGATGGGCGAAGCAAGTGGCGGAATTAACTCTCAAATAGAAGAAGATAACATTGAAACCTTTGTGTACGAAATAAACAAGACATGGCGGAGCCAGTAAAGAATAAAATAGAAGAACGAGTGACCGAGAGTGAGAAAGAAGAAACATACATCCTCAGGAGAAAACGTCGAGCGATAGAGAAAAGACAAACACACAAAGTAAGCAAAGAAGAAATGATCCTACTGGAGATGATTAGAAACAAGAATAAAGATCAGGAACAAATACAGAAGAATATGGTCCTGACATATTCAACATCACAGTTCCAAGGAAAGGAGAAGCAACGCCGAGAGAAGAAAGAAGACACCTTACAACTCCTGGAAATCAGGGAAGCAAGTAAAGGCAACAAGATTACGATCACAGATCGGATCAGACAATATAAAGCACACTCAGAGGGCCCATTCATAGTGACTGTAGAAACAATGGGGGAGGGAAATATTCAACACCCAATACAACTAGGGAAGGTATTCTACAATAAAGTCCTCGGATTGAAAAGAATAAACCAACAAGGAAAGAATAGATCGGCCATGGAATTTACAGAAGCAAAATTTTCCAACCAATTCATAGCTAACCTTACCTTATTACAGTCGATGGGACTGAAGGCATTCGTACCAGGTAGTAGAGTGGGGTGTAAAGGAGTCATTAAATCAGTACCACTAGACTTATCGGAAGAAGAGATAAAACTAAATGCCAAATCGGTGGCGCCAATCGTCGACGTGGGGCGCTTCACCAAGAAAACACAACTGGTTTGAAAGACAGTAACAACGCCCCTAAAAACTGTACAGATAACGTTTGAGAGTCAGTATCTTCCAGAATAGATCGAAATATACTACCTCAGATTCAAGGTGGCAACATGTATATACCCAGTGACACAGTGCTATAAATGCCAGAGATTTGGACACATGGCAAATAACTGCAAAGCAAAGGAAAGATGCACAAAATGTGGTGAAGAGCATAGAACATCAAAATGTCAAGAGGAAACCCCCAAATGCGTTAACTGCAGCGGCGAGCATCCTGCCAACGACAGACTCTGCTCAGTGAGAAAATAAGAGGAGGAAAAAAAAGTGAAGCAAGCAACAGACAGCAAAAATGTAGGGACCACAGAATATGAGTATAGGCGCGGAGACTTCCCCACTTTGCAGGAGAAAACATTCAGAGACGTCACCATAGACAAGGAACAGCCTGGCACGGTGGACCGACACCAAAAGACAAAACATGTGGTGTCACAGGTATCACGGGAGACCCAGACCGAGGAAGTACCCAGTATAGCAAGCAACGAAAAGGTGATCATCATCATAGTCAAAACAATAATGAAATTTCTAGCCCAATATATGAAGGGCAAAATGACAGCGACTGTACTACAAAAAGTACAAGATATTGTCACTAGAAGCATAATACAAGAAATCAGTCAGATAGGCCCAACTATACAGAATTCAGAGAACTCCAGAGCAATAACTGAAAATGGCTAGGAGAAGACAAATAAACATACTACAATGGAACGCCAGAAGCTTGTACCATAAATGGAACGATCTTCAAAGAATACTGGAGGAACACAAAGCAGACGTGGTACTCATCACGGAAACTTGGCTAAGCTAAGTACACTCGCTCAAACATAGACTCTGAAATATCTATAGGAAAAACAGGAAAGACGAATATGGTGGTGTGGCGATCATGATCAGAAGTGGGATGAACAGCTCCATCAGAAACATGCTGATATCAACAACTGATATAGAAATTCTAGCAATAGACATCACACAAGAAGGGAACATCAACACGGCTTCTGTCATATACAAGCCACGTTACTGAAGAGCAATGGCTGGAAATACTCAACCATCTCCCACCAGGAAGTATACTGGGAGGAGACTGTGGGACGACAGTATAACAGACCAGCAAGGGGAAGAAATTGCAGCCGCAATCACATCATCGACATTTACCACGCTCGATAACGAACCTGGAACCAGAATATGAACGCCTTACCAAAGAAGATCTTCGCCAGACATATCCATAGTATCTGCGAACCTAAGGCACAAAACAACCTGGGAAATACTAAAGGACACTCTGGGCAGCGACGACTTCGTTATAAAAATGACCCTAGATGCACCGAGCAAACTCAACCACCAATCACAAAGAACCTGATGGAACAGCAAAAGAGCCAAATGGGAGCAATATCAAGAGAAGATAAACACCCTGCTGAAACAGGAGAACGATGAGGATGGATACAGCAAAGATACAATAACTTAGAGGGAATAATAACATCTGCAGCCAAAGAATGCATACCCATAACCAAAAGCAAGGAGAAGACTTCCGTAGAAAGAAAACCGTGGTGGACAGCGGAATGCTCCAAAGCCGTAGCTCGACGATGCTTAGCCATCAAAGCATATAGACAGTGTCCGACAATGAATAATTTTGCTACTCTCAGGAAGACAATAGTTGAAGCCAGGTCCATCATAAGAAGGGCCAAAAGAAAAGGATGGGAAGAGTTCTGCGACGACATCAAATATGGAATCACTCCTCAAGAGATGTGGATGAAACTAAGATGGTTTAAAGGAAGCAAAACGAACTCTAACTGGATCACCAACAACAAAGAAGTAGCGGAACAATTTTTTGCCCTGACAGCGCCCTCTTACATCCCGCTAGAACGGGGCGAGCACAGCGCTACAATTGAGCCAAAAAGACCAGATCACAATAAGTTCGAAATTATAGAGCTCCAATGAGCATTACAAAAGGAAGATACGGCCCCCGGAATAGACGGCATAACATACTCCATGTTAGAAAAACTTCCACCAAGAGTGAAACAGAAGTTACTGGACCTAAATAATGACATGCTGGTAAAACATACGTGCCAGAACAGTGGAGAAATGTTCTCATTATATCAGTCCTAAAGGCGAACAAGGACAAGACTAAAAGCGAATCATACAGACCCATCTCACTACTATCATGACTTGCAAAGATCATGAGTATAATGATCAAAAACAGAATGCTGTGGTTCATTGAGCACCACAAGAAACTCGACAGCAGAACAATGGGATTCCGGAAAGGGTATGGCACATTAGACAACATAACAATATTAGTGACGGACATACAGCTAAGTTACGTTAGAGAAAATTACCTACTCGCTGCACTCCTTGACATCAAGGACGCATATAACAACGTTCAGATCAACATCCTCCAAGAAGCCATGGACAACATCGGCCTGCCAAGAGAAATCGTTAAGTGGTGTACTACATTCTTGGAGCATAGAGTTAATATACTATATACAGCAGAAGGAGAGAGACTTACTCGTCTTGTATATCAGGGACTACCTCAAGGAGATACCTCGAGTCCCACATTGTTCAACATATATACTACAAAAATATTTAACCGGTTGAGAAGCCTAAAAACATACAAACAATACGCGGATGACTTCATAGTATATGCGACCCACCCAAATAAAGAGAGGGCTAGAACTATACTCGAAGAACAGGTGAAAGAGACATGAAACATCTTGAAGGAAAGAGGACTGGATCCATCCATTCAGAAACGCAAAGGAGGAATCTTCACGCAAAGACAGTTCGCAAACGGATATTTCAAAATCTACATAGACAGAACGTACATGGAAGTAGTTAGGGAAATAAAGTTCTTAGTAATGTGGCTAGACACAAAGCTATCCTGGAGAAGATACATAGAAGAGACAAGACAAGCGGCGTTACAAAGATCTACAACACTAGCCACACCAAACAAAGGCACGGACCCCCCACAGCTCCGCAAAATATATTACGCTTTAATAAGAAGCAAAATTGAATATGATGGATTCCTATAGGAAAATTCATCCACGACTACACTTAAAAATCTGGATACCATACAATTCGCCGCCTTGAAGATAGCGGACGGCTTTCTAAGAACAACACCAGTTATGGCAATGGAAGTGAAAACAGCAACGCCACCACTAGCATTAAGAAGTAAGAAATTGGGTCTAAAATTCTGGTCAAAAGTATGGACCAACGCCAGTCATCCACTGGGGAGAAAAGTGCGCGCATTAGTGCACGAATATACAGCGAAAACCAGAGAATCACATAAGAGTCCAAGTCTCATAAAATACTGGGAAATAACCACCCAATGGAACATAGCAACCACAGAGATCAACGACATGTATAGAGAACGAGAACCGTGGCCAAAGATGGAATTGGACAACATATATACATAGACCTGATACCAGAAGTATCAAAGAAGGAACAAAATACTGAGATCATAAAGCAGCTGTCTCTGCAAACTTTAAATACAAGGTGGGAAGGATTGATACAAATTTATACAGACGGATCAAGCGAGAGCGAGGAAGCCAGCACAGCAGCGTACGTCGACATGGTGCAAGAAGAGCATGAGGCATATAGATTACCAATCCCAATGTCCATATTTTCAGCAGAGATTATAGCGATATTAAAAGCAATCGAGTACATAAAGGAAGTGGGTAAAGATAAGGCAGTCATATTCTCTGATGCTAGAAGCGCCCTGCAGGCCATAAAAGGAATCCCCAAAGACACATGTAAAAATTACCTAGCGTATGAGGCAGCTAGACAAATAATCAAGGCAACAACGGAGCAGCGAAGCATCAAGCTGCAATGGATCCCGAGAAACGTCGGCGTAAGAGGAAATGAAGCGGCAGATGCCGTAGCACGGGGACAATTAAATGAGCAGTTATAGAGACCCCTACACCGACTACAACCACCCAGTTACACAAATAGTGAAGAGGGAGTGGAACAGAAGATGGATAGAGGAAGAACCTAACAAAAGCCTCTGGTATAGAGCCATAGCAGGGAAAGTGGATTACAAATTATGGTACAGCCCCTTATAAATAAAAAGAAGAGAGATAACAACAATAAGCAGACTGAGAACAGGGCACGCACTCCTACGAGACAGAATGTACACTACGAAGGTCGTAGACCACCCGAAGTGCCAAGAATGCGATGACGTGGATGACATATACCACTTTCTACTGAGATGCAAACAATACAGAGATATAAGGAGAGAGATAATAGTGAGCGAACTTAGAATCAAGGATATAACAGACCTGGTACAAACCTTATCCATACCAACGCCGAAAGCAATAAAAGCAATACACAAATATATAACAAAAACTAAAAACAAAATAGTCTAACGGCTAAAGCCAATTTAAAAACTTCAAAGAATTCATTTCTAAAGTTTCGCATTCGTACCATTGTTGGAAGCTGAGAAAAAAATTGTTGTGCATTAGTTTCTGGGCCACCCTCGTATTTTCTGACTTGCCATTAAGAGGTAAAGGACTACATCGAGGTGTTCTTGAAGACCTCTTGAAACTAAGAATTGATTCAAATGTTCTAGTTTTGAAATGGTATATTGAAAAAGTTTTAAAAAATATCATGTATACCTCCTCTCATATTCATAAACGAAATCATTTCCCTGTGCGGCTTGGTCATTAAAAGTGAAATTATTCCGGCTACAAAGAAGGTTTATGCTTATAGTGTAATGGCAGATCAGTCATGTGACATAGCTGGAAAAGAACAGCTTTCCATAAAAATCAGTTTTTATGACGAAGGTAGAAATACAATCAGCAAAAATTTTCTCGGATTCATACAATTGACGGTGAAGATTAAAGTATTAGAAATTGAAAGGCTTTTAGAAAACGCAGGACCTGAACTTGGCAGGTGAGTGGGCCAAGGATATGAAGAGTGTTCGACAGTGGCGAGAGATGTTGGTGGCGTTGAAAATTGTTTAAAAACTGAAATATAAAAAGCCCTGTACTTTCATTGCGCAAGCCACAGACTTATCTTGGTCGTTAATAATTTAAATCAAACTACAGAAATACAGAACATGATTAGCACCGTAGAATACATCATAAACTTTTTTGAGAATCTTTTTTACGGAGAAAGTACGTGTCAAATATTCCAGTTTTTTCTGAGACCTGCTTTTATCGAACTTTTTGAAGACATTGTTAATGGACTTTCGAATGTTTCTACAGAAGGGAATGCTGCAGCGAGGAAACGTGCTTACCATTTAAACTGCGCTGCTACTGAGTTAGAATTCATTATACGAGATTGAATGCATAGGCATATTGTAACCTGTTGCCATTGCGTTACAATCAAAGGCGATCGACATGTATACATGCACTAATCATATTAAAAGAATAATGTCTGTCATAACATATCATCTCAGCAAGTCAGACAGGAAGAGTTAAAATATTCTACCAGAGCTGCAGCTGCAACCGATTTATAAGTCCCGCGCATTGTATCTTGCCAACAACATCGGTCCAATTACCCTACTGAGTCTCCATGCGATGTTTAGAAGCGATCGATTTTCATCCCTTATTTAAAATCCAACTTCACTGGAGCAACGTTTTGCTAATGAATATTTACCTGCTGTCGGTTTGATGTAGCTACATTCCAGTTAAAAGATTTTAAAAAGAAATCACAAAATTTCTGTCAATACTAGAAATTAGATTTTTTAATAATGAAGCCGAAATATGGTATAAACTGACGAAGGACAAGTGTATGACAAGAGAAATTATTTGAGGACTAGATTTTACGGAAGTGTTAAAGGAGGAGGAAATATTTTTTCCTGCGACAAAAAATTCAATCCCTATTTCCTTTGAACAGCCTTGTACAACAAGTAGCATAAACATAGAGAGATTCTTCTCTAAACTGCTCCGTGTTGAAACGTGGCTGAGGTCAACGATGCTAGAGAACTGTCTAAACATCTGTATATGCTTAGTCAACACAGAAAAATTGTACAGTGAGATAAATTTACAGATGAAATTTTGAATCGGTTTTGTAAAGGACCTGGAAGATTACTGTTATAGTACTAAAATAAGTATTTTTTCCATTACTATATATATGTATTTATATATTCCATGAATAAACATTTTTGTAGCGTGCATATTATCACTTTTCTCTTGCCTGCCCCCCCCCCCCCCCCCGAACAAAATCCTGACTGCGAGCTTGAATGTTATTACTGTAATTGCAGTTCATACAGATGCTAATTTATTCACATCATCTTCAAAGAATCATTTTCTGCTTTTCACAAGGTTCAATCTTTTATCGGATGATATTACGACATGCCGGTTTACTAGTAGCCTATTTCCAGTCTTCAATTAGGAGAGATTATGACGTAGAAGGAGGGGGTGGTATGAAGTATGACATACGTTTTTTTCTGAATGATGCAAGCTTTTACTGTGTGTTTGGTATTAACCTGTTTGAAAATGAAATTTGGAACTGCTCCAGAAATCGTCTTTCTGATTGCGGTAAACCATCAAAACCCCTTATCAAGACAGCAGGCACGCACTAAGCGAGATTTGACTTTAAATCGCTCATTTCTCTAAGTGTCGGGTGAGGCCCCCGTTCAGCATGTTTAGCCAAACTGTTGAGATTTGAATAGCCACATAAAACTTAGATTCTTGTCTGGTACAAACCATAATCATATGTTCGCGCAAACTAGATCCTAGTTCACATTTAACTGCCTTTACGCATAATTTCACGTATATTTGGCAACCCTAAGGTTGGCTGGATCCTCCCGCTGGAGACATATACGCTGAATGCAGAAGATGTGTGTTTTAATGTTATTGTATGCGTGTGAATGAGTTTTACTGGCAGCGATGTGTTGTATCTGTGTTGTACATATAAACATCACAGAAGGGAGAGGGTTAAACCCGATGTTAACGTCCAGAACGACATAAGGAGTCGCCAAGTTTTAAGTCTTCTCCGCTCTACACGTACTACACACAAGTATGGGATTTTACGCAAATGTTTCGTACATAATCCGGTTTCTAGGAATTGTGCGCCACTACCTCTCCGACCTTGCTGGAAAAATTCAAAGGATGAAAATTTCTTCCACCACCTGTGTTAGAACCGGCTAACCCCGTATAATCGCTACGTGCCACCATCGTATCCGAACGACCTCTGTCAGCGTGGCGGGTATTGTGCTTTCTAACAAATGACAACTACTCCTTTCTTCGATTGTCATTAACCTATCATTGTGATTAAATTCTATTAGATAAAAGTTAATTTCAAGTTTAGTACGATTTTCTCATAATCCAGCCTAGTTTACAGAGGCTCCGAAATAAATATTAAGTAATTATTGATAAAGAGAAAAGTGAATCTTGAGAACTTAAAACTGCATAAATCTATACATCACTGTTGTCAAATTTAGTATTTTCATTCAGGTCTCGTGTAAAAATATTCTGTTGTATACTATTAGCACATGATTAATCCAAAATTTTAGAACAAAAATATATAAAAAATTAAGAGATAGCTGATCAATCCATAGGTATAACCAAGAATGTTTGTGCAATAAGGTTAATTGATTTTACATTTCTTACGTTCACAACAACCGGCTTTATACCGACACTGATGAAGAAAATGCAGAGATCATAGTGAAATATCTCCAGAAGACTCTGAAATATTACAAAGAATTGAAATCGTAAACTCAATTTTTTCTCGAATACAATAGCTTGTACTCTAACTAACGTAACGCTGCCGCCACGTTCTAAAAGCATTTTTTATTATATAAATCATAATGTTAGAGTAATTTACATCAATCTTGGGCGACCACCTAGATAGTTTTTTTTAGTAATTTCGTAAAGTACGCAAGATTCCAAGTGAGCACTGTAATGCATGATGAACATTCAGTGTATCTTGTTGCAACGATTATTAAAGAATTATGTGTAGGCTTGAAGCTAATCGTGGCCTTCCCGAGCCATGGCGACAGGAAGTCGGGGGTAAAGGGTTTTGCCGGCTTTCACCTAGGGGTGGGGAGTCAACAAAAGGCCGCTGACCTGATGTGAAAACCCGCCACCCGAATACGTTCTCACCCCGGCGAACTTAGCTGAATATGTCCGACCTCTGTGATATACGCGGGACAAATAATATATTGGGGATATCACGTGATATTAGGTGGCCAACCTCAAGATCCAATCCAAATGAGCACATAACTTAAAATCCTGGGAATTTTCTGTTAAATGTGATCTTCGAGACTGCAAGGGGTGGAGCCAGAGGTTTCTTTGCAGATCGAAGAGCGACGTGCTTCGATTCTATTCTAGTCTATTCTGTGGTGGACTCCGAAAGTTGGCTTCTCTCGCTAACTGCTGCAGTCCGACTCCTGGTGTCGGAAAACTGACGCTGCCGGCTGGCTGGAGCAGTTTTTCGCACGGCGACACAGCCAGTAATGCGATGATGCGCATTACCAGATCGGACGTGCCTGTAGCCGCATTGTGAGACAGTCTCACATACCGTGGGTCATCTCCGAACACCGCAGACATCAACGCAGAACTACAATGGTAAATTATTACGACCAAGCCATCTGATTGTGCATTCCGTGAAACTGAACCCTTAAGCGTCTTTGAGAGGATAGATCCATGTTCTAACTTTGTAACTGAAGAAAAAAACCCCTGAGCTAGCGGCGTAATTTGTCAGAACTAGTTATTTTCGAATGGTATATTGTTCATTCGTGGTGCCCATGATTTTTTGCAATGTAAAGTCACAGTATTATGATACCTATGTCTGAGGTCGACATAACTTGTATTGTACATTGTTTCCAAATATCATTATTTCTTGCATATTAATTCTGAGATGGATTTAAAAGTAAATACAGAATTGTTTGCTTGCTCATGACGGCTAATTGTACCTCTGAGCGTTGCTTTTATAATTTTGTCAATTTGTGTTAATGTTAACGGTAAAATCGCTCAGACTTGTAATCGCCAATGATAAGAAAATAAATGTCATATTGTGACAGTTTTGCTATATTCCAACTAACATCGAGATTCTTGCAAAATCCATATTTTCACTCCTTCATAAAACTAAATCAGAATCCCCATTTATTAATGATTAATCATAAATGTATGAAAAATAACTGTAATGAATTTATCCACCAAGGCCCCCCACTACAACACAAAATAACTATGAGTAATGTAACTGAGTTTCATTAATTTATGGTATCTTCCATTACCACTATACAATTACCAAAAAAATATTGCTGCGTTTTGTTTAAAAATTTCATCCTCTGTTGCTGTTCTACAGATCTGCAGAAATAGATAATGGTTTTGATAAATTAAAAGTTAATAACCATTACAATAAAGAACACCTCTCAGTTCAAAACGAAGCGGAACTAAAATTTTCCTGTCCAGTAACCGTTGTTACAACTTAAGAGTAAGAACAGAAGTATTGAGCAATCAACAAATTCTCGTAAATGGGGTTTAATGGTTTCTAAACGACGATACTTGACTTCAGTTGGTGAAATAACGGAGATTTTATCTTTCGAAGGATGAGTGATTAAATGGCATTGATGAAACAATATACCGACAACAGTTTAATTGGAGAGTGCGGTCGATTGTTCGCCATAATAAAAAAAATAATCATCCATGGAACTAGCGGCAGTACAATTCAAACAGGAAAAAGGAAAGAAGAAAGTACAGCAGTAAACACTGTCATTGAGCTTAAATAAAACACAAACTAGGTGGTTCTCTGTCTCATGTTAGAGGATGACCATCGTCTTAAGACATGCCATCAGGAAATACTGCACATTGCTACACGGCAAGGAATAAACTCACTACATTGGCTATCGTTATTTAAACTTTTGCCTAGGAAATTATTTATTACTTGTTTATAACAAGCCCAGTGTACTTCATTAGTTGTTTGCCAGGATACTACAGTTTTCTCTGCAACCAAACCCAGTTCTCTAAGCTCATAGCAACGCGTGCAAGAATATCACTAACATTATTTTATTACCAAAGTACAACTAATATTGCTTATTTACAACTTTTCCTATTAACCAAATAAGATATTAAGCTTATGATCGAAAACAGTTAAATACACAGTCACATGTTCAAACACTTAATACTTTTCCACCTTTATCTTCTTGACTCCGAAATGTAGACCAAATTAATTATAGAAGAATTCTATTAATCTGTTAATGCATTGGGTATGGTTTTCCTAACAAAAAAAACAATCAAAATGCTAGTATCAATAATGTTTGTTATTATTTTTGCTCTATGAGCTATAAATTTAGTTCTATAGTTCTTGTATCAGAATCAGAAGACGTGGTCTTCTACCATATCGAGAAGCACAGACTGCCATAATGAAGTCACACAGAAGCCGGGATAACTGTATAAACCATACATCACTGCTGGAGTTTCAGCCGCGCAAAATAATAAGCTTACTTTATTTGAAGATTTGTTAAAATTTCAAATTATTAATGATTAAGCTAATTAAAAATCTAGTAAGAAACAAGATTTTCTGAGAAAAGAAATTTTATCTTGCTGTTGTTTTAAAATACTGACATGTTTGAGAACAATGGCACTACAAGCACTTAAAGCAAAGGTAGGAATCTATGGTGAATCCAAAATGCATTCGCGGTGACGGGGATGTTGGATGATTTCCCACAGTTACTTGATGTGAATGCCAGGATGGTTATTTCAAGTACGCTATCGCCGATTTCCTACACCTTCCCTGCACGCAGTCCTCTACGAGTAATCGAGAAATTGGCGAAGCAAAACACTTGAATGATACGGATGAAAAATTCTTTGGCAGGCTGAGTTCACAGGTAGTCATAAAACCAATTTCATTAACAGATGACATTTTTATCAAAAATAAGTTTTATTTTTAAATTAAATTTCTATGACATCGTAAGGAATTAACCTATATATGATTTAACACCTTTAACAGGGGCGTAGCTACTATGGGGCTAGGCGGTGCAGTGCACCGGGGCCCCTACGCTCAGGGGACCCCAAGCATACCTCAGGGGGGCCGCAAGCGCACCTCTGGGGACCCCGAAGGGCAATTCAGAGGGCCCACAGGCCTTCACGACAAACTGGCTACCTTTTTTTTTTTTTAGTTCTACCGTCGTCTAAGGGGGCCCCTAAGACAAAGACACAGGGAGCCCCCCTCACTAAGAAGTCCTCACTGCTCAGGGGGCCCCCAAGCATAACTCAGGGGCCCCCAGCCTCAGCTCAGAGGGCCCCTACCAGCACAAAAAAGGAAAAAAAGGTCGTCTATCTGGCCTGAGGGCCCAAAATAAATTTTTTGCACCGGGGACCTTGTTGACCTAGCTACGCCACTGACCTTTAAAGTATGTTTCAATCTTAAAATTAAACAGAAACATGATTTTTATTAATATTTTTACTCACAATAGCCACATTAAATATATCACTCACTAATTCCTTCCACTTCTAGAAACGCGTAAGTTTTTACATTGCTAGATTCCTTCCAGAAGCTAAAATGATAGCACTTGATAAAACCTTCTCGGATTTTTACCCATGTAATACTTAACCTTTCTACCATTTCACTGCGGTGTTCCTGAGATCCGAGGTATTGGATTTGCCTTCTATTTGTTCGTTGGCTGCCTCTAGCGGGCCTTTTGAGGCGTAAATTTTAAATAAGTTCCAAAGGAGTGTAACAAAATGGAAGATATGAATAAGCTGTTATATTTGCATTCTATTCTCCACCTTTAAATTGATTTCTATAAAATTTGCCACTCTATTAAGATACTAAAATTTGTGTGCTGCTTTGCACATGCAGCCCTTGGTGTGTGTAGGAATGTTTTATCCTTTTTTTCTAGTATGAAGTATTATTGTGGAGAGCCATAAGATGTAACTGTCATCTAACAAAATCTATCCTTTCTTTTAGAAATTAGGTTCGATTTTCAAACTGATATATTTAACAGGATTTATGAAATATAAGAGATTATGTTAGCAATTGCTCTTGAATCTACGCGAAAAATCCGCCGTATCAATACTTGGAGATAATAATTGTACAGCCATTATCGTTAATCAGTTTAAGGCTACGAACATAAGGTTTCACACCGTAAAACCTCCATAAAAATTTGTTAAGTATGTGGAACGAAGTGCCTTAATAAAAGTTAACACAAGTAGAAAATTATCTTTTGAAATACAGAAAAATATTAATGAAACAAAAAAATACTAGAGCAGATTTGAAGTCAAATTAAAAACTTTTTAAATACTGAAAATTACATCTAAATGCTTCAAACAACGAATAATAATACAATATCTGGCCACAAATCCGTTCAGATTAGGTAATTTGTGCGATAAATTAAACATTACAATTCCGTGATAAGACTTATTAAAAATTGCATATAGAAATGTTATTTTACTATAACAAACAACAAAAAAGGAAATATCAAAATTATTGTTACCTATCTTTTTAACTTGTGTAACCTTCACAGTAAAGTAAATAACATAGTGCTGTGTAGTTGAAGGCTGCATATTAGAGCTTTTGTGATTATTTCATCCTAGAGAAACTCTCAGACTTTCTCCTCGACTTGTAAGTTATTGTCAATAATTTACTAATATTTGGTACGAGTTATGTTAATGAATTAATATTTACATTTTTCCACGGCAGATTCTTCATTACAGAACTCGTTATCCACTCCAGACAACCTGATTACTGTTGATTCCCTTGAAGCACCACGACGGAATAGCAGAATGGTTCCTTAATAACGCAGTAGCGGAATTCATTCCTTTCCTAGTTCCGCCCGGGTACTAATTACCTCGACATGGACTAGCCTTAAAGCCCTAAGAACAATAAAAAAAGAGTGCTCCGGTTGTGTTTGTGAATTTCTTTCTAAAATCGATTTGCCACAGACACGTTTTGATACACAGCTCGTGTGATACCGTCACTGGTGATCCGTTTCCTCGTGAGAGTAATGCTTAGCTACAGCGTACAATTCACAACTGTAATTCATACACATAAATACGCAAATGTACAAAAAATAACACTAATTTCACTCACTTATAAAATATGTAAAAAATATTTTAAAGTATTTACACTGTTTCCCAAAACGCAGAAGACTAATTTAATTTCGTTCCATAAACAACTGGCGGTATCCTAACGATGTTTATCCGTTCAGGCAAGTACCTATATCTACAAACTCCAAAGCTAGTAAGCTGAACACAGTTATAATACAAGTAAAACCCATTTTAAGATAAACTATTTTTTTTTTTTTTGTTACTGTTTGGTAGAACGCTGAGGACTTTCGACTGAATTTTAGCAACATTAGACCGTTCCCTAACAATGCTTACCCGTGTTTCTGTATAATTATTTTGTATTTTTTTTAAACAAATAAATGTCCTAAAACTATCAACATAGCTACAGATACATACAAGCGTGCGCAGGTTCAGTTGTGTTTTTACAGGCAACTGACACTTGGCACATAAGCAATTGCGTGTAGCCCCAGTATGACACATCTAGCTGTCACTGCATGGATTTCACACCCCATTCCAGACACAGCCATGGAAGTTCTAACTTCAAACAAAAGGTATGCTCCCATGGCAAAAACTATATCACTACCGACCACGAATGGCTGATACATTGCTCGTCATGCATAGTGGCACGGTTAACCACCCCTAGCTTATTTCCTCACCATTCAATCACTCATAGAATATTCACAACAGACCTTAGAAATATGACGTTAATTAACACCTGGTTTCACGTCCCTCTCTTTCAGGCAAACGAATATCATACCGTACTTCATAATCATAGAGCCGTTCGATTTAGTTTACATCAGACGCTCAACACAATCCAAGAACTGACTGACAGCCTCGCAACTGTGTGAACAGTTTGCCTCAGAGCAGCAGACGTTGACGAACCTGAAGAAAAATGTAACTTTCTTAAAAATTGTGCGTTAAGTAGGAAATGAACTAGTTATCATCATCTGGGCACCACAGAGAATTTAAACCGAATTGTTAAGTACTTAAAAATTTACTCAACTGAAATGTCTTGTCTCATTGAATACCTCATTCAGAAGAGATAATACTGATTAAATCACTTTATGTTGTAAATAACCTTAATCTTCTCAGTATGTTTCTCTCATTTCGTGTAATGCGGATTGTAACATTTGCACTTGCAGGAGCATACCACGCAGTTGCAACATGTATTTGCGAACTTTGCGCCAGCTCTTAGCTTATGTAGTCTGAGTTTCACGGAGAATATTTTTTTGCACACATAAATGTAAATATGTATCGATTTAAGACACATTTAATTATTTATTTCCCAAATTTTGCACTAAATTTATAAACTAGGGAATAATTCCACAACTTCAGTTAATACACATGAAGCTTTTGGAACATTATATTTATTTCAGAAGAAATGTCTGAGTAACGTCAGTTGCAGGTATTTAGCAAAACCGAATATACTAGTAAAATGATTTTTTTTAATGATAAAATAGGCTACATATGAATATACTTAACAGTACAAATGACTGGATAAATAATGCATTCACTACAACTGTAAAGAATCTCATTAAAAAATACAAAATATTATTCGATAAACACCGCGAAATCTCAGCAAATAATATGAGTAAATCAATTGCAGATGTTATTACGGTTTTGTGACTGATTAATTCTAAAACAAAACTCTCTAGATCTAATTGTTTTCGAGTACCATGTAGTTAAATATCTGCTACATAATTTCGTTAGCTCGTTCACTCACTTATTCGCTCATCTCAATAGCTATTGGCTGCAGAATGCTGACGTAACGTGTCAGCCATCGCTCGATAATTAACAGCGACCAGAGATAGTTTTAGACACGATGACCAATGACTACATTATGTATTTTTGGCTAGCCTCAATCAAGAACATCGTGATACTTTGGAAGCAATTCTAGCTGCGATGTACGATCGCACTCCCTTTAAACTAAATAGAAATTATTCTGATGTTGCAGAGTAAATTTTAGGATTAAATGCAAGTCAGTTCGAGCCTGTTCTGCCAGTTCAAGTCTATCAACCACGAATTTTTAAACAGTTATATGATAGTGCAATCGTCTTTGTGTTTAATACGTCTATTAATACTTCTTCAAGAGATTATATTCAAATTTTGCACCCTTAACGTGAAACATATGTCAAGTTCGTATTTGGACAGATCATAACCTTTGACCCTAAAAACGGGAATTATTCTGTACCCGTGACGATTCGTAAAAATCGATCTCGAGCATACGCTAGTTTAGTTATATTGATGCAACTTGTAGCGTACAGGCTGCAGATACAGTGCGTCTACTCTGAGACAATATTGGACGGGTGGCAGAGAACTTTCATTAAGATTATGGTGCGAATTGAAGCCTGTTTTACTATGAATGCTAAATATAACATAAAAATCTGAGATACTGGCTCATTATTTAACTGGTGAAACTTCAGAAAAAATCAGCTGTGTACAAGCTTTAAATTTATGCATCTGTAGTGACGTAACCGGAGCAAATCTTTGGTCGGTATGACATTCCTCTGACAATCCCTTGGCGACCATTATTAAGCTACGAGTATTTACATTGACAGAATTTGTCCACCGCTCATTAGAGCCAGTTTTTACACGGTACTGAAACAGAAGGAGTCGTAAATTCCTTCTGTTTTCGTCGTAGTTTAAACGGAGACACTGTAGAACGGTATAATGCTTCTTTGTCCTAAGTTACAAAGATGCATAGTATTTCCAAAATAAAACAGTATGACGTCACTGATTTTAACCGTAAGACTACAACTGAAGCAAAATTTAGTTTTCAGGTCATGTTAGAATCAACATGTGTAAGGAATCGTTTATGAAAGGCTACGTAACATACTGGTCGAAAGTAGTGTTTACCTTCATACAGCGAAAGTAATGATGTCCGTAACTTATTTACTCAAAAATATCAAGATAACTATATTACCGGAGGATTTTGTTAGGAAGTTTTTTTTTTTTTTTTAAACAGTTTAACGTCCCTTTTTAACAACGTGGTCTTTAGAGACGGGAAAGGATGGGGGCAAGGAATGGGAAGGAATTCGGCCATGGCCTTTTGAAGGAAGCATCCCGGCATTCGCCTGGAGTGATTTGGGGAAACCATGGAAAACCCAAATCTGGATGCCCGGACGGGGATTCGAACCGCCGTCCTCCCGAATGCGAGGCCAGAACGCTATCCGTTACACCACCACGCTCGGTTTGTTAGGAAGAATTATAGTTAGCAAAACATATCCCGTACCAATCCTGTAGTTCGTCGATAATTACTCTGCTGTTGTATGATATATTAAGGTAGAAAGTTTTCCGGAAAATCCAAGATAATTTCATTTACTTGTGCCCTGGGTCAATAACTTCGATCAGTGTTAATATGAGAACAAGCTCAACGCCATCAACATGCCCTTAACACAAGTGCGTCATGTTTAATTGGTACCACACTTTCAACTTTCTTGCTTAAAAAAAAAAAAAAAAAAGATGTAAAGAGAGTTGAAAATATGATGCACTGACTCCACTCTCTGACCAGGAATGCTAACTTTAAAGTTAACTGAATGATAATCACCGTACGTTAGACAAAATTTCATTGGTCTGTATTGCGTTATGTTGACTGCTTCGGACACCTGGGAAAGATCAAGTGTCGTTTGAAACAGGTGATGTGTGTTTTGTAACTAGCTTGATTATGCTTACTGCTCCGTTATCTCGACACAGCTTCGGTTTTCTCCATATTTCTATTTTTTCCAAAAACTTGTTACGAGTGAAATGCGGCAATAACAGTTCTTAATGGTACTCCGATAATTTATCTAACTATCCCGACGTCGAAAAGGCATAAAACCCAACGAAAAAACTGAAGACTGCATATTTATACCAAAACGATGGTACACCATGACTGTAACTCAACTTGGATCACAACGATAGAATGAATAAATTCTATATTTAATTCCTAGTTTTATTACAAAGTGACATGGTACTTACAGGATGAATCTCGTGACGTTAATGACAGCTCGTTGCCTTCGACTGCATACAACGAATTAAGACTACCAATCCTGTAAAATTAGAAATTGGTGATCATGTTAGTAGCAACAGATTGAAGGGACAGCTGTAACAATGGTTTATTTCCTCTGGATTCTTCCGTAACACCATGCTTAAAGACGCCTTGCCGCTATATACACATTAATCAGCTGCATTAAGCATCTTAGAAGCGGTGTATATAGGTTGTATATCGTGCTAACCACTATCCTAGATGTTAACTGTAGTAAAAACAAATTCGTATTGTTTTGTGACCTGGTGACATAGTTTAGATTTTTCTAGCATTTCGCCTTTGTCATGACTGGTCCTATAGTTTAACTGACCATTCAGGCATATCTCATTTGATCAAGCAGATCTCTTATAAATTCCTATACCAATCAATATTTGCACACGGTACCTCGACATTCCTATACTTAACAACATAGAAGATTGCGTTGCTGGGTTTCGTGTACGTACAGTACCTATAGCGCTTCTACAAACGGAATGTGAAAGACAGTAACACAATGCATATGTTCTCTCAAAGACTGAAAACGCTCATTGAGCGAAAAAAACGACCACAATGCATTCTGGATTCCTTAGCAAAGCCGTCCTTCAAAGATGAAGTAACAAGAAAATCATTGGTAACTGCTGTCTCTTCGAAACTGGGTTTTGTTAACAAATTCAATCTGACTACTGCTCCTCAAATCAATTATCGGGTAATTTTTGGAGGGAGGAGGATAGTGACTTCACAGCTCGTCGAGATGGCGGTTATTATAGATGGTAGAGAATTGGGGGCAAGGAACGGGAAGAAATTGTGATGTTCTCTGCGTAGGAATCATCACTAGAATGGAAACAGAAATTTGAATTACCGGACCAGGAACTCAACATTGGTTTCCCCTCTCTCCTCCCCGCTGTTATACGAGGGGGGACCCAAAAAAAACGGGAAATTCTTCATAACGTCTTTATTTCTTAATATTTTTAGACCAGATTTTGATCACCTTCAAAGTACAACAATGCACCACTTCAAATGATCGTTCCATTGTTAAAATCAGTTTTTAAATTCATTTATCGTGATGTTATTTATGCCTTCCAGCGATTTTTGTTTTACCTCCTCCACAGTCGCAAAACGCTTTCCTTTCATGTCCCTTTTGAGTCAGGGGAACAAAAAGAAACCACAGGGGGCTAGGTACGGTGAGTAGATGGGGTGGAAATCGATGTCATGCCGATTTTGGTCAAAACCTGCCTTACGGAGAGGGTGGTGTTGGCAGGCGCGTTGTCATGGTGAAAGAACCAGGCGCCTGTGCGCCAAAGATCTGACCTTTTTTCCAGATGCTCTCCCTTAATCTTTTAAAAACCTCCAAGTAGAACTTCTGGTTGACAGTTTGAGTCGGAGGAACGAAATCCGCGTGCACAACACCTCTGCAATCGTTGTCTTGATGTTTGACTTCACTTGGCGAGCTTTTTTGGGACGAGGAGAGCACACGTCTTCCACTGACTTGATTGCTTCTTTGTTTCGAGGCAGTATCCAAGGCACAACGATTCATAATCAGTAATCACTTTCGAAAACAAATTTCAGGTCCACTTTGCGCTGATTTTGAAGCTCAAAATTGCCTGAAGTCGACGCTCCCTCCGCTCGTCTGTGAGAAGGCGATGGACAAATTTGCATGCAACCTTTATCATGTGAAAATCTTCAGATAAAATCCTCTGAATTGAACTCCACGATATTCCAGACATCTCATAGAGTTGATCAATGGTTCGATGACGGTCTTTACCAACGAGGGCATTGATTTTGTCGACATTTTCGTCACTTCTTGTCGTTGGGGGGTGACCTGAACGGTGTTGGTTATCTATTGCAATTTATCCATTTTTAAAACGTGAAAACCACTCGTAGACTCTGGTTTTACTTAGGGCAGCATCCCCATAAGCAGTCTTCAGCATAGCAATAGTTTCCGCGGCCGATTTTCCCAACAGGAAACAAAATTTCACAGCCACGCGTTGCTCTCGACAATCTGCCATCACGTTTTCGCCGAAATGGAAAAAGTTGTTTTACTAAAAAAACTATCACGGGCGAACCGATTCACTCACAGCGCCACAACTTCGCACACTGACTCAGATGGCATGATATTAACGGACACCAGGTCGAACAATGGGTTCCCCCACTCTCCCTCCCCGCCACAGCACAATTCCCGTTACTTTTGGGTCCCTCCTCGTACGGTGCCGCAGATTTATCCAACAGTAGGACTGTGTTTCGCAAATCCGTCGATGATAGTTCGGACAGTATTGTATTTCTAAAACTTTATCTTATCAAAAGCGGCAGTCAGCGTTAACAGTTAGAGTGTAATTAAACAGTTATCTGAAATCTTGAAGCAATCGACTGCACTTCCAGTGTTCTCTAGAGCAACAAGTACTGATTCGTTTTAAGTCCTAACGGCTACGTTTACAATTGCGCAACCTTCACGAGTGTTCTGTTGTTGTTATTAATCATATGCTAAGTATCAACTAAAAGTGGAGTCTCGATACAAGTCCCGCATATTCGCTAACGTAACGGATAGTGTTCACGGTCATCAACTTCATCCATACATCAGCAAAAATCTGACAGGCTTTCGCCTAAAATGCTCCATCTTTATCACCTCGCCATGTAATTTGTTCAAAATTTTTGGAGTCAGGTAAAGTCTCAACATATTTTCATTCAGAATGTTCAGAGTGTGAGAATGTTGCAACTTTTTTAGCTCATTACCAGGTGCACTGTGTCTACTGCGTGGGATTTCCTTCTCCTTCGTCAGTAGAATGTGACGGGATCAGCGTCACGCTCTGCCCGTTCTTTAATTTCTGTGAGGAGTTTTTTGTGTGGTACTGATTGGACGCGTATGTTTAGTGCGCCGTACGGAGCGTTCAGCTTCCACCGAGTCGATCCCGGCAGAGTGTTGTTCAGCGTGTAGGCCTAGAGCTGTTTCGAGCCGGGCCTGCTTTGGTGTTATTAGCTAAGCGTTCCTTTTAAAAATAAAATAAAGAATGCTTCGTAAGAAGATCCTCTACTCCATGGAGGTTACAACGCCTAAATCAGACATTGCCGACCGACCTACACGTTCCCCTAAAATATGTTTACATTGTGTTAAATGTGAAATTCTAGGGAAAACAATTATTGTCTGTCTCCAGCGTAATAAACATGTTTTTTTTTCTGTTATGAAGTAATATATATAATTAGAACTGACAGTAATCAAAGATTATAATATTTTAATTATTAAGTAGTTGGGGACATTCTATAAGAGAAATATTTTTTTTCCTTCTGGCTTTACCCCTCGCCGACTTCGAGGTCATTAGTGGCTTGAAAAGACTGGGGAGAAGAATGGGAAGGAATTCGGTAATGACATATTGAAGGAACCATCCCGGCATTCAGCTGGAGTGATTTGGGGAAACCATGAAAAACTCAAATCTTGGTGGCAGCAGGGGTATTCGAACAAGCGTCCTCCCGAAAGTGAAGCCAGAGCTTCGACTTGCTGATTTATTCCTGTTTGATGGTTGTAAGAAAGAATATTACCTTAACATTACACTTTGCCCTTAAACATACAATATCATATTCGCCTTCATTTTGTATCATACCTTATTCCTTTATTCGCGTGTTGAGTAGCGTTTTGTTGATGTATAGTTTCGCCCGTAGCCGCCGGCATATTCTAGGACAAAAAAAATAGAGAGATAGAGACGGAGGCTTTCTGACTGAGTGAAATGTGGAAATGTCTTCTTGCATAACCATTAAAAAGGTTGCATTGAAAAT
Source organism: Vandiemenella viatica (assembly GCA_031002005.1). Taxonomy (NCBI): domain Eukaryota; kingdom Metazoa; phylum Arthropoda; class Insecta; order Orthoptera; family Morabidae; genus Vandiemenella; species Vandiemenella viatica. Next base: position 289,543,269 of record JARYHS010013630.1, on the reverse strand, counting down.
CCAAACATATAAGAAAAGAATAACATCCATGGTTCGGACCTCAAAACGTTATACCTATCTGTGATATATACCTGGAATGTTTGTTTTCGTTGACAGTCAAAATATTTACCAATAAACCAAAGTTTGCCCTGATACTTCGGGGAAACGTTGGCACAGTTAAACATCAAGAAAATGCAGCTCATTGTCCGATTAAAGGAATTAAGTATGAATTTTGTTTTTTGCTGTCATCGGTCTCTCGACTGGCTTTTTATCTTTCCCTAATCGTTTCATCTCAACTTACCGTTTACAATCCACGTATATGATCATAAGTAACTATCGCAACTTTCGATGTAGTTACTACGTTATGGAGGTAGCAATCATTCGGATTGTTTTACAAACTGTGACATTAAAATAATAGTAATTACGTTTTCCACGGTTTTCTGTTGCGGAAACATTCTAAAGCGTCGTCGAAATATTACGTATAACGACGATTCAACTAAATTTTCCATTGAACTGCATTATTTCTTACAATGCTGGCGGCAGCTAATAGCTGCGCTGCAATGTCATATTTCAGCATTTTTAATTTAATTCGTGGTGACTTTTCCGAAAAACGAGGGTGCAAAACGTGAAAATTACATTATTAGGCAGGATTTAATACAAATTTCAACTGCTCAGTACCAGTTTTCGGGCGGTAGAGAAGATCCCCTTCCACCCGAATTAACAGCTACCAAATATTTAAAAGTGGTTCGTTGTATCTGTTTGCCACTGAAAATTATGACACACTTTTTATTTACTTTGGAACCAAATTCGTGCATGACGGAATGAAGTACAGGAGTTGACCAGTAGCTAACAGACATTTCGCAACGTTTGGTGGGTGGGAGACCACTTTTACACCGGTCAGAAACTAGTAGAGATATCAAAAAAAAAAAATATTTTTTACTTTCAATTTGTCTCGTCGAATTGCATAAGAATCCATCATCAAATTGCGGCGCCACGGTTATCGTAGAATCCCCCATCTATTTATAACTGCCTTATTATTATTATTGAGTGTAAATCCCCCACCCATCTACTTTTTCCCTTTACAAATTTTAAATTTTTCACCATTTTAGATCCATACATAGTCAAATTTAAAGTACCGGTACAAATCGTCATCTTTATCTTAGATTAAATTTTATAACATCAATTCTAATAACACACTGTTAAAATATGCACACGTGCACCCACAAAAACAAACGTAGAACTGTTTTGGTCAAGGTACGGCAGAAAATTTTCCTACTGTGTGCGCGAAAACATGTCAGTGGGGGGAGAGGGTAGGGTGCGAGGTAGCTTCCCTTCGCCGTCACTTGAAGGCCTTTATTCTAATATCACATACTTAGTAAGTTTCCTCTGGAATGCCAGTGTTAGAACTGAGAAGTAGGCATTTATGTTCTTAATGACAAAACTGTGGGAGGGGGGAGGGGGAACTTTCCTTTTGATAGATGGGGGACTTAATAAGAAAAACTTTTAGAACCCCTACCTACAGCGTTATCGTAACACTCAGTGGAATTGTTAGCAGAGCATCAGGAAGTTTAAATCAAACTTCTGGTATCCTATTTTTCTAGGATACTGTTTTTTATTTATTTTGATAATCATCGACGCGAATTATCACGTTAAATAATAGCACATATTGTTTGACATCACGATGATTTCTTTGATCGTTATAATATGTTTCTACAATTAATGTGTCAGGCATTCATATAAGTTACCAGCAGGATGTGACTAACTCACAATTCTCTCCCGATGAATATACACCGTTAATGAATTTTGAGGATTAAACAGTATGTCTCCATAAGAGAATTTCTGTTCCTGCGTTCAGTCAATCGAGCCACAAGGTTTATTTTCTGTGCAGCAATCATCATTTTCTGCATCACAGAATTTACTAGAGAATTCACTTCCCACTGTGATTGCTGTTAATACGACTGTTGTTGCATCCCTATCAATTAATTCAAATCAGCATGGTATTGTTGGTCGGCGGATCTCGAAAGCTTGTTCGGCAGCCAAGTGAGAGAATTTTTTATTCGCCGCGCAATGCACTTCTTGCCATGGCTAACTAACTTAACTCGATAATCCTACTGGATCTAGACCGAGCGGGTAACGCTCTGATCTCGCATTCGGGAGGACGTCGGTTCGAATCCGGGTTTTCCATGGTTTCCCCAGATCACTCCAGGCGAATGCCGGGATGCTTCCTTTAAAAGGTCATGGCCGATTTCCTTCCCGTTCGTTGTACCCAGTCCCATCCCGCCTCTAATGACCTCGACGTTGATGAGGCGTAAAGCTATAAGTAAAAAAAAAAAAAAAGTTTTGGATCTAGGGGACCTACAGCTTAGCGTTGTATCTTAACGACAGAAGCATTCTGGCGTTCTTCACATAACACAGCAAGCTGTAGCAGAGGGGAAGTCTAATTAAGGGTATTTGAAAATCCCAGCCGAGACAGGGACTCAGACCCGGTATCTTTCGATTACCAGTCAGACACCTTAACCACTGAGCCAGTGGCGGATCCAGGATTTGGTTTGGGAGGGGGGGGGGCTTGACTCGGGGGAGGAGGGGTTCGCCGACAGAAATCTCATTATTCCAGATTGCCGCCCTTATTAAAACTGTTGACAAAAAAAAAAAAAAAAAAAGACATTACTTTTTTACAGTGTTTCGAAATGATGGAAATTTGAATAGAGTTTCAGACAGTTTTCCCCAGCCTCAAATTGTTTCCAACTGACCCGGTGGATGAGCGGTAATGCTGACTCAACCAACTTCAGGCCCACCAGGTTTCGATTGTCTACGGTTTCCTGAAATCACTCCAGGCGATTGCCCGGAATGGTTCCTTCAAAATATCATTGCACATTTGCTTCCCGTCCGTTGCTGCCTGTAATGAGGTCGATAAGGTATAATGTAGAAAAAGAATAATCCACCGCGCAAAATACAATGGATGGTTGATCAACAGACCAACATGGTAAAAATCTGTCCAAATAGATTAGAATTTTGATAGCTTTTTAAGTAAAAAGAAGAAACTGACAATGAACCATTATTTTATGTTTCTACTAGCAATATACTCTTGTAGGTCTCTGAAATGATCACATTATTTACATAATATTTTTATTCTATTATTATTTTTAAAAAGTGAGCAAATTTACCATTTTAAAGCATAAAACTGCATTTTTCTGCACAAAGCTCTTTTTCTAAATTCACTATTTAGTTTTGGAATGTACCGCTGCAGTTACCACTGGATATAATAAAGCGATTAAACTATTACCGAAGTTCGTGCTGATCGTAAAACGAATGACGCTTCGTACATTACTGCACGTTTCGATTTCAAGAAGGCAAAACTTAAAAGTGCCTCTAACAGATCAGAAAATACGATTGATTTTTCATTTTTTAGACATCTGCGCAGTGAATCTAAAACTGTTTAATAAACTTTGTGTCTGTTGAAGGTTCTATTCGAGTCATCAATCTGAACCAAGCGACTATCCTTTAAGCCCAAGGTCAAGGCTTATAGCTATTACGCAGCAGCTGAATCTCTGAACGGAAGCTCCAGTGGCCTCTAAATGAAGCGTGGAACTGAGGAGCCAACACAGAGCGGCTTATGGCGCATCATGTTCTCTGCCAGCTCAAATAGGAATAGTGATATATGTCGTGAAGCTTAGCTAGCTAACACAGATAGTAGTGTTATTATGGATCTCAAGCTTCTTGTTATCCGCTATAATATGCATTGATCTATTTTAGGTAGTTACTGCATTCAGCGTCACAAACTACCAGAGAAAATTATTTAAACTGCTACACGTATTTTGAGAAATACTGCAAACGTGAATATATCAGATCCAAAAGGTGAGCAGAAAACAATAAGCATGAAATTTCGTTTTACTAGGAACATGTTTATTCCTGTATTTATACAAGTTTCTAGATGTTATTGAAACTTCGTGGAAAACCATGCGTAAGATTCTTTCAATTATTCACATCGCTGTAATTTTTGGCGAATGATCAGAGAAAATTTTCATAGTAAAGGTGCCTTCATTAATCATATAAATTCTAAATTAGAATGATCGAATTGTAATCTATTCCCGAACACATAGGCTACCTGTCGACGTTGTTAAACGATCTTATAACGCGTTCTGAAATATCTTTTGCACAGTGATAAACATCACCATGGAAATGGTCTTAACAGCCTCTGGAGACTGAAAAATGTGAAGATCTGTTGAATCACCTAAAAATGATAGAACACAAAACTTTCTGTTTATGGCTGAAATAAATGTAGTGTCAACCATCTTCACTACAGCCAATCGTTGATTAGAAATTGAGACACATTAATTAAGACCATCACGTAAATTACACGACAGAAGAAGAAAAATTAACCTCCCAGTTTATAATGTTGCAAAACCAAACACGAAATTTCGTGTCGAACTGATAATTATTTCTACTATTTTATTTAAAGAATTGTTTGTGTTGCAATAAACAAATGTAATTTCAAATCCTTATCAAATTTTGCATGATTACTGAGCTTCCTATTGCTGAGGAATATAGATAAAGCGAAAATTGTAGCTCTTTTCATCTCCTTTACTACATAGTTTTGACCGTTTTGATACGATTGTTGCAGTCCAAATAAGCCATGAAGCCAGCACAAGTTTTGCCTCCGTCTTTTCTTATTTTTTTTTTTAATGAACTACGATTATATTAAAATACAGTAATATTAATAAGTGAATCTTTGGTAAGGATAAATAAATATACCGTGTCTTACTATTGCAGAAGGCGCCACAGTGGAGAAATACATAGCAGACCACAATACGAAAAGTGAATAGAACCGGATGGGTGAGCGATATCGCTCGGGCATAGCATTTGGGAGGATAACAAGATTTCGTTTCTTCAGATCATTCAGGCGAATACCGGGAAGGTTCATTCAAAATGCCGTGGCCAAATTCGTTCCCGTTCCTTGAGGCCAGTCCTATTCCGGCTCTAATGATATCGAGGTCGATGAGCCGTAAGGCTTAAAGCAAAAACAGTAAAATTTTCCACTAATGTGTTAACAATTTTTGAAATAATATTAATCTTCATTGTCCAAATACAGGCCTTAAATATTTGTGACTGAATGTAATATCAATCATTAGCCTAGTTCTTTAATTTTCTAATCATCGAGGAATTACCTGGTTGCACACTATTATTTTGCGCACTCATTGTGCCAATACACAGTCCTGGCGACAGCTGGTCTTTGCGTTACAAGAGTCTAGGACGTCGTCCTGTGATCAGCTAGCTATTCGCTGCATTATACCCCTTCAGAGAGGGTCGCTCTTCCGTCATCGCAATCTTGAGGTTAGTAGACAAGGCAGTGTTGAAAATGGCGTAGCCTCCTGAACTCAGAGATGAACTGCCTCCATAGCTGACTTTGAGTCAGCGAACCTGGACAGGTGACTGCCAAATTATGCTCGCTCACTACTGGAGAAGATGGTTGCCCTCTGTCCACGTAGTGGGCGGTTATAGGCTAACCGTTCCTGGCTGTGGCTCCGGAAAAAGCGGAGAATGCTCCTGACTCTCAGAAGAAGAGTCACAACCTTCACTTAAACTAAAGAGCGCCCCTTCACCGATTGTGACCTCTGGGAGAGTCCTGTCACTCACCATGACTCATAGCAGAGTGCCGTTTTCTTTTTCCTGCAACTTATAAGGAAAGATTTTCCCGCCTTTTGAGGTTCGGGGTTAACTTATTGTCTGTCACTTCAGTCATTCATTGGCTAGGCAACGCAACTTCATTCTCTGCATTCATCTGCCTGTTTTTTCTTTGGCGCTTTTCAAGCTAACGTCTCTGTTCTCGCGACTGCCTGTCGCAACAGCTTGCTAAGACCGAAACAGATTTGATTTTTACCTTGTGTGGTGTGCTTTTGTAAACAATGGGTTACTTCTGCAACTGTCCGCCCGACCTGCGTCAGGTTAATCTCCGGCTAAGTGAGTCAGCAAGTATGTTTCATGTATCTAGACCCGTCGTAGCATTTGTGCCTTATTATAACGGGTACCTCGTTATCAACAGTGACAGTTCAGTGCTCTGAGGTGCCGATCACTGGATTCGGGGATATATAACTGGGTCGTGCTTGAGCCCAGCCCCCGTGTACCAGCTGTCCTGATTGAGGTTTTTATGCCACTGGTTTATATTCTTTCTGCAAGGCTATGTTACCTGGTAAGGGTGTGGGGGAGGGGAGGGGGGTACCAGATCACCAGAATCGATGGACGTATACAATTGAACAAATACCCTACACATTGGATGCTGGGCAGGGGCGGATTCAGGGGGGGGGCTAGGGGGCTCAAGCCCCCCCCCAAATGTATCTAGGTCCATCCCTGAACCCCTGACATTGTAGTTTTGAGACTTTTTTTTTTAGCTCTACGGATTTGAGGCCCGAGGAGGCTATAAATACTAGGAGAAGTTTCACTAGTCATGGAGTACACCTAAATAGAAGCGGCAAGGAAAATTTTCTAAGTTGTTGTCTAGGGCTGTGATGGAGCTCACCTCCAGTGGTAAAAATAGGTAATCATAGGGATACTGAGTGTAGATCCATAGTTAGAAAAATCACTAATACTAAAGAAATAGAAGAAGCTTTTGAACCAATAATGGGGGAGAGGGGCAGATCTGAGAAGGCAGATCTTAGTGCAGAAAATATCACAAAGTCAGTGATAAGAGTGTTACTGGTAAACTGTAGAAGTATAAGGAATGAAGTAATGGAATTTGCAACCCTAATAGAGATAGATGAACCTCAAACAGGGCTGGATTAAGACAGCATAAGGCCTGTAGCAAATGTGAAGAAGGGGCCCTTGGATTTCGCCGACCGGGAGAATTGTAGAGCTAAAAAAAAAAAGGTCACCCATCTAGCCTGATGGGGAGGCTCCAGAGACTCCTAGGCACGGGGCCCCCTAGGAGGCACGAGGTCCCCCAGAAGGTGCGAAGCCCATTGCATTTGGCTAATCCGGTACTGACCTCAAGTAGTTATAGGGGTAGAGTCCTGGTTAGAATGAGGTTTTTCCCCTTGGTTACAAAGTGTACCACAGAGATAGAGGAGCAACTAGGAGGAGGGGTATTCATACTTGTTAGCAAAGACTACTACAGTTCACTGGCGTTTAGAGATCACGACCATGAGTTACTTGGGATAGACTTCTGGGGAAACAAAAAAGAAACAGTCAGGGTGTTGGCTACCTACTGTAGTGGAAAAGATGAGGCTCTTGGGTAGAAACTAAATTCATATTCAGAGTTCAGAAGTGAGCATAGAATGGTAATTATTGGTGGGGATTTGAACTTACCAGGTGTCAGCTGGGTAGGAATTAAGATTAATAATACAAAGGAGCAGAGATTTGTAAATACCTTTGTAAGGGAAGGAGGCTTTACACAGGTGGTTGAGCAAAATAACAAGGGGACCAAACATGTTGGACATTTTCGTAATAAAGCCAGATGATAACCTAATCGGATGTCTAGTAACTGAAGGAATGAGTGATCACAATGCAGTCCTGATGGATTTAAGGGGATTCAATAAACCAGTGGCCAGAATTGAAGGGGGAAATATATACAGTTATAAAAAAGGCATAAATCTTGGAAATGAAAAGATATTTCAGGGTTAATTTTATTAAATGGAAGAATGGCACAAGTTCAGCGGAGACAAGGTGGAAAGAGTTCAAGGAAATAATAAAAAAAAGGCGAAGAAATGTTAATTCCAAAACAAAGAATGAAGAGAAGTACAGAACCTTCATACTATAACAGGGAAGTGAAGAGGTGAAAGAGATTGGTAAAACGGGAACATAACAAAGTTAAGAAACAACAAGGCAGTAGATAAGTCATGAAACAACTAACCAAGGAATTAATAAATTGAGGGTAGGATGGATAAGAAGTAATTGAGGATTTTAAAAAGGCAGAGTTATTAAGTAACTGGTTCACTGGGACCATTAGGGACAATAATTCAGGGGTAATATCAGAAAACAAGCCTATCCACACAGTTGGAGGAGAGTAAATTTGACATTAAATATGAGGATATCATGAAGGAACTAAGGAATCTAAAAAAGCATAAAGGGACCGGTGTGGATAATATTACTACGGATGTGTTAAAGGTAGCAGGATGTGACATTGTACCTTATTCTGAAACATTGTTTAAATTGAGTCTTGGATACTTGTTGTTTACCATATGACTGGAAAAGTGCAATAGTAGCACCAGTCCCTACAGGATGGGTGACAAATAAAGTCGAAAACTACAGGCCAATCAGCTTGACATCAGTGGTACATAAATTAATGGAGATATTAATATGCAACCATATCAGAGGTGTCTGTTAGGAATGTAAGTTGTTTTCAAGTCGTCAACATGGATTTACACAAGCATATACATGCTAATCTCAGTTATTAGGCTATATGTAAAATATTTCTGATGAAATGGACAGGGGAGGTCAAGTTGATAGTGTATCACTAAATCTTTCAAATGCCTTTGACAGAGTGAGCCATAAAATGGTGCTAAAGAAGGTAAAAGCTATTGGAGTTGATAAAAGGTGATTCACTGGGTAGAAGAATTCCTGAAAGGTAGAAAGCAAAATGTTTGGGTAGGAAATGAAGTACCAAAAGAAGTAGGAGTTTACATGGGAGTCTCACAGGGTAGTGTATTGGGACCACTATTATTCGTTATTCTAATAAATGATTATGTTAATGGTTTACTGTCAGAAGTTAGATTGTTTGCAGATCACAAAATGTTATATAAAAGGATCAAATCAATGGAAGACTGTAAATAGCTGCAGTGTGATCTAGACAGGATAACTAGCTGGGTGAGTCAACATAGGATGAATATAAATGCAAAGAAGAGCCAGCTTATTAGGTACACAGATAAAAAGCTAACGGTTGATTACTGCTGTAACTCAGTTTATACATGAGGTTTTAGAAAAATTAGATAAAAAACCTAAAGTTGCTGGATTATTCCTAGACCTCTCAAAAGCATTTGATGGTGTTGTTAACCACCTACTACTTCACAAATTAGAAAATTATGGAATTAGGGGTTCGGCTAATAAACTACTGTCATCCTACATCCAAAATAGACCTAAATACACAGAAATGGCAAATCAGTAAGTAAGATAAAATAAAAAATGGGTGTATTTAGATGTGGTGTCCCTCAGGGATCTGCAGTTGGTCCTTTACTATTTGTTTTGTATATAAATGATATTGATATACCAAATAAAAGTAGAATTATAACATATGCAGATTACACTACAGCAATTTGCTGGGATTCCACATTAGAGACAACTGCTACTAAGACATCAAATGAGTTATCAGATTACTTTGATGTAAATGGATTAATTTTTAATAAAACATGTTTAATAAAGTTTGAATTAAGAAATCATAATATAGACAATAAATTAAGATTAATAACTAGTGAAGGAAGCATCTATGAAACACATGAGTACAAGTTCCTAGGAATATATGTTGACAAGTTCCTAACATGGAAGACACATGTAGATTTTGTTTACAAAAAAGTGAATAAGGGTATTTTCCTAATCAACCAGTTATCAAAAGTCTTGAATAGCAATATTCTAAAAATTTAATACTTTGGAATAATCTTTCCACATATCATGAATGGTATTGAAGTCTGGGGATCAACATGCATCGATTGTTACTGCTGCAGAAAAGATGTATTAGAATAATGTACAAGTTGGATAGAAAAGAATCATGTAGAAAAATATTTAGACAGGAAAATATTCTTACGGTATTTTCACTATATGTATATAGGGTATTACTATTGATTCAAGGTAATCCTCACTTTAACCAAACAAATAGTGAAATTTATAAATATGACACTCCTACCAAGACAGATCTCCATATCAAAAGACATAACTCTAAGGCAGCAGGTAAGAGTGCCTATGAAATGGGAGCCACGATATATAGGCTAATAAGCTTCCAGCTCATCTAAAGATATTGACTGGGAATGAATTCAAGATTGGAATAAAATCTTATCTATGTAATAAGGCTTTGTACAAACTTGATCAACTGTAAAAATATATGTATGAATGTACCTTTTGTATTGACTTTGCTAGAAACTTGTATCACAAGCATATTGGCCATAAAAAATTATTATTATTATTATAAAGTCTGGAAGGAGCTACTTATTGAAGACTCAAAATGTAAATACCTAGGAATAACATTTGGTTGCAGACTGAACTGAGCAGGAAACATTGGACAGGTATTAGGGAAAGGATTCAAAATCCTTCACCTGTTAGAAAGAATGATAAGGAGATGTGCTAGAGAAGTAAGGGAATTGAGGTACAAAACTTTGGTAAGACCACTGCTGGAATATGGTGTAGTTTTGGACCCATATTTTGGGTATCAAATACAGGAGTTGGAGGGGGTGCTGAGGAGGGCTGCCAGATTTGTCTCTGGAAATGACCACAGAACACAATCGGTAACTAATATGATAAAGGAGCTGGAGTGTGATTCATTGGAGGATAGAAGGAGGGTGAAGAGAGTCTTGGGAGTGTACAAGTCCTATGAAGAATGGAAAGTTATTGGTGGGAAAATTAAGAGAGGTTCTTGGAAGGATAAGGTTGACCATGACCACAAGCTGGCACTTGATTTCAGTCATAAGGATGTGGGAAAATTTTCTTTAATAGGAAAGGATGTAAAGGACTGGAATAAATTGCCAAGAGAAGTGATGAATAATTTACCGGAAACACTGAAGGAATTTAAAGTAAAAATTAGTAGAGGGCAAATTAGGTTTGGAAGAGGAAAGGAGAAAGAGGGGTATGTAGGGAGATTGCCACCGGAGTAGGTGCTCCATTGCAATTTTATCAATTATTATTATTATTATTATTACGTTCCAACACTTAACAGTTGTTCAATAGTTTTACTGACATGATCACCAGTAACATCTAGTTTCATTTTTGAAGACTTTTGAAGTCTTCTTCAGCATGTGTTTCAAATGTTTGCTATGCGCTTATTATCCAAAAATTTGTTAAGCCTTCAGAAAAAAAAGTTTTGGTGGGATTTAAAAATAAAAAAAAATGAATATGCAATGCTACAAACAGTGACTAGTATCAATAGAATATGAACACAGAAAACAAATAAATTCCAAAGTGAGTATCAAACCTAAGGACCCTAACCTTACTGTTACTTGTATTAAACAATGTTCTATGTTTAACTCAACAAAATTACAATGAAATGTGATTTATTTACAATATCGTCTGGTTTTCTGAGAGCAAGTTGCAGCTATTTTTTTTTTTTTTTTTTTTTCTTCATATTTCAGCTATTGTGAGAACACTTACAGTTTTGGGAGGAATTTTTACTGTTGTGGTTGTACAGTGGTGTACAACACACTATTTATACACAAATTCAGATAAACAAACCAGACATTACTTATGTAGAGAGAGCACGTAACGTCACGCATGTTGTTGGCCCGTGCCATGCAGCAAAGGAGCATTCTGACGGACTTTAAAATATTTTAAAAGTTGAGTCACAAAATAAATAGAATTTTTGTCACAAAATATATAGAACTGGGTGAATAACATATATCAATAAACAATTTAAACCCATTTTCAAAAAATAATCAAATAGCCAATTGTGGGGAAAAATAGGTTTGACCTGTTACCAGAGGCCAAAGGGGAGGAGCCTGTAGAAGTAGGTGTAGGTAAGGAGCAGCAGGCCATTTGGTATAGGGATATGTAAGGAAAGAATAGGAAGAAAAGTTCTCTGCTACTAGGTAGTGCCATGGGAGAAGTAGGTACTTTTCTGCAGAATCAGTTAGGCACAGGTTACCAGAACACAATTTCTTTAATTTTTTTTTTTAACCTAATGAAACATTAAGTAAGATAATAGGAGTTATAGTTTCGCTTTATAGGAATTTCACTTAGGAAGACAGTATAGTGAAAGTGGGAGGTGTGTGGAATAGTATTGATACAAATTGGAGTCATAGTATAGAGAGTGATGTGAGGAAAGTGGTGAAGAATACCAGGGTTGAACTCACATAGGTCCTAAATCACAATGAGTGGTCATGGTTGAATCAAACTGTGAGGTGGGTAGATGTGGAAACAGAGGTGTTACTTGGGAAGGGCATTAGTTCTGTCTCTTGAGGGTTGCGCTTGTGAATACCATTGGTAGGAGAGGTTTCACTAGGCACGGCCTATACCTAAACAGAAGGGACAAGGAGGAAATTTCTAAATTATTAGCTAAAGCTGAAAGGGAACCCACTTCCAGTGATGTTAGAGTCAGGCTTACTTAGATTAAGGGCTGCAAATGGGGAAGGAAATAGATAAACAGTAGGATACTGATTGTAGATTCACGATAGGAAATATAAAAAATGCTAAAGAAATAGATGAAGCTGCTGAAACAATAACTGAAGGAGGCAGAACTGTGAATGAGAAGGCGAATGCTGAAAATATCACAAAGCCAGCAATAACAGTATTATGGGTGAAATGTAGAAGAATAATGAACAAAGCAATAGAATTTATAACGTTAATAGAGGTAAAAGACCCACAAGTAATTATACTGGTAGAGTCTTGTATAAAAGAAGGTGTTCTAGACAATGAGGGTTTCCTGATGGTTACAGAGTGTAACACAGAAAAAGAGGAGCAGTTGGTTGAGGGGTTTTCATACTGGTTAGCAAAGACTGCTACAGTTCACTGTTTATATTTCATGACCATGCGTTACTTGGAGTAAATTTCTGATGTAATAAAAAGAAAAAATTGGGGTGTTGGCTGCTTACCATTATAGAAGAATGAATGATGAAGATGAGGCTCTTGGACAGAAACTAAATTGATACTCAGAGTTAAGATGTGAGAGAATATTGGTCATTATTGGTGGGGATTTAAATTTACCAGGTGTAAACTGGGTAGCAAATAAAATTAAAGACACAATGGAGCATACCTTAATAAGCGAAGGAGGCTTTACATAAGTGGTAGAGCAGAATGCTATGAGATGAAACATGTTGGACATCTTCCTAATAAAGCCTGATGATAAACTTATGGGATGTCAAGTAACTGAAGGAATTAGTAATCATAAAGCAGTTCTGATGTATATTAGAGAATTTAATAAACCAGTGCCCAAAATTGTAGTGGGAAATAGGTACAGTTATAAAAAGGCAATGATTTTGAAAATGCAGAGATATTTCAGGGAAAATTTCGGCAAATGAAAGGAAAACACAAGTACAGTGGAAACAAAGTGGGAAGAGTTCGAGGAAATAGTAAAAAATGGTGAAGAATAATAATTAAAAAATTTAATTTAATTTAATTTAATTTAATTTAATTGCAATGGAGCACAGGCTCCGGTGGCAATTTCCCTACATACCCATCAGAAGTGAGAACCTATATACTACAGTAGGCAGGTGAGGTGGTTAAAGTGGATGGAGAGAAGAGAATAGAGTTAAAAGAAAGCAAGGCAGTAAGGAATAGTTGAAACAACTAAACAAACAATTAACAGTAGCAAAGAAGGTGGCTAAAGATAGATTTATTAAGAATATTACTGGTGCAAGGAGATCACCGATGGATGCATGCAGAACTTCTATGGCTACATTAGAAACCTGAGGAGAAGGGAGGGTGTTGAGAGAATTAGAGATGATGGAGAAGAAGTTACTGACGATTTAAAAAATGCAGAGCTTTTAAGTAACTGGTTTAGTGAGACCATTAGGGACAATGATTCAGGAATGGGAGCATGTTAATCAGAGAACAAGCTTATCCACATAATCAGAAATGGGTAGACTAAAAAATTTGAAATTTGTCTTGAGAATATTAAAGAGGAGCTGAAAAAATCATAAAATGGGCTGGTATGGATAATATTTCTATGGATATCTTAAAAATATCTTGATGTGACATTGTACCTTATGTTGGGTTAATGAGGCTTTAGGCAAGTATATTAATACAAATCTCAGTTAATAAACTATACATAAGATATTTCGAATGAAATGAACAAAGGAGACCAAATGGATAGTGTAGCACTTGACCTATCAAGAACTTTTGACAGAGTGAGCCACAAAATGGTGGAAAATAAGATAAAAACTATTGAAAGTGGATGAAAAAATTATTTGCTTGTTGAAAGAATTCTTAAAAGGTAGAAAGCAAAAAAATTATGAAATGAAACTCAGTATCAAAAAAAGTGGAAGTGGAAATGTGACAGGGAACCATTGCTGTTCAATATTCTAATGAATGATTGTCTTAATGGTTTACTATTAGAAGTTAGGTTATTTGCAGATGACATAACGCTGTATAATAGGATCAAAATGGAAGAAGGCTGTGAACAGCTGTAGAGTGATCTGGACAGGATATCTAACTGGGTAGGTAAACATGGGTTGAAGATAAATGCAAAGCAGAGTCAGCTTATTGAGAATGTAGATAAAAAAAATTAAAGGTACATTATGATTATAAGCATAGCTGGGCACAGTTAATCAAAAAGTTAATTTCATTAATCATTAATCCGCTACTTAAAAAGTTAACTTCGATAAACCCTCTGAAAATTCCAATCTTACTGGGATTCAATGTTTTAATCAGCTTCTCAAATGTACCAGATGCAACAACATGCAGAGGAATCATGCTGGCAATAAAAAAGTTTACAATGCATTGGTCCACACCAACTAGAGATAAACTACTGTTGATGACTATGATTCCAAAAGATTCACCGTTGCTTTGTTGAAGTAACCTTTTATTAGCAAATGGATATATATATATATATATATATATATATACAACTTTTGCTGCTATCTATACCAGAATTGACAGCTATTGAAGAAAGCTTTTTGGTAGAAGAATTAAGAGTAGTGCATGTAAGAGGAACGATGGCCATGACCATAATGTGGCACATGATTACAGGTATAATGTACTTAGAAAATGGAGTCAGGAATTAGAATAAATTATAAGGGATATACTGAAAATTTTACCAAAAATGATGAAATAATATAAAATTAATAAATACAAAAGTATTCTGCAGGTTGATTGCCATTCAAGCAATGTACCCCATTGCAGTATATTAAATCATCAAACATACCTATCCAACTCTATTAAAATCAAAAACATTCTTCAACAAAATGTCCTATACACATTGAAATCTTTGTTCAGTAGATTTCACATTTCTGAATCTAAAACTGACAGATTTTCTTTTCTTTTAAGAAACCTTTTAGGCTCATATCTGAGGGACAGAATTTGCTAGGGCTGGTAAATACTGCACTGTATTCACAAGTTCCAAGGAGCCATATAGTATGTCTGCGATTGAAAAATTAACTATACTTCATTTTTTCAGAACCAACATTTCTCATTCCTTTAAGTTTAAGTTGATTATTCATTGGTAAAGGTGAAGCTGTAGAAAACTCATACCATTCAAAAAATTTAAAAGGTGATATTCACAAGTGATAATAGTTCTTTTTTAAAAAGAGTAATTATATTTATAAATTGGCTTATAAATAACAGTAAAAAGAGGCACTGACCGATCATTGATACTTCATTTAAAAACATTATAGAAATTTATAAACATTAAAAATATATTTAGCTTATTCTCATACTGAAAGATTGTGTTATGACTGTAATCTGTAGCCAAGCCCAGTTCTGCTCTGTAGAACTTACTTTAATCAATTCAAAATATAAAACGCATTCTACAAACCAGACACATTAGATAAACAAATATTTCTTAGGAAATATAAATTAAAAAATTCTTCCCAAAAACCGTTCACTATCACAAAAAAAGGATTGGAGAAGGGTGTTTTATTTTTAAAAATAATGATGAGGTTAGCGCAAGATAAGAAGAGATTGGGAAACTGACAATGTTAATAATAAGAAAAAAAAATACAGAAAGAACTTTTCAGTGATGGATTGTGTATCACTTTCTTTGTATCATATAAATTTAATTTGGTCCAATTTTTTATGACTATAAAGCTGTGTTCTGAATCTTATAGAAAGATAAATTCTAGAAATTACCTACAATAGAATCAGACAAACAATTGCATCAAAACTGCTCTCTGAAATTACTTTTCTTAATTTGTGCAGATCAGCAAGGTTCAAGAATAATTTAATCCCCCATCAGTAATATACTAGATTAAAAATATTAACCTTGATTCCATGTGAGAATAGTCTCATAGTTGTGGTACATATTCTACTCTGAAAATCAATAATATTGGCAACTATTAACAGGTAGTGTTACTTAGCATTACACACAAAATTAGTGTTAACTACAAATATGAAATGTCACATGTTAGTTAATATTGCTGAATACTGACCCCATCATTGCAACTTAAATCCATTCTGTCCATTTGAATATTTCCCCCCCCCCCCCTCCAAAGGAGCTGTCATGTCTGAGTACAGAATTGAAATATGCAAAATACACCAATTTCATTGTTTCCATGTTGGGTATTCTTCTCTACAAAATGATTGTAGAATTAATTTTTTTTTGAGGAACTGTTGCTTACAATTTAAGATGTTATTATAGCTACCAATAAATTTGAGTTACTGCATGTATTGATCACTTTCCCTTCAGGAAACACATCAGAGCTGTTCTATTTATTATTTTCGATGACAGGTTGTGTTAAATATGTGTTTTCTATATTAAGTATTAACTCATTTGCACTAAATTGTTTTATTTTTATTTTTTTAGAGCAGTGTTTCTACAAAACAACACTCTCTCAACCTACGGTCGCCAAAGATTTGAAAAGTGGTCTGTAGGCAGAAAAATTTAATCCTAATCGAAGTACGGATATCATAACACAAAATAAATTAGTAAAAAAATTTCCACATAAAATGGATAAAGCACATGTACTGTATCAGGCTATATGTGAGTATAAGTCATAAGTCTATAAATCAAACTTTGTAAAAGCCATAAATATTTGAACTTTCAGTCAAAAGTCTGTTATTTCCAGCATATGAGGATATGATTGCATTGTCACTACAGTAAAATATGTTGCTACCTGGCATCCTTTAAGGATTTCGTTTATAACTATTTAATGAGGGCCTTACAACAGATGTATGTTTTAAGGGATCTTGGTAAGAGCTGATAACAGTTTGTAGGATTGGTTAATAATATACATGTAGGTGAAAAATTAACCCCTATAAGTTAGTGGTCTGTAGAAATATTTGTCATTTCAGTTGTCCTCAGGTTGAAAATGACCGAAAGACACTGATTTAGAGTAAAATTTATTCTATTTGCAAGACTTCATCTTGACTGATATTTTAATGATATGCCAAGATGATTCATAAAATTCATAATAGTTGAGCCTAGTTGGGTGATGAAATTACACTCAAAGTATTTGAGATCAAAAAATCATGAAATGGCAAAGTAGATGTGTACAGAAATTGCTATTTTGGCATATGTTCCATTTCAATTAAATTTAAGTACAGAAATTTGTCACTGTCATTTAAATGAATGGGCGATTATTTATGTAGGCCTACATCAGAAAAAGTGTAGGACCAAGAATTGACCACTCACATAACTATTACTGATAATGAGTTTACAACCTCCCCTTCACTTATAACAATTTTGATTGCAGCAAACTTCTGCTCTACCACTAACACCATACTGTTCCAAATTATCTTATGGTTGACCCAATGAAAAGCCTGAGAGGAATCAGAGTAAATTCAAACGGATTTTAATTTTTAATGCTTCCAATTTATTGTTTATAAATACAAACTTAACAGACTCTCTTAAAACACACTGCCCACAATGAAACTAAACTTTACTGAGCAATTAACAGCAACGTATATGTGCATATGTACTTTAAATTAAATTGCAATGGAGCGCATGCTCCAGTGCGAGTTTCCCTAAACACCCATCTTCCCCCATTTCTGCATCCATCTACATTTAACCTTTACAAATTTTAACTTTAAATTCCTTCAACATTTCAATTGTGTTGATTGTTTACTATTAGAAATTAGATAGTTTGCAGAAGACATAATGCTATATAAAAGGATCAAAATGGATGAGGATTGTAAACAGTTGCAGAGTGATATCTAGTTGGGATGGTAAACATGGGCTGAAGATAAATGTAAAGAAGAGTCAGCTTATTAGATACACAAATAAATTTTGATTATAAGGTGGAGAAAGAATTGCTTATTGAAGACTTGAAAATATCTTGGCATTACATTTGATAACAACCTTAACTGGGCAGATCACATTAGACAGGTAGTAGGAAAAGGTTTCAAAATTCTGCATTTGTTGGAATGGGTGAGGAGGGGATGTATGAGAGAAGTAAAGGAATTGGGTTACAAAACTTTGGTCAGACCATTGCTTGAATATGGTAGTGTAGTATGGGACCCACATTTTGAGTATCAAATACAGGAGTTGGAGAAGGTGCAAAGAAGGGCTGCTAGATTTGTTTTTGGAAATTATCACAGAACACAATCAGTAACAGATATGATAAAAGAGCTGGAATGGGACTCATAGGAAGACAGAAGGAGGGTGAAGAGAGTCATGGGAGTGTACAAGGTGTATATTGGTGATGAGGCATGGAAAGATATTGGTGTAAGAATTGAAAGTAATGAATGGAAGGGAAAAGATGACCATGATCACAAGCTGGCACTCAATTTCAGGCACAAGGGTGTAGGAAAATTCTCTTTTTTGGCTAACGGTGTCTGAGATTGGAATAAGTTACCAAGAGAAATGATTAATAACTTGCCAAAAATGTTGAAAGAATTTAAAATTAAAATTTGCAAAGGGTAAATGTAGGTGGATGCAGAAAAGGGGGGGGAGATGGTTGTTTAGGGAAATTCCCACCGGAGCATGTGCTCCATTGCAATTTAATTAATTTAATTTTGGCAAATTATTCATCATTGTTCTTGGTAACTTATTCCAATCCCTGGCACCCTTTCCTAAAAAAGACAATCTTCCTACACCCTTGTGCCTGAAATCGAGTGCCAGCTTGTGGTCATGGTCATATTTTCCCTTCCATACATTACTTTCAATTCTTAACACCAATATCTTTCATGCCTCATCATACAATTGTGCATCATTTTTCTCTATATTTAACTTTGCAGCAGCTATGTAGAATTAAAAAGGAAGGCAGATAAGTGGCAAACATGGAGAATTGCTACCAACCAATCTTTGGATTGGTAACTAAAAGAAGATCTTTTTCAGTGCTAGTATTAGTGATATTATAATAATAAATTAATTATAGAGAAATTGTTTGTGGATCTCTAGAGATATCTTCACAAAATATACTTTCTTCATAAGAGCAGTTACAAATATGTCTGGTGCAACAGTGTTTCAGGAATTTATTTGAGACAAATCAAGGAAATGCTTGGAATGTATTAGGCATATAATTTTGATTAGGCTTGGATAGATGTTTGTAGAAGAGACAGGAATAGTGTATGGAAGGAAAGAGATGACCATGATAATAAAATGGTAGTTAATTTCAGGCATAAGGGAGAAGGAAAAATTTTCTTTTATGAGTAAGAGACACAGAGAAAAGTTTGAACAATATATTAGAAACACTGAAGAATTTAAAATTAATATTTATGAAAGTTAAAAGTAGGTGCATGGTGATACTAAGATTAAATAAGGAAAAAATAGTTAAATTGGAAAGCAGATGTGTGTGGAAATTACAACTGAAATTAATGTCTTATAGATAAAAAAAAACTGACAATTTTAACATAATATTCCAGTCCTTATTTGTAAGGCTAGTGAAGAACTTATATTAACAAGCTGAGACAAACACTCCAAAAGAAGATGTGGTACACCTTGGACAAAAGAATGCAGACAGACTTATTCAAAATAAATGAATGACTTCTGGGCCACAAAGAAAATAAAACTCACTGACAATTGCACAAAGGCCTAATGAGGTCCTAGTTAGCCTCAACAAAATGTGAGAATAAAGACTGGAAATGAAATCTGTGGAGAAATCAGCATAGGGAGAGGTGTTAGGCAAGATTGTTACCTTTCATGTTTACTGTTCAACTTATATCTGGAAGAGATTATTGGGAAATGCTTAGATAGAAAAAGAGGAGAGTGTATTGGCGGCAAGAGAACAGAATGTATAAGGCGTGCTAATGATATTTTCTGATTAGCTGAAAGGGAATACTGAAAAGTCTAAATGAAACTTGTAAAGAATATGGAATCAGTACAACAAAAAGGAAGAGTGTGGTGATTGACAAACGATGTATTAAGCTAGGACAAGCTAATATCAGCTAAGAGTCTTAAAATATCTTGGAAGTACTATAACCAAAGACTTGTGATGCCACCAAGAGATGAAAAATCATGTTGCTGTAGTGAAGAAGGCATTTAATAGGAAGTGGAGATTACTAACTATAAAATTAGACAAAGCACTAAGGAAAAGATTTGGCAAATGTTTCATATTGAGTATGGAACTTTATGAGGCTGAGATGTGGACACTGAGAGGAGGATGAAAAACAGTTAAAGGCATTTGAGATGTGGAGGAAAATGAAGAGGATAATATGGATGGAAAAGTGAGTAATGTTGAAGTGCCAGAAAGGGCTGGTGAGAGGATGAAATTACTGTAATTTATATGGGAAAGAATTAAGAGCTGTGTGGGACACTCAGTGAGAGCTTGCTAACAGAAGCCTTTGGACTAATTTGCGAGAGGAAAGTGATAAGGAGGTACAAGATCATAGATGACATGAAGAGAAAAACATAGTACATGGATTTGAAGAGGAGGGCTAAGACAGGAGACTTTGGAGATTTATGAAGTGAAAACCTGCATTAAAGCAGAACACTAATGACGATTGATAAATTCATTATTTAATCTTGTTATTAGATTTTTTGTTGGCTGTACTTTGATTAGATTTTTATTGATCTAAATCATTTTTTTCCAGCGCATTCAGAATAACTATTTGACTATTATCTGGAAAACCATTTTCAGTTGGAATTGTTCTCAACTTACTTTCCTCTACAAACCTGTTATGGAGAAGGGATCAGGGAATAGAATAAATTTCCTAGGAAATGTTGGGTAATTTATCTCAAAATAAAATAATTTAAATTAAAAGTTCGTAAAATATGAGGAAATTGAATTGAAAAAAATTTAAAATTCGAGAAATTCCTGATTGGCCTGGGGTCGCATGGTCTATCAGAAGCAAATTAAATTTTATATATTCTTTTGATGCTTTCTTTATAAAATGAACTTATTGTTCATTTTAATCATCCTGGATATGTTATGTTCATCGAAGTCATTAAAACTGCATATTCGAACGCAATAAAAATAACCTCCGCCGTGACAGTGTTTTACCACTGCCGTGACCAGGATTCGAACCTGGGTTATTGCGGCCACAACGCAATGTCCTAACCACTAGACGATCACGGCTAATGGGAGGCTTGCAGGGAATGCCTGTAAAATTCTAAAAGAATAACTAAATTGTTTTAACGTCAAAATCAAAATATGTTTATTAGTATTGTACATTTCATTTCCTTTCCTTACGTTCTTTAAACACAAAGAAAAAAACAAGACATCACACCTGGTATTGCGTAGTGCATACATTATTAGGATAACCAACGACCCTACTTTAAAGGTTAAACCAAACGACAGTCGAAATTCGCAGTCGAAATATGCACTAATAGGTATTATATAAATCTGAAGTAAAGCTAATCTTAAAATGTCTGACTCTCGGTCACAACAGCAAGAACCGACATTTGACTGGTTACAGTTACAGAAAGATGTCCGTGAATATAATATTCAGGAAACCACTGTCCAGAAATTCAATCGTAAGGTTGCGGAAAATCCATTGGTTCCCATAGGTAAGCATTAATTATCATTGTCTTCTTGGGATTAAAGAAAACTAAATACTTTGATAATTTGTGAGTAGTGGTTCTTGTTTTTGACTGAAAAAAAATGAGGTATTCGTATAAGTTATCTATTTGTTGGGGGAAAAGGTAATGGATACTTTTAACTGTCAAACGAACGTGTCTGTGATACTGTGCAGGTTCAACTAGAGAACATAGTACGGCGAATGTATTAATGCGCGTACCTTAGAAGTTTTAACAATTGCGACGTAAGACATGGATAGACTGGGAAAAACAGCCTGTACTATGACAATTGAATTTTCGAATTACAGCATCAGGCCTCAGAAATTCAGTTTCATTTATAATTTAATTTGTTTTCATGATCACCGTGTAACTGATACCAGTAATTAATGCATATGGAAAAAGCTTTATATGTATTGAGATTTGTGTAGCATGGAACTGGAACATGATGACAAACATTACGCAGTGTAGCATAAGGTGTTAAGATTTCTATATTTGTTTTCAATGTTCGTTGCTTACTTGGATGTTATACCACTGACACCATGAATTCAGCCATATGTAGAAGAAGGTCCAACTGTATCATGATGTTCATTACTACCACTGTGCCTCAAGATTCGTTATCTGGTTTCTTGCATTATAGGAAAATGTATGAACAACATAGGCTAGAAACAATTTAAATTTTATTTGATTGTATACCATGTAGTAAATTGAGGTGTGAGGTGTTGATACATCTGATGAATCCTTTCTGAATTTATGCTTTTGTAAGGTTAATATAAATAACTGCTAAAAAGGAACTTGCTAGACTTCCACCCATTGGTGGGCAGCTGTGAATAAATCTTAATGATTTAATATCTCTCAGACATGCTAGCTAATAGAGATCTAGTGTTCTGGCCTCGCATTCGGGAGGACGGCAGTTCAAATCCCCATCCGGGCATCCAGGCATCCAGATTTGGGTTTTCCATGGTTTCCCAAATCACTCCAGGCAAATGCCGGGATGCTTCCTTCAAAAGGCCATGGCCAAATTCCTTCCCATTCCTTGTCCCCCATCCTTTCACGTCTCTAAAAACCTCATTGTTAGAGAGATCATAAGCAATGAAGGAAAAAGCTAGAAATGATTACAAAACTAATCAATAGGGAGCTTAATCACCAGGATGTAACATTTCCTAAAGTGACAACTCACTCTTGTTTAAGGGAAATAGTTTCAACTGTATGAAATATTCACAGATATTTGCAATCTCCATATGTACAGTTTATGTTGTTTAATTTGTTGTAATACTAGCTATAGATACTTTTTTTTCAGTGGAGCATGTGGCATGAATTTTCACTTAAAACTCTTCCAGAGTCTGTTAAAATTATATCAAATAATTCATATAAATCTCTATAATTCATCCAAGAGTCTGAACCCCTTTGTTTAAAAGAAACAATTCTTTTTCTTCTTTTACTTACATTGAGCTAGTTGTTGAACAGCATTTTTACTGTCACTATATACAAAAAATACAAATTAGGATTACCTTAAAATGATGTTTGTGCGGCAGGAACACGCGTAACAAACATGAGCACAAAAGACTTAAATTTTCGGGTTTTAGTCCTTCATCAATGAGGGAACTGCTGCAGCAGATTACAGTATTCACACAAATAAATAAACTGTCAACTGAGACCATTGTGGTAGTTATAGATGTGTTATTAGAACTATTAGCAGTCATATCAGGGTGTTAGCCACTTACTGTAGTCGAAGAACGTATGACGGTGATGAGGTACTTGGAGAGAAACTAAACTCAAATTGACAGTTCAGAGGTGGAGGATTTAAATTTACCAGGTGTCAACTGGATAGGAAATAATATTAATAACACAAGGGAACAATGATTTGCAAATACATTAATAAGGGAAGGAGGTTTTACACAAGTGGTTGAGCAGAACACAAGCGGACCAAACAAGTTGGATATCTTTCTAATAAAATCTTGAAAATCTTGTAGGGTGTCAGATACCTGAAGGAATAAGTATAACAATTCAGTACTGGTGGATAATAAGGGGTTCAGTTAACCAGTGGCCAAATCGGAGGGGGAAATAGGTGTAGTTATAAAAAGGCACAGACTTTAGAATTGAAGAGATATTTCCGGGAAAGGTTCAGCAAATGGAAGCATGGTACAAATAAAATGGTGGCAAAGTGCGAAGAGTATAAGGAGCTACTAAAAAAGGGTGAGGAAATATTTATTCCGATGCAGAAAATAAAGAGAAGTACAGACCCTACATTCTACAATAGGAAGGTTAAACAGGTTAGCAATACAGGAACACAACAGAGTTAAGAGACATGAAGGTGGTAGAGAATATTTTAAAAAACTAAACATGGAGTAAATGAGAGTAAAGAGAGAATTAAGAATGGGTTTATGAAGAATATTACTTGTGCAGGGGGAGTTACTGAACGATGCTTCTAGAAATTTCTATGGCTAAGTTATAAAACAGAGGGGAAGGGATGGTTTTCAGATAATTTTAGGTAAGAATGGAGTTGAAGTCTCAGAGGATTTTAAAATGAAGACATATTGAGTTCGTGGTTTAATGAAACCACTAGGACCAAGTATGATGGGTGAATGGTTAACATTCTGGCCTCACATTCGGTAGGACGCCAGTTTGAATCCCCATCCGGGCATCCAGATTGGGGTTTTCCATGGTTTCCCCAAATCACTCCAGGTGAGTGCCGGGATGTTTCCTTCAAAAAGGCCATGGCCAAATTCATTCCCATTCCTTATCCCATTCCGCATCTAATGACCTTGACGTCAACAAGACATAAAACCATAAGTTGAGAACACGGACTTTCATCCTGTTGTGGGATTGAATAAATCAGAGGAGAGTCTCCCTATAAGTATCAATTGGGTACTACAAAATTTGAAATTCCTTTTAGGAAATTATGAAGGAACCACAGAAAACTAAAAAAATTGCAAAGAGGCAGGTGTAGATAACATTATTACATATGTATTAAAGATTGTGGAAAACAATATTGTATCTTACCTTGAAAGTTTATTTGAAACTAGTCTGGCATCTTGCTGCTTACTAGAGGATTGGAAAAAAGTGATAGTAGTACCAGTTCATAATGGAGGGGTGACGAACAGGATCGAAAATTACAGGGAGACTAGTTTAACAGCACCGGAAGGGAAAATGATTGCGAGATTGGTATGCAACTATATCAGAAATTTCTGCGAGGAAAGAAACAGGTTTGCAGATCGTCAACATGGCTTTAGGCTAGGATGTTCACATGAATCTCGTATAGTGGGTTATATGCAAAATATTTCTGATGAATTGGACAAGAGAGGCCAAGTTTGTAGTGTAACACTAGATATTTCTAAGGCATAAAATGGTTTTAAATAAAGTGAGAACTATTGGGTTGGATGAGAAAGTTACTTGCTGGGTAGAGAAATTCTTATACGCCAGAAATCAAAGTGTTAGAACAGGAAATACACTACCAGAAAAGGTGGAAGTAAATGTGGGAGTGTCACAGCGTAGTGCATTGGGACTGTTGCTGTTCATTATTCTAATGAATGATTGTGTTGATAGTTTACAGTTAGAATTCAGGTAGTTTGGAGATGATATAATGCAATCAAAACAGTATAAAACTATGAACAGCTCCAGGGTGACATGGGTACGATATCTAAATGGGAATGTCGCCATGGAATGAAAATAAATGCCAAGAAGAGTTTTCTCTTCACTCTCTGTAATCTTTTCATTAATTCCTCTTATAATCATCTGTATAACAGTGCTAGACTCCTTTGTCCAAGTATGTTTCCTCTTTTTTGATTCTAGTCAGTGATGCACCTTTCTATTGTGGTTCCAGTTTCACAAGATCAATCCAACTCCTTCTGGGCCGGCCTCTTGGTCTTTTACCCTTCAGTTCTTTTTCCAGTCATATCCTATCTGTTCTTGTTGGGTCCACATTCCAGTACCGGATTAACCACGTAGCAGGAGGTAGCAATTGTTACGGGCCTCGCGCCTCCTGGAGGGGGGGGGGGGGCTAGATTGGCCCTGGTCCATTCACTTGACGTGTCGCAGTCATCACAATCTTGCTTTGGCAATTTTTTCATGGAGGGTTTCATTTACAGTGATCTGCTTATGGATCACTTCATTCCTGATCTTGTCTCTTATAGTTTTCTGTACCACTGATCTCACCAAATTCATCTTGGCCGCCTGGCGTCTGTTTTCATTTCTGCTGGTAGTGGTACATTCTTCCAGGCAGTACGTTGTAATGGGTAAAAAATGTGACATTTTCGCTGTAATCGGAATATGCTTGTCCCACAGAAGGGGACTAACTTGTTAATAGAACTGGGCTCCTGTTTTACCCTATTGGTTATTTCATTCTGGGGTCGACTTTACTGCCAAGGTACTGAAAATTATCAACCTGGTTCAATTTTTCACCCTCCAGATACATAACAAGCTTCATATTCTGTCTGTTGACAAGCATTACCACTGTTTTTGTGTTCCTTATTTTAAGTCCAAATTTCGTAATATGCTTATTCCAGATGTTCATTTACTTTTGTACTTCTTCTGTACATTCCCAAATCACAGTATAATCAGCAAATGCAAATGATTTGAAGTTATAAGGTTGCTGTTTTTCTCTCTTCATAATTTCAAATATTACAATGATGGATATCTTCAGCGATAATGCACTACTTTGCTGAACACCTTTGGTAGTTGCAAAACAGTCTGAATGGCAGTTTCCAATTTGGATACAGCTTTGGCAGTTCTCATAAAGCATTATAACTTTAGTGATCAAGTTTGTTGGTACCTTTTGTTTTGGCAGACATTCCAAAGTTTATCTCTAGCTATCTTTGGCCTTTTCAATATCTAAGAAAATAAAGATGACCATCTCTTCCCCTCTCCCAATGTTTTTGCATTATCATCCTAGCAGTGAAAATGAGATCTGTTGTTGATCTGTTAGGTCTAAATCCATACTGCTCTTTTTCAAGCTGCAGTTCGATGACTTTCCTCAGCCAACTTTCTATAATTTTTTTCCATTAGCTGGAGAACATGTGATA
This sequence comes from Vandiemenella viatica, assembly GCA_031002005.1. Classification (NCBI taxonomy): domain Eukaryota; kingdom Metazoa; phylum Arthropoda; class Insecta; order Orthoptera; family Morabidae; genus Vandiemenella; species Vandiemenella viatica. The sequence goes on along the minus strand of JARYHS010013630.1, from coordinate 289,516,599 downwards.
GAAGAGTTATTCCTCTGTAATTGTTCTTCGGCTGTCCTGTTTAAATATTGGCACTATTATTCCCTTTGTCCAATTAGGGGACTTTTTCTTCTTTCCAGATGATTTTCATTACTGTATATATCCAGCGAAATCAATAGATTCCTGCTGCTATGATCATATGTCCATTTATTTCATCTAGACCTAGTGATTTGCCTTTAGCAATGCTTTTCAGGGTTTTTTGACTTCTGACCATGTCAGAGGGAATTCTATACTTCCACCTTCCTGTTCCTCAACTGCTCTTTTCTTTTACTGTCAAAATATTTCCTCATCTCTTGCCTTACTTCATCTCCTTTCCAGATGATTATTCCATCTTTTTTTCCAGGGCCTTTATGGTTTCAAACGTGTTCCTTTTGGATTTCACAGTATTGTACAACAGCTTCTTATGGTACCGGCTATCCTCCCCTCCTCTATTTGCTTTGTAAATTCTAACCAGCTCTTTTCATTTTTTTTTCTTTTTATGATTTTCTTGACTTTTAGCTTGAAATTCCCTGTAAGATTGGTCTAGTTACATTTTTTATCATTGCTTCTTCTCTAATCCTTCTGGTTTTCTTGGTCCCTCTGTCTTTTGACCATGTTTCTTTCTTTTATGTCCTGTCTAATTTCCTTATTTTCTTTAGACTTTCTTTCCACATATATATATATATATATATATATATATATATATATATATATATATATATATTTCATTTCTGCTGTATGGCTTTTGGTATGTGCCCAAGATCTCTATTCTCTTCTTGACCTAGTTCTGGTGACAGTGCACTTTCTACCAAATCTTGTTCTCCTCAATAACATTAGTTTCATTACCAAATTCCTTATTCCTTTCACTATTGTCAAGACTGCTTAATTCAGTTTGAACCTGCCCTCATTCTGATTTACATTTTCAAAATGAAACTAATATTCCCCAAACTATCAGTTTGCCAGCCAGAATTATTAATTTAATCTTCTCCCAAACTACTTCCAGCATTCATTCTTAATAATTCCCTGAATTTATTTTCAATAATGACCAAAACAAATTATTTGACCTTGAGAACAAATAACCCTGTTATGCAGCACCACACAAACCACTAAGAACAACAGTGACTGGTTCCAGGTCACAAGCCAACATGATAATGGTACAATGATGTTGAGCAACATAGATAAAATATTAAATAGAATTCAAACGAACCAAGACAGAAAACCAAATTCACTTACAATCAATCATTCACTCAAAGCACCACTGGAATTGAAACAAACCATGCATATGTATACATGAAGTCACTAACTTTTACATTTAACTAATTTCAAATAAATTTCATCCTTTATAAAATTGTTTTTATTTATTGCTTGACTATGGGTTTCAACTGCTTCTAAAATTCTAAATTTGACATATCTCTGTAGTGTATAATTTTGAGCATGACCTTTTAGTTGTTAATTATCGAGATACTTACAATTTTTGAACATACAACAATTTTTTCTCAATTTCATTTTTTTAGCAATTTGAATACTGAAAAAATTCCTTTAGAAATTAAACTGTCTTTAATACCTGTAAACCTTTAACAAATTTTTTCCAAACAAATTTATCATCAGTATATTGCTCAAATTTAGCCTTTCAGTTTACTAATTGATTGTCAAAAAAACACTATTTATTCTCTCTTTTGACTTGGATATTGATGTTGTGTACCCAAAGAAGTAATTGTATTATGGTCCTTGCCAGTTGTGTGTCGCTAATTCTGAAGACCGCAGATCCGACATTGCTGCATTAGAATATCCAATCGCTTAAGGTACCTTGCAATTATCATTGTTTATCCTGAAGTAGAGTCAGCAAATGTGAGTTATCCTGGCTGGATCACTATATGTGAGAATAACCTAAAGTGATAGCCATGTGCAAGATATCCTGACATTGGATAACTGTGTTATTTAGAGGAGATCAACCCAAATTCTCCTCTTTCAACACTTGCAAGCCATTAAGTTGGATAAACAGAATGAGAGATTTTTTGAAGTAGTTTGGAAATGATAAACTCACTGTTCTTGTAGTAATATTATTGAATTTAATTAATGATTCTCATTGACACAACTTCCAAGATACTTATATTAAATTGACATAAGTTTCTCATTCATTGCACAAGCTATTTTATCTTTTGTACAAAGAGGCTGTGCTCCTCACTACATACAACCTCCTCCAAGCAACACGACACACCGATTGCTCTACATCAAGGCATCGTACAATGCTGGCACCCAAACCAACAATCGTGGCCCACATAGCTGTGCTGCCAGAGTCAAGGATTGTAACTTGAATATAACAACACTATGTTACCTCAGTTACTAAACAAACTATAGAGTGTGGAAACCAAACAACAATTACAAATAAAGTTATAAATATTAATACAGTTATTCAGTGTACTTATAACGAATACATGTTACTTAATTCAATATTAAATAATGAAGGAAAGGGAAATTAACCCACCACATTGATGGATGCGATGAGAGAAAACACAAAGGCACAATATTTCAGCAACGGCCTTCTTCAGTAGGCTCCGTATGTGTGCGCACACACAGAACATCACTCAATGAGCGATGACTAGCTAGGTAGTGGGGGGAGGGGAAAATGGTGGGGAAACAGCTAAGGAGTAGACTATCGATAATTATCTGTCTGAGATAATATATTGCAGGCGATGGTAAAATGAATATACGTAGCAAAGGTACTTAGTACTGATACGAAAAGTTATATCTAGTTTAAAAAAAGTGATCGGTTAAGTGGTTGGATTTTATCAGTGGTTAAGGCGTCTGGTATCCAGGATATTCTGGTATACTAGTTCCCATCTTCGGAGTTCTGTTGCAGTGGTGATATCGGGGAAAACTCTGACTGCTCTCACAGCAAAACAGTAGTTGAGATTGTTGGAACCATGCCTATTGGCATGTTCTCGTATTGGAAGGTACACAGACAAACAGTCCACACCCGCAACTTGTGACTTGTGCCGTGAGACTGCCAAGGCTATATGGCTTGCGCAAGGTCCACAAGCAGGGTGTACCATTAAGACCTGTTGTCAGTGCCAATGGGGCACCAACTTACCAGCTTGCCAAGTATCTAACATTCCTACTTTAGCCCCTTTGTGGGTCGTTGCTGTCATCACGTCAAGAGCTTGACGGAATTTTGTGGAGACCATTCAGTCTCAAACAGTTTCAGATACTGACATCCTGCTCAGCTTTGAGATGGTATCCCTCTTCATCTGTGTACTGGTAAGGGACACACTTGACCTGATATGCCATCATTTTGAACCAACAACCACAGACCTCTTTGAACACGTACTTACATCCACGTATTTCATGTATGGAGGGAAGGACTATAAAATATCAGACGGAGTGGCTATGCGGTCACCGCTCTCTCCAGTATTAGCAAACCTCTAAATGGAGGATTTTGAAGAGAGGGCACTAGAGAATGCCACCCTCAAACCTTCTTGCTTCAACCATTATGTCGATGATACTTTTGCTGTGAGACCACGCAGTATCCAAGTGTTGGATTAATTTCTAGACTATCTTTTTTTTTTTTTAAACTGCTTTACGTCTCTCAACAGCGAGGGCTTTAGAGACGGGTAGACTATCTTAACAGACTCTACCCTAACATACGTTTTATGAAGGAAGTAAAGAAGGATGGGTGCCTCCCATTCCTTGACATCTTGATAGAGCGGAAACCCGCTGGTACTCTGTCAAATAGCATATACTGCAAGCCCACCCACACTGAGTGCTACTTGGGTGCAGCCAGCTTCCATCACCCGGCATGAGGCAACTCCGCATTGCAAGAGCAATCTCCGATCATGAGAGCCTGTCAAAAGAAATGAAACATCTGAAGACCATCTTTGAACAGAATGACTACTTTCGGTGGCAGATAGTGTGCCTTTATACAGAAGTGACCAAGACCACTGTTGAATCAAGAAGAATCACTGAAAACTCTTACTTTCCTTCCATATGCCGGGAACACGTTGGGAAAAATTGGAAGAATCCTGGTGAGGTATGGCATAAAATTTATCTTCCAGCCTCCCGCCAAGATACGTGATATGCTGCATTCGGTAAAAGATAACTTAGGCTTGAGAACACCTTGCTGACTAGGTCCTTCTCTTTCTGGGACTCGGTCATAAGCAAGGCGTTGGAATCAGGCCGACAAGAGGGAGGAAGATCTGAACAACAAATTGCAGAGAGCGCAAATGGCACCAGTCGGTGGCCTCAGCGGGCCGCATATTAAACCAGCACTTTTGACCAATCAGGGCAGGCGGGCCTACCAGCATCATTGACCGCTAGCACATCTAGGGTGCGGGCATCATAATGAACCCAAGATTTTGCCTGCCATTCGTGAATGTATATAATGAAGTTCGATAGGAGGCTAAGCCAGTCTAGGCAGGGACAGTCAGCTTGTGGCAGCTAGAAGGGACCTGACACCTGATGAAGACAGCTGTTGAAATGTCATGTTTATAGATCACAATCTGGCTGGACACCCAAGAGGATTATATTGTATCATTATGCCAAGAAAGTCTCCACTCCCACATTTGATATCATTGATAGACTAAAAGATAAATATGCTCATGCAAAAATTAATATCCGAAATGTTATAGCTTTGCCATTGTATATAAACTAGATGACACGTTTGAAAATTTTGCAAATTCGATGAATAATAAGGTTGGTGATTTGTGATAGGACAAAGAAGAACTGCCTCATTTGTATCAATTGTTTATTTGTTTAGTGTAATAGGTACGTAACAACATTCAACACCAGTGAAGCAGTTTATTAATATCTCTCTGCTGCTACTATCTAGCTCTTAGCTGTCTTGTATGTGTGACTTTCAAAAGTTATTAGTTCATTGGTTTTGGTTAGATTTTAAGGGAGATAAATGGCTCATAACAAAAACAGAACATTCTATAGAAATAATTATACTTTTGTCCTTTAAGGGTCAAATTCCAAAAATCCCTTTCTTAAAATATGATGTGGCCAATGTGAAGACCTTAATCCCTAAAATATCTCCTTTCTGAATTTCGATTAGATATTAAGGGGGATAAATGGTTTGTGACACAAAACACGTTGTAAGAATATTGATACTTTTGGCCTTACGGGTCAAATTCCTTAAAATCCCTTTTTTAAAATACAATGCGTCCAATGCTGAGACCTTAATCCCTATAATAACACCTCATTTCTCAATTTCAGTTTGATATCAAGGGAGATGCTCATGACAAAAAATTGTTATGGAAATAATGTTACTTTTGATCTTTAAGGGTCAAATTGTGAATAATTCCTTTCCAAAAATATGTTGTGACCACAGCGAAGTACTTAATCTTTAAAATGATACCTCATTTATATATGTCAGCTAGATATCAAGGAGATAAATGGCCCATGACACAAAAAGGCGTCAGGAATATTGATACTTTTTCTCTTTAAGGATCGAATTCCTTTCTTAACATATGTCGTCACCAAAGCGGTGATCTTAATCTTTAAAACGATACGTCATTTATCAATTTCTGTTAGGAGTACATAGAGATAAATGGTGGTGTAAAAACTGTATTTTAGAAACTGACATTTTTGCCTTTTAAGGGTTGAATTCGGAAAAATTACTTTTTTTAAAAAATGTTGTGAGACGAAAGCAGATACCTTAATCTTTAAAATGATACCTCATGTATTAACTTCAATTAGTTTTGAAGGGAGATAATGGCCTGTGACATAAAAACACCTTATAGAAATAATCTATATTATTTTGACAATATTTAAAATAAATTGCTGAAAAGATTTTATGGTACTACAGTCAAAGCTCCTTGTTATTGGGGTATACGTTTTGTAAATATGTCGCAAATATAGAAACTGTGAATATGGGGTAGTAATTTGTATGTGTTCACATGGGATATATTCCAAGTAAACAAAACAATTTTGGTGTTATGGAGTGATTGTTGCACTTTGAATTTATTAAAGTAATATTCTTTTGCTTGAATTCCTCCGTCTGTATGTTCATTGTAAGATTCTTTAAAATGTGTGGGAAGAAGTTAAGACAAGTACCCTGAAAATAATAAAACACATTACATTAAATTTAATGAAACACATTTAAAACAAGGAATTATAGGGTAGGATCAGAAAGTAGTAGGACTGAATTAATTTAAATTTTTTTTGAACTATCAGTACAAATCCTTAGTAGTCCTCGAAATAGCACCCTTGTGGTTTAACACGATGTGTATAACACAATTCCCACTGCGCATACATCTTCTGGAACTTTCTTTCTGGGATCCCCTTCATAGATGCTGTCACAGCCCCTTGGACATTTTCTACAGATCTGTATCGGTTTCCCTTGAAGTCCCACTTGAGCCGAGGAAAGACGAAGTCCGGCGGTGGCAGATATGGACTGTAAAAAGGGGGGGGGGGGGTGTTGAGGCAATATGGTTACCCTGTGCCTGGCAAGAAACTCCCTCGCGAGCAGCGCGGTGTGGCACGGCATGTTGTTGTGGTGAAGCTTCCAAAAATTGGCGATGTCTGGCTAGACACGAAGGACGCATTTGTGCAACCTTGTCGTATTAACATGCTTGATGGGGATTCAAACATTTTTATCGAACTTGATAGTGTTGGTCGATACCTTTTAAAGAATGCTTGCATAGGTTCTTTATACTACCGCCAATCCCTCGTAATTACCCAAAGAGACAAAGGTTTATGGAGTAAAACAGTTCTTGCTCAGACAAAGTTTATATTCTTGAATTCTGTATAAGTGCTGGTACCAGAAAGATAAGGCATCGATACTATCATCTCTTTGAATTAGATTGCAGGTTGATGTCACTCACACACACTGATTGGCAATCTTTCAGAAAATTCCTCCCAAATTTTAAAGATCATCTTATGACATACCAGAATAGTATTCACTGTCCTGATCATTGATGTAAAGTTTATAGCAACTTGAAGTTCTCTATGTTCCCCGTTTCACCATTACTAAAAATCTTCAAAGTCCCTAGCCTCATAGTTCACTGCCCATCACGGAGCTCTTCTCACCTCGACTGCCCGCTTGAAAAACTGTGTCCCAAGGGAGCTCTGGTTGGCTTTTTATAGCCTTGTCTTATCTTTCGCTGAATTAGCATGGAACAACAGTATATTCCCGCAGGGAAACACTAAACTTTGGTGAATTACCAAAGTCCCTCATTCCTGTTGAACACTAATTTTACTCACATTTTCCCGAAATTTAAATATGTTATAATTTAATTTGTTCCCAATCTTTTTGGTCATGACAAATTTTCTCGTAATTATTCTCGTTTAAGAGCTATTAATTTCTAAATGTCGCACATGGTTATGCCATCACTTAACAAAACTAATACTTCATTTTTCTTACTTTAAATTTCGAGTTACCTCTAAACTGTTATATCTTTGTTATTAACTGAGTTTTTCTCTCTCAACTGAACCTACTTTTATCTTCCTAGCTCTTTTATCTAAAAATATCGAATTATTTTGATTTAAAATATCCCCTTACATAAATTTTAAAAGCACACAAAAACCATGATCGTCATTCTCTGCTTCATTAATGAAAATTAATGCAACAAAATTAATCATATAACTGAAAAATAACCTTATGTGAATCTTATGTCGTTTATAAAAATGGTTTAGAATTAATTTAAAAGTGCTCTCTTGTTAAGCAAATAGTTATATAAGTTCTTTACAATACAACTATCTGAGATTTACCCCCTTCTAATTGGTTTCAGCCAGATAATGGACATATGACAAGGTTATGTTCTGAGATGAAAAGTGCTTTACTATTTAAAGTGATTATAAAAGTTATTTGGTATATTCATTAGGTAACGTTCGTTGTGTACACAGGTTCCGAGCCTAATGGCCCGTTTTTCTACTTGTGAACAAGGCAGATGCCAAAATATTGTGTAGTTGTTTGTCAGCATAAGTGTTCCCTCTCATCGCATCCATCCACTTTGGTATATGGTGGGTTAATTTCCCTTTCTTTTCTTATTTATTGGTATATTCATTGTATGTAATGGGCCACTTGTTGAATACTTAGGTAAAATAATAGGTATATAACAACGTGTCAAGCACGTCCATTCACAGTTGGTCCAGGGGTTACAAACTCCCTGTGAACCACATCACAACAGTCAAAAAAGCAGATGAGCATGGATTTGTCCCTTAACTTGCTTGTTCTGGCTTTCTTCGGACGCGGGGACTTGATGGTGTGCTACTCGGTGCTTTGGTGTTTGGTCTCCAGGTCGTACTCAAAACATCGCTCATGGCAGCATCCCTGTAGGTGCTCTTAATCTACCGAGGGTCTCCATCCTGGTTTTTCCGAGTTTGACACAGAATTTGATGGCATAGCACTGCTTGAGATTTTTTTCCATCGTGCATCGTGACGACATTTCTTATTAAAGATTCACGAAAATCAACGTGCTTACTCTCTGCTTGCCCGCAGGTGACTGGAAAAAAATATCAGACTCTTCGGAAGGCCTCCCACTACCATGCCCAGGTGGTCTGACTCCGCTCCAGTGGATCTGGACTGCTGCTCTTATTTTAATTCAGTCAAGCTAGGTTTCAAAGCACAGAAATACCCAATAAGATACTGTCTATGTTAAAACATAGAATTTCTTGCAGAGAACTTTTTAAAAGACTCTTATATTCTCTCATGTGCTTAGTCATAATATTTTCACTTGTTTGATAAGCTTCACAACTACAACATTTCAATAGAACAGGGTGGCCACAAACCTGGAAAATCTGGAATTATCAGGGAATTTAAAGCAACCTTGAAATATCAGGGAATCAAAGTAATTTCAAAAATTATTAGGGAATTTTAATTGCAACAACCCAAAATTTTGATATTTTTAATAATTTATTTTAATATTGAACGTTTGCATTAAATAATTCAGCTTATATATTTTTTTCATAAAATAGCCAACAAATGCCGCATTTACTCTAGCAACTTGCATCTCGTCGAGATACGACTGCGAGATGTTCGTACACGAGCGCTGACATGAACTCTTTCTGGAACTCATCATTCGAAATTATATTTAAAGAAAGGTGGATGACATCTAAATCAGAATTATAGTACTACATGTGAACTCAGAAGTTATATTTTTTGCTGAATAAAACAGCAATCGTAGAGTAGTAAATTTATAAAGGTGTTTTTATGTTTCACTAAATGGTTTTACAATTTCAAGCTAAGTGTGAAACAGATGTTCCAAAAAAATTGAATTTGTGGAGATTCTTCGAAGTCCTGTAGAATGTCACAAGCTGGTTTTGAACTTCTTTTGAGAAAAATTGAACCTTTAATATCAAAACAAAAGCCTAGATCAAGATACCAATGCCAGCAAAAATGTGAATAGCGATAATTATACGGCTTTATAACTTTTGTATTAATGATATAAGGTGAATTAAAGCAGGCACAAAATAATACATAAGATCATGTAAATACAAACCAGATGTCTAAATAGGTAGGATTTATAAAGTTTTGCATCATTCAGAGCTCTTTCAAATGCAGAATCGATGCGACAGTATAAACACTGTGCTCGTGCCTTTGACTTGCACGAAATAAACCGCTGCCAAGGCGAGCGGCACACTCAAGCAACCACACAAGGTGAGCCTACACGATTACATTGTACGGGACGCTTCTGCAGTATACGTGCAGGTCCCGGTAGTGGTCAGGAAGGCGAGTGGTGAGAGTGGAACTTACTTGCACAGGCCACTCTCGTGAATGATCAGGTCTGACACCAGCCGTCTCGACGGCATGAGAGGGTCCTAGAGCTACTACAAGAATAAGCCGTACGGTGATGTACTGTGAGTTTATTCGTAGAAGCTACAAGTAAGTTACGCCCAGAAGGTACGGTCCACACCGCGACAGGAACTACTGCTGTTTCTGACTATCGGAAGTATCGGCAGGATAGCGGCGTTGCGCGGGGTCGGTGGCCGTGCCCGAGGCGAATGTGTCGGTATCGAATCACAAGTTCAGTCACTAGCAACTGGCGATTAGCTATTAAGAAACCTCGCTGCCCTCATTCTCCTGCAGCGTTGCTTGCGTGCGTCGCTAAGTCAGCGATCCTCCTCAGCAATTCTAGCGACCTGGTTTCCCAAGCCGCGTCGTGATGCAAGCCCGCATCAGCCAACGCCTTATGCCATATTCCATTTAAATTAATAATTTATTTATTGTTCATTTACACCCCTGACACACTCCCACCGACCAAAACAGCGTTACTCCGCTAACGCGTCACTCCATATCTCATTTTTACATTAAGCTTGTGGACCGCAGTTGTGGACTGTACCTCCCAGTTCACAAAGAAATACACAACAAGAAAAATAATAAGCCAATCCGTTCTGCTAGATCCAGGTGTCCAATCCTGAAGACATAAACAATTATTAAAGTGTGTTCCCAAATGACATACATATAATAACAATAGCAATTACAGCTAACTGACTAAGCATAACCTTCTACATGTGTGACTCTGCGCTTGCACTAGCGTCAGCGTTACGCGACGACCCAGAAACGTCAACAAGAATCTGTGCCGCCGTTGGTATAGCCACTTCAGCGTTAAACCTTGCTACTTGGCCGGAATGACGCCGGTACAAGTACAATATCAGAACAATAATAATAGATACTGCTACAATGCTGCTTAAACTTATGGTACTTATAATAAACTTATGTCTCCCTTGTGTTTGAAGTTGCGTCTCTACTGCTGCTAATATCTGATTATATTTAATGGAGTCTTGAGACTGCCTCAGATGTTTTTCAATCTCTGTATTAAGTAGGTTTGGATCAGTTTTATTTAATTCTACAAGCTTATGGCTGTGGTAAATACTTCTATTAAATTTTGGAAGGTGGTATTGTGGAAATTCAAGGTTATACATCGTGGAAGACCTATGGATAGGAGGAATGATAAAGTTCTGCCCTATAAACTGACAATGAGTTGCATTACCAATTATTCCAGCCCCTCTTAATTCTATTTTGCTGACATGCGTCTGCATCTGGTCTTCCCAGCATGTTACAGTGATACTAGTTGGCTTAGGCATAGCAAAAATCCAATTGTTATTCAATGGCGCCAAATACGGCCTATGTAACATAATCTCACGCCGACATTGCTCCGAAAAGTCATCAGAAAAAAACATTGATGCCTCACAACTGGTTACCCCACGGTCCAGTAACGTCATCATCGGACAAATGGTAACGATGGAACTTTTGCATCTGCCTAAGTCGTTATAATTTAACACAGTGTAGGATTGCTGGTTCTTACTAATTAACAGCACATCATGGGTCGCCCACCTAATATGGTGGTGAGTCTGCTCCCAGAAAATCGGAAATGTATGAATGTCATACCGATCCAAAAACAGAATCGGCAGAGCCTATAGGTTATGTCTATTACTACCCTCAAATTTTGCCCCATCAATGCCACATTAACTGTTGCTACCTGATAGTACCTATGTATATTCTCTAGTGTGCAAGGAAACAACATGAACCACTCGGTGCCTAATTGTTTTCTGGATTAGTTGCAGATACTGCAGGTAAGCTTTCGGGCCTAAAAGCACATCGCTAAGTTTACCCGCAGCAGCTTGCATCAGAGCTATTCTTAACCGCGTTAATTCAGTGCGTGTATTAGTTACTGCCATTACCAACTGTTGCAAAATCTGTGTACTATACAATTGCTTAACAAAAAAACGCCTCAATTTCCTTAAGATTGTGGTTCATGGTGACCTGTAGCTCACTTGCTTTTGCAATAAATGCATCCGCAAGCATCCTTATAGAAGCAGTATTGTTTGTAATTGCGGCTTCCAAATTCGTGGTTAAAATTAGCTGTTTCGACAGACTCATGCACAAATCATCATCAGATTGCTCTAATGTGTCTAGTCGTTTCTGCAATTGTTCCAAATCATCTTCTGTGAGAGTTCCAAGGGCATAACGTAATAAGGACCCCCCTAAATTGAATAAAGCTCGTTTTGGTCGATCGCCCTCTCTTGGGAGGAGATCGATTAAATCCCGAAACTCTTGACACAAAGCTTGATACAGTACCCGCAATTGTATGCGTGATTTCGTCATAATGGAAGGGTTTCTTTTCAAATGTTTGTTCTAAAATCCCAAAAATGTTTTCTAGTTGCGCACTATGATTCCGTAATTCACTAAAATCATATTGCGCCAGAATGGTCCAATGGAAACTGGTTGCTACAACGTTAGCTCCTTTAGAAAAAATGACGCCGCTTGTTAAGGGCGTAACTACAAACATCTGCACCTGTACAACAACTCCCATAAATATTATAAGGAAAGGAATATTCTTGCTTAAGCAGCTTCATGGTTACAATGAAATGAATTGCCTACTTACTTAAATGCTAGAAACTTAACTACCCAAAAGAACTTAATACTAATGTCCCTTCTCTAATATATAAGATTCCCGAAAATTAATAACCTTTACTATACCCTTACTATTCCACTTGTACTAAATTGTAGTGCATGCGTTGCAATACTTAGTGTCTTTGCACATCCAGTCGCTGCTTGCAGTCTGTCGTAATCCCCAGCGTCAGCGCTGTGTCGGCTGCCCCACTTGGCTCACCGCACGCACGCAATGCTGCAATCGAAACATGACGGCAAGAATTGTTTACTGTCAGCGAATACTTGACTCGTCCATCTGGCAGGCAAATTCCAACCCGATGAATTACGGCAAGTATCCGTGTCACATACATAGACAATGAAATGCCAACTAAGAATTCTTATAGCATGGTCTGTGCTAGATCTCTACCCTGAGGTCCTTGGTTCACTCCTGGACAGTGCAGTAACAATGAAAATCCTGGAAAAGTATATAACTAACAAAATACGCAATTCTACTTTTCCCCCCGAAAGTACCTTACCGCCTATTCCTAAGATTATACCCACTATTATTTACACTTCTCGTCTTTCCCCCGGTCTTACCAATACTCTGCGAATTACTCGCCGCTGGCTCAGCCGCGCTGTCCTGGCCCCTGGCTCCGCTGCGACCTGCCTTACCTCTAAGGTTGTAATTATGCCTACCTTTCTCTCTGCTTGGATCCACAGCTTGTGGCAGGGGCGCCGGCTCCTTCCTTTCCTCCGGCGCTCGGTTCGAGCCTCTCTCGCTCTTCTCCTCCCCCGCTCTCACGTTCTCGCGCCACACATACGGTCGTACCCGATTCTTATGCACTATCATTTCCTTACCTTTTACCAGCAGTTTTAAGTTTACTGGTGACGAACAACTAAGTACTTCATGTGGCCCAGACCACCTAGTTTTCCACTTAGAGCAGCTACCTGGCTTCCTGTAAGGAAAATTCAACATAACGTAGGATCCGGCACTTATGTTCTGCGGTCTCGCTTTCTTGTCATACTGCCTTTTGTAGGCATCGAAAGCCTTCGCGTTATTTTTACGCACACTACTCCATATCCGTTTTAACTTATGAGCTAAGCTCCTTACCTCTGGGTTATTGACTTCTTTCCGGATCGGAAACATCGTGAATGGTGCGTTCATCTCCCTACCGTATAAGACTTCAAAAGGTGTCTTCCCCGTGGAACTGTGCACTCTCCCGTTATACGCGCTGACCATGTATGGAAGTAATTTTGCCCAGCTCCTCTGAGACTTGTTTACATAACATTTCAATGATTTTATAATTGTCTTTTGAACGCGTTCACAAACTCCATTGCCCATGGCATGGTGCGGAGAGGTTTTAAGCTTCTCTATCCCCAAAAGTTTGCACGTTTGAGAGAATAACTCCGACAAAAAGTTTTTTCCACAATCAGAAACAAGCGTATCTACACAACCAAAGCGAAGTACCCAGTGAACCACAAAGGCATTTGCAACCGTTTCAGCCTGTTGATTTTCGAGCGGTATCATGACCAAATACCTTGAAAACGCATCGATCATTGTTAGAATATAAGAATAACCTTCCTCGCTTCGGTTAAAGGGCCCCATTAAATCCAAATGAATTCTCTCGAAAGGTTTTCTTACTTCAGGAAGAGATTGCAATTTCTCCCTGGCTTGCGGAACTTCCGCACGTTCGTTGCATATCATACATTTCTGTACATACCGTCTCACATCTTGTCTTCTCGCGGGCCACCAAAACTCTCTAGCAACCGTTCTATTTACACTTTCCAACCAATGTGTCCGGCATACACACTGTCATGATGTAGACTGATCAGTGTTTCACGTAATGATTTAGGTACCACTACGCGCTCACCATATCTTGTTATTCGCCTTAACAATCCATCCCGCAACACAAATCTTTTGTCTTTCCGCCACTTTTCGCATTCGAGGTCCCGCGACTGCTCCACAGGAAGCTGAGATAAAGTGGGAGCTTCCTTAGCTGTCACCACCCTCACTTTGCGACTTAGACTATCAGCGTTTCCGTGACTAATTCCTGGCTTATGACGGACAGTGTATTCGTATTCCGAGAGTAGGATGCCCCACCGGGTCAATCGGCTCGACGGATCTTTAACTGTCAACAGGTACTTGATTGCAGCATGATCTGTTACTAGCTCAAATTTCGAACCTAGGAGATAACACCTGAAGTATTTGATCCCCCATAACCCCAGCCAATTCACGATCCGTAGTACTATAATTTTTTTCTGCAGGGCTCAATTGTCTCGAAGCATAACACACCGGTCTTTCCTGGCCATCAACTACCTGCGATAAAACCGCCCCTAAAGCTACCCCTGAGGCGTCAACAGCCAAAATAAAAGGTTTTTTCATGTCAGGGTAAGCAAGGACGGGAGGTGTTGTCAACAGTTCTTTAAGCTCGCTCATAGCTCGCGCACACTCGGGTGTCCACTTAAACTCTGCCCCCTTCCTCAGCAACTCCGTGAGAGGTTTCGCCTTATGGGCATAATCTTTAATGAACTTCCTATAATAGTTCGCCAGCCCTAGAAATGACTGAAGCTCCTTGACCTTGGACGGAGTTGGGAAATCCTTCACAGCCGCGAGTAGTCTCGGGTGAGGTTTTATTCCCTCCCGTGAGACGACGTGGCCAAGATATTCTGTCTCATTTTTTACAAAATGGCACTTTTTGAGAGAAAGCGTCAGGTTTGCCTTACGCAATCTCTCAAAAACCTCCCTCAGATGTTCGACATGCTCCTCGAACGTCTAGAAAACAGTAAAACATCGTCCAATATACTAATGCTACATGGGGCTTCAACCCATATAACAGTGTGTCCATTAAACGTTGAAACAAACTAGGCATATTGCGTAGCCCGAAAGGACATCTTCGGAACTCAAAAAGGCCGTTCGGTAAAATGAAAGCGGTTTTGTGCACATCTTTTTCGGCTACAGGGACTTGATAATACCCTGACCTCAAATCCAAGGTTGAAAAGAATTGACATCCCCCTAAATAATCCACCGTTTCTGCTATGGACGGTAGAGGATACACGTCTGGTGTTGTGACACTATTCAACCCCCTGTAATCCACACAGAATCGATACTTGGTCTCCCCGTCTTCAGACCGTTTCTTTATTAATATTACGGGAGCCCCCCAAGCAGATTGAGATTTACGAATCACTCCTTCCTCTAGTTGTTTGTTAATAAATTCATCAACTATCTCTCTCTGATGCACGGGAATTCGATACGGCTTCTTCCTGATTGGCTTCGCATCCCCTGTATCAATTGTATGCTCGATCAGATCCGTGGCCGGCAAGGCCCGCTTAGTATCGAACAAAACTTTATACTCATCCAGTAACTCCTGCAATTTATCCCGTTGTTCCCCAGACAAATGTTCTAATTTACCTTTAAAATCTACATCAACATCTACATTATTCAACATAATCTGCTTCACATTTCCATTACATGATTCATCAATACCGTTATTACTATTATCCTCGACATCTGTACTGTCAACTACTGACAAAACGGCTAAACTACACCCTCGCGGAATTTCCACAGTGCAATTACTAAAATTGTCCGCTACTACTGGCACGAATTTTTCTCCATTTATTATTCTAACATGACACACACTTCTTTTAATATACACTCTTCGTCTGTCTAAAAATTCTGCATCTTGTGGAGGCTCGACTAATACTACTGATTCTGATCAACTGCCAAGCTTTTCGCCACAGGAACATGGATGATTTTGCCAGAATTTGGAGGTATAACTTGCGCAGTGTCCGCCTTTGCGATTGACCTTAGCACTCGAATAGCGGGTTCCGATATGCCTATCGGATCCCTTGAGTGCTCATCGGGTCTTTGAAGCTGGATTAGTACGTGTCCCATAGATGGGTGTCGTAGACTAATCGTATGCTTAGCAAAGTCGATAATTGCGGCATATGTTTCCTAAAAATTCTATTCCGACAATACCAGTCCAACCCTAAACTCAACGAAGGAACAACATATGCCAACATGTCAAACGTTCCTCCCTCTATGCAAACATCTACCTTTTTTACCCCTAACACAGGAATTTCACAACTTACATCTATACCTGTAATCTTACAATTTGTGGAGCGTAAACCTTGCTTTCCCACAAATATCAACACACAACAAAGAGGCTGCCGCTCCGGAGTCAACTAAAAAACGACATAACTTACCTTTTATTGATGCAATTAGGACCAATTCTGTGTTACTTACCCCCGTAATGTCCTGCCTATGAGTCACAGGAACGTTAATTACCTTGGGTAGTTCGTTGGGGACCCGTCTACCCGGTCCTAGTTTAAATCACTAGTACCCCCTTGAGAGTTACTATTACCTCCTGGTGCTCAAAATTATTTGACCTTCTGTTACCCTGATTTTGTCTTCCAAAATTCCCCCTTACGGCACCATTGTTACCTCTTCTAGCCCCATTACTGACTTGCATAGGCTCCCCATTGCAGTTAGAGCAAGTATTCCCATTAGAATTATTTCTTCTGCCTCCATTATTCCCCTGTGAACCTCTCCCTCTGAAATTGTTAGCTGGATTGCGGAAGCACTCCCTCTGAACATGCCCGATTAATCCACATCCCCAACATTTAATCACTCTCTTATTATGAAAAACATGCTTAATTTTACACTTACCTTCACTGGTAGTTCTGCTCTTTACCTGGTCGAAAAACGTCGCTAACTCTATCCCCTCAGCAAAAGTTCGCGGTCGTTGCAATGTTACATATTCAGCGATTTCCTCTGACAAACCGCTTAACAAGGTGTCCAAGTTTAACTGATCAATTTGGTACTTGACAGCTGTATCATGTACAGTTTCTCCCGTTAACTCATATGTATGGCTACTCAAAGCTTTTATTCGATCCGCGAAATTCCCTATTGATTCAGCTGGTAACCGCTTCAAATTTCTTAATCTTTCCCAGTATGAACGTGCACTGGACTTGTCTTTATATCGTTTTCAACAACTCTGTATTTCAACCCTTCAAAACTTTCAGAATTTTAAAATCTTCATCGTGCAACAATTGTCGAAACGCGTCTTCCCTTTAAACGACACTTCAAAATTCTTAATCTCTCCTCAGGTGACAATTGCAATAAATCTAGGAGATTTTCGATTCTTAGGATAAATTCTTGAACATCTTCCCCAGGACTACCCCCAAACACCACATCCTGTCCCAAGAATGAACCTAGGAACTGCCAATTTACTACTCCCGTTCCCGTCTTTAACACTACCCCATTGCTTTTTTCCGTTCCCGTTTGCGTCCGTAGCATTACTACTATTTCCTTTTTCTGCTGCTAAACTAGCTACTTTCTTGGCCAAATCCGTGACAAACATCCTAAGCTGTTTGCTGAGACTCTGCCATAATAAATAGAGTTGGAATTTACTCACCAAACTGCTATGACTGCCGACGCACGCTCGCGCGCCTGGAGACTGCTACCCGCACGACACCTCGCTCGCGCCCGCGTAGAGACCCGCCCTTGTTGACCCGCCTGGAGCGGAATGTGAAGCCTGGAACTGCAACTGCCTCGCCGCTGTCACCCGTGTGTCACCCGCTGGCGCTACGTGCGCTGCTGCCGCTCCGCCCGCTGCTCGCCGCTTCGATGCCCGCCGCCGCTGCTGCCGCCGCCGCTGCCGCCGCTGCCTTTTCCGAAGTCGTGTAGCCTTGGAGTCGTGATGCCTTGACGTCGACCCTCCGTTGGCTCCAGCAGTTGTTCCCGTCTCGAATCCCGCACGTCGAATCGTCTCTCCCAATTCTTGGAACGAATCTCGTAGAGTCCCGGGTTCGAAGCCACTTCTGACACCAATCTGTACGGGACGCTTCTGCAGTATACGTGCAGGTTCCCGGTAGTGGTCAGGAAGGCGAGTGGTGAGAGTGAACTTACTTGCACAGGCCGCCTCTCGTGAATGATCAGGTCTGACCACCAGCCGTCTCGACGGCATGAGAGGGTCCTAGAGCTACTACAAGAATAAGCCGTACGGTGATGTACTGTGAGTTTATTCGTAGAAGCTACAAGTAAGTTACGCCCGGAAGGTACGGTCCACACCGCGACAGGAACTACATTCTGTTTCTGACCTATCGGAAGTATCGGCAGGATAGCGGCGTTGCGCGGGGTCGGTGGCCGTGCCCGAGGCGAATGTGTCGGTATCGAATCACAAGTTCAAGTCACTAGCAACTGGCGATTAGCTATTAAGAAATCTCGCTGCCCTCATTCTCCTGCAGCGTTGCTTGGGTGCGTCGCTAAGTCAGCGATCCTCCTCAGCAATTCTAGCGACCTGGTTTCCCAAGCCGCGTCGTGATGCAAGCCCGCATCAGCCAACGCCTTATGCCATATTCCATTTAAATTAATAATTTATTTATTGTTCATTTACACCCCTGACAACATGGTTTATACATACTCATGTTCATGTTATCTTGCATAGACTTGCGGAAACTTAACGCAAAATTGTTAACTCGGCAACAGAAGAAATTGAAGATGGAACCAAAAGAAGCTACAATAACTGAACCAGAAGATTTGAAAAAAAAGTGTAGCAAATGAAAAAAAGGCATAAAAAAGCTAAGCTTTTGACTGAGTCAAGTAACTGATGAGCAATTTAAAAATCAATTATTTTATCTACCAAATATTGAAATATTACTAATTTGTTCTATTTCATATTAGTCATTATCTTATTTTTGTGCTACTCATTTTTAATTATACTTCATAAGATTACTAAATTAGTTATAAAATTTTCAAATAAACGTTCTTAAACATGTTTCTTTTTCTAATTTTTTGAGTTTTGTACCAGATTTAATTATTTACAATCAAAATCTAAATAAAACTTTAAATATCTTAATCATGCAAATAAACTTTCTAAATCAGGGAAAAATGTGGCAAATTTTTCTGGAAAACCTGGAAATATCAGGGAATTTTTAAATCATTACCTTGTGGCCACCCTGTAGAAGGAAACAAAAATAACTTTCACACAATAATACAATTAATATATTGATTTCAATTATTCTGTGGCACATCTGTTTAAAAAAAAACTTCCTTGGAATAAAAAAATCATTTATTATAATAAAAATATGTTACCAAATACTTACAAAATTCTATCCAAGGCACTTCTCATGAGACTTGAAACGTGAATAGATCATCTTATTGGTATCAGGAAGGATTTATAAGAGGCAGGTCATGTGCAGAACAAATTTCTTTGGCTGATAATGTTTATGCCAGGCAGTATTAAATGGCTGGATCCTGCTACAGAACAACTAAATTAGTGCACACTTTTTCATTTCTCAACCTGTCAGTGTCACATTGAAACAAAATTTAAACCATCACCAACATGGCATAAGCTGTCACTGTGTACAGTTTTGTTGAAATGGTAGGGTTTTGCTTGATCCATGCCCAAAATTTAAAAAATTTCTGTTTTTGGCTGTAACATGGATGATATATGGTACTAAGTTTGATAAAAAGTATCCCATATGTTGACTGTGTGCAGTTTCACTGAATTCTGTTCAATTTTTAAGATTGCTGAAATTTGTGTTTTTTGCCTTCTATATCAAGAGTTGTGTTCCCAACTTTAATGACCAATTTTGATAAAACAAGGCAAGAAGCAAAAAAAAGAGTGATTGCTATGTTACCAATCTTGTTGTATCTTATATGTTAATTGGTAACACCACTTATCACTATATGAACCTTTGTTGAAATATGTCCATTGCTTTTTGGGAGAAGGACGCAAAGTTGCACAAAAATTTCAAAATTTACGGTTTCGCCCCTATATTATCAGGAACTATGTTACTAATCTGGATAATATTATCCTTTATATTGCCCAGTGATACAGACTCACTGCATGCACTTTTTTAATACTTAGGTCAATATCCTTAGCTGCTATACTAATGTTGGGTTTTTATACTCCGTCTAGTGCAGCTATGAAATGAAAAAACTTTGTTATGGCCTATGCATTTATTGAAATGCATAGGCCATAACAAAGTTTTTTCATTTGATAGCTGCACTAGACGGAGTATAAAAACCCAACATCACTGCATGCAGTTTATTAAAATCTGTCCATTAATTTTTGTGTGAACATGTGGACAAAAATTTCAAACTTTGATTTTGGGCTATTTCAAAATTACATCATTTCAAAGTCATTGCCTTACTACATAAACATCTCAAAGATATTGTGACTAAAGTTCATTTTCATTTCTTCTCTGCAGGGTGTCTTGCAACAGTGTGTGCTCTATCTTATGGGCTGTGGAGTTTCCGAAAAGGGCAGCAAAGAATGTCGCAATACATGATGCGCCTTCGAATAGTTGCTCAAGGCCTCACAGTTGCTGCTCTAATTGTTGGGTTGGGTATTAATGCAGTCAAGAAGGATAATGCAAAATAAGGCTAATGATATGTGCCTTTTGATTTTATCTCAGTAATATAATCAATTGTACAATAAATTTGTTCAGATTGCAATATAGATTGTATATAGTCAACTTTTACTTGTTATTTACTCAAACTGTGGTTAGTATTATGTATTTTTATGAAAGTACATTAAATGTGTCCATATACCATTTTCGAATCAGCTGCTAATATTGTAATGAAAGTCATTTCCATTGGTGAGTATTATTCCATTGCCTCAAATAAAATTTATATGAAATACAATTTTTGGTTGTTTCTTTAAAATTATAGTACCTGGGTGACCGATCTTTGCTTGGCATTTTTCAGTTTTTTGTTCAATATACAAGATTTTGAGTAAAGTTTGATTAAAGTAGAAACCTTGAAGTCGTCATAGGCATTTTGAGGTGCACAGTTCCTTGTTCTAACCAAAGAGAAGCTTAACTAACATCAGTAGGCATACTGGTACCTGAATCCTACGAGATGAGTTTAGAGCCGTTTACGAGATACCAAATCCAAGAATTGCTTTTATGTATATATATACAAATCTGAAAAGCAAAACATCATGTACATATGAAATTTCATCCAAATCGCTAGAGCCATTTCAGACATCATCTGGTTTACCACCTTATAAATTTCTTTTTAAAGAAATTGCTACTATTATATTAAATACAAATCTTAATGCTAATAAGGGATTAATTACTGGTGCAAGATTTGTGATAATTCACTTAGAAGAGAACATCGTCAGTGCTAAATTAATTTACTCCGATAAAACCATTCTCATACCTCACAGTAACCTCACATCTTCTGAAAGACCGTGCCTTTCCAAATGATAAGAAAACATTTTCCAAAAGAATTAACATTTGTTATGAACATTAATAAAGCACAAGGTAAGACAATTCAAAAGGCAGGGTTCTATTTATCAGAACATGTCTTTTCGTATGAACATCCATACACGGCTTTTTCGCCAGTTTGTAGATTCATAAATATTAATTTTTGTGTTAAAGACACATACGGACAAAAAGTCAGTGATGATCACATTGTAAGTACTAATATTGTTTTCAAAGAAGTTTTGTAAAGTAAAGAAGATTGGAAAAAAAAAGGATATCTGACAAACCCAATATTTTTTTAAATACCTACTTTTTAAATGTTTTACAATTAAACATGTAGTATGTAATGATAAAGACTTTTTACAGTAAAAGTGATATTTATTACTTCTCTTCAAAATAAAATACCTTTCATTAACAAATACATGCATTTACTTACTTCCACATGATTATATTACCATTCGGTGACTGACCACGATACTACTCGCAAAGGTCAGCTGGTGTACACAAATTATTCCTTTAAAGTTATATGAGTTCCTTGCTGTAATCAAAGAGAACTTAACTATCATCAACTCAGCTTACTGGTATCTGAAACGTCTATGAGATGGAATTAGTGCAGTTTCCGAGAAGCCAAAAGAAAGAATTTCTAATTTTTTTTTTGTAAAATCATAATTTTGCAAGGAAAATGCCTATTTATATACAAGAATTTCTGGTTTAAAGGTATAAGATATAATGTGAAAATGCAAATGTTGAATGTTTGGCCACTGACGATGTTTCTTTTAAGAGTGATTAAAGTGTTTGTGACAAATATGATATGTGGAAAATAAAGATTATAAACTTTGTAAGCATGTTAAACCTTACTGTTTATGATATGAAGAACAGTGAATTTAGTATTCATATAGTTTTGATATAGGAAACTAACACATTTCTGAACTATTCCCCCCCCCCCCCCTTAGAAAGTAATACTATTGATACACAACACAACAGGCAATATGAATTATGTTACTTCTAAAGATTCCATGTTACAGTACCTTTTTATTAAGAAGCAAACCAATGAAGGAATGCAATTATGGATCAAGTGGATTTTCTTGGTAAGTTTTGCAAGTGGTTCTCTCACCACTGAGGTGTATCTGTTGCAGGCCCGCCGTAAGCGGGCGTGCAACGCGTGCGCTGCACGCGGGCGGCACATCGAGGGGGGGCGGCAAAACGAGCGATCGACAGTCGCCACCCTGCGATAGTTGCCACTCCATTGTCGCCGCGACGAAATTTGCAGCGTATTATGTAAGGGGCAACCCTTTTTTTTTTTTTTTTTTTTAGCTCAACAGCTGCTTCGGGCGGCCGGCGACACTCGGAATGGCAACAATGGGGGCGGCAAATAATGACCCGGTTCGGAAATTTCCTAAATCCACCACTGGCTAGTTAGACAGGGGGCGGCATAATCGGTATTGCACGCGGGCGCTCAAACAGCTAGCGGCGGGCCTGATCTGTTGTCTTATCATTGAATGTTTACACTATTTGTGGGTCATGTGGCACTTCCTCTTTCTGAGGTTGTGTTCATTTGAAAGCAAGCCTTCATCTAATACTGGCTTCCTAGGCCTGTCATCAGTTTGATAGAAGAGCAGATGTGTCGCCATCTGTCTGAAATGTATAACTTGTTTTTGTGCGATAAGTATATTTTTGTTTGTAAAATTTATAGCCCATGAAATGCAGATAGGGGTGTCCCAGGATTCACCTAAGTGATTGCAGAAAACTGCATTTGGGAGGGATTTGAACATAGGCTCCATAGTACCTCCCTGATCCAATGCAGTGGTGCCTTATTAAGCACAGCCAGACTGGTGGGTATCTGACATAATGTCCACTGAGTTCTGTTCCTCATTTTAACTGTGAAAAATGTTATGAAAGGAAAGCTACATGGTCTGGCTCAGAATCCCCCCTCCCCCCACATAGCCTCTCCTGGACTGAGCCACGTAGTTATTGCACACTCCCCAACAAGCATTTAAATGATTGCCACTTGTGTGTAGTAGATGTCAAATGCTTTAATTGATGTAAAACATGGGAAAATCCAAATTTAGAATCTACAAAGTGTACTATGTTACTCAATAAATAAAGAACTTCCTTGCAACTGGAAGCTATAGTACTGCCAAGCTCACAGCATTTAATACAGTGTGCAGGACCAAGTGAAGATTAATATGTTGGAGAAAAGTCAGCACGGCAGTTGTTTTCTCAAAATTAACTTAACAATTTGACACTTGTATAAGCAAACAATGGAACTGTTAGCATCAAAACTAAATTTAAAAAAATTATTGCAACTAAGCATAACATTATACAGATAAATGGAAAAAGATTTTTTACTATGCTTTAGTGATGATGAAGAGTTTGTTTATTATGACAGTGCCTCATAGATACTTCCGGACACGAGTTAGCATGTATATAAACCAACTTAATGGGAGCTGTTTATTTATATCTCTAAAAGAAATGATGGAAACTGATATGCATCACTCATAATTGCCTTTTCAACCAAACTAAAAGAAGAGTATTGAATGATAAATTAGTTCTGCAAAAAAGAAAAATAATTATTACAAACATCAGTGGTTAGTATTGTTGATTTAAAAAAGTTAATTTCTTACTTTGTACGCTAAGTGAATACCCTTGCTTAATTTGTCTTTGTGACAGTAGAGCCATACAAAATCATTAGGAATAAAAATGTGGCCTTTGAGAGAATTTTTAATCACAGTAACTGTTACTAACTGTAAAATATAATCAACACATTAATAGAATTTCCAAACTTAATAGAGATACACAACTAATTATTGGGTAAGAGTCTTGTAAAAAGTAACACTAGAAAATGAGGGTTTTTTTCTGATGGCTATAGCATGTACCAAAGAGAGGTGCAATTTGTTGAGGAGTATTCATACTGATTAGGATAAACTGTTATAGTTCTCTGGTGTTAATAGATCATGACCATACATTACTCAGCATAGATTTCTAGGGTAATTAAAAAAAATTGGGATGTTGGCTGCTTACCATAGATAAAGAATGAATAATCAAGATTAGTATCTCTGAGAGAAACTAGATTCTTACTCAGGAGTACAATTGTTAGGAAATAAGATTAAAAACTCAAGGGAACATAGGTCTGCATATACCTTATAAGATCAGAACACAGTGTGATGAAATGTGTTGGATATTTTCCAAATAAAGCCCAATGATAACCTAGTGGGGTGACAATAAGTGACCATGAAGTAATTCTGATGGATATTGGAGGATTCAGTAAACCAGTGGCCAAAATTGAAGAGGGAAATGGCGGCACAGATTTCTAAATTTAAGAGATATATCAAAGAAAGTTTAAGCAAATGGAAGGATGGCACAAGTGCAGTAGAACTGAAGTGGAATGTGCTCAAGTTGAAACTAAAAAATGGTGAAGAAATATTTATACAAAAACAGAAAATAGAAGTACAGAACATGCACACTCTGATAGAGAGGTGAAGTGGTTAGAGGTTTGTGATAAGAAAACAGAATTGAGAGACAGTAGGGAATACCTGGAATAACTAAACAAAGAATTAATAATAGCAAAGAAGGTGGCTGATGATGAGTTTATGAACGTTATTGCTGCAGGGTGACCTCTGATGGATGCATCTATGACCATGTTAAAAAATGTGAAGGGAGGGTGTTGAGACAACTATCGATATGGATAGAGAATTTACTGAGGATTTGAAAAATGCAGAGATTTTAAATACTTGTTTAGTGAAACCATTGGGGACAATGATTCAGGAATTGGATAGTGTAAATTGGAGGACAAACTTATCCACACAATTAGAAATAAGCAGACAAGAGAAAAGAAAAAAAATTGGAATTCCTTCTGTGGATATCATTAGCGAATTAAGAAAGCTGGTGCTGTTGATATTACTCACACTACAAATTTATTAAAGATAGCAGAATGTGACATTGTACCTTATCTTTAAATGTTATTTGATCTGAGTCTGGATTCTTCCTGCTTACCAGAGGACCGGAAAAGTGTATAGTAGTATCAATCTATAGAGGAGGAGGGACAAATAGGGTAAAAAATGAAAGGCCATTTAGTTTGACATCAGTGGACAGTAAATTAATGGAGAAAATGATATGCGAGCACATCAGAAAAGTCTGTAAGTTACGGAAATGGTTTTCAAGTCAGCAACATGGCTTTAGGCAAGGGATATTCATCTGAATCTCAATAGGCTACATGCAAGATATTTTGGATTAAATGGACAAGGGATGCCAAATTGATAGTGTAGCACTATATCTTTCAAAGGTTTTTGATAGAGTGAGCCATCAAATGGTGCTAAATAAGATAAAATAATTTAGTGGATGAAAAAGTGATTTGCTGGATAGAAGAATTTTTAAAAGGCAGGAAGCAAAAAGTTAGGGTAGGAAATGCAGTATCAAAAGAAGTTAAAGTGAAAACGGGAGTGCCATAGGATAGCTTATTGGGACCACTGCTACTGGTTATTCCAATGAATGATAGTGTTGATTGTTCACTATCAGAATTTTGGTTGTTTGTGGATGACATAATATGTAATAGCTGCAGGGTAACTTGGATAGACTATTTAACTGGGTAGGTCAATATGGAATGAAGATAAGTGCAAAGAAGAGGCAGCTTATTAGGTACTCAGATAAAGTTTGATTTTGATTATAAGGTAGGAAAGAAATTGCTTGTTGAAGACTTGAAATGTTAATATCCTTGTATAACATTCACAACAAACTCAACTAGGCAGGATACATTTGACAGTTAGTATGGAAAGGTTTCAAAATCCTTCACTTGTTGAAGAAAGTGATGAAGGGTTGTATCAGAAACGTAAGGGAATTGAGTTACAGAACTTTGGTAAGACCATTGCTTGCATATGGTGGTGTAGTATGGGACCCACATTTTTGGGTATCAAATACAGGCATTTGAGGCTGTGATAATAATAATATAATAATAAACATTTTATTGTCATTAAACTGTCATAGCAATAGACAACATCAAGAATACAAATATGAAAATACAAACAAGACAAAATTCATAATTAAAAACAATTTAAATTGCACACTCCACACACAATTATTTCATATTTCCACATTCATAGAATTCATTAACTGAATAAAAAGGATTAGTGACTAACCAGCTATACAATGTCTGCTTAAATAGATTGAATGGGGCTTCAACCCATTCTAGAGGTAGTTTGTTAAACATTTTCATACCCAACACTTCATAACTGTTCAATGATTTCGATAATCTACAGTAAGGTATGTCAATGTGCCTATTATTTCTCGTACTGTGACAGTGTAAATCTTGTCTAAGAAGGTATTCAGCTAGATTATTTTTTGTGTGCAGGAGAACAGTGTAAATGTACAAGTTTATTACCGTTAATATTTTTAATTCAATAAACAGTGGTCTACAATGGGCAAATTTTTCAGAGTTTGATATAATCCTAATTACCTTCTTTTGAAGGACCAAGACATTCTGAACATGTGTGCTATTGCCCCAAAATAAAAGTCCATAGGATATAACACTCTGAAATAAAGCAAAATACGCTGATCTTACATAGGCTGTAGGTACATGATTTTTTAAATTTCTTAACAAGTACACCACTCTAGACAACCTTGCACTAACGTATTTAACGTGTGGATCCCAAGACAATTTATTATCTATAACAATACCTAAAAACTTAGCATAACCTACATAGTCATCTACTTGGTATTCTCTTAGACTAAATACTGTTTGTTGTGTTTTACTCTCATTGAGCAAAAACCCATTAGCTCGAAACCAGATTGACACTTGGGATAGGGTATCTTTAGTCATGGTTTGAAGAGTTTCAAAGTCTGAACTTACAGTAAGAAAAGTGGTGTCATCAGCGTATAGAATGGAGTGGAACATTATATAAAATGGCAAATCATTTATCATTAAAATGAATAACAATGGTCCAATACTGAGCCTTGTGGCACACCACACTTGTTTTCAGTTATCTAGGATCTTGCCTTTCCAATACATACAATTTGTTTACAATTACTAAGAAATGATTCAAAGATATTACCAGCTTTGTCACTAATGATTCTGTAATGAAGTAATTTATTAAGAAGTAAATCGTGGTCTACACAGTCAAAGGCCTTACTGAGGTCGCAAAAAGTTGCCTGAGCAAAGTTTTTCTCCTCATAAGCACTTAGAACCTTCTTAATCAAAGAGTCAATAGCATGAGCAGTAGATTTGCCTTCCCTAAAGCCAAACTGTACAGTAGAAAGAATGTTGTTGTGCTCCAAATAAACCCCTAACTGTTTATAGATGACAGATTCTAGTACCTTAGAAAAAACTGGTGACAGAGATACAGGGAGATAACTAGATGGGCAATCTCTCTCTCCCTTCTTATAAATGGGCACAACTCTAGATAATTTTAACATCTCTGGAAACACACCTTCAGTTAAACATTTATCTATACAATAAGTGAGAGGAAATAATATACAACCAATTATCTTTTTAATCATATTACTAGAAAGGTCATATATATCTACACTATCAGATGGCCTAAAGTTATGTGCAATACCCAAAACATCATCTGGTGATACCTCCGAAAGTACAAATTTATCTTTCAAAGTATAGTTTACATTATGACATTTTATGAGATCAGATACAGTTTCCTGGGGTCTAACAATACTGCCACAAATGTAATTCA
The DNA here is from genome assembly GCA_031002005.1 of Vandiemenella viatica. Taxonomy (NCBI): domain Eukaryota; kingdom Metazoa; phylum Arthropoda; class Insecta; order Orthoptera; family Morabidae; genus Vandiemenella; species Vandiemenella viatica. The sequence continues at coordinate 289,488,402 of JARYHS010013630.1, read as the reverse complement.
CCGACTGTATACAAAAGTTATTAAATTCATCTGGTGTTACTGCTACAGCCTCTTTTCGTTTGGTTTTGGCCACTGAGTTTATCACACTCCATGCTTTCTTACATTTATTATTGGATGACTCTATACTGAATATGTTATGTTGTTTCTTAGCCTCATTGACTGCATGTTTATAATCCTTTCGAGCTCTTAAGTATCTTAGCTTAGTCGTATCTGTTTTGTGTAGTCTATACAAATCTAAATACAATAACACATTGTTTTTCATATTGGCTAGTTGCGGTGTGTACCACACATTGTTATGCCTATGTTTATTTTTTTTTTACATGTATTGGGGTTGACTTTACATTTGTACTGTGGAAAGTTTGTCTCAAAAATATTTATGAAAGCACAGAAAAATCTCTCAAATGCTACATTAGCAGAGCAGTGACTAACACTATTACACAAATCTTTCCAATCATAATTCCCAAGTGAGACCATAAAATTAGACATTTTATCCTGCATTACTGGTCTTGTGATGGCCACCTTAGGATCTTTGTGCTCTTTGTTCTTCAAATTAGGCATATCTATTTCAATCCAAACTGAATCATGGTCTGAGAAGGCAAAAACAGCCACATCAGAACACATTAAATCTCTGCTAACATTTGTAAAAATATTGTCAAGACAAGCATTCTCCCTTGTAGGGTTACAGTTAGAAAAACTGAAATTATATTGTCTTAACAGATTTTTAAATTAATTTACATTGTGTGTATCTTTTGTCACATCAGATGCAGCATTTATATCTCCACCAATCACTATACTGAACTTTCTCCACCTAGTACTAAGAAAAAAATTTAATAAATTCTCAAATTTTTCTAAAAAGGTTAGTGGGTCACCACTGGGTGACCTATAAAGTGATACAATAACTATTTTTAAATGCTCGAAATATATACCTGTAGCTTCAAAATGCAATTCGCTACACAAAAAACCTAAATCTAATTCATTACTAGCGTTCATTAATGCTTTCTTAATATAAATCGACACACCCCGATGAATCCGCTGTACCCTGCTAAAACTGTTAACTAATTGGAAATCATCTAATACATGAAAAGAAATTTCATTACCCTTACACCAGTGCTCACTCACACATAATGAATCGAGCATTTTCTCATTAGTAAAATTGTTTAAAAGTACATGTTTTCCTCTTATACCTTCAACATTGAGATAACCTATCTTAAACGAATTCATAATGCTAACTGTGTTCTGACTTAAGTTATTTTCCTTGACTAACCTCATGGGCCTAGTACCCTGCTTGTCATTGGACTGGTTCTCCACTGTAAATGTTGATAAACCAGGTAGGCCCACATCTTGGAAGAGCTGCTACATTTGTCTCTGGAAATTACTACAGAACACACCCAATAATTGATATGATAAAGGGGCTGAAATGAGGTTTATTAGAAGACAGGCACAATAAGTGAATGTTGGTTTATGGTCTTATGAAAATCCCTGCTGAGAAAGGTATTCAAACTGGGGTGTTTTTGATCTCCAGTCAGAACCCAATTCATCTGTAGGAATATAATTTACTCTGGTGCCTTTTGTATTTATTTAGCTTTCGTAGTTCCTTGATAATTTCTCATGGATCTTATTCAAATTTTGTAGTATGCTCACTTCTACTTATAAGCAGATGTTCCTCTGATTTACTCCCTTCTACCCCAGGTTGGTAGTCTCTAATGGTCCCATTAAACCAGTCGCTCAATATATCTGCCATTTTTAAATCCTCAGTAACTTCTTTTCAATCCTTATCTACAATCGTCTCAGTAACTTCCCTCAGTTTTCTGACATAGCCATGGAAATTTCTATGTCTTGTTCAGTGATCCATGTGCACTAATAATATTCTTCATAAACCCACCTTTAGCTTCCCTCTTTGCTCTAGTTAATTGCTTGTTGTTTCAAGTATTCCCTACTGCCTTGCTATCTCATAACATTTTAGTGTTCTCTTCTCACAAACCACTTTAACCTCCCCTCATTATTGTAAGGTGGATTCTGTATTTTTTTAGTTTCTGTTTTTGAATAAATATTTCTTCACCATTTTTTACCATCTCCTTGAACTCTTTCCACATCACTTCTACTTGTGCCATCCTTCCATTTGCTGAAATCTTCCCCTGTTTATGTCTTTTTATAACTGCATCTATTTCTTCCTTTAATTTTGGCCACTGGTTTACTAAATCCTCTAATATCCAACAAAACTGCTTCATGATCACTTATTCCTTCGATCAATATCTCTTTGACCACATATTTTTATCCCCTAATCAGCAGCCCCAACCTAAAAAAAGGGCATATTCATGACCTTATCATTACTGGAAGTGAGATCCCTTACAACTTTAGCAACAACTCAAAATATTCCCTTCACCTTTCTATTAAGATGAAGGCCTTGCTTAGTGAAACCTCCACCTACCAATGGAGTCCACAGGAACAACAGCCAAGACAGAACCAATGCCTTTCCCAAGCAACACCTCAGTCTTCAATGTATACGCATCTCATAATGTGGTTCAATTGTGGGCAATTACAGCAACTCAAGACCTGCAAGGGTTCCATCTTGGTATGCTGTGCCTCTGTCACCTCAGGTCACTCTCTAAACTATTACTTGTGGTTCTATCAATACTATTGCCCATGCTTCCTACTATAGTGATCCGATATCCTCTATTACTTCCCCTAATGTTGCAATAGATTTGAAAAAAATCTTGTGACACTGTAGCCTATTCATAACTGAAATAGCACAAGAGTGCTCCCAGCACCAGAGCAGCAGAACATTTTTCTTCTATTTTTCCCTTCCATACATCTGTTCTTGAAGGCATGCTGCACCTTAAGAACTCTTACATAAACATGAGCCTCTTCCATATCTGACTCCACCAACAGGCCAAATCTATTTCTATATTGATCCCTCAAGCATTGTTTCTGTCGCAGTCAGCGTGTGTGTGTTCTGCACTAATAATATTATAAATACGGAGGTAAGTCTCTTTCTTTTTGTTGTGTTTTGACGACTTAATGGCTATACCGATACTGCTGGAATTTAAGGACACAGGACATTCCCCCCCATATGAATAACAGTTTTAGCCATGAAATTTTGAGAACTCGTCGAATGGTGATAGACATACGGATGCGTATGTTAGTCGGTAATGTTATGTCGGTTGCTCAAGCTGTGCTTCTCGTGCAGTCTGTTAGTGTATGATTTGTTAATAAATTTCATTTATAGACATTTATAGATGTCGATTTGATTTGCACTGTACTATTACTTTGTTTCTGCCTAAAAGTTTCTGACACCAGTTTATTTTGTCATCTTTTTTGACATGCGTTGCGGGCGTAAACCTGGTCAAAGGTGTAACTCTGGAAGAGCACGAGCAGCTTAAGTTATTAGAACACAAGATTCTGATGCTCATGCTGACGAAAGCAGAAAAGACCAAGCTGAAATAAAACTGTTTTCCGTTAAACCTCCAACATCACCGTACTTTCGTTTGTTTTACTGTTTCTAAATATATTGGATATTGATTCTCTTCATGAGACAGGTTCGACAGTAGAATGATATTTGACGGCATTCCTGTCATGTTATGGCGAATCTGTGTTGTTTGGACAAATCTTACGTTACTAACAGCTTTCTATATCCAATTCTGGCAAATAAATTCTAAGTCCATGCGCATGAAGTAGTGGGTAAAAGCTAGTACGCTTATGAACTCAAAATTAAAACCAAGATTGAATTTTATAGTTTGATACTATCTGTTATGTTTTTTATGATTTTTTTAAAATACAAAATTATTATTTTAATTTATTAGTAATAATTTAACAACATTTATATTTACCACAGAAGAGGACAATAAATTTAACTTATTCTAATGAATTTCAAGAACTTAACTGCTTGTGGAATTAAAATATTGTACATGTTTTTACTGTTCTTTAACTGTTTAATACTTTATTTCTTACTATTATACAACTTTTAAATAGACACAATGCCAATAACACAACAAAACCAACTCTAGGATTCTCAGGCCCCGGCTAAGCGTTCTTAGCAGTGACGTAACCATTAGGGGCCCGTGATAAACACATCGGATAGGGTGCCCATCCTCAGGCCCCCTCTTTGGCTGGCGGGCCTGGGGTATGGTTGCCCCACTTCCCCCCCCCCCCCTCTCCTAACGTTGGACCTGCCGCCAACGAGTCTCTCTAACATTCATAGTCAGCGTTATTCACTACACTAACCGTATACACATTATAACACTATCCCGCTCTTAGATCTGTTCCTCCTGGATAGATGTGGTATGACCCCAAAACCTTGGCACTCTGTCAATGTTAACAACCTTCATTTGGATAAGTGCTAACTTCTTGATTCTATACACTATGTCATTAATCTTCTTCACAACAGTGTAAGGTCCTTCCAATTTTGCATTAAGCTTTGGTGACACTCTTTTTATTCTCTGTGGGTTATACAGCAAGAGTTATCGCCTTCAACAAAGAGTTCTCCCGATTCTGGATTCTTGCAGATTCGCTGGGTATGTTCTTCCTCTCCACTGGTTCAACACATAATGGTTTGCTTGTGGTTGAAGCAGTTCATGCACATAAGCCTTCCATGATGATGCTTACCTGAATATTCATCAGTAACCACCATACACACTCGATACTCTGTTTTCACCATCCTATTGCCAGTAGAGTAACTACGACAAATCAGCTTGCTTGGTGTTTGTTGATCAGATCTAGAATAGCAACATATGGTTAGCTGTTCGGTATTCATTTTGAGTTCCTCGAAAGAATGTCCAGGTCACTGAACATGGCTCTTTATGCTGCCCCTGCAGAAGATCTCCATATGGTCATCCCCGAAACTGTATACTAGTACATAGAACAGAGTGGCGCACGTGCTCAGAGGGCAGACAATGCGTCAGGCGTCTTACGTCAGGAGCAGTTACGCAGGCTTTGTGCAGACGCGAAAAAATGCAGTAGGAAAATAAGATAGATTATTGTGGCGAGAGTGCAGGTAAAGAGAGAAGTTAACAGCAGGGAATACTGATCCACAGTTAATACATGCAGAGAGTGTTGTGGCATATTTAAAACTACAGAGGAACTACGTTGAAGATCGGTGACTTGCGATAAAGGAAGAATCGAGTCGTTAAGTGTTATGGAGAGCGGTTTTGATGTGTATATGATGAAATAAGTGTCATGTCGTGGCAGCCTGAAGTCTTCAGTGTTTACTATTACTTGTAGAAAGGCAGCAGGTAACAGAAAATGTAGTTATGGACATGGGAAAATTACAATAAAATAAAATGTATCACTCACTGTTGATGGAGGAAATGACTTTTAATGTCTATTATATGGAAATGTGACTGTTACAGTAGATGATTAACTAGGTGTTTTAGATGGAGAGCAGAAGTGGCGGACCGGAGATAGGAGACCACATTTGAGGCAGACGACGGAGGAACTCAGTCGGAGGAGGCATGTGGAACTTTTACCAATGCGTAAGGAATTCTTTGAGTGTATCACCAAGTAACCGTGAGTCAACATCACCGAGGCGGCGTGCAGAACAGCCTCGCCGGTTTAGCAAACGTCACAGCCAGCCTTGCACTGACGGTCGAGCTGATATCCAGCGCTAGCAGTGAGCGTGGCGGAAGCACACGCGCTGACGGACCTCGAGATCACACGCAAAGAACACGCGTTTTTGTGTGACAGTAAAACATCTTATACACATTACCTGTAAATTCATTGCATGTAAATATAAGAGAGTGAAATATTGAATGGGAAAAAATTATATAAACTAAGTGTGAATCATAAATAATGGAGACAGGGTTGACGTTAGATCGAAAGACTGGGTGGGAAAGTCCTTACCCCCAGATAAGGAGGTGTGGTGAACCAAGGTTTTAGGAATTTAGAGGGAATTATAACACGTTTGAAGCTTTACATAAAGCTGGGTCAGTTGTGACAGGGACTATAAACAGTCGAGCCAGAAAGAATGTGTAAACTCGCGAGGCAATGACCTACTTAGGAGGCCAAGATGGTTAGCAATTTCACACAGACAACGATGTAATCCAGCCAGGGTGACCACATCATGACGCTTGGTGACTGGATAGCTATCCCCTCCTGGAAAAATGTAGTGGGAAGAGTCAAACCTGGGAGTAATCAGTTGAACAGGGTTGAACTTATCTGCAGACGCCGCAGCACCAGCACCAATCGAGACTGGTTGGCGGCGGCAGAAGTGGCGGCTAGCGGCAGCGGCACTGACTGCAGCCTCTGTGGACGAGCAGTGGCGTCGTCACAAAAAATAGAGGTGGCAATGATCCTCCCGTGGTTATCATTTACATAACTGAATAAATGTAAATACTTGTACATAACCACTTGAAGTATCATTTACATTTTCTACTCTTCACACAATGGTAGGTTTTCCTACCCACATACCAGTTCTCTCGGTGGTGGGAGAGCGAAAAAATAGTAGCCAGTATATAAAAGTAGAATAATTATTTGGTCAGCGCTATTCACTATACTAAGCGTATACACGTTATAGCAATATCGATACTATGTAAATCCTAATGTGAATTAATCCAACAGTTATTTAGGAATAATAATTATTTTTTACTACTAGAAATGTGTTTTAAATGTTTCAGACAATTAACAAACTATTATGTTTTCGATGAAACAAAGACTACAATTTTTTTTATTTTTTTTTCCTTTCATCAGTCTTTTGAAAGGTTTGATGCAATCCCCCATCTCTTCCTATCTTGTACTAATATCTTCATCTATACATATCCCTTACAACCCACTTCCTTAATTATCTGCTTCATATATTCTAATCTCTGTCTTCCTCTACAGTTCTTACCTTCATCTGTTTCCTCCACTAACAAATTAACCAATCCAGCTTGTCTCAAAATATAACCTACCAGCCTGTCTCTTCTTTCTGTAAGCTTCTTCCACAAACTTCTTTCCTCACCCATCATTTCCAAAAATTGTTCATTTCTTACTTTGTCTGTCCACTTAATTTTCAGCATTCTCCTGTAGCACCACATTTCAAATGCTTCAATTTTGTTTCTTTCCGGTATTCCTAAAGTCCATGTTTCACTACCATAAACTGCTGTGCTCCACACATAGAGTTTTAAAAAGTTCTTTCTAATTCCTTGATCAATGTTAGAGACTAAAAGATTTCTCTTTTTTATGAAGGCTCTTTTTGCTATTGCTATTCTGCTGTTAACATCATTCCTGCTTCGTCCATAGGTTGTAAATTTGCTTCCTAAGTAGCAGAATTCACTTACTTCTCCTATAGCATCCAATCCTATTTTATGTATTTATTCTACTGTTATTGGTATCCTTTCATCACTTTTGTCTTGCTTTGATTTATATTCAGTCCAAAATCTTCCTTCAGTATTTTGTTCATGCCATTCAGTAACTTCCCAATATCCTCAACCTGTTCTGCTAACAAGACAATGTCATTAGCAAATCGTAGCATACTGATTTTTTATCCCTGAACACTTATGCCACAGGCAAATTTTTCATTTACTTCCTTTATTGTTTCTTTTTCATTCTTCTGCTTCGTTGAATATTAACGGGGAGAGACTACAACCTTGTCTCACGCCCTTCTTAACTGATGCATGTCTCTCACGATTCTCTACATTTATTAGAGCCACTTGATTCATATATAGTTTATAATGTATTCTTCTATCTTGATATTTTATACTGGACTTCTTTAAAATTTTGAACATATTGTTCCACCTAACATTATCAAAGGCTTATAATAAATCAACAAACGCCATAAACGTATCTTTCTTTTTCTTATTGCTTCCCGTGTATAGCGGTTTTTCCTAAATCCAAACTGATCTTCACCTACTATCTCTGCTAATACCTTTTCTATTCTTCTGTGTATTATTCTGGTCATTAATTTTGAAGCATGTTATGTTAGACTAATGCTGCGATAATTCTCTCATTTGTCGGCTTGTGCTTTCTTTGGAAGTATGAAAATTATATTTTTATTAAAATCAGTTGAAATTTCTCCTGTTTCATAACTTTTTGATATTAGTTTGAATAATCTTTCGATTCCTTCTTCTCGTAGGGATTTAAGAAGGTCTGTAGGGATCTCATCTATTCCAACTCCTTATTTGCTTTCAAGTCATTCTGAGACTATCAAATTCAGTCTTCAAAACATGATCTAAGTCATCAATGTCAATGTTTCCATTATGCTATTGTTCAAGTTGTCCCAATAATACAGTTTCTCAGTGTATCCGTTCCATCAGTTTGTTCTGTCGTCTGAACTTAAAAAGAGGTTTCCCATCGGCAGCTTTAATGATTACAGCTCTTTTCTTAATTTCTAAAAAAATTTGTTTGAGTTTCCTATATGCATCATCTACTTTAAATATGACCATTTTCTTTTCTACATCTTTACACTTCTCTTCTAGCCATTTTTCTTTTGATTTTTTGCATTTCCTGTTTATTTGATTTTTAAATTGCCTGTATTGCTCTCTTACTGCTTCGTCTCCAGCATTTCTTGTGCTTTCTCCTCTGATCCTTCAGCTCCAAAATTTCTTCTGTGATCCAAGATTTTCGGGCGGCTTGTTTCCTAAAGCCTAATGTTTCTTTAGCAACTTTCATTATTTCTCTCTTCAGTGCATCCATTTGTCCTCAGTTGAGCTCCTTTCAGAGCTACTTCTGAGACCTAAGTCTACCATTTCTGCAAATTTTTCTCTCATGCTAGATTGTTTCAATTTATTCACTTCCATTCTGTTCTGCTGTTATTGCTTCCTTATTTGCTTGAATTTCATACTGCAGTTCATTATTACTAAATTATAACCAGAGTCTATCTGCTCCTGGATACACTTTACAGTCTAGAACTTGATTCCTGAATCTCTGTTTAACCACGATATAATCTAACACATCCCCTAACTGTATCCCCTTGTCGTTTGCAGGCGTGTATCCTTGTTGTATGGTTCTTAAAAAGAATGTTTGCCATGACTAGCTTATATATTTCACAACATTCAAACAACCTGCTTCCTTGCTCATTTATTTCTCCTAGACCAAAACTTCCTACAGTCCTTCCCTCTTTTCCTTCTCCCACTATCACATTCCAGTCACCCATGATTATTAGATTTTCCTCCGCCTTCACATATTTTTTCGCTAATTCTTCATCATCTTGCTGTGGAGTTGGCATATACACTTGTAGTAACGTGGTTGGGGCGGGCTTAGTTTCTAACCTCATCAAAATAATCCTGTCACTAAACTGATCATAATAACTCACCCGTTTCCCTACTCTCTTATTCATTACAAATCCTACATCAGTGACTCCACTGACAGCTTGTGTGCTAATTATCCTGACTTCCCCAGGCCAGAAATCCTGTGCATCCTTTCACTTAATCTCACTAATCCCAATAACAACTAACTTAAGTCGTTCCAACTCCCTTTTTAAGTTTTCTAATCTACCTGCCCTATTCAGATTTCTAACAATCCACGCTCCAACTAGTAGAATGTTTCTATCTATTCTGATGACTCCTCCCTGAGTAGTCCCCACCCGGAGATCCGATTGGGGGACTATTTTACCTACACAATATTGTACCCAGGAAGAAGCCTACATGATACATGTAATTTAAGAGGATTACATGTCCTCGGGATACCATTTGGGTCCTTAATGCAGTTGTTTCCCGTGTCCTTCTGCATCCCCAAGCCATTTATCGTTTCTGATTCATCCGCCTTTAGGTGCAATTTCCAACCCCAAGGGCAAGAGGGTGCCCTTTGACCATTCTTCCGCTCTCCATTCGGAGGCCGTTGGCAAACAGTGGGTGACTCCTTATACCGGGAATCTTTCAGTTGCCAGATCCTCGTCCGTGCAAACAGGGTGCACCACGTGAAGGAGAGGTTGACATTTGGTTTGGAAAGGCTAATATAGTCTCTCCCAAAACCTTACACCACTTCAATACGTTATAAAAGTCCAAAGTTCTTATTTAATTAGGAATTGTATATAACAAATACAGGGGCGCCGTAAACGGGCGTGCAAGGCGTGCACCGCACGCGGGCGGCATATCGAGGGGGGCGGCAAAACGAGTGATCGACAGTCGCCGCGACGAAATTTGCAGCGTATTATGTAGCGGGCGACCTTTTTTTTTTTTAGCTCAGCAGCTGCTTCGGGAGGCCGGCGACACTCGGGATGGCAACAATGGGGGCGGCAAATAATATTCGAAGGGCGGCAATCTCACAGTTTTTTGACCCGGTTCGGAAATTTCCTAGATCCACCAATGGCTGTAGTTAGACAGGGGGCGGCATAATCGGTATTGCACGCGGGCGCTCAGACAGCTAGCGGCGGGCCTGAACAAATACTAAATAACTTGCACAACGGTGTTTAACTTTACTATAGCGCCCTTAGTAAACTAAATACCAAGCATGGAGCTATTTGTAAATTAATATACCTTGTGATATAGAAATGAGACTGTTACAACAAATTTTCAAATGTAAATACACATTCTTCATGCCAACAATAATATTAACAAATTAGTTGATAATTTAAAGTGGGAACGAATTCGAAACTGCTGAAACCTGTTGAAATTTGGATTAACTGCATAGTTATTTTGTCCTCTTCACATTTTACGTTCTTATTTTACAAGATAGTCCCCACAATTTAAAATGCCTAAAAATGAAAGTTACGCACAGCTATTAGATGCCGCTAGCGCTTCAAAATCAGTGACAATCTTTTAAAATGTTTGTTACATCCTTTGTTGTAATATTTACTTGCCGTTTCAACTAGCTACCCTCAGCTGTAAAAAGTAGCACAAAATTTACAAACAGAAAACACATGTCCGACGTGAATTACAACCACGCTCGCCATCTTATATCGACACAAGCACTTCGAGACGATCTATTGCTTCCGTTGTTAACAAATACGCCATTTCCGAAATGGATGCCGCAGATCGAAATTTTTTCTCTTGGTCCAGGCCGTATTTCAAGCCAACCACGACCTCTATGACAAAACTAAACTATTTAGGTTTATATGATCTTTGTACCGATAATTTGTATGTCATTTTTGGAGTGCTGGTTGCATTCCGCAGTTGCGTAGCCTCTCATATTTCGGCATTTTTAATTTAATTTGTAGTGACTTTCCCGTAAAATAAGAGCGCAAAAAGTAAGAGGATGACATAACTATGCAGTTAAGACCTAATCCAAATTTCAACAGGTTAGTAGCGGAGGTTCCAGAAGTGGCGCAGTACCCTTTAAAGTTCTAAATTAATTTAGTTTATTCAACTTAGCCAGTGACGAAGTAAATTACAGTTTTGTGTACAGCAGTTCACACGTGCAACCAATTATCAGGCAGTCCAAAGACTATATTGTTTGTGTTCTGCTGAATCAGAAGTGGATATCTGCATTCGTTGACAAAATTAAGACATAAACTAAGCAGTCACTCTGCCATCGAGAGCAAATCTCTGTAACTGCATACACACTCCACTGAAAAACAATTAATAAAACTTTTCCAACAAATTGAGAAGAATTTCCACTAGTATTATCTGTCTCTTAGAGAATCAGTAGGGGCCTAACTGCCCTGAAAAATATTCCAGGTGGGGATCAAATCATTGATGATTAAATAGAACAACCTGTGAAGTATTTCAATTGATATAAATACGATGGTACTGAAAATTACAGAATTTGGAGTGATGGACTTTCATTAGAATAATTCTGTTGCTATTTTACTGTAAGAAGTGTAGGTTGCTTGCAGAAGTTACAATTTTTAACACTATAATTACAATGAGAGAGGATTATGAGCGGCTACTGATGTATCTGGACAGGATATTTAGTGTGAACTTAGAATGTAGAATAATTTTAATTTTTTTTCTCTACTGTTCTGATAAGGGCGGCAATATATATACACACACACACGAGTCAGTTACATGTTTTTGCATCTTAGAGTGAGTAACAAGAATATACTGGCAAATTCGTATTAAAAAGAGGAAAGGAATACAATCAGTAACTGCCACGTAAAAGCATGTTGTTTATTACTTCAGAGGCCTGGATGGATACTTCTTTTTTTTTAAAAAAAAAAAAAAACTGCTTAAAGTCTCTTAACAGCGAGATCTTTATAGACGGGAAAGGATGGGGGGGGGGGGGCAAGGAATAGGAAGGAATTCGGCCATGACCTTTTGAAGGAAGCATCCCGGCATTTGCCTGGAGTGATATGCGAAACCATGGAAAACTCAAATCTGGATACTCGGACGGGGATTCGAACCGCCGTCCTCCCGAATGCGAGGCCAGAACGCCAACCGTTACACCACTACGCTCGGTGGGATGGATACTAGGCGAAGAATTAATAGCAGTATCATCTCAGGGAAGAGTTTTCCATGGGCATAATTTCAGGTATATATATATATATATATATATATTAAAAAAATATCAGGAACATTTCATAACGGTGTAGTGAACTAAGCAATAAAATGTTGGTAGTTTATCTAGAAAAGCAGAGTGTAAAATACATAAGAGGTGATGGCACGATGGAGATGATATATGTTTTAATCACTTCAGAGTTTGAAAACGAAAATATGGTAAGCGACTGATGGATCTACAAACTTTCCGAGCCTGTTAAAAATAATTTAATAAATTATATTGGCAATAATACATTTAAAAAAGGGGAGGATCACCGTCTCTCGAATTTTTGTACCCACTTTGCTCCACCCTCAATCCGACACAGGTTAGCATATTAGAAGTCATAAAGAGAGATTAGAGTCATGTTTTAGTTTTGGATTGCTGGCAGGTGACGGCAATAAGCCTTTTAAAATAAAGTTTGCGCATAATAGACACTTGCTGGGAAAAGCAAGAATATCAAACAAACGGAGAAGGTTTGTGGTTTATCTGTAGAATGACGTTTTATATAAGTTTATCTGTTTCGAAACCATTTTCATCTGAATAAGTGGTCTACTGAATAGTAATCGACTAATCCCAAGACAGTTGAAGGTTCTGATAGGCATCCACTGCACTCGATCTACTTGGCCGAGTGACGGACGAAATCGGATTAATCAGACGTAATCGGCTGAATTCTAAGTACCTGTTGATCTTCTTATAAACAAATTTCCATTTTTTTATATCTTTTATCAATACACTTTTATTAGCTTGAGCTGTATGTAAGGACCTAATTGAATTTTTCAATTCAGTTTTCACCCACTGCCAGACTACCGAATTGTTTGAAAATTTGCACACGTATTAAGAACTATTGGCAATACAACAATTTAATAACTACGTCTTGGTATTCTATTTAGTTTGACTGTTAAAGAAATCCCAACGTGGCAAGCCGTCGCCTGTGTGCTATGCAATCAGTCGGATATTAGTGTTGAGGTGGTTGCAAACACATAGGCGCTCGCCTTATCACGATTTTCAGAAGCAGAACAACACTGAATGGGAACATGAAATTCAAAATAACTTCCTTGGTTAAAGTGTTATTAGATGTCGGTCTATTAGATTCTTTCCTGCCGACAGGCTTATGTAGTTATAAGTTACGTAATGTAATTGAATGATCTCCAAATAAAACAACTTGATTGCTCCAAGTTAGCTGGAACAGTTCAATATAATGTTGAAGCATTAGATGAAATGGCTAGGTTACGTGAACATGACTGAAATAACTTTAAGTTCATTGTAACACATGAAATACCAAGACTCGAGTGTCCTCATTATTTCCACAAACAAAAAAACTTAAAAATAACTGTTTTGTTGAATAGCGATAGTATGTCTCAAAATTCAGTAAAAATTAATTTTTTTGAATAATCTTAAAATAAGAATAAGGTCACTGACCAAAAAATTAAATTTAACGTAAAAAAAAGCGTTGAGTGCTCCCTACTTACGTTTTATAATGACTATTATTTTTTAATTAATAACTAGCGATTAAAAATTTAAGATAACTGATATCTAGCACGACACGCTTCTTTACGTTAAAGTTAATTCTTTGGTCAACAAGTTATTTCAAGCTTATTCTAAAAATTAAGTTATAGGCTACTGAATTGTTGGATATCCTATCAATACTGAACAAAAACTTTATATTTAAAGATTATCGTAATTTTTTTAAACTTACATCCCTACAAAAGGGTGTTTGGTAGTTTTACAAAACTACAATTTTATCTTGATTACATTTTCAGACACACACATACATTGTGGTAGTACACAGCTGCTATCAATATTTTAGTAAAAATATTTACGGAAGAACAATTATTGAAAGTGTGTCTCAACAGTTGTAATAATTATTTCAATTGAGTACTGAAATATTCTCGAACGATTTCGAAGCATTACTCACCTCACTGCTGCATTTACACACACGCTATAAAGGCTGCAGCCTGTGAGGTCGCACCACCCAAAAAAAAGTACACTATTTCTGAACAGTTTTAGGTGCATGGGAATACCGAAAACAACGTTCAAGCGTGAGAAATTCAATTTTTTAATCGGAGATACACTGTAAAGTAACATTTCAACACATCTATAACAAAACATAATAAGTTTGCGTCACAACGATGAGGTAGATCAAAGTAGCCTATGTATTTATTACTTATGGTCACAAACAGCAGCGGAGAAAGAACATTTTCAAAACTGATATTGATCAAATACATGCTTCGAAACTTAGAACATAGGCTCAACGTTGTGGCTTTAATTAGCATTTAAAGTTATATTTTGGGACAGCTAAGTTATGAAAATATCATAAGCAGCTTTATTAATATGAAATGTAGGTGCAAACCAATCAGCCACGAAGCCATTTCCAAGTAAATTTAAACGAAAATTTGGTTGTAAGTGGAACACGCAGTTTTTTTAATAGAAATTGAGGACTGGAATAATATATGGTAGATATTTTTATCAGTGCATTTTTATACTCTTTATATCAGGTTATTTGACGCTTCACTTTCATTTCAAGTATGATTGTTTGGGAAAGTACTATAGTTGAATTACAATGAGTCAAATTTACTTATTTGTTACATTCCTTTCTTTATATCTTGCATTTGCAATATATGTTCATATAACAATTATTACATGTTACGTTTAAAATTTAAATATTGATTTTTGTGTATTTGATAATACAGACACGAATTTGAATATTGTTCTTTTTCTACTTTAATTATTCATAGTAATATTGACAAATTGTGCTGAATACCGTGATGATTTTCAACTATTTTCATTTTTTTATCATCAATTTATTAACTTCTATACATAATATAGTAAAATTTGCTGCAATTTATTATTAAGTTTCAAATGTTTCTTTTTAAATTTTTGATTCGAAAGTTGCTGCAAAATGCGAGGTTGAATTTTAAAAAATACAGGGCGTTCGCCGGAAAACGCTACCCTCCCAGTCTGTTGCCGTCGGCAACTTGCTCGGTCAGTGGAACCAGCAGCTCCCGCCACACGGCACCGTGAATCACCACACTGTTTAACACCTCCGCTGCCCCAACAGTGCAGTGACGCATTATAATGGGACCCTTACATTGTTAAGAACGGTTTCTTTGCATTGTAGCTAGTTTGTGACTTCAGTCTCTTATTAATCAGTGTTGTGAATAAACGTTTCTTTGCGGTTTGGCTGGTTTGGGGCTTCATACTCTTACTAATCTGTACCGTGTTTGAGTGTGAGTAAAATTATGGTACGCTACAGTTTGCAACAAAGACTATTTCTCTACGATACATATGTGAAGAAGAAGTCGTTTAAAAAAGTGTCGCAGTAAATTTCGTCGCGAATTTCCTGGCGCTTTACTGCCAGCTAAATCAACAATTCTGCATCTGGTTAAAAAAGTAAGAGAAACGGGTTCATTTTTTAACAAAAAGAGACTGTCTGTCAACCGTATTCTCACAGAGGAGAAAATTGACGATATCGCTTTTCGACTAGAACAGTCACCCAAAAAATCATTAAGTCAGTTAGGGCAGCGTGTGTCTCAAAATATGTTCAGAAGATGTGAAATGTGCATTACACAAGAGGGTCAACACTTCCAGCATCTTTTATAAGGTAAGCTAATGAATTACGTCACATTTAAATGCTTAGCACATACAAGTTTATGAAGTTTATGAAGCGTAATTATTATGAAATAGTCCGCGGCCGACGGTCGAACAATGCCGGAAGCTGACCGCTCGCTCGCCGGGAGCAGTTTCTTCCTTGTAGCGCTAACAGTGGGTTGCGTTTCCCGGCGAACGCCCTGTATATGCGAAGGAGGGCCCACACTACAGATGTTAGCCCAAGTTTCCTAAATACGACCCTGACTCTCATAATGTCGAGCGAGGTGCAGGAAAAACTTGTTTCTAAGAAATATAAATCACTATCTACAGTATTTAGTAAAATAACTGGTTCACTTGGCGTGTGTCGGATGGATGCGGCTTCAGTGGGTGAGGTTTTACCGGAAAACCTGGTAGGCCGTAAATCTGACGAAACACGTCTCCGCTGGACTTAGTCAAGATTTGAATATGATGCAAGGGTTGCAGTTCGTCATAACATCAGGAAGTTCGATTAATGGTAGAGGCTAAACAAGATTTCTATAAAACCGTCTTGATCAAATGGTCAGTTGCTGTGTGGATCTCGTGGGGTGGCATCTATTTCAGTTGTCTGAGTCAAATATTATCAAGATAATCAATCCAGGCTGCCATATTGGAACCGTGAAATAAATTGTGATTAATTTCGGAAATCGTATTTGGAAATTAAATTTCGAAATTTCTTCCGAAATAATAAGGGGTCATTTATTCAGTTTAATTAATCGTTAAAAAAGCCGCGCTTGAATAAACGATTGTTGTAATAGCCTGCCGTCTTCAATAGTATAGAGGATCAATTTGGTCAAACAATACTGGGATTTTCGGAGTGATACGAAATAAAATGGAAGTAAAGTTAATTAATCATTTCATTACTATGCACGCATATTAGAGAAACTTATAGTCTCACAATCTCCACCATCTACTGAGTGACGACCATTTTCAATTGAAATGAACCTACAATCTTGCAACATATTTCATTATAGTACCTATTCCGTAGCCAACAACACAGCAAGAGCGCAAAAACATTTATCATATACCATATTTCATTAGATATCAACCCCAAACATTATTATGACAGATTCCATTGGAAGATATGGACAGGATATCTATTTGGATAGGTCAACATGGAATGAAGATACGTGCCAGAAAGGGTTTGCTTGTGAAAATTATATTTAAAAAAATGAAAGCATTATATGGTAGCGGAGTACTTGCTCGTTGAAGAAATTAAGTATAAACATTTTCACATATATGATAGTAAACTGAATTAACACTTTGAATAGGATTCAAGATTATCCATTTATTGGAGATGGAAGTGAAAGAATTGGTTTATAAAACCTTGTGCAGATCGTAGCTTGAGTATGATAGGTAGCATGGGACCCACAGTAAGTGTATTAAATGCACGAATTAGATGGGATTCAAATATTGGATATTGCTGCAGAGCACAATCAGTCACTGATATTAAAAGAAACTTGGCAGGAATAAGGCAGCTAAAGTGGGTGCTGGGAGTATATAAAAAGTGTATGCTGGCAATGAGGATCTGATGAATGGGTGTAGTAGAATTGAAAGAAGGGGTTTCACCGCAGGTTAAGGACGGGGATGCCTGACGTAAAGGATATGTTCCAATCTACTGAGTTCTGAAGAGACTCAATTGTCAGGAAAAACTGTGATAGCTCTCTCTCTAAAACGGTTGTACTGGCTATTAGAATTGCAGGAACTGGCATGGACTGCCACTGGATTGTCTATCTTACCAGTATAAACTATTTGCCTGTTGACATTTATCGGGATGGACAGTTTGTTAGTGATGCGGCCTATATCAGAACCCGTGCAATGAAGGTAGATAAGCTGATAAATGAGGTGTGTATCTGAACTGTCCAGGCACAAGAATATCATCATGCTCCCAAATAATAAGAGCCCAACACTCGTGATCATGAACTGCAGTGACTATGAGGCTGAGGTTCTGAAACAGCTCTCCAACCCCCGCACCTATCTTCCACACTCCACAGATTCCACAAATTCAATTTTCAAGGAAACATGCAGTTTTCTTGGTGGGTAGGGCCTCTCATCAAGATCCATTTCCCTCCTAAAAACCCACTCTATAGCTTCTTCCAAAGATCCAAAAGGCTGGCAATCCTAGGAGACATGTAGTGATGGCATATGGATTGCCCACTGAACAGATTTCATACTTGGTTGTTCAGTATCTCCAATCTTCATTTTCTCCACTACTTCTTCAATTCCCTAGCTTATCATCAGATTGAGATTGTGATGCGTGCCAGTATGGCTCCAAGCTATGCCAACCTCTTCCTGGCCCACCTGGAGGAATAGTGCCTGAATAAAATCCCAATCAACAACCTTTTGTGTTTTAAATATTTAGATGATATTTTATGATATGGACCTGGATTTATTCCCCCAAACACACGTCATCTACCTCGATGTGGTCGTTTTCCTACAACACGTTCTATGCACAATAAGACCACAAATTAACAATGATCGTTTCAAATCAAACGTTCCCTCCCGTAAAATGCGAAATAATTGTTGGTAATCTGGGCATCAATTTCCTTTCATTTATTCGTCTGTAGATATGTGTTGAGAGTCGTGCAATTCCGATGCAGAAAATACTGTGTTTGCTCGGATTTCATTTAATTGCAACGGAGCACACGATCCGTTGGCAATTTCCCTACACACCCATCCCCCCCCTATCCTGCACCCACATACATTTGCCTTCTACAAAATTTAACTTTAAATTCTTTCAACGTTTTTGGTAAGTTATTCGTCATTTCCCTTGACAACTCATTCCTATCCCTGACACCCTTACCTAAAAAAGAGAATCTTCCCACACCCTTGTGCCTAAAATCCAGTGCCAGCTTGTGGTCATGGTCATCTTTTCCCTCCCATGCACTACTTTTCATACATACTCCACTATCTTTCCATGCCTCATCGCCAGTATACGCCCTGTACACTCCCATGACCCTCCTCATCCTCCTCGTGTCTTACAATGAATTCCATTCTATCTCCTTTACCATATCTGTCACTGGTTACATTCTGCGATAATTTCTAGAAACAAATCTAGCAGCCCTTTTGTGGACCCTCTCCAACTTCCTGTTATAATATGTTTGCGGAAGTGGATGGGGTAATTGGGAGTAGGAAGAGATGGAGATATGCATCAAGACCAACATCAACTTTTAAAAAAGAAGTGACCTCATATAAGACTTTTATAAAAAAAAATCAATATCTAGCAATTCAAAGTCGAGTAAATGACAAGTACAAATACTTCTATTAATAAATATTAAATTGTTTAAAATCATTCATCAAGAAACATAAGTTCTAATAAAGTCACGATGTAAATGGAAATTATAGTGAAGTTTTAATTTTTATTTCTTCCTTTAAACATATATTTATATTTTTGGATCCTCTAAAACAATTTTGACAATCTTTACTTATCTCAAAAAATTTGCAAATGTACTCAGATCGCATAAAATAAACATAGGGTTTAGAACTAAAAACAAGATACAACATAAATTAATTCACAATATCAACACTAATGCAGACCCATTCCTAGAGTCAGGTATTTATAAAATAACATGTAGACTATGTTCAAAATTCTATTTAGGGCAAACTGGCAAGAATTTCCAAATAAGATACCTAGAATACATTAAAGCCTTCAAAAACGGACAACACACAAAATCAGCTATTGCGACCCACATACCAGCTTACATCCGTCAAAGCTGTGGAAACAGTAGTATACAGAGAAGAGCAGCATGCTTCTCTCATACCTTACAAAAAGTCTCTTTACCATTTTGCTTTACTTTTTATGTTCAAGACCATTTGAGTGTCAACATATGATAGTTACACTTTCATTCAGGCGAGAAAAATGTAACCAACTTTTTGTCTTTTAATTTATTTGCTGCTTCATGCTTTTGTTAGTTTATTCGCAGTTATTGTCATTTTTTAGGTATAACTTCAAAACCATCCAGTATCTGTTCCGTATTAACATTTAACTTCTTCATATCTAAGGATTATCTAGTTTTCTTATTTATGTGTGTTGTGTTCGTACTTATGTCGAAAAGCTTTCATGATGTTTCCTCACCACTGTAAAGTTTCCTAAAAACGTGCAGATATTATTAACAGTTATGATCTTTATCATATCTCATTGTTGTTTCTGTTTAGTTCAGTACTGGTATTCACACTAGCGGTCAGCTGAGCTCAGGTAAAAAGTCGCTATACTCGTAATCTAATGGGAGCATTCACACTACGCAGTCCGTTCAGGTCAGGGCAAGGCAGGCCAAACTGAAGATCGCGCCGCCACCGATCAACAGCGGTCAAGACCTAACCTGAGCTGAGCTGAACTGACCACTAGTGTGAACGAGCAACGGTCAGGTCAGGTCAGATCAAATGGGTGACGAACGTCTGAAAGCTATGATCGTAAGCAATGAAAAAGAGTAATAAATAAAAAATAAATATTTCAACGGCATGTTATTTCTGTTTATCATAAAGTCGACAAACTTTAATATAAATTCAAATATTATTACACATTTTAGTATTGCCAAGGTTCAGATCCTGTTTCCGAATTTAAAAAAAATTGTGAATTTATTTCTTGAATCAAAGGCTTCTGTACGAGCGTTAGCATCCAAACAAAGAATATTTGTAAAACAGTGTTTCTCTCGTTCCTGAAATTCACTTTCTACATGGCATGACATTTTTTCCTTCTGTAAATAATTGTGCAAAATACATGTTGCTGAAATTATGTTATCAATTAATCCTGGAGCAGAATTAATTTTTATAAAATAAACTCGATATCTTTGAGCCCTAAAAATAAAAAGCATTTCCCACCACTCGTCTTGCACGGCATAGCATTCTTTTTTCTCTTGATCTGTTTGCATTTGAAACTCTTGATCCACGCAGAACCATCATCTTTTTGATCTTGACGTATTTTTAGGCTCTTGATCCAAAATCATTGCTATTTAATTGACGTTGGGGTAGAAAACGGCATTGTTCACTATGAGTAACTGAAATTAAATGGCCTCGTCTATGACTTGATCTGATCTGTGCTGACCTGACCTGAGCTGACCGCTAGTGTGAACGGGCCTTAAATATCTGCGAATCCTTAATTATTTTTAGGTTCTAAACGATTTACAATGATGAGAAGGATGCTTTTTCAATTGTTGGTTTCAGAGTAATATTCGAGTTGAAACACGGTTTATTCACAAGAGGTAAGGTGTGATGTATTGGTACGATAGTTTGTCAACGTTAATCAGCCTGAGAATTGTGTCGTTCAGTTAGGAATAAAACGCAGCGAATTATTTCGCATGTTGAGAGTCTCGGTGCGCACACATCTAAGCCACAAGCCACGTGTTTCACCTCTAATCACGATTAATGTTTATACTGAAATATTGTGTGTTCATGTTTGTTTATTCGTGGTGGTCCTGCTGCCTGAACCTGTGGTGAATGACGGTTTTACTTTTTCTGCTTTATTTTCATTACGTAACAGCATTTTCACTGTCGCTATTACTGTGAAGAATTTAATTGTAACATATATATTAAATGTATTTAGTTTCATTACATTCGTGTGATAATACAAGAAATGTATCACACCAGCGTCACTCTGGATATGTTGATAATTCACTATGTCATGAGAAAAGGAATGATGAAAAAAAGACCTTTTCTTTACTATTTTTGACAAATTTACAAATTTGTATTTTGGTTCATAGCTTTAATTTTACATCCAATTCTTCTTATGTACAATGATTACGCTGTTAATGTTCATGTACAGATATCAAATAAAAAGCATTTTGGGTAGGACATAAATATCAAGGATTTATAGCCCGAAGGAAAACTGCAAGTCTGGCATCAGTCTCGTTATATGTAGTGAAACGACGTGGGTCGTTTGGAGATAAAAATAGTTTTGAATTTCCACTTCGAAAAGATGCCTGTAACTGAACAGATTATTATCAGTAATTTCTCTTTGTTTTAACTGTTATTATCAAGAATATATATAGGAAAAATGATTAGCATAATGCGTTTATTACCATTAACTGTTAAGATATAGCACAAAATTAGTTTTTCTAATTAATTTCCACACTAAGACATATAAAGGTATGACTTATATTACCTTACTAGCTGGTACCCCCGACTTCGTTCGTGATTGTAAAGAATTCATATTGACAGCTATAGACATCTAACCACCATAGTGCACGATGGGAGACTCGATAGTATAACCACACACAAATAACAGTCTTCTGCGCTATGTAGTTCCGGCAGCAAAGTAAAATTTACGGATACACACAAGTCTTTGGATGAAATACGAAAATATTCATGATCGACCAATTTCAAACACCATATCTCACACACTCCCACAGTTATCGAATTTCAGCCAACGTTGTGATCGATGGGTCACTCTGTGTTACGACCACACACAAACGCCAGTGATCTGCGATTGATAGTTTTCACTTAAAAGTGATACACCATGACACTTTTGTCTTTGGCTGAAATATGAAATTGCCACAGGACGACCAATTTCAACCCCCATATCTCCCACACCCCCATAGCTACCGACATCTAACAACCATAGTGCACTACATGAGATACGATTCTACTACCAAACACCAACACCAATGCTCTATGCTATGTAGTTGAGGCAGAAAAGTGACATATGCGTAGACAGTCGAAATACGAAAATATCCTTGGTCGGCAACTTACAACCACCATATCTACCACAGTACCACAGTTTCTGAAATTCGGCCGCTGTTGTGATCGAAAGGTGACTCTGTGCTACTACTACACACAAACGCCAGTTATCTGTGATCTATAGTTTTCGCTGAAAAGTGATACACCATGACAATTTTGTCTTTGGCAGAAGTATGAAATTGCCACAGGTCGACCACTTTCAACCCCCATTTCTCCCACACCCCCATAGCTACCGACATCTAACAACCATAGTGCACTAAATGAGATACGATTCTACTACCAAACACAAACACCAATGCTCTATGCTTTGTAGTTGTGGCAGAAAAGTGACATATGCGGAGACAGTCGAAATACGAAAATATCCTTGGTCGGCCACTTACAACCACCATATCTACCACAGTACCACAGTTTCTGAAATTCGGCCGCTGTTGTGATCGAAAGGTGACTCTGTGCTACTACTACACACAAACGCCAGTTATCTGTGATCTATTTTTTTCGCTGAAAAGTGATACACCATGACACTTTTGTCTTTGGCAGAAGTATGAAATTGCCACAGGTCGACCACTTTCAACCCCCATATCTCCCACACCCCTATAGCTACCGACATCTAACAACCATAGTACACTACATGAGATACGATTCTACTACCAAACACAAACACCAATGCTCTATGCTTTGTAGTTGTGGCAGAAAAGTGACATATGCGGAGACAGTCGAAATACGAAAATATCCTTGGTCGGCCACTTACAACCACCATATCTACCACAGTACCACAGTTTCTGAAATTCGGCCGTTGTTGTGATCGAAAGGTGACTCTGTGCTACTACTACACACAAACGCCAGTTATCTGTGATCTATAGTTATCGCTGAAAAGTGATACACCATGACAATTTTGTCTTTGGCAGAAGTATGAAATTGCCACAGGTCGACCACTTTCAACCCCCATTTCTCCCACACCCCCATAGCTACCGACATCTAACAACCATAGTGCACTAAATGAGATACGATTCTACTACCAAACACAAACACCAATGCTCTATGCTATGTAGTTGAGGCAGAAAAGTGACATATGCGGAGACAGTCGAAATACGAAAATATCCTTGGTCGGCCACTTACAACCACCATATCTACCACAGTACCACAGTTTCTGAAATTCGGCCGCTGTTATGATCAAAAGGTGACTCTGTGCTACTACTACACACAAACGCCAGTTATCTGTGATCTATAGTTTTCGCTGAAAAGTGATACACCATGACACTTTTGTCTTTGGCAGAAGTATGAAATTGCCACAGGTCGACCACTTTCAACCCCCATTTCTCCCACACCTCCATAGCTACCGACATCTAACAACCATAGTACACTACATGAGATACGATTCTACTACCAAACACAAACACCAATGCTCTATGCTTTGTAGTTGTGGCAGAAAAGTGACATATGCGGAGACAGTCGAAATACCTTGGTCGGCCACTTACAACCACCATATCTACCACAGTACCACAGTTTCTGAAATTCGGCCGCTGTTGTGATCGAAAGGTGACTCTGTGCTACTACTACACACAAACGCCAGTTATCTGTGATCTATAGTTTTCGCTGAAAAGTGATACACCATGACACTTTTGTCTTTGGCAGACGTATGAAATTGCCACAGGTCGACCACTTTCAACCCCTATATCTCCCACACCCCCATAGCTACCGACATCTAACAACCATAGTGCACGACAGGAAAGACGATTCTATTACCACACACAAACACCAAAGGTCTATGTTATGTAGTTGTGGCAGGAAAGAGAAGTATACGGAGATACGAATTTTTGGTCGAAATATGAAAACGCCCTGCACTGACCAACTTTAATCATTATATCTCCCACATCCCCACAGCTATCGGCATTCGGCCAACGTTGTGCACGACAGGAAGCTCCATGCTACTTCCACCCACAAACATCAGTGATCTGTGCTAGGTAGTGGTGGCTGAAAAGTGAAATATAGGAAAAAACACGTCTATTTTTATATATATATAAGATTTAGCCCGATATCATATAATTTCTGGAATATTTTGGTGACGAGCCACTCATCTACCTTCATATCTAACCCAAATCGATCATTGAAGTATCATGTTAAAGATTACGGTTTCCGTTTTCGTGAAATTATGAATTAAGAAAGGAGTTTTTTGAATTTGTCCATTAAAGGGCAGAAGTATCATTATTTCCTAAAATGTGTTTTTTGCTCCGAGCCTCTTACCTTCCTTCATACATAAATGAATTGGGTAAATGAGGTATTATTTTAAAGATCAAGGACTCCGCTTTGGTAAAATCATAAATTACGAAAGGAATTTATCAAAAAACAACCCTTAAAGGGCAAAAGTATTCATTATCAATGTTACGCACATGAGCGATCTCGTTATCACTACTGTAGCACCACACATTACAGGGATATTGGTAAATTGCGTGTGATTTCTTCAGAAAGGAACTATTTGGATAGCTTTTTCTGTTAAGGAACCATTTATATTTTGTTATTAAATTCCTTGTATGTTTTCTATAGTAAGCAGATTTCCTATTTTTTTGTTTGTGTTAGGGAAATATTTAATTAGAAGGTAACTCATGATCATATTTTAACTTCAAACATTGCGTACACAGAGGTTTTGTAATGTTCAAATATTGTTACTTCGATTTTTAATGTTAATATTTTCTAATGTAATTTTTATGCAAATTGTAACGTAAATAACGTTTAGTTCAGTAATGTAAAATACTACGCGTTTGTATTGTATGTATGATTTACTCCTCCTCACACAGCCTGTCTTCGACTTCGAAAACTTTTACAACTACACGACTATCACTTGAATTACATGATTTTTATTTTATAGTACCTCAGCTACGGATGTTACATCTTGGAAGGGTATGATTCTTGTTTTTTTTTTTTTTCATCTTTCTGTATTCATCATACTATTCCTGCCACTATTATTATCCGGGAAAGAGTCTACCACTCCTGATCCGTCTGGAATTTCCAGCAGAACCGGATTGGCCGACCCATCGGTATTAACTTCCAGCTACCGGAAGTTATCGCACTATTCTGTTAACTACAACGCTCGTATTCCTCTAGCAGCTGCTGGGGTCCCGAATGTGGTCCCAGAGACTGGAACTTGATCCAAGCGAAGTGGTGAATCGCCATTGAAGAGAAAATGAAGTTCAGCATCGTTGTTTTGAGAGTCTGCTAGCGGAGAGAATGAGACCTGTACGTTGAAGAGAGAACTGGGATGATGAAGCAAAGTACAGAAGGCCAAACTTGTTTATGAAGAGGCCGTAACGAATGTAGAATCTGAAATTAGATGCCTAGGAGGGTGACAATGTAGGGAAGCTGATGATTGTTATAACAATGCAACTGAACAAAAACTGGGATCAGACTGAGTGCGATAAACAGAAAAGTAAAATTTAAGAATCGTTAAACAAAGGCAATTTCGTCATTTTGTCAGTGGGGATGGAACCTTCCTGAAAAATAAAACACCTTAACCTAACTGAAGAAACGGTCATCAGCTTTCAGAATGGCATAATATGAATTGAAAATAAGGAAAGACAGGGAAAATAAACCGTCCAACGACAGATGAGGGCAATTCTCATTAACCAGTTATTAAATACAGTATATCTGCCATTTTCAGATCCTCAGTAATTTCTTCTCCATCCTTCTATACAATTGTATGAATACCTTTCCACCTGTCAGTTTATGTTATCCTTCTGTGAAGCATAATGTCAACTGCAAATGTCCTAATTACTGAATGTGACAACAGAATTATTCATTAGAATGTGTTTCAGAAGTCTCCAAATACACAATAGTTTACCATTTCTGTTCTCACTTTCTTCATCTCTGGTATCACATTTTCAACACTTCCGTTTTGCTTCCCGTATCCTAATAAATTCAATACTCAACAATCACATTCTAACTGAATTCCATATTTTTATCCTCATTTTACACCATTCTGTGAGAGAGATCTAACTCGCTATTAAATTGGCCTCCCTCGTCCAATGGGTGGGGAGGAATTACTTTGTTGAAAATCCTAAGTATAGGTATCTTGCTGTAACATTTTCTAACAAAGTCAATTGGACAGAACACATTGGGTAAGTGGTAGGGACAGGGGGAGGTTTTTTTTATGTGTCGCGGCCTCAACGGCCATGTTTGTGTACTCCCGGAACCTAGGTTGCCCTACTACTACGAGTCGCTATGTTGGGATTGTGGGATATTTTGGGGACTCTTTTTAATACACTTTAGGGAGAAAAAGGGCTGTGGGCGCCTTAGGCGCCCTTATGTCAAAACCCCCTCAGGTTTCGTGTTTCAGCCGGGGATCATCGTTGTGATCAATTGCGTTAGCAGTTGGACGATTTTCCCCAGCTGGCTTTCTCGTTGATCAGCGTGGTTGCAGCGCCAGAGCTGCGGGTGGCTCGTTGCTCCTGTCGGCGGCTGCAGTGGGAACCAGCTGTTTGTCACGGGTTGCTGGTTCGTGTGACGTCCGTGTGTGTTCCTACTATCTGGGTGGGCTGTCCTGCCTTCCGCTCCTGTTTCTGGTCTTGTGTGGTCGGACTGGGGTGCTCTTCTCTCTCCCTCGGTTCGAAGTCGCTTCCTTTCAGGACAGCCTCCGTAGCAGGCTGCGTGGTCAGCACCACAGTTCGCATACGTTGGCGTGGCATCACGCGGTTGTGAGTAAACCGTGACGCTGTGGTTTTCACCGCATCGTACGCAGCGTACTTGGCTACGGCAGTCCTTTGCCAGGTGCTGGTAACGCTGGCACCAGAAAAACTGAATGACTGCGGCTGACTTCTTGCGAGGTCGCCCTGCCTGCTTCTTGGTGGTCTGCCTGGCTTGCTGCAGGGTGTCAGCCTTGGGGTTGGAGCAATGGTCAGTGGCTGAGCGTGGCACCGTTTCTGTTCCCCCACGTTCCTGGGTCGTGATGGTATTGGCCGGCTCCTGGCTGTCAAGAAGTTCCATGTCATCTTGGCTGGGACTGGTTGCCAGATATGCGGCGAGTGCCGGCCAGGAGCTGTTCGGAATGGTATCCAGCTGGCGGAGCACGTCCCTCATGGCGCCGTGGTGTGTGAGGGGGATCGCTTGGAGTAGCTGGTACAGTGCCCTTCGTGGCTGGTCCTTGGTCCCCTCGTTGTTTGGAGTGGTGGGCGACGGTCCCGCTCTCCTGCTTGGTGTGATTGGTGCCGGCGATGTGAAGAGCCTGTAATACAACTCCTCGAAATACTGGTAGCAGTCGAAGTCTTCGGCGAAGATGCAGGGGAATGGTACTCGTTGCGACCAGTCCTTCCCTTCACCGATAACTGGCTTGGCGAGACGTGAGTACTTCTGGTGGCAGAGTGTACGACGCATTTGCTTGGTTGTTGTGGGAATTTCCCAGACTACACTCTGCTCCAGACTCGCACCCTTAGCTCGACGACAAGGAAGTTCTCGAGCTCTTGGAATATAAACCGCAGTGCCCTGATGCGGTACCTCTGGCTCTCGTTGATACATTGGAGGTAGTAGAGTGGGTAGCCGACTTCAAACTTGTGGTCGTCATCCACAATGGTTGACCAAGGATGCGTCTCCCAGGGCTGCGAGCGATTCCGCCCACGGTGTACCATGACCACTTGAGGTGTAGTTTGAGTCCCCGCTGTACCCTCCTGACGCAGAGAAACATGGTGTGGGGCGCTCACTTTCAGTGCGTGACCATGAGGCATCATGGCTCTTCTGGGCCGTCCGCTCAGTGGCACTGACTGACCGTCCGGGCTGCGCGCTCCCGGGAGTGTAGGCAGCTCCCGAGGTGCGCCCTCGTGGCGCTCCTCCACACTGGCAGTGCCGGCTCGGGCCGACCTTCCGCCCCCCTGCGGGGCGCAGACTGCCACGACGCGTCAGTTGCAGCCAGGAGCTGGCGAGGCTGGTCCCGTGGCGCCACCTGGTTGCCAGCCGTGGCAACAGGCGTCGGCTCCAGGCATCCCCCTCCCCGAGCGGAGCGGTCCGGAGTCGACCGACCTCCACCACTGTGTGATGTAGACTGAGGTTGGCGACAGACCAACATAACCCGGGTGACATAGTTCCCGGAGTACGGGGAAGTTCTTACATTTGTATGTATCTCATTCCAGTTTTTAGGTTTTTTCAAGTGTCATCATTGGTGTACATAATTGGAGTTGTCAGCTCCATGTGTTTCATTGTAATAGGAGGTGGTCTGGACACTGGATGTTATCGTTGTAGTGTACGCTAGTGCCAAGGCTGGCTATGAGTGGGTTTTCCGACCGCGCACACTTGTTGTAGAATGTGGTGGCTGTTTGCTTGAAACGCTTTTTCAAGGTTTGTAGCCCGCTGACTTGATGTAAGACTGCGGAAGGCGTGTCCATACGGAGTTTGTAAGCAAACCGGATAGCTCGATTTTGCACCGTTTGGAGCCTTTTGATATGTGTGTTCGTGACGTTTCCCCACACCACAGCAGCATATTCCAGCACCGGCTTGACCAGCGACGTAATAAGTCTGGTCAGCTGGTAAAGTAGATGTAGGATTGAGAATAGGATAGAGTGTCCGCATCCTTCCTTCAACTTTCGATCTGAGGTTACTGGCGTGGTTCTTCCAGGTTAGTCATTGGTCAAGCATCACGCCTAGATAGGTTACTGTCCTAGTCCATTGGACTCTCTCGTTGAAAAGTGTCACCGGCTCTAATTGTGGCACTTTTCTCCTGGAGATTATTGTCGCTTTACTTTTGGTGGCATTGAAAGCTAGGCGCCACCTTTTCGCCCAGTTTTCGACGTTGTTGCAGGATCTTTGTAGTTTTGTCCTCACATGGGTTGCCCTAAAGCTACGCGTGTACATCGCCGTGTCGTCCGCGTATAAAGCAGTTTCCACTTGTTGAGTCCGTGGTACGTCAGCCGTATACAGACTGTACAGTACGGGGCCTATAACGGAGCCTTGTGGGACGCCGGCACGGATGTTTCTAGATGAGGATACTGCATTTTCAGACAGTACTCTAAACGTTCTGTTTTCCAAATAGCTCTTGAGCAATTGTATGTGTGACATGGGGATCCCCTGCACAATAAGTTTGTACAATCATTCCTGATGCCACACAGAATCAAACGCACGTGAGACGTCTAGGAGAATGGCACCAATGTATTCTCTTTTATCGACTGCTCCTAGTGCAAACTCGGTGATTCGAAGCAACTGCTGCGGGGTGGAGTGATTCTTACGGAAGCCAAACTGTTCGTTTGGCAGAAGGCTCTCCTGATCTATGTGGAGGCGTATCCTTTTGAGAAATAATTTCTCGAACAGTTTTGAGATGACAGGCAGGAGGCTGATGGGACGATACGATCGTGGAGATCTTCTATCCTTGCTCGACTTTGGTAGGGATACTATGTCCGCCTGCTTTCAAGTGCTGGGAAATAAACCAGTAGTTAAAAACTTGATTAAACATTGAGGCTAGGTATTCCATGGCTTGAGGTGGTAGTTGCCTAAGTAGTGGTGCACCAATGCCATCATGCCCAGGACTTTTGTTAGAAGGTAGCTGCCTGATGGTCGCAACTACTTCATCGACCGTAACGGGGTCTGTGATGTCATCAGCAGGAGGGTTTACATTGAGAAATCTTTGCAGTCTGTCCTGGACGTGCCTTATGTGTGCTTCATCCAGATGATCTGTAACGGGCCGAAAGATGGATTCGATGACATCCGCTAGGTCTTCCACCTTTTCTATTGGGTCACGGACTATGCTGTTACCCACAGTGAGAGGCGGGAGCCTGTTGCTATTTCTCAGTATTCGCTTAGTTAGTTTCCAGGCGGACCCATCATCAGTGTTGATCGATCTCAGTAGGCCGGCCCAGTCGCTGTTCTTATGCTTCTGGATTTCTGCTTTGATCTCCCTCTGCATTTGATTTATGCGTCTCTTTGTGGCTGGGTTTCTCGTGATCTGCCACTCCCTGGTGAGGTTGTTTATTGGCAATAATGGCCTCCCTGATGTGCGGTGTCAGTTGCTTCGAGGGACACCGTTGATTTCCTCGCTGTGGAGGTGTAGCTGCTTCGGCTGCCTCGTTTATCCATCGCGCGATATTTTCAGCTGCCGCACTATGTCCGACGGCTTCAAGTGATGCGGCATTCGGTATGCGCTGTACGATGATGGCTTTATAATCATACCAGTTAATCTTGTGTAGGTTTCTGTGTCGTCTATTATCACGCAGGGATGCACTCTCAGTGAGGTAGAATAATGCAGGTACATGGTCTGACGAGAGTGCTGCCATTGTTGTAATTGCGATGGTGTGATTCACCCCTTTTGTCGTTGAAAAATGGTGGGTTCAGTGGGTCCCTCTATTACCGCGTCGTTGGCTTCAACTGCTTGGAGAAGCTGCTTTCCGGCGGTGTTGGTGATTCACGAGTTCCAGTGGTGATGCTTCGCATTTAGGTCGCCGGCAATGAAAACATTGCCACGTAGACGCAGTAAGGTTGCAATGTCATCTTTGTCTACTGCAGTGCTTGGTTTGCGGTAGGCTGCAATAAGGAGTAGTTCGCCACGTGAAGTCTCAGCAGCAACCGCCGTTGCTTCTATTGTTGCGAGTGGGTGGAGTGCTACTTCATGGTGTTTGATTGATCTTCGGATGTACACTTCGGTTTCTCCTCCGGCAGTCAAGCGGTCGTTGCGCTAGCAGCTATAGTTTGGGACTGCAGCACGTACTCGCTGTTTCAGATGAGTCTCGTTGACGAGGCAGATGTCAATTTGCTCATCTCGCAGGAATTCAGAGAATTCTCCCATTTGTCTCCATATGCCGTTAGCATTCCATTCGCAGATAGTTAACCCTACGATTTTACTGGCCATTCTGGATTGTGTTTACTGCACTTCGTTGAGTGGCCTCGATCGCTTTTTACACCCCGGCTGAAATCTGCCGCAGTAGGTCAGTGATCATTGCTGTTACTGCTGTTAAGAGCGACCGCACCATATTTAAAAGCGCCTTCATTTCATTTTGATGTGGAAGCTGCTGCTGATTGGAGTGCCCGAGTTGATCTCTGTCTCTTAACGCGGGCGAACAGTTGTCTTGTCCAGGTTGGTTTTTGCCACTCGTTGAGGACAGTCCACTGCCTTTGTCTTGTCTAGGTTGATTTTTGTCTCTTGTTAAGGCGGTCCACAGCCTGGTCGGCTACCGGTCAGCCGGCTTGCGTAGTCTTTGCTTGGAACAGAGTTGTTAGATCGAACAGGGGTTTGGCTACTGCTCGTTTCTTGCACATTGTCTTCTGATGCACCGTTTCCTTGCGTCGGTAGGGCCGGGAAGTCTTCCTGGCTGAGTTTCTTTTTTTGCTGGTTCTTCATAGCTGCAGCATATGCGGCATTATGCTTCCTTTGTCAGTCGATGTAGCGGGTGAAAGTTGGGCATTTCTTATAGCTGGCAACGTGGTCGCCGTCACAATTTGCGCACTTCAGAGGCGTCTCTCCTTTAACCACTTTGTATTCTTTGGTGGGATGGTCCCCAGCGCACTTAACGCATCTTGCAGGCATGTAGCAGTGTCTAGAGATGTGTCCTACAGCGTGACATTGAAAACACTGTGGAGGTACCCGCGAGCTGCGTAGTTTTTCCAGGGTAAACCTTATGGAACATAGGAATGTCATCTGATAGATTGATCTTTGTTCGGCAGAATCTGTTAGTACAACCAAGAAGAGGGGCACTTCTTGATGTGTCTTCGGTGACCTGAGGCTGGTCACAGTTCTCGCTGCATATCCGGCATCTTCCAGCTCCTCCTTAAGATGATCTGGTTCCATATTGAAGCGGAGGCCCCTTATCACAATCTTCATAAACTTCTCAGGTACCAATGGAAATGTGTAGAATGGCAGACTGTGGTCGGAGAGGTACTTGGTCACTGCCATGTAGTCATTTTTGTTTTCTAGTGGAGAGCTTGTAGAGATCTCGGACAGCGGGTTTGATCTCATGACCAGCCTTGCAGAGTTGTTTAAGTAGGATGTCTAGCGTCTTGAAGTCCTCTTTGAATTATAAGCACAATTGGTGCAGGTTTAGGCTCGTTTGGCGGTTTGGATGTGGATGCGGTGGCATCCTCTGCCGCTAGTTGGTCGTACCGATTGGCGGTGACCGGTATTTCATTATTGGCTTCAGCCGTGGAGAGCTGAGCTGCCGGTGCAGTATAGCGTGGTTGTTCAAAACCATTAGAGTCCACAACTGCCTTTCTGTTCTTCTTAGTCTGGGTCTTCTTAGGTGTGTTGACGTTGAGTGCCACCGAGATGACACGCTTCTTATTGGCGTTTCCGAGATCAGAGGGAGAGCCAAGTGTTCGTTTTCGACGCACTTCGTAGTCGTCCGTGACCATCTCCTGATTACTAGAATCTTCCAAATTAGGCTGGTTTAGCTGCAGGTCTTCGTCAGCAATGTTTTTGGTGTCCATGTCGGTTTCAGGAAAGATGACAGAGTCGTCGTTTTCTGGAGAGCCGCTCATAGTCGCTGCAAGATCTAGGGGCCGATGTTCAGGACATAAAAGGGAGTGTTGCTCCGATCGGTCGTTGCCAAAGTAAGGTTTCAAGATCGGCAGCAACCCTAACCTCACGCCAGGGGGTCTCACTCCACCTGGAAGTGGGCCGTGTGACGGTAAGACCCTAGCACTCGGCGGGCAGGGAGGAAAGTCAATCCCCAAAGAAGAAGAAGCAGGCCGACAATCGCCTTCACTACGTGAACGAGACAGAACGCGTATAAACCATTTTAACTAGCACACAGGCATATGCGAATGTATCAGACTGAGGTCGGGTGGTCTGCGCGGTGAGTGTGTCCCGCGGCGCTCGTGGTATCGCCTGGTGGCGCGTGGGCGTATCGTCGGGACAAACTTTGCACTGATCACAGGGGAAGGTTTCAAAATCCTTCATTTATTGAAGAGTGAGGTAGTTGATTTACAAAATTGCTTGAATATGATGGTGTATTATGGTAACCAAAATTTATGTATCAAATACAGATGTTGCTGTGAGTGCAAAATAGGGCAGCTAGATTTGTATGTGCAAATTACCATAGAATTCAACCAGTAACTATAATGTAACGCTATCGCCACATTATAATGTGCATTTTTATTATATAAATCATAATGTTAGAGTAATTTTCATAAATCTTGGGCGACCACCTAGATAGTTTTTTAATTAGTAATTTCCTAAAGTACGCAAGAATCCAAGTGAAGATTGTAATGCAGTGATGAACATTCAGTGTATCTTGTCGTAACGAATATTAAAGAATTATTGAGCTGTGTAGGCTTGAAGCTAATCGTGGCCTTCCCGAGCCACGGAGGCAGGAAGTCAGGGATAAAGGGTTTTGCCGGCTTTCACCTTGGGGTGGGGAGTCCACAACAGGCCGCTGACCTGATGTAAAACCGCCACCCGAATACCTTCTCACCCCGGCGAACTTAGCCGAATATGTCCGACCTCTGTGATATACGCGGGACAAATAAGATATTGGGGATATCACGTGACATTAGGTGCCAACCTCAAGATCCAATCCAAATGAGCACATAACTTAAAATCCTGGGAATTTTCTGTTAAATGTGATCTTCGAGACTGCAAGGGGTGGAGCCAGATGTTTCTCCGCAGATCGAAGAGCGACGAGCTTCATTCTATTCTAGTCTATTCTGTGGTGGACTCCGAAAGTTGGCTTTTCTCGCTAACTGCTGCAACTTCGACTCCTGGTGTCGGAAAAATGACGCTGCCGGCTGGCTGGAGCAGTTTTCGCACGGCGACACAGCCAGTAATGCGATGATGCGCATTACCAGATCAGACGTGCCTGTAGCCGCCTTGTGAGACAGTCTCACATACCGTGGGTCATTTCCGAACACCGCAGATATCAGACGCAGAACTACAATGGTAAACTATTACGGCCAAGCTATCAGATTGTGCATTCCAGGAAACTGAACCCTTAAGCGTCTTTGAGAGGATAGATCCATGTTCTAACTTTGTAATTGAAAAATCCCTGAGCTAGCAGCGTAATTTGCCAGAACTAATTATTTTCAAATGTCATATTGTTCATTCGTGGCGCCCATGATTCTTTTGAAATTTAAAGTCACAGTATTATGATACCTATGTCTGAGGTCGTCATAACTTGTATGGTACATTGTTTCCAAATATCATTAT
Source organism: Vandiemenella viatica (assembly GCA_031002005.1). Classification (NCBI taxonomy): domain Eukaryota; kingdom Metazoa; phylum Arthropoda; class Insecta; order Orthoptera; family Morabidae; genus Vandiemenella; species Vandiemenella viatica. The sequence goes on along the minus strand of JARYHS010013630.1, from coordinate 289,453,682 downwards.
TTCTTGCATATTAATTCTGAGATGGATTTAAAAGTAAATACAGAATTGTTTGCTTGCTCATGATAGCTAATTGTACCTCTGAGCGTTGTTTTTATGATTTTGTCAATTTGTGTTAATGTTAACGGTAAATTCGCTCAGACTTGTAATCGCCAATGATAAGAAAATAAATGTCATATTGTGACAGTTTTCCTATATTCCAACTAACATCGAGATTCTTGCAAAATCCATATTTTTACTCCTTCATAAAACTAAATTAAAATAACCATTTATTAATGATTAATCTGCCCCCCCCAAAAAAAATCATCTTCTGGCTCTAATGACGTCGACGTGGACAAATGTGAGTCTCACACCATGAAACATAACACCAGAGTAGTCCCAATCGCTGTTGCGAACAATTTACTTTTTGGTCTTATTCTCCTGCCAACGCTAGATTGCCGACTGTTATTAGCTACGTTTCCCGGTGTTTACTCGGTACATTAATGCGGAGAAAATCCTTGGTCATACTTTCATGTGAACACGACTGGTTCTCGCCATCAAGATAACTTCGTGCAGCTAAGACTCTATTTACTCGCCTACCGAGTGTAGTACTACGAGTTCCTAAATTTCAAAGCAAGTATGCAGATTTCTTATAGTTCTAGAAGATTAAAAACTATTATTATCCTGCAAGTTCCAGATTTCGCAGTGCTATGCTATTTTTCCTACTGTCCCTATGCTACAGTCCTCAGTAATTTTTTCTTTCTCTGTAACCCTCTGTGTCCTCTCCTCCACTTTAATATCATAAACCAGACATTTCTAATGACATCATTCAGTTTTTACTGTCCAGCGATAGTAAACTGAATGAAAATGTGTAATAGAAGGCTTCCTCAGCTGGAAAAAATAATTTCCATGCATCTCGGTTTGCACCACATCCTACTATTAAGTACCGACATTTCAGCAAAACTACTTTGTCCTTCTCCTAAGGCGGAAATGCACTGAGATGTATTTCATGTGCTCTACTAAACACAACTGGTGTTTGGTTGTCTGAAAAGTTCGAACAGTCCACCCAATCAGGATGTGATAAAGGAGGTGCTAGAGATTGTTAATTGCCCTAATAATATCAACAAAGACAGCTACCTAAAACCTCATGATGCGTGGCATGTCATGCTGCGAACAAATCCCTCTGAGCCATCCAACCAAGAGACAGTTGTGCTCTGCTCATTGGCGTTGGTTCAAGAAAAAGACATAAATGCACATGAAATTATCAGGCATATAACACTTTATCGGCAGTAGATCCTGGTGGCTACAAGGAGTGTAGTATAGGAAACTTATAATTTTGTGGCAATTGAGCAGAGGGAATGTCTGGGGCATATCCAGCAATGGAATAACAGAGTTACGGGATAAGGAACTGATGAGAATATACCCAACCTTTACAAAAACATAAAACGAGTGTAAAAAAAAATCTGACAACAATTATTATTAAATATATAAGAAATAAAATCAACAGTAATTCAGGAAAAATATGAAATTATACATCGCTTCTGATGAGCAGAGGTTCATGTTAGTTAGAGATAGTTTGTAATTGAAACTGAACACGTAGTTGGGAAAGAATGAAAATTTAAATGTATCACTGGATATTATCTCAAGTCGAGACTGGTACCCAGTTGTACTGGTATGCTAGTTTCATCCTTGTGAACTGAGAAGTCAGTCACCTATTTCGGCGCATTCTGATAGCACGGACGGTGAAGAAGGTATTAAAATTGTTCGTATCGTGCAAGGTTGTATGAGTAGCTACTGGGTGGTCTGGATCTAAGTGAATACTGTGACCACTAATTCTTATTCATAGTTGATTAGTAGTCACACCTATGTAGGAAGCTGGACAGAAGTTGCAAGTTTACTGGCATATGATATAGGAGATTTCGAGGTTTCATGACCTATCATGAAAAAGCTTTCGTCATTGATGGGAAGGTTATGGAAGCATGATAAATGTTACACATCCTTGCAGTGTAGTCTGCTGTATTGAAAGGACCCATCAGACTGTCTACTGCGTCAAGCACAACAATATTTGTCGACTGGCAGTTGGCTGAGGTTAAGAGATCTACTGAAACAAGTTCTGGGAGGGGCAGGGAGTATTATGGGGATAAGGTGTCTCATTTTAGGTCAGGCTTGATATAAATCATAGCACTGCCATGGGATCTGGTTCATGAATAGGCTATTTGACCGTATTAGTTGTGCGATGAGGACTGCATTATTTAGAGGGATTAGGAAGTTTGCTGTGCTGTGCAGGTTGTAACGTAGCATGAGATAAATGTTTTTGAACCAAATCTGGTGGGCAATTGTGGTATATCAGTGACTGGTATATGTTTTTGGCATATTTTGTAAGGGAATGCTGGTCATAACATATATGATTGCCATGAATACCAAGGCTGTAGAAGAAAGAGTGTTAGGTATGGCAAGGATGGCAAATGTCAAAAAAGAAATACCATTGAAGGTTAGTAGGTTTGATGTGAACCAAAGTGCTTAGGCAGCCATTGAAGAGGGACACATCCACACTTACAAAAGAGGCCTTAGTGTGAGGAAATGACCACATAAATTAAAGATGTTACAGGAATTGAGATCATTCAGGAAGTTAAGAGAGTTATATTCCCCAGGTGTCCAGATAATAAAAATACAATTTTTGAACCTGATTCTGCTGAGTGACTTGATTTAAAATAATTGTTATGTATGACCATTAAATCGGCCAAGACTATATTCCAAATTGGATGATAGATTTTGCCACCGAAGGAGAAGTAGTAATTATTTAGTATCGTGGGAGACAGGGTGGTGAGGAAAGTTGAGCTCTGCAGGTAGATGGAAGGCCACTGGTGTAAGAAATGTTCCAATTAACCGAGCCCTTGGCAATGAAGAATGTTGGTGTACAAAGATTTAACAACAATGGTCACTGGGATGAAGTCAGTAGGAAATGGTATAGGAATTGTAGCAAGATGAAGGAGGAAGTGTTTTGTATCATGATGTCGAATATATGGTTTGTAGATATTGGTCAACCAAGGCGGGGATGCGTTTAATAGGAGATTTGTAAGCAGCAAGTAAAGGGTGTCCAGCATTACCAGTAGGTAGGTGAATTGGCACATGGTAGGGGCAGGGGCCGTTGAGCTGCATAAATTCTTCAATCTTCTTGTTTACAGAGGCAGTCGGACTATGTGTGAGAGGGCGGCAGGTATTCCTACGTGATCAAATATGGAGTGCTCAACCGCATAGTGACTAAGATACATAACTACTGTGGTTAAATAACAACTAAAGTTGGGCCTTTGTCTGCTACAAGGATGATCAGGTGACTTGAGAATGGTGGCAGTATTTATAACCTGTAAATTTACATGGTCATTCACGAAGATATGCAATTATTTTAATATGTTATTCAACAAGTAAAACTAAAGAAAAACATTCATATAAACATAGGTCCGCAAATGTTTAGTTACGGAGTTACGGATAATAAAAGATTTAGCCTGAAATCTAGCAACCTCGCTAATATGAAGCCATCGCAAAACTTTACGAGGTAACAGTAAAACACAATTTCAATTTATTTTGTTGTTATTGATCTGGTGAATGTAATAAAACAAGTCCCAGACTTGTATCTGCAATAGTTTTCCAGAAATTCCAGATATTATACAAGTAATGATTAATAAAAGCAGATTATCTGACATATTCATACTGTTTTAGGTAACTTTATTACCATTATTTTCCAAAAGTAAATTCTCTACAACTTCTGTTGAAAACTTTATGTAATTGTCTGGAATTAAAAAAAAAGTTAACAAATTACAAATTTTCCCTAATTATTTCTTTGTTTCTCTGGAACTTCTGGAAAACTACTGCAGATACATATCTAGGACTTGTTTTATTACATTAACCAGATCAATAACAACAAAGTAAATGGAAATTGTGCTTTACTGAAATCTCGTACAGTTTTGCGATGGCTTCATATTAGCGAGGTTGCTAAATTTCGGGCAAAATCTTTTATTAGCCGTAACTCCGTAACTAAACATTTGCGGACCTATGTTTATATGAACGTTTTTCTTTAGTTTTCCTATGTAGAATAACATATAAAAATCACCCTGTATTTTGCTGCTTGAAACTAGTTATTTGTGGTTAAAGTTTACGATTGTATACTAGATTGATACAATACGGTATGTGTTATCTTTCGTAAAGAACTTGAAAACTAACTGAGAAGAAAGAGGCATAATAAATCATTTTTAAGAAATTGTGATCGTAGCAGAACTGTGTTTCGGTTATGAGAAGAAAAATTAATTAGGCCTACATGGTGAAATCTGTTGTTTGGAATCTTCTGATTGAAATTTAAATGTTATACCGGTCGGTGAGTCTAATATAAAAAAGAACTGTGCATTAAAACTTAATTAGTTATCTCTAACTAATTGCTGTCATTTATTAGTTTTGACATCCTTCTGACCTTTTAAAGAATTTACGAGGAAGGTTGGAACTGACTACCGAACGAAGAGAAATTATGTATACTTTACGCTAGGTAAGTTATCTTCAAGAATAGGTAATTGCATAGCATTGTAATTTCGGATGGTTCCAAGTTGTGGGTAAAAAAACACAACGGTAGTTTCAGAAGGGCTAGCATTAAAAATCATATAAGCCTAATAGATGTCACAGGATATTCTCAACCTGGCATTAAGCAACTAGATGAAATGTAAAAAGGTTAAAATAACATAATTTGAATTTGTTTGAGACACGGTCAGTGATGATAAATGATCAGTAAGTAATGAAATAGTAGTTTCTGAGGAGAAGGTTATGAACGGTCCTTACTTTTGACTACGCCGTGCCCTGTGCCCACTTATTAAACCTTTCCCTGAAATGTCTTTTCATTTGTGAAATTTGTGTTTTTTTTTATATCCATAAGAATTTCTTCACTGTCACTTATTGTGCTGAATATTTGTTAATCCACAAAAAGAAAACAATGGGCATAAGTTTCTTTTTGAGCAACTCACATTTAATAAGAGAAAGGCTCCTTGATGTTAATTTGTGCAACTGGTCTTCTACAAAACTAAGATCTTATATTATTTTGTAATTTTACGCACTGCATATTCACGAAATGAGTATTCATTGCAGTTTTTTGACTCCCCTTCGTTTCTCTCCAGACCCTGGTTCATTTCTTTTATATACTAACAGTTGCTTGCAGAAATGCTTGACTTTTTTGTATTTTCTGCCGTTATATATCAATGAAATATTTTTTTTTCTTTATCAATTTATAATAACTACCTTTCATTACGTTCACATTACTAACACTGTACCATAGGTTAAAATTAAAAAAAATCTTTTGATTTATCTAAAAATTTTAGAAAAATAAAAAGCAATTAATCCAGTAATAAAAGCATAACTAATGAAAAAGATGAATTCTTACGGACACAGAGTTTGTTTGAAAGCAGAAAAAATGGTATTAGGAAATCATAAAATGGAACTCTTACTACTTCAGTATGACTGATTTTAAAGGCATTAATATAGCTATTGATTACAACACTTTACATGATAGCAGAAGCACCACTAAATGTGAATACAAACAAGGCTTTGGAAAGTAAACATAGCATAAATTAAATTTAGATATTTATTTGTATTATTATGTTTACCTGAATTTCATTTGAGCTACTAGTTTCTGAACCAACTTTTCTTCCAAATACACCTGGATGCTTCATTTTCAACCCAGGATAAAGACTATCTTTAAAAGGTTTCTGTGTTTTGAGAAAAGAAAACATTATTAACAATTTTAAATTATTTATCATAAATTAAATTTTGAATCAAATTTGCTGATCTTACGAAAAAAAATGAGTAAATGCATTAAGTTTAGTGGACCATAAGCAAGAATAGTGAAAATAACCCGTCACTTACCTCAGAAGAAGGCAGGAAGGGCAGAGGAACACGAAAACACAAAAGTACGAACACACTTTACAATATTTCGGTTTACAACCTTATTCATGTATATAGGACTGGGTCATTTGACAAGGAGGGGTGAGCAAACACCACTAGTCGATTGAGAACATGGTGAGGAAGTCGATGTGGTTGGAGTAAACTATCATGAAGTGAACTATCGATAAGTTTCTGGAAGAGACTAAAATATTTTACCAGTATCTAAATATCGCAAACTTCTATGAAGATATCCATGAACATAAAATTGAAAATGTATTAATGGAGAAATGGAAAAAACACCAACAATAAATTAGAAAAATCTTGTTAAAATTATAATACATAAACAATATTTGGTGGGTTAATGGTAGGGTATTATAGGTGATTCAGAGCAGGAGGATGTCTGATACCAAAGATATTTGGGTTGCTAGTTGCCATCTCCGAAGTCCAGATGCGGTGGTGGTTTCTGGGGAAAAAACCACTTAATGTTTATTTACTAATAATTTTTATAAAGTTCTAATAAATTCAATTATTTTTGCTTTTTTTACAATGCTCCATTATACAATTTACATTATTACGTTCATGCTTATCTCCTGTGACGTTTCACTACCACCTTTTTAAATATATATAATATTTTAGTTTTCATCCGTGTACTATCAACAGTTCACGATAGCTTACTGCCAACTCCTCCTCTGTTCTTTACGGAATAGCTAGTAACGCGGTAGGCTAAGATACCCAATTATTCCATGAATGATCTGGCTGATGATGATGACACTTCAATACCTCAGATATGTGCTTGTGAAGAAATATATTTAATTGAAGAAAAAGTTCAATACAGACCAATACAAACTTTGGGTCCTCGGACCACCAGAGCCGATTCACTATCACAAGACAGATCAATGGCTAGGCAACGTCTACTGTTAAATCTAAAAATAACAATCAGTTAATATGTGGCGCACTGTCAGAGGTACGCCACAGGCGTCACATTCCGGTGGCTAAGCGTCAAAGGACAATGATGCAGAGGCGAGTAAGGAGAACCTTTTCCTTCTTGTCCGTTGGAAGAAGCTGCTCTACGGCTGAACGGTCGGTTTTACCAGCCGGAGCCTATTATGCTCGACTTCCAGCCACTTGCCATATATCGTAAACATTTGTTTTCGCCGCCGAGGCGAGATCTGACTTTGGGATCGGAGCAAAGTCGATTCTAATCTTGTCACAGGCTAACTTAGCAGCTTCATCAGCTGCCTCGTTCCCCTTGATTCCCATATGACAAGGTACCCAGAATAAATCCCCCGTTCCACAAGATTGGATGGATCGGAGGACGTCCTATATGTCCGGGGATAAACGATCTGCTGGATACAATGTTTCCTAAGGCTTGAATACAACTGGGAGAATGATAACATACGATATACCTCATGTCTCGCATTACTGTAATAATCTGGAGTGACTTTGGTGCAACGTAACACTCCGTGTTGTATACGCTGCACCTGCTGTTCAGTTTGTAATTGTAAGTCGCTCGAGGGAACACTACTGATCACCCTATTCCGTTAGCCTGCTTAGACCCGTCCATAAAAACCGGTAAAATCATGATGCTGGTTTAAAATATCTTTAAAAAGCGTGGTAAAAACATTGTCATCTGTAAACAGCTTGCTGTACCGTGACATATCTAAAATTATTCTGGACTTCTTTAAAAGCCAGGGAGGAAATTTCTTCCAACACTGGTGATAAAAAGGAGGCAACTTCTGTCCATACTCTTCTTAAAAAAAGCGTTTTCACGGTAACTGAAGGGTTTGGTAGATCTACGACGGTAAATGTCGAGACGTCAAAATGGTGGATTTATAACTACGTCGTAAACGGGACCGCTAGATGTTGAGACAATATGCATGAGGCGTCTCACCGTGAGGAGATGTCGCCGGATGACAAGTGGCGGCTCACCAGCATCAGCACAAATGCTGGGAATAAGACTGTTACGATATGCACCCTTATGAACAGAATTATTGCATGGAGGATACTGTCCAACATCCTGAGACACCTGTCCCGCGCCGAACCATATACAACGCAGCCGTATTCGAACCGCCACCATATAAAGCAGGGGTGGCCAACCCAAATGATCTTGCGGGCCACTTTGGAAGTGCATCATAACTCCGCGGGCCGCATATAAAATTATATATCCCTGCTAGAAACATTTTTTCGGGATAAAAAATTGAAACATTGGTTATTATTATGTTTACTATTATTCTTACATGTAAACATTGATAATATAATAATAATGATACTAAACGCACATTTTAAAGAAATATATAACACCAAAAATGAAATATAAATTTTTTTTGTAAAAGTGTGGTGAATCCCAAGGGCCGGAAAAAAAGTTCAAGGCGAGCCGCATGCGGCCCGCGGGCCGCGGGTTGGCCACCCCTGGTATAAAGGATCTATAAAATTGTAGTAGGCAGGAGCTGTCTGCTCTTCATGAAATACCACAGAAACATTTTCAAACATTCATGGCTCTAGCTTTCATATATTTAAGACGTGGAAGCCATCTTAGTATTCTCTCTAAAATGATGCCTAGAAATCTAACTGTATCATTAAAACAATGTTCCTCAAGGTGAGAAGAGGCCTTGCTAAAATACTACGACTATGAGTAAAAACTATACACCGGGGTTTCTCAACAGAAAAAATGAAAACCATCATCTAGCCTGTATATTGTGAGTTGGAATTGCCACTCAACACTTCTGAGACTAGACGACGAACAAAAAATAGCAAAGTCGTCTAAAAATAAGAATTATCGAATTGGATTCCTTACCAATGAAGAATCACTGTTGACAGATACAGCAAAAAGGGTCACATTCAAAACTTACCATTGAGGAACGCCGTTTTTCCGAATAAAAAATCTGATAATTCACATCCGACTTGGTACCGGAAACGACATAGTGTTAAAAACGATTGTATGAAGTGGGACAGATTTCCCCTAAATCACCATTCAAACAGCTGTTTTAAAATGCCGTGTCACCAAGTAATATCATAGGCCTTATAGATGAAAAAAACAAAAGAAACAAAAAAGCAAACACACACACACACACACACGGCAACGTGATGACTGCGAATGAACGCGCCCTGTACTACCGCATTCAGAAGGATCAGGTTGTCAAAGGCGGAACGTAACTTTCTGAATCCACACTGATAAGACACCAGACCAGATGGTGGTTTAACATCTGTTCCAGCGTCTTGCACACGCAGCTTGTCGAGGTGATGCTAAGATATATATTTTTTCCCCCAAGTTTTAAAATCCGGATTAATGTTGCTTCTTTCCTCGAGTCGGGTAAGTATCCCTCAGTCCATATGCAGTTAAAAATATCCATAAGTATTCTGCTCTTTAGCATCTTTACTGATATGCCTAAGCATCTGTTAATGGATCAGGTCCGGCCCTGACGCGGTGTCTTTGGCACAATCAAGGGCAGAGTATAACTCCTAGAAGGTAAATAGGTTCTTATAAGTTTCCGTATTCGATGAAACGAAGCACAAATCCTTCCTCTCCACAGAAATTCTGCGATGCCTGATCCGAGGGTACAAATTGGAATTCGAAGTGATGGCAGTGAATGTCTCCGCCAATACCTGTACTTTGCTTCGTTCGTCGGTAACCATATGCCCCTGATCCTGTAATGCTGATTCTGGTGATCTAGAGTACCTCCACATATACGACGGATATACTCCCACACTGCAGATGATGTCGTGGAATGGTTAATAGTGCTTACAAAGTTCTGCTATGACTTCCCCTTTTTTTTTACTCTACTTAATAACACCACGCGCTTTAAATCTCGCACTTCGGAACCCTGCTAGATTGACGGGTGCTGGGTGCATTTAAAATGACGTAAACCCCGTTTACGACGTGAATAGCGGAACGTCATTCATCATTCCACCATGGGATAGGTATCCTTCGCAGCGTTTCTGAGTTTCTTGGAATGAAATGATAAGCCTGATGAATCATTTGTGTTAACTGATTCACCTTCTCCTCAATTTTGTGGCACTGCTGGAGAGTGAGAGAACGGCTTTAGGGCTGCCTATCGGCTTCGCTGACGTTCCATTTGCGGCGGGTGTTTCCTCCTCCATGTTCAAACCCCACGTGCATCCATATGGAGAAGTAATTGCTTTCGTGAAGATTGCTTTCTAAATAGTTAGCGATCTTCAAAAAAATTATGAATTAAACTCCGTCTATTAACAACTGTTTTTTATTGTTGTAATTACATCTGTATTCATGATTAACTATTATATATGTATTCATCCTACAGTGTCGTGATGTCTGTACGCTATTATGCTGCTTATTCTACTACTACTATTATTCTACATGATGTTTTCATATTATATGTACAAACAAGTACAACTTTGTATAAAGTCACTTCATAATATTAAATTAGCTGTACAGTTGCATACTTTATTTATATAACATTCTACTTACGAAAATTTTGGTGGCTATACTTCAAAAAATTGTTTATTTGTTTTAAAAATATTATTTAAATTGTATGTATAAATATAAATGAATACCGGATACAGTATACAATAACTGCTTTAAATGAAATAAATTATTGTGGATTAGTTTTTATGAGATTATTTGATTTTGTACAAAAAGGTAGACGCCTTATAGTTCTCGAAACCTTCGCTTTAGTTCGTGGAGAACACACATGTTAAAATGCGAGGTGTGGCTATAAAATAACGACAGTGATGTTTCTACAGAAGTACACATGCGCCAAAGGCTAACGACCAACTGTGTAGTCCGAAGCCTTCTCTTTCGGTTGCAGTGACTCCCTTGCATGTAAACAAATTAGCCTGACCATGGCCTTCGTTTGTATACAAGCTATTATTTTCGTTTGCCGAAAAAATTGTAATAATAAAGCAACGAATTTTCGTGAAATTTCACATGAAACTTGGAAAAAGCGCTTTTTTTTTTTATTACAAGAAGTTTATGCCAGTGAAAGTTTATGTGCGCAAGTTTTTGAGTGATCTAAGCGTTTCCAAGATATCCGAGAATGACCCGAACTTCTTGGAGAGAGCGATAACATGTAATGAATCTTGATTTTTCACTTATGACCCTGAGACTATGCACCAGTCTGTGCATTGGAAAGGTCCAATTTCACCATGAGTTAAAAAAGCTCAAATAAGAAATCTGAGATTCAGACCGATGATGATTTTTTTTTCCGGTATTCATTGGATTGTGTGTACCTTGATTGGGTTCCGGAAGGTCAAACTATTAAGCATTATTACGAGCTTGAGGTTCTTACACTGAAAGAATAATAAAAAAAGGGACCCGATTTATGAAAGAACGAGTCATGGCTTTTCTATCAAGACAACGGCCCGGTACATTGTGCATTGTCTGTCAAAACGTTTCTAGCAAAGTACAACATCCCAGTGCTAAAGCATTCACCTTATACGTCATCCTTGAATCGTGTGACTTTTATCTGTTTTCCAAGGTCAAATCTGCACTGAAAGGAACAAGATTTCAGTCCATTAACGCTGTTGAAAAAACGCCATGCGTCATGGAGGATGTCACAGAAAAAAGACTTCCAGTACTAATCCAGTATTATTGTAGGTCATTTTTTTGCAGTTGCTCAGTAAATTAAATGATAAAATAACGCAAATGCAACTGTTTTTGTAGCTTTAATGCCGTACGGTATTAAAGCTACAAAAACAGTTGCATTTGCGGTATTTTATCATTTAACTTCCAGTACTGTTCCGAACAATGTAAAAATCGCTTTGAACGTTGTAGTGATGGAGAAGGGGTGTATACTGAAGGTGATAATATTCAAAACAATCTTTTTACAACAATGGTCTCGTTTACTTTATAGCCATACCTCATATAAATTGAGAAAATGGTTTCAAGTTAGACATGTAAGACCACAACCGTAAGGATTTTTTTTTTTTTTTTTTAAATAGTAACCTCTGGGTATAGAGATAGAAGAAGGTTAATACGTATGCTGTCATACCAGGTTAACGTTTACAACTCTACGCCGTTGCTGAGTAAATTTGTGGGATTGTGAGATTCGCTTGCGCTCCATCTTGAGCAGCGAGCCACTGTGTGAGGTTGGCCTTTCTGTGGTGAGGCTGCTGCTGCTGCTGCTGCTGCCTCGCAGCTTCTCTGCACTCCGAATGTCTTCTCTCACCTGTCACACACATATCTGCTGTTTGTAAAGTAACGATATTATGTGTATATCTAGTATTTCATAATATCGTCACTAATCTTTTTGCCATAAAAATTAACACTATGTTCATCATTTATTAGTTTTCATTTAAGAAAGTTCCAACATAACATTTACAATTACTGATAAAAAAATTATAGTGGATGTCAGTATACGACTGGCATCCTATTGCATTTTCTGCCAACGAATTGGGGATCTGGGCAAAGGGTCATTCAAGTCGCTTCTGCGACTCAGATCTGCCGTAGGTGGGAGTGCATGTGCGTACAGCCTGTGGAGTACTTCCGTGCAGGGCTGAAGACGTGCGCAGGGATAGCGGGGAGTGGTGGGAACAAACTGGACAATCGCTACATCCAGTGCGGTCATTGTGAAAGTGTGTGTGTTCGATAAGTATTGTATGGTATAGGCTGAATGGTGGACGAAAGAAGCTGTAGCACTGAGTGACCACAAAACCGGGATAAATATTTTATAAAAGTATCCAACTGCATTGCACCTCGGGTTTTGGTCGAACCTGAGACTCCTTGGCAGGGAGTCCTAGATGGTTAAAGAATTTTCTCAGTGCTTTTAGCAATCTGATCTGATCTGTTGGGATGGTGCCCTACCTAGTTGAAATACACATGTCTTAAAATGTAGTAATATTCATCCATAAATTTAAAGTTTTTTTTTTTTTAAATATCTTTCATTAAGTTAAATGAAATTTTCCTGGCAAACTAACCGAATGAGAACGTTTGTGTAGCAATATATAAAGCTGTACAAATGTTCTCACTTGGCTGGTTCCCGGGAAAATTTCATCGACATACAATGCCGAGAAAGCCTCCACTCTTTCATTAAGCTGTCTTTTGCTTTTTATGTTTTTGTTAAAAAACAATAAATCGTGAAAATTCGTGAAGTTTCATCAAAATAGTTAGAGCGGTTTCCGAGATTGCAAATATAATATATTTTCAATCCTGATTCCTGTATGTTATACAAGAATTGCTCGTTTAAAGATAAAAATAAATGCAAATGATTCCATATTCTTTAGGTCATCACATAGTTCTCCTCATTAAACAACAAATTCTTTCAAATTCATAGAAGCTGCTATATTTATATTGAATCTCAACAGCAGACAGCATAACATCAATGTTGGACAGTTTTCCTTGCCTTAAGATCTATTTTACGTTTCCTGCATCTCTCATTCGTTATAGCATGGGAGCAACAGAGTACGGGTTTGTTTACTCAGTTCCGAAAAAGAATAATTTTCCAGATTTCTGGTTTCCATACGAGAACATATTTAAAACACTACTAGAATTTACTATTTAAACGTTCACAAGTACAATATAGCAATGTTAGTGTGATGTTTTTTTTCCAGCAGCGTCTGCGGTTGTCTTACCTTGAACTGGAACCCAGTGATGTCTGCCTCCAGAGAACTCTTAAGCCTCTCCAGCAGAGTAATTGACTTGGGCTCTTTCAGTTCTGGATAAGCTTTTACCTCCGTCAAGTCCCTTTGTTCTACCTGTGGAGGCGACGGACGACGTTTCTCTGGAAAGGCCACCAAAGCTATTGAAAATCAGCTGATGTACTTAAAACAAATCAAAGCAAAGGTAAGCAATGATAGGCAAGGTGTCAAGAACTGAAAAATCTGCTATTAATATTATTCAATTCCTATTCTATGTAGTCTTTAAGAAATATCAGTTTAACCAGTACATAATTTAAGAGTTTGTAATAAACTTTTATTTCAAAGTTATTGCTGTGTAAATTAAGACAATAAACAAAACTAAAAATCTCTTCTGGCCTTGGAATTAATATCAGTGAACAAGGAAGATAAGAATAGGTTTATGAAGAATATTATGTCTGACGCAATTCGAAATTTCGATGGCTACATCAAGAAACTGAGTAGGTGAGAATGTAGGTATGCAGACAATTGCTGATAGTGATGGAAGTAAGGTCTAAAACAAACAAAAAGGTAAATGTATTAAGAAGCTGGTTTAATGAGATTGTTATGGACTATTATTCAGGGATGGTACGGAAAAAATAATAGCGAGAGGATCTCCTCAGAACAAAAATAAAGTGTCTAGGATATTATGAGGGAGCAACATAAAAAAAGAGTGAAGGGGCTGGTGTGGATATTATTACTAAAAATGGATTAATCTTAGGAGAAGACGTTATTTTAATACATCTTGAAATATATTTATACTGAGTCTGGAGACTTGTGGCAAAACAGAGGACTGCCACATTAGTAAAAAAGATGGAGAAAACATGTTTGAAAACTACAGGCCAATTTGTTGACTGAAGCGGTAGGTAAGTTGACAGAGTGCTTGATACGCAACATCAGAAATATCTGTCAGAAAAAAAAGTGGTTTATGAATAGACAGAAAGGTGTAGACAAGAATACTCATTTGAATCTCAGTTAACGAGCTATATGCAAGATATTTTGGGTGAAATGGATAAAGGAGGCCTCTTTGACGGTGTAATACTGGATCTGCCCAAGAGCAGTTGGCAGAGTGGCCGCTGCTAACATAACAAAGGCTGATATCTTTCACACCTGTTGTAAGAGCGGTAAAGAATACGTGTAGCGACTGGTCAAGCACCAGTTCCACTCGCGCAATGGAGAGTGAAATAAGTGGACCCAGATCACCCTATTGTTGCTCAACAACGGCAGCCATGTTTGTCTAGTTTTTTGAAGCGATAAAGTGTGAAGCCTTTGTTGTGTGATTATATTCTCCTGCATTTCTGATGTTTTTGATACATACTTGTTTATATTACAAACATAGTTAGTACGAGTATATGCTTTAACTATGTTTAATTGTCTTTAGTTTCGTGTAGTTAAATGTACCCAGAGAAAAATAATCCAGATAGCACGTCAAACACTTATAACATTTATAAAGGATTTTGTTGTTTTCTCAGGCGTCATATTAATATAAATGCTTACGGGGTTATCGCTGCGTTGCTATGCTCCTCCTTCTTCTTTTCACGACGTTTCAACTTAGTCTTAGGTCTTCTTCAGGGGTCGTGTGCCGAATCTGCTACAGATTGTGATCTACTGGAGACCGGTCTCCAGCAGATCAATTCAAATTTAAGCCATTTAAATAAAAATAAACAAATGCACTTCCATTCTCGTTTCAAGTTATCCATTAACCAATAAATGAGTGGTAGCTCAGAGGATAAGGCACTGTTCCTCAAAATCCATGATTTCGGGTTCAAATCCCGTTGCGGCCAGGAAATTTTGCAGTGTTTGTTTTCTGCATGTGAATAAGCTAAGACACGCTGCTGTTCGGATGCCATGTTAAGGTATAAGTGGAATGTGAGGCAAATCGAAACTTTTTCATCACGTTCGAAAACAATTTGATTTTCATTTTTTTTTTACAAAAAAAAAAAAAAAAAAAAAAAAAAACTATATTTGCTTGGTATGTAGAACGTAAGGCAATTTGATTCTTTTACTTACAATAGCCAAATAGGTGCTGAAAAAAATTACTGCTCTGATTACTCACTGATCGTTGAATCGCGCTATTATTTTCACCTGATTGCTTAAAATTTTATGATGATTGATTATTCATCTGATAGGACATAAGACCTATTAATAGTAATAGGAAGCCAACTGCCTTTGAAAGTAAAGAGACAAATATAGGGCATTTCCTAGCCTGAATAAACAGTAGATAATTCATATTGATTTTTAAAATTTATTGCTTACTTTGGAAATATGTTAAAAACAATTTTTTTTAACCAAGTCTACATGTATGCTCAAGTGTAGTGAGATATTTTGAACTTCTGTCTCACCGCCTCTGGTGCGTCCCCGCTTGATAGGCTCCTCTTTCTTCTCAGTCAGCTTGTCAAGCATGTTTTCTATCTCTATTAGGTAATCAACCTCAATGCCTGCGTCTCGAAGCCTTTGCTCCGCTTCCTTCAAGCTGATGGAGCGCCTGTTTCGTTGCTGCGGCGCAGCGGGCCAGCGCAAGGCCAGCTTAGTGGAGTCTCGCCTCATCACCGGCCGCAATAGGCACGAATTCGTGGCTACCATCTCTTTTCCGCAGACCTGCATAGAACAGCAACGCATTACCTAGTTCGTAGTAATGCACACGTATGCATTGATAAACCTTAAATGGAAACACTTATAAACTCATATTTACAACAGTGTTTAACAGATAATTTGTAACAGATGATATAAAAACAAGAAAGTTGTTAATTTTCATTCTCCTTATTACATCTCTTTCTGGTGGTAATATTAACACACACCTACCAGGGCCGCATTTAAGCATAGGCTACCTAGGCTGTAGCCTAGGGGCCCCACCACAAAGGGGAGCCCACACCACAAACAGGGGGGCCCGCACCACAGAGGGGGGGGGGCACAAACCACAGCCGGAGGGAATCCGGGGCCCACAAAGCCTAAATGCGGCCCTCACACCTACCGTAATTCCCAAGTGTCCATAAAAGAACTGTCGATTAATTATTATTTGTATAAAAAGTTCACAGAAAATGCTTCGGACAGCTACGCATAATTTCAACAAAAGCACGTCTTCTTTTCAGTGTAATGTACTGAATATTTCAATCTCATTGCTTCTATAAACAGTCATCGTACCAAGAAAAAAGAAAAAACATAACACCAAAATTAAGGGTAAAAAATCAGTTTTAGATTCGCTTTGCATTCGTATTTGGTACGGAATCTATGATAGAACCACAAAGCTCACGTTGATGTTTATATTTCCAGTTAGTTTCACTTCAAAAATGAAAGATATTCTAGTCTAATTGATGACGTTTTTGTACGAGTCACAAACCAACTGGCGAACCATCCATACGCTGCTGCAGCCAAGACAGGACAGAAATAGTTTACCTGAATCAGAGCGAATTCCAATTAAGAAGGTCAAACCGTGAGAATTTAGAACAGGAATGACAATTTTGAAGATCAAAACTGACGAAAAATAGTAGTTTATCTGATAGGATGTTCAGCCCGCGAAGAAGCAAGTAAATTATCGGAAACGGTAGTGAATTATTAATTACCGTACTTCCCTTACCGTATATTCTGCCTTGGTCTTTAAAATAACCGCAATACGATTCTGGGTGTCTGCAGAGTAATATG